>JARGCV010000016.1:29660000-30260000 GCA_034064705.1 Bothrops alternatus
TTGCACTTAAATGTTGCTTTAATTAATAGAAAGAGCAGGCTAAGAAACTGGTGGCATATACCAAGGTATGCATGACCCAAGTTTATCCCTTAAGGATCTTCCTCCCATATTTTATAATAGATGACTTTTCTTCTGCTGGTTAGATGGTTGCAGTTTTCAAAGGGTCCTTCTCAATCCCAAGAACATTTTGTCTCTTGTCAACTCCACAATAAGTATGAACCTCTTATATTAATTAGCTGGCAGTGAGATAGTTATTTATTCAATTTCTCTATCTGCCCATCTCAAACAAAGGACTCTGGGTAGTGTAGAAGGAAAGTTATATGGCTCCTTCCTTTTTCTTGCCCAGTTTTTGAAGGAAGGATACCATGTCACATGCTGTTGTCTCCTGGTTATGGGGCACATTACTAACAAAAGTGGTTGCTTTGCAAAACTCAGCACATTTTGATCAAGTAACAGCATTGTTTCAATTGAGAGTGACTACTACATCTCAACCACAAACCATCTGCTCTTTCAATGTTTTAATGTCTTCCGAGCTTAGTGATGGATAACAACTGGAATATATCCTGAGAATCCTGATCCCAATGATATAAAATCCCAACAAAGACTTTGTTCCCCATAAACTGTCTGAGTCATTGTGATGTCCACAGAGATTTAAGTGCAACCTAAAAAAATCTGAAGTTGGGGTTTTTAGGAAGATTTTGGTTTCCGGGGTATCACTTGCTTTGTAGAAGTGCACCAAATGATAGACGTCTACGTAAAGGGGATTTTATATATGTAGTTCTCCAAACAATATGTGGGTGACTGACACATCTCTGCAGACCCAAGCAGAGTTCATTTCAGTTTGCATCTTCTGCTTTCCAAGTAATAAAATCTAGATTCTGCTTCAAAGTTTATTTATTTTTTATTTTGTAAATACTTTTTTACAAGTAAGTAGTCTCAATTTTAATTATTATAGAAAAACAATAAACTACAAAAAGACCAGCAAAAAAGAAAACCTCAATAACACAGATTACAGTAAAATAAAAATGTTTGAGTTTCTAAAAAAAATATTTCTTACATGGAATCATATTGATCATCTAAAACATATAAAGAACAGTTGCTGGAATTGGGTATGTCTAGTTTAATGAACAGAAGGACAAGGGGTGACATGATAGCAGTGTTCCAATATCTTGAGGGTTGCCACAAGGAAGAGGGAGTCAATCTAGTCTCCAAAGGACCTGAAGGCAGAACAAGAAGGAATGGATGGAAACTAATCAAGGAGAGAACCATCCTAGAACAAAACCATCCCAACGGAACCTCTTCTAAAGTTCTTGGATGCGTCTAGCAGTGTGCGGGCGAGCATTATCATGAACCAACACCACACCAGAAGTCAGCATGTCCTGACGCTTGTTATGGATGGCTCATCTGAGTTTTTGTAACGTTTCACAGTAGACTTCTGAATTGATAGTTGAACCACACTTCATGAACTTCACTAGCAGTAGTCCTTTGGCATCTTCACATTTGGCAGAATTTTCTATGGCACCCCTTCCGGTGTGGTGCTGGTTCATGATAATACTTGCTGGCACATCGCTAGATGCATTCAAGAACTTTTAAAGTAGTTCTGTTGGGATGTCTTTGATCCCCCCCCCACAGCCCAGATTAGGCACTGAACAACTACTGCTAAGGAATTTCAAACCTTATAAGTCGTTATGACAAGTGCCTCAATTTGAATGGCAATTATGTTGAAAAGTAATGTAATGTTGTAATTTTCTAATGTGCATAATAAAAGTTCTGTATCTGCGGGTGTCTGTCATTGATAACCAAACAGAGGTTTATTTCCGAATTGCCCTCGTATGTAGTGCTTCATGAGGTGATAGCCAAAGTGGCACTGTATCAGCTAATCTTCTTTTATACTTCTACCATACATGTGCAATCAATTGCCTAATAGCATGAATCTTAAAACCAGGCTTAACTTTTACTTTGTCATACCACAGATATTCATGTCACCCAAATCTCAAGTCAAAACCTTTTCACAAAATTCTTCAAAACCTTTGTAAATTGAATATAGGAAGATTATCCAAGTCCTTCTCTTGGTTTATTATTTATATCACCCTTTATTCATTAAGACATCAGCTACTTTTGTAGCCTGTCATTTTTATATCCACTTTCAAAACTGTATCAATCTATAGAGGCAGACATTATTAAAATTAACTTATGGGTCCATTGTTCAAAAATATCCTTCAGTATATTCAATGTTAAAATGTTTTGCTTCATTTTATATTTGTAAGTTAATTTTGAGTGTTTTTCTGCATTAATTATAACCTTTAGTTCCCTCTACTGTCCAACTTCTGTTAAGTATTCAAAACAAAACCATTTTCTCACAAGAAGAATTCTTCATAATTAATTCAAAAGCTTGTTTCAAATTTATCTGAACTCTTGGTCCATATTTGACTTTTTAAAATGAAAGGTTTAAACAACTTTTTCCTGTTTATTCCAAAAATATTTTAAAATCCTTAAAGTTATGTTTAAAACCTCTTTTCTAAGGATTGAAAAAAAATTAACTTGGTGTTACACAACCTGTTCATCCAAAGGTTCCTAACAACTGAAAGATAACTAAAAAGCAATTAGAAAAGTAATTAGAAAAGGAAGTATGTGAATCCAGTGCCAGGTTACTTGCGGAGGACCGTCTTCTGCCTCATGAATCCCAGCAACCGGTTAGGGCACATAGGGTTGGCCTCCTACGAGTCCCGTCTATTAGGCAATGCCATCTGGCGGGGCCTAGGGCAAGGGCCTTCTCCGTTGCTGCCCCAGCCCTCTGGAACCAGCTTCCCTCAGAGGTTCGCACTGCTTCCTCCCTCCTAGTTTTCCGGAAACTGTTGAAGACTCATTTATGCCGACAGGCTTGGGGCGTATGAACTATACTCTGCCCCTGTGCCTAGGAAGGTGCCTCCATCAGTGACTGTGTACCGATTGTGATTGTATGCTGTATGAATGTGTTTTGGACTGAACGAATGTGCTTTGGATAGGATGGCTGATTGTTATTGTAATTTAATTTTTTTATTGTATTATTGTTGTAAGCTGCCCTGGGTCCCAGGAGAAGGGCAGCATAGAAATCTAATAAAAGTAAAGTAAAGTAAAGTCCTTTCAAAGGTGCCGACTGCAGTTTGAATAAGATCACTATTCGCTCATCTCCCATAACTCTAAACCTGCCGGGAGACCATTGTCATGCAGTCTCCTCATGAGGAGCAATTGCCCAGAGGACTTGTGGGTGTTCTCAAGTCTTCTATTTGTCTAGAGAGAGCTAGTCTATTCAGTGGCTCTTCATTCAGCTACAGTTATCTACTCTGCCTTTTGCAAAGCTATCTTCAGTCCATCACTTCTTATCTGGGAATCTTATATTTTGGTTGTATACCTGTTCAACTAAGGATTGAGATATTAAAGAATAGTCAGATTGAGAATACTTCTGGTAAGGGCTTAAGAGAAAAGCATTTTCTCATTATGATAGACTCAGATGTGTCTGTATGTCCACCTAATTAAATTCCTACAATACATTCCATGTATTCAAAATTTACTTGAAAAGATACTAAAATTAACAAACTTACTAGTAATAATTAATAAATAAGATGGCAGTAGGGATAGTTGTTTCCCTCCCCCTATGAACCAGAGAGATTTTCAGTGTTGCTGCACCAGAATTCAGAAGTTGATCAAATGGAAAGTCATTAAGGTTTTCCTTAACCATTTAAGGAAAAAGCACCTAGTGAATTGTAAACACAACTTCAGAAAATTCTATTTTTATTTTTCTACAATTGGTCTTTTTCATTGGTATTTGGATTGCTACTGGGTTTGGAGAAGGCTGGTGTGGGAAATATTTGGGGAACTAGAGTTTCTCAGATGAGGATTCCTGAATATGTCAATAACCAGTTGCCAATTTACAGTAAGCATGAGAAACACAGAGCAGGAGTTTGATTAAGCTATGAAAAGGGGTGGAAAAAGAAGCATTGCATTTTAAATTAAGAGGATTTATGGGCAATTGACTGCTGTAGTGGCTTCAGTCTTAGTGTATAATAAAGATTCCTTACTTAGTCATGTCATGCAGTGTGTCTGGGAGGTTTCAGCCAAGTTCAAATAAATTAAGAGAGGAAAGATTGTAATTGCTTGCCAAACTTTTTGGAGAATTATGTAATTTTCATCTGGTTAAATTTCATCTGGTTCCCCCCCTTTTTTAATCCAGTTAAAGTGAATAAAAATGTGTTTATATTGGCTCATAATGTAAAACTTTGGAAGTATTTGTCAGACCATCTTTTTATAGTAAGCTATGGTTATCAAGCGATAAGGATGCCACAAACTGACAGACGCTTTTCCTGGATCTCATTACCCCATGTAGAAACGATCATTTGTCCTTGAAATAATTATAAAGTTAGTAATCATTTATGGTTTGCACACGTTCAGTTTTTCTGTTGTTTGCTTTCGGTTCTGCAACAGAGTTTTAAACATTCATTGATCTATCTCTATAACTTTGTATCTAGTTCCCGTACCATAACATTCAGAAAGCTGTACTACAAAAAATTGGCAAGAAACTAAAAAATACGCTCTTCATTAAATGCAATTGTATAAAAAGCTGTAGTAAGAGGCCAGAAAACATTAGGATAGCATGTAATGCCTGTTTTGACAACTGCTGTATACCTAATCAAAATAAAACAATGGGTCTGTGGATATAAAATAATACTCACTGTAAAACATGATGGCATTTTTTTTTGTATTGAAATCTATTTTGCCATTACTTGAAGGCATGTTCAGGAGGAAAACAAAATGGAGAGGAGGAGGAGAAGAAAGTAAATTATATTACACCCAGTGATATTTTGTGGACCAAAAAGCAGTACAGTAATAAAAATATGTGTCATCTGTCTGTTATTAAGTGCATCACTGACACAGAATAAAAACAGCAATAAATACTTACCCTGTAAACAATTGTAAAATCACAATAACATCTAATATCAACAACCATACATTAAAATCAATGAGTGATTTTAAAAAATGTTAATAACTTCAGAATCTTGTGAACAAGCTGTTAAGGATTTGACTCAAAGTATAATACAGGTAGACCTCATCTACCAACCACTCTTGGGGCTGGCAACACCATTGCTAATCATGCGGTTGTAAAATGAAACACTTTTGATGTCAGTTCTCCTTGTGGTCCTTAAGTGAAACACGCATGATTGTTAAACACTGACCTCATACAACTGCAATTTGCTAATTCCTGCTGTTTCCTGCCATTGACTTTGCTTGTGGGAAGCTGACTATGAATATTGTAAATGCGGATCACTCGACCGTAGGACATTGCAACAGATGTAAATATGTGGCCAGTTGTTATGCACCCAAATCACAATCACATAACTACAGGAATGTTGCAACAGTCACAACTTCAGGGCTTGGCCATAAATCTCCTTTTTTAGCACCTTCATAATTTTGAATGGTCACTAAAAACGAGCGGTGTGTAAGCAAAGACTACCTCTATGGATTGGAATCCATTACCAAAAACATGAGAGCCAACTACAAAAGGATCACAGCTACAGGAATTTCTAGGGCTTTAGTTTGGACAAGGAAGTAAAAAAAATGTAACATGGAAGAATGCACTTTACTTGATATGTGAACGAAATCATCAGGGATCAAGTATAACGAGTCCAAGATCATTTTTATATATATTTTGTTATTTTTTTGATTGATTGATAGATTGATTATGTACCGTCAAGTTATTTTCAACCCCTACCTGCCACATAGATTTTCTCCATGACAATCTATCTAACCTGTTTTTTTTCAACAGTGTTCTCATCACCATTGTAACTGAGTCCATTTGCCCTGCTGCTCTTCTGCTCTTTCCTTCCACCTTTTCCACTATTATAACTTTTTCCAGAGAGTTGGATCTTTGCATAATGTATCTAAAGTAGCGTTAACATTTATGTCTTGAGTGAGCACACTGGGTTGATTTGTTTGATGATTCATTGATTTGGTTTCCTGACTGTGCGTAGAATTCTCAGGAATTTTCTCCAACATCAGGGTTCAAAGGCACCAGTAGTCTTCCTGTCCTGTACTAGCAGTTGTTTAATATAGTACTTAGCTCTTCAAATTTATTATATCCCAACCTTAGTTTACCCTTCTGTTAAACTGGCATATTAATAACATTTTTCAGAGAGCTATTAAGAGAATGAAGCAAATAAGAGATGGAGAATAAATTATTTCTGTTTGTGTGTCTTCCAGTAATTATTCATTTCATTTAGATTCTCAGTTCATTTGAAACAAATAACATCTTTTTGAGAAATATTCTGATTATATGGTTGCTGAGGGAAGAAGAATAGATACTATATTATAGAAAGCTGTAGCAGGAAATTTATTTTCAGCCAAACTAATTGGAATAAGTTTGACACTATATTAAATATATATTTTATGTATTATTCTTTTGTTACTGGTTGTGTGCATCAATTTTTTTTTACTCCTAGCGATCATTTTAACTGTAATACCAACTTTTCACAAAGCCAGATACAAATATTGACTGAAGGGGATTTGAGCGGGATTTCTTTTTTAAATTTATCTACTTAAAAACTACAGATAATAATGAACACCTATCTACTTTCACTCTAAGTGTTAGTATAATTCAGTAGTAGCACGGATGCAGGGTACAGATGCTACCAGTAGTAGCATGGATGCAGAATAAATCTCTGGAGATTGATCCGAGAGAATTTCTTGGAGAAACTGTTCATCACTTACAGGGGAATATGGAATTTGGCAGGAGGCTTCTAATCTGACAGTAGCACCATTTTTATTTTTATTACATATAATTTCATCCTCTGAGATAAATCAGAAATGCAGTAAAAGTTATAGGCATGGGGAATCTAAATATTTTGCTTACTATATATAAACTCAACCAATCCATTAACCTACTGTGGGTTGCAACAATTTCATGAAATCTATCTCCCACATGATAGTTTTTCCACCCTCTTTGGTCACATGAAGTATGGAAAAATGATAGAGGAGATGTCAACCACTGGAGAAAAAGAAAGCAGATTGTGTTTCAGATATTCAAGAATCATTGAAGAGAGTGAATAACTTTTATGAACCATTGTTTCAATATCAGGAGTACTGGCTTTAAGATGAAGCAAAGATAGAAAAGTAGGTTGAGCATCTGGAAGTATTTCCTAATTGTAGAAACTGTTTAACAATGGAAGAGGTTTTTCAAAGGCACTATGGAATTTCTTCTGGAAGTTTAACCCAATATGAGATGAGTTTCACACAAGACTTTTTAGTAGAGAAGCTGTCTTTTGCATGAGGCTGAGAGAGATGACCTATATACTGTATATTAAGGATTCCCATTCAGTCAGATGCATGGGTCCCTCATATTGCTTACAGACCATCTGTAGCTTGAATGTTCTATACAGTTTAAATATATCAGTTTAGTATTTAACTTAAGTAAGGCACAGAAAATTGTTTACCTTGGTGGCGCAGTGGTTAGAAAGCAGTATTGCAGGCTAACTCTGCTTACATTGGCAGGAATTCGATTCCCTCAATCCTGACTGGCTCAGGGTTGACTCAGCCTTCCATCCTTCCAAGTTTGGTAAAATAAGAACCCAGATTGTTGGGGGCAATAGGCTGACTCTGCTTAGAGAGGGCTGTAAAGCACTGTGAAGTGGTATATAAGTCTAAGCGCTATTGCTATTGGTACCTGACTTGTTGAGAGCTGGGCGGTATTCAAGTTTAATATACTATGGGTTGTTGCAGCCAGATGTTCAGACTGGATTTGGCATTTTTGTCCACCAAGAGCAGGGGTGTCAAACTGGCAGCCCTGAGCCCGGATGCATCACATGCAGGCCACGCTCACTCCAGCTCCGCAGAGGAAAAAATGTTGCGATACCTCATGATATGTCATGTGAAGCGATCGAGTTTGACACCCGTGACCTAGAGAGTACTTCCCAAGGATCTGGGATAGGCAGATGTGGATGTTTAATGGTTTAAAGATATAAGCTCTTCCAAACATAGCTGCCTTTTGCAATTGACTGATGGTGATTTTGTCAAGGCTAATATAACAGAATAACCGAATTGGAAGGGACCTTGGAGGTCATCTAGTCCAACCCCTTGCTCAGGCAGGAAACCCTATACCATTTCAGACAAATGGCTGTCCAGTCTCTTCTTAAAAACCTCCAGTGTTGGAGCATTCACAACTTCTGAAGACAAAGTTGTTCCTCTGATTAATAGTTCTAAATGTCAGAAAGTTAGTTCTAGGTTGCTTCTCTCCTTGATTAGTTTCCATCCATTCCTTCTTGTCCTGCCTTCACGTGCTTTGGAGAATAATTTGATATACACACTCGTTTTATTTATGTCAACCTCTGAGATATTGGAACACTGCTATCATGTCACCCCTAGTCCTTTTTTTTCATTAAACTAGACATACCCAATTCCAGCAATCGTTTTTTCTGTTTTAGGCTCCAGTCCCCTAATCATCTTTGTTGCTCTTCTCTGCATTCTTTCTAGACATATTTTTTTACATCGTGGCAACCAAAACTGGATGCAGTATTCCAAGTGTGGTCTTAATCAAGACATTATAAAGTGGTATTAACACTTCACATGACCTTGATTCTATCCCTCTGTTAATGCAGCTTAGAACTATGTTGCCTTTTTTGTGCAGCTGCAGCACATTGCTGGCTCCTATTTAAACTATTGTCCACTAAGACTCCAAGATCTCTCTCACAGTTACTACTATTGAGCTAGATACCATCTGATGTTCAAGTGATGCCCCAGTTATTTTGGGATTGCACCCAAGATGCCTATTATTATTGTTATAATCATATGAGAATTACTATTTGTATGCCACTTGACTCCCAACAATTCTGGTTCAGAACAACTATCATAGTTACCTTACTTTCAGGACAAAATTAAATCATTCAGTTCTCAGTTGGGCAAATTACTTTTCCTGATTAACTTGCTTTTTCTTAGACTTTTAATTGTAGAAGTGGATGGTGACATATAAAGATACCTGCTTGTTTATCTTATTTGTTTGGTTCCATTTATGAAAAACAGGGTGCAAATCTCCTACAATTAAACAAAAGTGCCACTCTTTGATGGAGAGACAAATCATTTATAGTCTGTAGGCCTCTCATGCCTTTTCCCAAAAGGACTGATTAGGACGTAATAATTGGGGAAGATAGCAGGAGGAAGATGACAATTCCATTTAATTAAAGATAATTTATTTTAGTTTAACTTGGAAATGTCCCTCATGAATAAGAGCAGACTTAATAGATACATTTATTAATGGGTACTGACATCTCCTCTGACATAGAGTAAGCATTTTCTTTTCACATTGCATTATTGTAATTTGGCACCTGATGCTCCTGTCATCCCATTTCCCTTCTCATTCAGAGTCCATCCCCCTACCTATGCAGGAAAGTTTCATCTCTAGCATATATGATACGTGGCCATCAAGTTTCTGTTCATAAAATAAGCCTGAACTATAAAGATCCCATTTTCTAAGAGCAATGTTGCCCATACATAGTTTCAAGATCTTTTCCCCCTAATATTTAGTTAAAATCCTTTTCTTGTACCTTGACCCTCTTCAATTAGGAATATGTTCTCTGGATAGGTCCATTGGAATTGGTGGCTAATAAAATTAAATAAATATACAAACAAATAAGTCCTGTTTGAAAGCATAGTAAATATTTCAAGAGAACTTTTGTATCTTTGTTGCTCTGAGAAAAAAAAAAACCTCATACTCAACTCCTTCCAACTATCTACAGAAGACTTTATCTTCCGGATTCTTCCTCCTATATTCCTCTCCTTTGGACATGTTTCAGACTATTGGCATTCTTCTTTCATTGTAGTATCCAAAATTGTACTCAATCCTTCAGTGAGTTTTCATTAAAAATATTATGGGTCATAATTTACCATCTGATCAGCCAGTAAGAGACAGGGTTGGTACCCACCAGTAAGTTCTCTGGGGTGGATTCCCTAAGCAGAATGGCAATTCCATACATACCTGCCTGACTGAAAGGTAGATGGGGATGTAGAAATGACCGTAGCATGGAAGAACCATTAGGGAGGTGAAATGGCAACTCAGTCCTTATAAAAATGGAAAGCACAAAAACAAACTCGAACCAGCCTTGATTTTGCTCAGTATAAAACGAAGCAGAGGAGATCTTTTACAAGCTATCAAGATTCTATTATTGTACCCTGAAATAATAAGTAGCATTTCTGAATCCTTGTGGTGCCTCTTTCCTGATCAGACCTATCATGAAGGGCTGAGATGAGGTCTGTTTAGCTGCAAGACATCATTTCCCTGCATGACATCAGTGACAGGAACTAAACTTCTGGAGAAGGAGAATGCATCCTCCATTCTACCAGTAAAAATGTCTGCACTTTGTGGAGGAATAAAGCAGATACAGTAATATTTTTCTTCCCTTTCCACCATCCAGTTGTCTCACAAATTCCATTTTCTGCAGTAAAACTATTCAAGGGAATTATACAAATAAATAATATTGACTCATGCTCTGGTAATTTCTGCCATACATTCAAGTTGTAGTAATGATGATGATGATGTTGGAAGGGACCTTGGAAGTCATCTAGTCCAACCCCCTGCTCGGGCAGGAAACCCTAAACCATTTCAAACAAATGGCTGTCCAGACTCTTCTTAAAAACTGCTAGTGTTGGAGCATTCACAACTTCTGCAGGCAGGTTGTTCCACTGATTAATTGTTCTAACTGTCAGGAAATTTCTCCTTAGTTCCAGGTTGCTTCTCTCCTTGATTAGTTTCCATCCGTTGCTTCTTGTCCTGCCTTCAGGCGCCTTGGAGAATAGCTTGATTCCCTCTTCTTTGTGGCAACCCTGAGATTAACTTTTACCTTTAGAGAAGAAGGGTATAAAGAGAATTTCAGCAGTCACATCTCTATTTAGTGACATTTTATTCTAGCCTCTCCTGATAAAATGCTGCTTTATGTGCCTTACAGTTTATAAAATTCAATATTTGTAAAACATAGAGGAAACTCAGCAGGGAGCTCCTAGAGGGTTACTTCACAGAAACGGATAAAAGCCAATTAATTATGTGTATCTTTTTAAAAATTAATTTGATCCACATTGTACTAGTACTAATGACCAAATTTCTCTTCAAGAAATAGTGGGCGTTCTGATGAAGAGGTGAAGAATAGAAGGAGTGTGGGCAGATGTCTGATATCTTTTTTTAAAATTTGTATTTGTAAACAATATAAACATTGAAAAACAAAAATACTCTTTAAAAAATCTGGCTAAGAAAAATTCCACATAGCTGATATAAAATGAAAGGAAACCACAAGTCTTGCTTTATTTTCCTCCCCCCCCCAACCCCAACTACTTCCTCTACCCTTTTTAAAAAATGCTAGCTTAAATTTAAATTCAAATTTGCATATGGTAGCCAACTTCACATTTCTGCCAAATTACACCTATGTTGTTTGTCATCACATTTATTTCTGTTTTCTGTCATTCTTCCTTTACACCCCTTCCGTTCTCCAAAAAACTGAAGTTCTGAACCCTTTACTGAGTCAAACTAAGTTGCACCCTTGCCAGAATCAAAATGGTTGAATGCATTATTGTTCCTTTAAAGACTATATTTTATTTGATATAAAGCTGGGATGACTTTGGGTCAGTCATTCTCTTAGCCCAATCCACCTCTCAGGGTTGTTGTACCGGGGAAAATAGGAGGAGGAAGAAGGAGGATATATGTTCGCCACTTTGTGTTATCTGTAAAAAATAATAGAGGCAGGAAACAAACAAATATTTCTTCTGCACATTCTCCTTCTTACTCTTTTCTGTGGTTTGAATAACGCTGCTGACTCTGAAAAGGATCAGTTATGTAAATACATGTGCTCTCCTATTTATTTTGTGATCCTATTTATTTTCCTTCCTCACGCTTGTGAGATCAAAACTAGATCTGAACTTGTTTTGCTTTGTGCCATCTAGTATAGCATTATTTGTGAACTATATGTATTTCTCTCTCTCTCTCTCTCTCTCTCTCTCTCTCTCTCTCTCTCTCTCTCTCTCTCTCTCTCTCTCTCTCTCACACACACACACACACACACACACACACACACACACACCCTGATACATAAATATGAAACTTGCTAGAGCTATGATCTAACACTACATTTTCCCAACCCCTCAATTTTGGTCCAACACAAGCTATAAATTTAAAGAAGTAAAAGTAATAAAGTGCCCAGCAATATTGCTTTGGAAACCACGAGTAGGAGTTTTTATCATCAGACTTTCCTTTTAGCTTCAAAAATGAAATCTATACTCCATGTGCTTCAGGTTTTTCTGCCCTGAATTTTAATATTACTTTGTGGGGAACCACTATCCTCATTCTATCAAAATGTACGGGATAGGGTGTGCAGTAGAATTACTTACCCCTTTTTGAGATACCATTCTTAATCCTTTTCCTGGACACCCCAGAAGCGAAATTTCAGATTTGGATATGGGCTCATTTCGATTGCAGTGCATTTCATATGTGGCTCATGTTGAACTGTTTGATTTGCTTTGGCTAATGCACAAGATACCACCCCATGCAAGAAGGTAGAAGTTCTTTATCCAGAAAGATTATTTATAACGGTAAGCTTGTTCAAAATCTAACTTCCAGACATATCCATTAATATGTATCATAACAGTGTTCTAGCAATGAAACTACAACTAGTTCTCACTTACCAACCACATTGAGCCCAGAATTTTGATCGTAGATTATTGTGGTTGTTAAGCAGCTCACCATATGATCCGACTCGATTTTATAATCATTATTCAACAGTCATAAAGTGAGTCATTGCAGTTGTTAAGTAAACCACATATTTATTAAGTGAATACATTCTCTTGAATGGGTATTTTTTTTTTTACCAGAGGCCTGCAAAAAAGTTGAAAAACACAATCAATATGTTAGCGGGATGCTGCAACCAATCATAAATGCAAGCTGGTTGCCAAGTACCTGAAATACAATCATGTGACCATTGGTGTGGGTTTGTAGGAGTTGTAACTTAGAGGAGGGATCAGAAGTAACTTTTCGGGGGTCCACTGTAACTTCAGACAGTTGTTAAATGAGGATTATAATATGATTTTGTTCAGTTCATGCCCTAAAAGGCTAAGGACCAGATTCTCTGAAGAGTGTCCAGGCCCAACATGAATAAGTGAATGAATGAATTTTTATGTTTGTTTGTGCCATAAGCACTGTACAGTATGTTTGATTTGTAATCATCAAATTGAAGCCTTGACCATTGGTTGTCCTTAAGTGGTCTAAACACAAATATTAGATATTGTTGCCTCTCTGTATTATTCCAATTAAGGTCTTTACGGAAATTGACAGTGGTTCAATTGCAGGTAATCAAAAGGAAAAACTCTGGCCCCGGTGTATATTATCTTAATTATTTTTAATAAGAATATGGTTTTAACTAGTTTGTAACCCTGTCAGTGTGATAAAGCATTTTGTAGGCCAGAGGTCCCCAACCTTTTGGGCATCAGTGACCGGTTCCATGGAGAGAGGTTCTTCCATGGACCAGAAGGTGCATGGTTTTGTGTGCTTCCTGCATCCTGCAGATGGGGCTTTGCTTGTTTGTGCAGACCAGTTGCTGGCATGCCATGGACTGGTACTGGTCCACAGACCGGGGGTTGGAAACCGTTATTATAGGCTGAATAGGTGTATAACTTACCAGGCCAAGGAGGCGCATTTGCAGTTAGTGATTATAGTATGGCCCATGTGATACAATGTCTATTTTATAATAAGACTCAGCAAGAATGTTAATCAGTTTGGCTGGTGGTTAGGTTTGAGAGCACTCTCACAAAATGGCATCCATGCTGAGTATGATCAATCACAAATACCAATCTACTAAACTGATTGGGTACCTTGACAAGATGCTGTCTAACATTTCAGAGGTATGGTATTTTTTAAGCACTTTATGCAGGTGGCATAACCCTTTATGTTTGTTTTTTAAATAATATTTTGGGGGCAGATGTCATGCCACCTCCTCCTCTTCATTCTCCTCCTCCTTATTTTAATTAAAAGAATCTTAAAATAAACTCAGATGGAATACAGAGTCAGGCTAGTGTCAAAGTGTGTTTCATGTTTCTCTGGCACTGATGGTTCTTAGTCCCCCTTCCCTTTAAGGTGTGGCCAGTAGGAAAAGTATAGTATAAAATACAAAATT
This sequence comes from Bothrops alternatus, assembly GCA_034064705.1. Classification (NCBI taxonomy): domain Eukaryota; kingdom Metazoa; phylum Chordata; class Lepidosauria; order Squamata; family Viperidae; genus Bothrops; species Bothrops alternatus. The sequence continues at coordinate 29,674,172 of JARGCV010000016.1, forward strand.
CACAGACACCATTGTGATTAAGGAATAGATTCCTAACCAAGTTGTAAACTGAACTGAAAAAGTTCCACTATACAGATAATCCTCGACTTATGACTACAATTGACCCCAAAATTTCTGTTGCTAAGACAGACAGTTGTTAAGTGAGTTTTCCCCATTTTACGATCTTTCATGCCACAGTTGTTAAGTGAATCACTGCAGTTGTTAAATTAGTAACACTGTTGTTAAGTGAATCTGGCTTCTCCATTGACTTTGCTTATCAAAAGGTGTTCACATGACCTCGGAAACTGCAACTGTCATAAATATTTATGACAGTTGGCAAGTGTCTGAATTTTGATCATGTAACCAAGGGAATGCTGCAACACTCATAAGTGTGAAACGCATCCTGTCACTTTTTTCAGTGCTGTTGTAACTTTGAACAGTCAATAAATGAACTGTTGCAAGTCAAAGAGTACCTGTATAACTTTCTGTGTTTACTATGCCTGATCATTAACCATGTTGGTTTGAGCTTTCGAAAATTGCAAGGATTCAGTTTGGGAATCTCACTTTAAACTACGGTTTCTTCAAAGCAGTCAGGATTAAACTGACAAAATGTAAAGAGGGACCATAACTAGGTTAAAGGATTGAAACAGATCCTGTACAATTTCAAAAATACATTCTGATGATTGTGATTTGGGGGTGGTACAAAAATAACGTATTAACAGAAGAAATGAGAAAACAAACGGAAAAAAATGAATAGATGATATGCAGGTCCAATTTTCATTATTACTGTAGTGGAATGAGCATTACTGCACAAAGATGACATCATGCTGTATTTAATTCTTTTTTAATTTCGCTGACCTTTTTTTAACTTTGGGCGTTCACAAAATGTAGAATTTAGCTGTTCCATCTGGAAAATATTTTAAGTTGACTTGATCTGTGGAGTTAAGATATAATGTACAGTGGGATAAGGAAAAAAAACCAGACTGCTAATGCTTAGGGTATGTTTAGAATCCGGCTGTTGTTTGTGTAGAAGTGAATGGTGATAGAACTGCGACTAATAGCAAGGGGCAGATATGTGGTGTGTTTTCCAGCTATGCTTTTCACCTTGGAAGGAGATTCGGTTTTTTAAAAATCCAACATTTTGAAGGTAGGGAAGACTCTGTCCATTCCTGCCTAATTACAGGCAGCCCTCAACTTACAATCATTCATTTTGTGACCATTCAAAGTTACAACAACATTGAAAAAAATGAGCTATGACTGTTTTCCACACTTATGACAGTTGCAGCATCCCCAGGTCACACGATCAAAATTCTGATGCTTGGTAATAAGGTGACCAACCGTCCTCCTTTAGGGAGGACAGTCCTCCTTTTGTAAGTTCTGTCCTCCCTCAAAAAGTGTCCTCCTTCATGTCCTCCTTTTCTATATTTGAAGACTAATCTGCAGGGCTTTTTTTCCCCCGCATAGAATGCTCAAAAAGGCGTTCCGGCACCTTTTTTTGATGGTTTTTTTTTTCAACTTTTGCATGAGCTCTACTTCCACTATTGGCTTTCGAAAGCCAATAGGAATTGCTGCTGAGCATGCCAAAACACCCGACTGGCAAACTTTGCACGTGCAAGTTGTCTGTATTATTGTTGCAATGAATAAAATGTTTCTTTTATTTACGATATTTTTTTCTTCAATTTATTTGTGTCTTCCTTTTCATTGCAAAAAAGTTGGTCACCTTATTGGTAACTGATTCATGTTTATGACGGTTGCAATGTCCTGGGGTCATCTTTTACAACCTTCTGACAAGCAAAGACAATGGGGAAGCCAGATTCACTTAAGAACCATGTTACTAACTTGATTGCAGTGATTCACTTAACAGCTGTGGCAAGAAAGGTCTTAAAATGGGGCAGAACTCATTTAAATGTCTCGCCTAGCAGCATAAATTGTAGTCCTAAGACGAGGACTACCTGTTCATTGATATAAAACAGACAACACTAGAGTAGCATCTTGATCTTTTTATCCCTTTTATCTCTTCTAAGTGAGCTCCAAACCGTCTCTGTGTAAAGAGTTTCCATAAAGATATTTTGAACACCATAACCTTTCTTCTCATAACGAACTTGTATTATTTTCGGCGGGCTAATTTTCATTATATTTTTTTTTCAGAAGGGAGACTGATAAACTGGAAGGACAAATTGAAAATTAAATCATCCTGCCCACACACAGACACAGGTTTTCCCTTCTTAGCACAAAATCCTTCTAGAAAAAAATACGTTGCAATTAGAAAAAACAGAGTGCACACCACCCCAGCAAGCCTCCCCACCCTTGTGTTCATCCTTACACCTTCATTCATTGTCAGCGGTGCTAAACAACCCTTTTCATTAACCTCCCGTGATCTTTAACCTCTCGTTAAAACCTCCAGTGACTCCTCTTTGCCAGTGAGTCCTTTTGGTCTCGTTGACTTACAGGTGGTTACTATAGCTATGTACACTTGTTTTCCATGGTGCACTGTGCACTCAGCCTCTCAGCGGGACCTGCAATTTCATACCTCTCATGGGGCAGGGGGAGTTTGCATGTGCTTTTCTGTTCCGTAGCTCATATGGTATCAATTACTATTTGATGGCAACGCCAGGCCCTAGGCCTTTTGCATGTTTGTCCTGTGAGAAAGATCTGGAAGAGCCGACATATGGCTTTGATTGCTGCAATTGCAGGTTGATAGAATAAACGCAGGGTGAGGTGGGTGGGTTTTCCTTCCGGCCCTTTCCACTCTGGGCTGGTAATGTGCTTCACTTGTGGTGCTGGTCTTTTCATCATCTTCCTCCCTCCCCTTCAACCAACTCCCGCCCCGCATACCTCTGTTCTTCCCCTATGTCCAAATCACCACCAGCAACATGTGGCCCAAATTAGGCATATGCGTTTCTTTCTTTCTTCCTTTTTTTTGAAAGGATCGGTCCAGGAAATGGTGAATCTGCTTCTAACACATAGCAAAAACACAGACTTGACTTTTCACTGCAATTTAGAGAGGTTTATCCCTTCAAGATCAAAATGGTGTTTTCAAAACCAAGTAGGAAGGTAACAAAATAATATCATTGCTTCCTTTTAGAAGGTTGGTGCTGCGGGCTCATTCAATACTATCATTTCTTTAAGACTAGAGGATGCTTATGATTATTCGCGCTCAGCAGGGGAGGCATACTGGGGAGGACCAGAGATTAACATAAAAGCAAGGGATTCTACAGGGAAGACAAACCCTTTTGAACGTTGCTGATGGATGAACTTTGATTCTCCAGCATTATGGCTATGCTGTAAGCCTCTTTTTTTCGCTTGTATTGCTGCAGCCAGAGACATAAAATCGCCGCTTACAATTTGATCTGTTTTCTAAAAAAATTCTGCAGGAAACTAGGAATTCAGCTTAGCTGAAAAATGTAGGCAGCATCTAGAATTCACAGTTAGTGTAGCAAAAGGTTCAATATTATCTGGATATTTTTTGGAATGCCTAGTTGAGGAAGATTGCTGAAAATAAATCACAGCCTGTGATAAATATTCAGGGCATCTGACAAAAACAAACTCTTAGGAATGAGACACTTTTTAGTTTAATGGAAGTATAAAATTAATATCATATTGTAATTTCTGAGCTCTTATAGTACCTCAAAATCGGACAATAATTATCAGGAAAGACTCCAAGAGACATGTTAAACTTTAACTGTCACTCGAAAAGTAGATGGATTTCATGGAAGTTCAAAATTCAGTTTGCACTTAAGAATTTTAATTTGCCTCATACAATATGTTTGGAAAAATGAAGGAAGAAATTGGCATTGTTGTACAAAAAAAATGAAATAAAACATTATTAAAATGTTTTGCAAAAATGCAAATTATATATTTAATTAAATGACTAGAGATATGACGTTATTAAGGCAAGAAGGGTTAAAATAATCAAATAGCAATGCAGGTAGCAAAACACCAACATTTTTTGAAAAAAAATAGTCTTTTTTTAGGGTAATTTGCATATACATTGCATGTAAATATTTTGTATATATTTTATTTCAACAATTTGAACCAAAATTCTCACCAAGCTAGTGTTAATTCTTTTGTGTATGTATTGATATATATCCCTATTTCAGAAAATGTATTCTATCCCTATGAGAAAGAAGGACACATCTTAAAAGTCAACAGACACCTGATTACTTAAAAAACTCCCATATTAATAAATAATAAATTGTCTACAAGCTGCCCAGGTGGAAAGCATAATCATTTAATAAGTAAGTAATACATTGCTGTGTGTTCTCACGATTTTTAGGATTCTAGTCTGTAATGTACATTCTTTTCTGGAGACTAAGCTATCTCCAACCTGGTGCCCCTGATTTCTTGGGAACCTTTTGGCTCTTAGAAATTTCCCTCCAAATTTCTCTCTTCTTTTCTTTTTAGGATGTGCTAAATCTCTGTTGCTTGGAGATTTTCTTGCAAAAATTTGTGATTCCATTGAACGTTCATACCTCTTTTTTATCCTCAGTAGTTTCTTGTTATTTCAGTTGATGTTTTTGCTCATCCTCTGAAGTTCTCCGTTATATGATGCAATGCCAGTTTTGTGTTGAATCCCATATTTTAAAAAAAAATCACAAAAAAGTTGTTGCGCAAATAGTACTGTTCTTCTAGCAGACTGGAAAATCATTATATTTGCTTTTCAGTTAGAAATAATAAGTGTTCTTTCTTGACATCTTTATTTTAAGACTTGCCTATATAATAGCCAGGAGAAAGTCTCTACTCTAGAGTTTTGTTTTCATCTTTAGGTTTCTTAATGACACATTTATTTAAATACATTTCAAAATTGCTGTCGTATTTTACATGTTTTACATATTTTATTTTTCTGCCTGGCAGTATGATTTCCAGTATATGTATATGCCCAAAGGCTTGCTTTTTTTCTTTGTAGTATCTTGCATAATTGCCAGCCAATTATAGGGGAAAGAGGGGTTTAACTGGTATGGTTTGATTTTTAATTTTCAGAACATTTGCCAAGAATTAAAAGGACTTATCAGGCTTTTGCTTCCTTGCTGAATACAGAAGATCGGAGTGAAGATCTCTGGCTGATGACCAGATTTTGTTTGCAAATTCTTTTTTATGTGGTCTGCTAAAATTCATATAAGAAATCATATCTCCATCTCAAACCACCATTCCTTGGAAAATATCCAAATCTTCCTCTACATCCAGTTTGCAGTTTGAGTTAGGATAGATCGATAATATCCACTCTGGCCAGAGGTTTTCTGTCTATGGCCCAAGTCTAGAGTATATCCACTCCATGTAAAATTGTTTTCGATAATAGGAAGGTCCATTTTAATGTATTGAATTTTATCTCATCCATAATATTTTGGAGAGTTTATACATTATCTAAAAGCTCCTATCCCCTGTCTCCTTAAATAGCCAACACCCTTCCTTCAAAAGCTATCAAGCATGAGTTCCATAAAATATCAATATACAGGGGGAAAATGATAAACATTCATCATTTGCCTGAGTTAAGGATTTAACCAGAAATATTTGCGTAACTCCAATCTACTTTTTGATCTCTTACTGTTGGTTATTGATGCTTTGTTGCTTCTCCTGGCACCCATCTCTTTGATAGCTGAGCAGATGTGTCAGATTTCTGCATGCTTGTTGAGGAATACCTTACTCAGGTGAGTACAAATGAATGCTGCAATTCTTAAAAAAAAAAAAACCTTCTAAGTACATGATTTTATATATGGACAATTGCACTGTATAGCATAGTTTGAAGCCAAGGTCAGACTTGTTTAATATGATTCATTTTATTGGACTTCTAAGGTTTACAGTGGGTAGAATGATGTAGCACTGAGTTGTGAAAGTGAGCTGATTGGTTTTCTCTGGAGAGATCTGGGTTGGGCTGGGGAACCATTGCTTATTTATTTGCCTTCTAACTGGTTTTGAGTTTTTTTTCTCCTGAAGATGAGCAGGGAAATCTTGCCATGTTTTGAGACAGTTTGCTACTGAGTTTTCCGGGTGTGGTTTTGCAGGGTTTTGGAATAAAAAATTACAGGCATGTCACATGCAAGAAGGTTTAAGGTTATTACACTGCTTACAAGTATGTATGTATACATTGGCTCCGCTTTCTTCCTTCTGCTTTTATCACGTCCGTTGTACCTTCTGGAATAAAGTACATTTGTAAAAAAAAAAATTTCTCAGTATTCTGCAGCTGAGAGAGAGGAAAACGTGCTCCAGTCTGCTTTACATACCAAGTGAGGACCTAGCTGTTTATTCTGATATTTAGAGTTAAAATCCAGAGCCAGGTTATATGCTTTTGGTGCTCCTCTCTTAGTATTCGTTCTTTGCTATTCTGTTTTTTTACGTTTTGTTTGCTTATTTATTTATTCAATTTATATGAATATCTAACACCATTACCAGCATTACAAAAATTAAAATACTAAGCCAATAAATATCAAACCCAAATCACTAATTCAACCAAGAAGTAGGTCCCTGAACGCAGTTGGCGTCCCAGGACTGGCACAGAATCAGGTCTTTAGGGCCTTATAAACAGTCAACAGAGTCAATGATATTTCCAGAGGGAGAATATTCTACAAGGTGGGATTATGACCAAAAGGTACATCTACTAGGTCTCACCAACTGGCATTTTTTGGCCAGTGGGATCTGAAATAGATCCATCCGGCCTGACCAGATCAGAAGGGTAGAAACAACTGGGTAGAGAAAATCCCTTGGATATCATAATCATAAGCTACAAAGAGCTTTAAAGGTGACAACCAGCACCTTGATTTCAACCAGATGCATCTGGCAACCAATGCAGTATTCCGAATAGGGGTCCATTTATTATTCGTGCTGCGGCATTGTGCGTCAATTGAAGCTTCCAAATGCTCTCCAAGAACAGCTCCATATAGTGTGCATTGCAGTAATCCAGATGAGAACTCACAAGGGCAGGAGTGAAGTGAGCAGAGTGTCCCTGTCCCAGAGCCAGCACAACTGGCACAGAAGTTGAAGATGTGCAAAGGCCTTCCTAGCTGTAGGTGCCACCTGCTCTTTAAGCTGGAGCCTGAGCCTGTAAGCATCCTGAGATTACATTTCAGGTCTGTCAGAGGCAGTGTCATTACAAAATTGATTTATACCCAAAATGTAAATGTTTAGAAATGAAAGTGGGAGATATTTTCCTGTTTGTCATGAAGTCTTAAGACATTATTTATATTATTGTTTATATCTCAGATTGATTAATCTATTGGTGGATGGTCTAATGTGCTCTGAATAAAGGCGCAAATGCCTAAGGTGTTTTATTCTCAAACTGGATAGCTGTAGCCTCCTCCTCCTCCTCTTTCTCAGAAGAAAGTTCCACTAACTTTAGTGAGCTTGCTTCTGTGTAAATGGAGTTAAGTAAGCAATCCTATGGTAAAGGATTAGTAATAACTTTGCCGTCCTTTCCTCAGTTTTAACATTGGCAAAGTATAAATAGCTAATTTTTCTCAGGAAGTCAATCCTTATTGAAGAATTGATTCCAATAGGACAAAAACAAAAAAAAATAACTGTTTGAAAAACACACTAGGTGACGGTTTCTTTCTACAACAGGAAGATATTCGTCCAAAGAGTAAGAGATATTCCTTTCCCTAATACCGAACACAAGGAAAACAAAAAGAAAATTGTTTTTTTAAATATATCTCTGTCTTAACAGCAGCTTAAGAGAATCCTTTCAACATTTGTTCAAGCAGAATTTTTTGCAAACTGGCTGACTTCCATTTTTTTTTAAAAAAAATAGTATATTCTTTCCTTGAAAACAAAACTTGTCCATAGTGGCTTTCCGAATGTTGTAAAATGAGTATCTGCACATTTAGATTAACTAGAGCAGTGGTGGCGAACCTGTGGCACGCATGCCAGAGGTGGCACTTGGAGCCCTCTCTGTGGGCACACGTGCCATTGCCCAGCCTCGTCTTCCCCCACAACCGCCTCCTCACCAGCAGCCCTCCTGGAGGAGTCGCCCCTGAGCATGGCCCACACGGAGCAACGTAGCCAAGGACATGGAGCCAGGCAGTATAGACAAGACTCTGCCGTCACGTCCCATCGTGCACAGTTGATGCTGTGGGGCGCGGGTAGAGGGCGTGGCTGCCATGGCGCTGCTGGGCTGCCTAGGAGATCTGTGTCAGGCCCTGGAGGCGGTGAGTGTCCCTGCGGGCAGGCAGGGTGGGGGACAGTGTGGGGGCGGAGCACGGGCAGAGCAGGGGGTGGAGCAGGGGCGGGGATAGTTTTTGGCACTCAGTCTCTAAAAGGTTCACCATCACTGAACTAGAGTAACTTAAATTAAATTAATTTTTTAAAAGATTAAAAATACATAACATACAAATCGATGGTTAGACCACACTTGGAGTACTGTGTACAGTTCTGGTCACCGCACCTCAAGAAGGATATAATGGAACTGGAAAAGGTGCAAAAAAGGGCAACAAGAATGATCAAGGAAATGGAGCGCCTCCCTTATGAAACCAGATTGCAACGCCTTGGTCTCTTCAGCCTTGAAAGACGGCGTTTAAGGGGTGACTTGATCGAAGTGTATAAAATCATGCATGGGATAGAAAAGGTGGATAGAGAAAAATTCTTTTCTCTATCACACAATATCAGGACAAGGGGGCACTCCCTAAAGCTCATAGCTAAGAAAGTGAGGAAAAATAAAGGGAAATATTTCTTCACCCAGAGGGTCGTTGATTTATGGAATTCACTTCCTGAAGGGGTCGTGACAGCTGTCAGCCTTGAAAGCTTCAAGGCAGGGCTAGATAGTGTTGTGAGTGTCCCTGGACCAGCTTGGGAAGTATCAGAGGATGAGGATCAGCAGCCAGGTTCCTCTGAATGTGTTTCCCTCCCGGCAGCCGAGGATCAGCAGCCAGGCCCCTCTGGGTGGTTTCCCCTCCCGGCAGCCGAGGATCAGCAGCCAGGCCCCTCTGGGTGGTTTCCCCTCCCGGCAGCTGAGAGAGATAATGAAGAGCTTTGTATGCATTCTGAATCAGATTCTCAAAATGATGAGTCAGATTTAGAACAAGAAGATAAATGGATTAATCCGAGGTTCCGAAGGTTTGATAAGCGAAGGTGTCAGTTAACTGGAAAAAGGAAGTAATTGGGGAAGTGACGTATCGGACACTATATTAGAGGGGGGAAGTAGACTACGCCCTTGTCACGAGCAACGTTGATCAAAGAGTGGGCTGAAAACTTTGGCAGTGCTTTGGAACTCAGTATTCTGGTGTTTTGAAAACCTACCGAAGGATAATGAGCTCTTGGACAATGTGATAAAGAAGAAAAGTAAGTTAATTGGGATGTAGGAGGAGAAGAGCATGTTTATCTAAATGTAAATAGATTTGATTTGGCCGTTCAGGCCAACATAATGCCAGCAGCTTGCTTTGAAACGAATTCTTTTGAAATGTATTAAATAAACCTCTTAAAGACATATTTACGTGGATATTAATGAGTTATGAGAGGCCAGACATAACAGATAGATTCATGGATGCCAAGTGTATCGGTGGTTATTAAAACGGGTGTCCATGTGCCGCCTCTATGTTGGTTGAGGCAGGCAGGATTCCCTTTGGTACCATTTGTTGGGGATCAAGGGAAAGGGAGGGTTTTGCCTTCTCTTTCTGCTCAAGATCCCCATGTACAATTGGTGGGCCACTGTGTGACACAGAATGCTGGACTCGATGGGCTTTGGCCTGATTCAGCATGGCTCTTCTTATGTTCTTATGTTCTTACATTAGTGACACAAACAGATGCTATGAAAATACTGTAGAAACTTCATTCATATTCAACAGTCTTTTGTGTATCATTTGGTTTTATATCCCAACTTTATATTTTTAATGTAAAAAGTGATTTCCATTATGATAGGTCTGCTTTTTTCCTTCATTGCACTCCCTCCTTCTGGACTTCTTTGTAACATTCGGAGCAGTTGAACTGTCCATAAACATTTTATCATCTCTCGTTGTAATATATGGCCACTTCACTTGTTATAGTCTCATAGCTTTGATTGTTTGGTACCCCATATTTATCCAAGTTTTCTTTTCTTCTTTTTCCTTCAAGGTGAGATAGCCACAGTTGCTTCAGATTTTCATTTGTAATTTCATTTGATTGTGGATTTTCTGTAATAATTGTCCAAACAAACCTATTTGTAACAGTAAAAACAGGATATTTAAATATATTTCCCAGATGTGTATATGCATACATATAAGTAGTAAAAATTATATACTCTATATTTAAGTGCCATTTTTGAGGTTGCAGTTTGTCTTGTTTTGAGCGAATTTCAAAACATGCTGTTATTTTTGCAATTACTGTGACCTGACAAATATGTTTCCACCAACCAGTAATCAAGAATTCATTAATTGTGCTGTATGATTGCTCATATTAATGAATATTTTGAATTGAAAGCTGAATTGGAATTTGCATTATGCTCATCTGAAAATATTCAAAAGCACATTCTTGTTGAAGTACTATTTACAAAGTGAATTCTTTGAAATATAGTTTCAAATGCTACCGGTAGCATATGGAAGTGAGTAGGCAATAAAATTGCTCTAGGAATAGAGATTAGAGCTGAAATGTACCAAGGTGTAAATACGTGAAATCATTTGTTTAGGAACCTCATTCTGTTTGTAAATGAAAGGGGATGTTTGAAAAAATATTTTCTGTGTAATGTATTTTGGTCAAAAATGGTAGAAAATAACAACATCCTTATTCAGACATAATGGTAACATCAAACAAGGCTAACTTTTTCATAGTTGATCACATAGATGGTTTTCCCATGCCTCGGAACATTCTAGAAATAAACTTGTTTTAGTAGAACTACAGAAAGATCTCTCATTGCATGCTCATACAATTTTCCATTGTTTACTACTAAACTTTGATCTGCTATTATGATAGAATCTGGGGATTGTTCTCCCTATGTTACATGCTGAGCATTTTTCATCTTGTCCAGAATTTATTTTTTCATTTTTTTTAAATCTTATTTTCCAAAAGACAGAGAACATAATTGACTTTGTATTTAACCATTGTTCCTACGGTGCATCTCTTATCATCTTAGGACCCTTGAAACAGTAAGTTTGCAACTTTTATGTTTATGTGAGGGCGCACTTGTGTTGTCACAGCAACGTTTCTTATGGCAGGTGCATTATAATTTCTTGTTTTGGCTTCATTTGCTTCTGTAGAAGCAACTTTTCTAGACGATCAATTAAGCAGTCATGGTATAACAAAGAATTGCAGTCTGTTAGGCCTGAAAACTGAAAATTCATCTGAATTGAGCCTTTAGGCTTAAAATATATGTCCTAAGTATCTAACTTTTGCAGTAGAATCTTCATTGACATTCTTGTAATTGGCTCCAACATGACCATCAATTAAACAGCCTAGAGCAGAGGTCCCCAACCCCTGGTCCGTGGACCAGTACTGGGCCGCGGCATGCCAGCAACCGGTCTGCACAAACAAGGAAAGCCCCATCCACAGGATACAGGCAGCACACAAAACCGCACCCCCTCCGGTCCACGGAAAAACCTCTCTCCATGTAACCGATCCTGGTGCCCAAAAGGTTGGGGACCTCTGACCTAGAGGAATAAAAGATACAAATAATGAGCTTCCATCCTCTGTAACAAAAATAAATCATCTCAACATAAAGGATAGGTTACTAGACTGCTTTGCATTATATGCATTACCTGATTCTTCATTGGGCATTTGACCAGTTTACCTGTGCTACCATAAAAATTTTGAAATCTTATTAGGCATCTCTGCATTTAGTGTACTTGAGATATACTCCATGATGGTGGGATATGTCAGATAACTTTATTCTCCATCATCATATAGTATAGATTTGGTTTATGATCTTCCCTTTCTCCAGCATGGTGGATGTATAATCCACTGGATAGGGTTATTTCTGCCCTCCTGCTCAGAGAGACTAGGAAAAAAGCTTTAGCCACGCCTTCCCCTGGGTGTGTCTCCCAGTTTTTTCCTAGTCTCGGCTCAGAGCAGACACCTTTTTAGTAGGCTCCGTAGTTGTTTGACTCAATCTCAAATTTATCACCAAACTCCAAGATTTTTTTTCAATTTAGGCTATTTTTTACCTTCAATCCATTTATTAGAGCAATCCGGTCCTGGTTTTTGAGTTTGCCTCAGCACGGGCCGATCTCTCACAGCAGGCCGGCGGGGAAGCCAGCCGAGGCCTCCGCTCCCCCCAGGGGCTTAGAACCGCCGAACAGCAGCTGCCTCCGCTCCCCCCACGGGCTCAGAAACGCCGGGCTCAATAAAATCAGCCAGGAAGGAGGAACGGGGACAAGAGAGATATAAATATCTCCAGCTGCTGAAGCCGGCACGCAAGCCAGCAGTTGCATCCCGCTCCTCCGTGGTAGCTTAAACCTTCGGATTTGCTGCTCAAACGGCAAGGAGGCGCAGCAAACGGCGGCGAATACTCGATCCGGACACGGGGCTCCGTTGTCACGGATCGCAACAGGTCTCCACACGCAAGTAGACTGGTGGGGGGAGCAGAACAGGGAGAGCGTGAATTGCTTGTACCACTCCTTCCACGGGGCCGTGAATTTTCGGGGGTTAGAGAATCACCTCAGAAGTGTGCAGACGCCATTTTAAGTCGCAGTTTTCCCGCCACTCCAGGCTCCCGGATGGCGACGGCCATTTTGATTTAGGCCTACAGGGCCCAGGCCGCAGAGCCCCTCGTCTTGGCCTAGCTTATTAGGCCCGTCCAGGGAGAGCCTCTGACGCACACCTTAGCGTCCAGGCCATTGTGGGGCGCCCTCCGTAACCGCAGGAACGCCCGGCTTTTCATACATCTCTTCATCAGGATATAGCAGGGAGCATAAGAAATCAATTCCAGGGCTGCTGGAGGAGGCAGTACCCCGTGGGCCCTGGCTTCCTAGGTCCCGGCAGGAGTGAAGGATTTCACAGGCCGCCTGTTTTCCCATAGCCGTGGCCTTTAGCCACACAGCCTACAGGACAGGCCTATTACCTGTCTGGCTGATCTGCCACATCTTATCTGGTCTCAGCGTAAGAGGCAGTTGCGCCTCTTCCCTGGACATTGCTCTGCGGCCATACTTTCCAATTCCCTTACACTAGTCACCCTTATACAGGCTTGACTAGTGGCAATGGCAGACAGTTCCTCGCCCCTGGCTATACCGGTCTCAGGTGCCCCCTCCGCGCAACCAAAGCGCAGGGCAACCGAATTAAATACAGGAGGTAAGAAGAAGGCCAAGACCAGGCATCTTTCCTCCAAGGAGACCTCTAAGTCGGCGGAGCGAGTGGCCTCGAGGAGGCACCAAGCACTGGAGAGAGAATTCTCCAAGGCACAGAGGCTCCTATCCAGTGGGGCCGATCCGGTTCCCCCTGCCCCACTGGATACCAATACTAGGGAGCCTTCCCAACCAAATGCCACCTGGACTGCTACTCCTCTGGGGGATACCGAACAGGCAGGTCCCTCTCACTCCTCCCCTCCTCCTCAGCAGGGTCCCCAAGTGGCTACTGCCCCAGCGTTGGTAGGGGCAACCCTTGGGGCCCAGGGACCGGCATGGTCACAGGCCCAATTCCAGGCCTTCATGCAGCACGTCTTCACGCAGTTCATGTCTACATCTGGGACCCAACAGGTTCCCCCTCAGGTCCCCTCTCCTCCCAATGATCCTCCCCCTCAGCAGAGCTACTCCCCAGATCCGGAATCTACTGATTCGGAAGCTTCATCCCAGATGGGGGAGGGGGAGTCCGATGAATTAGACGTAGCGAACACCCCCATGTCAGACGAGGAGGAAGCAGAACCCGATCAGGCCTCTGCCTCCTGTCTCTTCGATCACTCCATCTTTACTGCTTTACTGTCAAAGGCATGCTCCACTGCCTCTTTAACCTCTGTGCAGGAGGAGAAACCTTCCACCTCAGCGGACAAGGAGTCAAATCCGCTATTCAAGGTGAAGGTAGTGGAACACAAACAGATCCCCTGTCCCTTTGTCTTCCGGGACGCGGTGGAGGCCCAGTGGGCCTCTCTGTCCACCATTCCCAGGGAAAGCACGGTGGAAAAGAAGCTCTATAATGTTGCCCCGTCTTTCGCTTCCCTACTTGAGGTACCGTCAGTGGATTCCTCACTAACTTCCTTGTTCTCAAATTCTGCAGCCTCAGGGGACATGACAGAGTTCCTCTCTGCGGACGAAAAGAAGTTCGAGGCCAACTACAGAAGGGCACACCTGACCTCCGGTCAGGCCATTAAGGCTGCTACAGGTACCTCCTTCTTCGCCAGGACCTCCATCATGTGGCTCCGTGAACTTCAGGCCACAATCCCGCCTGACCAGGTCAGAGTTCACCAGACACTCGTGAAACTGATAGGGGCCTCACAGTATATGGCCGACGCCTCTCTCCACTCGGCCAAGTGTTCAGCCCGCTCAATAGGGGCCACAGTGGCCTCCCGCAGGCTCCTGTGGCTGAAACACTGGAGGGCGGACTTACGGGCAAAGTGCCGCCTCTCCTCGGCCAAGTACACAGGCAAGGACCTGTTTGGCTCCATCCTTGACCCACATGTGGTCGAGGGTAAAGACAAACGTAAAGTCATTGCCCACCCTTCCAAGAAGGCCAATAGACGGCAGCAGCCGGACTCCCGCAGACAGACGGCACGCCCCTCGGGCACCTGGGAGTGGCGGCAGCCCTTTCGGACAGGGCAGTCCTGGGATGGGCCCAGAGGTTCACGTTCCTTCCCTCAGAGGCAGGACCGTCAACAGGACCGCCAAAATTCAGGACCCAGGGCCCAATTTCAAACTAAGCGTCCCTTCAGGGGGTCGGGGAACCGCCCTTTCCGGCGGACCAAGTGACTACCTCTGGGACATCCCAATAGGGGGGCGCCTAGAGCGTTTTTATCAGGTCTGGGAACAGACCACCTCCGATTCCTGGGTCAGGGACACAATCAGACGAGGCCTAGCACTCGAATTCAAGGCGATCCCACACGATCGCTTCACCCAGTGCCCGGTATCGCGAAATCCCTCCAAGGAAAGGCTGGTATCCTCCGCCATCAAACACCTCCTGGACATCAGGGCCATAGAACCCGTGCCGGAGGACCAAACTGGGACAGGCTTCTACTCCATCCTGTTCGTGGTCCCCAAGGCATCAGGAGGGTGGAGGGCGATCCTGGACCTAAAGGGCCTAAACCGGTTCCTAGTGTACCGGCGTTTCAAAATGCAGACCCTAAGGTCCATACTAGCCAGCATCAGAAAAGGGGATCTCCTCTCATCCATAGACCTCACAGAGGCCTATCTCCACATCCCAATCGCCCAGTTCCACCGCAGGTTCCTGCGCTTTTGCTACGCGCACCGACATTATCAATACCGGGCTCTCCCGTTCGGCCTCTCCTCGGCACCAAGGGTCTTCACGAAGGTACTAGCAGTCTTGGCCGCTCATCTCCGGATGATGCCGGTGCGCGTGCAGTGCTACCTGGACGACATCCTCGTCCAGTCCAGATCCATTCGGTCGGCACAAGCAGACCTGAGAACCACCATCCAGGTACTTCAGTCCCACGGGTTCTCAGTGAACTTCGGGAAGAGCCACACTTCCCCCTCGAAGAGACTCCTTCACCTGGGGGCACTGATAGACTCGGAACGGTGCAGGGTCTACCTGTCCCAGGAACGGCAGCTGAGCATCCGGAAATTGATATCCCAGATCCGGGGCACGAAAAGGGTTCCCCTGGTGCAGCTGTCCCAACTCCTGGGAAAGATGGTATCCTGCATAGGGATAGTGCCATGGGCAAGGCTCCACTCGAGGACCCTCCAATGGTTCCTCCTCCCCTTCCAGAAACAGAACCTCAGCGCCTCTCCCCACAAGGTCCAGGTGCCGCACCACGTCCTTGCGTCTCTCCAGTGGTGGGTTTCTCCAGCCATGTACAGGGGGACTGTATTCAAGGAACCCTCCAGGGTAGTCTTGACGACAGATGCCAGTCTGTTTGGCTGGGGTGCTCACCTCCAAACGCAGCTGGCACAGGGACGTTGGTCCAGGGCGGATCTGACGCAGAACATAAATTGGCTAGAGCTAAGGGCCATCCACCTGGCCCTCCTCCATTTCTCTCCCCTAGTATCGGGCAAACATGTCCTAGTCCTGACAGACAACGTAGCGGCCAAGGCCCATGTCAACAAGCAGGGGGGCACGCACTCCTGGGCCCTTCTCCAGGAGGCCAAGGAACTGGGGCTGTGGGCAGAGACCCATCTGAAATCGATAAGGGCGGAACACATCTCGGGGGAGGCAAACCGTCAGGCGGACTCGCTGAGCAGGGTAACCGTGGACCATGCAGAATGGCGACTGAACACCAAAATATTCGACATGATAGGGTCCAGGTTCGGCGAGCCATGCCTGGATCTCTTTGCCTCCCCGAACAACGCCCAACTCCCCAGGTTCTTCACCAGGTTCCCGACCAAAGGGGCCGAGGGAACAGACGCCCTACGGTGCAGGTGGCCCGAGGGGCTGTTGTACGCCTTTCCTCCCCTCCCCCTGATCCAAGCCACCATCCGCAAGCTGTTACTGGAGCAGGCGGAAGTAATATTGGTTGCACCATATTGGCCTCGGCGTCCGTGGTTTGCAGATCTAGTGGATCTGTCCCTGTCCCCTCCGTGGAAATTCCCACCGGACAAAGTGGCCCTATCTCAGGGGGAGCTCCTTCACCCAGATCCGCAGTGGCTACAATTGGCCGCTTGGCACTTGAGCGGGAGTGCCTAACTAGGCAGGGCTACTCCCCAAAGGGAATCGATATGATTCAGGCTTCTAGACGCCCCTCAACAAACAGAATTTACGACGCAACCTGGCGCAATTTTTGTCAGTGGTGCTCCTCTCGGGGCTTGGATCCCCTCTCAGTAGTCGTCCCAAACATCGTAGACTACCTATTAGACGGCATGTCCAAGGGGCTGTCCATCAACACCATCCGCAGACAGGTGGCGGCATTAGCCACGATCCTCACCTGTGACAATTGGGGCCCTCTCTCTCACCATCCAGCGATCTCGGCATTCCTCAAGGGGGCGACAAACTCTAGTCCACCCCCGGTGCATAGATACCCTTCCTGGGACCTACCCACAGTGTTACGGGCCCTAACGGAGGCTCCATTTGAGCCCCTGCGATCATGTTCACTACATTTTCTATCCTTGAAGGTGGCCTTCCTAATTGCCATTACTTCCGCTAGAAGGATTTCGGAGCTGGGAGCTCTTTCAGTTCGGGAGGACCTGTGTATCTTCCACCAAGACAGAGTGGTCCTCAGACTAGATCCCTCGTTCATACCAAAGGTTAACACCAGCTTTCACAGGACGCTGGACCTCGTACTACCAAACTTTTGTCCTAATCCGACCCATAGATTAGAACGCCAATGGCATAAACTGGATGTGCACAGGGCTCTGCGCATCTACGTAAAGCGCACAGGTCCCTTCCGTAGGTCCGAGTCTTTGTTTGTCTCTTTCCAACCATCAACCATGGGCAGCAAGGTATCTTCCTCTACCATTGGCAGATGGATCAGGGCCTGCATAGCTAAGGCGTACGTCGCGCACTCACTGACCGTTCCATCACGAATCACGGCCCATTCTACACGTAGTGCAGCAACTTCCGCGGCCTGGGCCACCCAGGCTTCCATAGAGGAAGTTTGCAGGGCGGCGTCCTGGTCGTCTCCGTCCTCATTCATTACCCATTACAAGATTGACAGGTTTGCCGCGGCGGACGCCGCGTTCGGCAGACGGGTCTTTCAACAGGTGGCTGCCCTCAGGGAGACGCCAACCTAGTCTTCCCACCCCGGGGGACATGGGGGAGCTTTGGTATGTCCCTATCCAGTGGATTATACATCCACCATGCTGGAGAAGGGGCGTTGTCTTACCTGAACGCCTTTTCTCAGCATGGTGGTGTATAATCCACTCCCCCCCTTAAACAACGGGCTAGGCTTGCGTGGAGGGCATCCCCCTTTTTCTTTCTATTACTCTGTTATTTTTTTTTATGGAGCCACGGTGTCAGAGCTTAGCTACCTCGCCTTTGTCAAAAACTGGGAGACACACCCAGGGGAAGGCGTGGCTAAAGCTTTTTTCCTAGTCTCTCTGAGCAGGAGGGCAGAAATAACCCTATCCAGTGGATTATACACCACCATGCTGAGAAAAGGCGTTCAGGTAAGACAACGCCCCGTTTCATCATTACTTTCTGTAAGAATAAACAGTGATGATCATCACTAAGACCTGATTCATTGGGGCAGATAATTCAAATAATTTTGGGTTTCTTTCTTCTGCCTCTGTATGATAAAGAACAGATAACCCCCATTTTCTGCAATGGCTATTTGCATAACATTTTCTTAATGGACTTCTCTGTTGCTAGATTTCCCTGTTTCAACCCTTTTAACTTCAATCCTGACAATTTGACAGGAAAGTCTCAGTAGCAAAGTCTACACATCTTTCAGATTTAAGAATTACTGATCCCTTCCTTCTTATATCTAAGTTCAGCATTCATGGATCCTGGCCTACTGCTTCAGTTACTATTTAGATGACAGTTATGAATCTTCTGAATCAAGATTCAGGAGCAATGAAAGAATCATATTTTTTTTACTCAGATCAAGCAGGAGCAAGGATCTCTCCATCTAAGCAGATTTTAAAATTTCAGAGGCTCTGGGTCAGGAATTGATGGGGCAGTATTCCAAGTAATACATTAAGATGATTTCAAAGTAGTTTCTACTCCATGCTCTTAAAACTGTTGGATAAAAATCATAGCATCCTGGCTTCCATGTCTCCTACTATGAGAAGATTGAATACCTGTAAATTTGATCATCATGGTCATGATGCTAAGAGTAAGTCCCCTAAGATTCATTTGGACCATTACACCAGGAGATAAAAATTTATATGGCAGAGGCATAGGTTGTATTCCACTGCTACTTTGACTATGTGTGTATAGATCATTATCAGTCATTTCTGTTGGTTGATTGATGTTTGCCCAAGTCCAGATCAACTCTGGGTAACTTCACAACATATCAGTCAGGTAGATCTTATTTATATTTTTCAATTTAGTCAGATCACCGTCCATTTCTTTGGTTTGCTTTAGGAAATAATTTCTTCCAATTCAAGGTGCTTCCTTTTGGTCTATCTGCTGTACTCACAAAATGGAGAAATAGTGGTCAACCTATATCTTCAACACACCTATTTTTTTTATCTTACTGAATGCTACCAACTGCCCATATTCTGCCCAGTTGCATTCCAGTGTGCTCAAAACTTCTTGCTCATCTCATCGCACATTGCTGTCCTCATATTCCTTGGGTCCAAGGTGACCTCAGCTTTTGTTTTTATGCATAATTAAAATAGTAGTTTTCTTGGAATAATTTGGATTGCTATTATCTTCATCTGGAATTTAATGGCCTGTAGTCAGACTTAAAGTCACATCTAAGTATCAATCAGAATAGACTATGTATCTTTTTGACAAATAACTATTCCGCCCTGTTGTGCCTTGAGCAGACCATACCTAGAATATTGGGTCCACCTCTGGGCATCTCGTTGAAAAACTGAAAGGTAGGATAAGAAGGAAAAACCTTTGGGGAGTAGTTGGAGGTGTTGGGTGTGTTTAACTTGGAGGACAGAAGACTTGGGGGAAAGATGAAAGTTATCTTCAAATATCTGAAGAGATATCATATAGAAGATAGGGACACAAGTTGCTCTGAAGAAAAGCTTATTTTACAAAGAACTAACTTTCAGCTAGATTTTTTTTTCCAGTATAATGAGCAGCCCTTTATGGGTGCTGAAAAGTTAAAAGAAAACCTTTGTAGTTTTTTTCATATCACAGCTAGTGGTGCTATTATTAGTACAAATAATCCTATAATCTGGTCCTGTAATCTTGTTTTCTGGCAGATGTTTCATTACCCAAACTAGGTAACATCATTAGTCACTGATGATATTACCTAGTTTGGGTAATGAAACGTCTGCCAGAAAACAAGCAAGCTCAGAGAGCACCAAAGACCCCTCATGTCAACCCTGAGCTACAAATATTTTCCTTTATTAGATCCTTGGGCTAGAATTTGCTAAGTGATGCGGTTGCAAAGCATAACATCACATGACTGTATCACTTATGTGAGTCATCAAGTTGGAAGAAGTGGGAGTCCCAGGCAAAAAGTGCTGAGGGAATATGCTGGTGCAGCAGGGGGCAGGAGTGCCATCAATGGGGTACCAAGGGCTACGAGTGGGCGCTAGAGACATGGATCAGCCAATGAGGTCCTTCTGCAGACAGATGTACAGGCTATGGAGTGTATATGGATGGGAGGGGGCTATGGAGTATAAGATTCCTGAGATCTTGTATTCTGTAATGGGGCTCCTCGGGAGAAAAAGCAGTGTGAGTGGCTTATTGGATTGACTTGCAACCATCCCTGCTGGTTTCCCCATTGACTTGGGGAAGATTGGAATTGGTGATCATCTGACTGCAGGATGCTACAGCTGTTGTAAGTGGAAGCCATTTGCAAAAGGTCCAAATTGCAATCAGATGACCATGGGAGTTCCACATGATGGCCAGTGGTCAATAACGTGTCGTAACTTTGAATGGTTGTTGATTGAATGGTCATACCTTAGCCACTACCTGTAAAGGAGTTTGCTTGCATACAGGTACAAATCAAACACATATCCCAATCAAATCCAAATCAAGAAAATATATAAGTTTAACCTACAACTATAACTTCATGATATTAAATCTGATATTCTGGTTAATAGTCAGGAAACAGGAATGTAACATAATCAGGTGATTTTGCTTTATAATATAGAAAAGAGTACATAGCAGACTGTGCCCAGTAAAAATGGTTTTCTGGACTGAAATCATTCCGTCTGAAATAGACCATATTATTTATGATGGACAGATGCTCCCAGGAAAAGATGGAATATTTTTAGATCTGCATTTCTAGGTTGCAAACCCCAATTATGAGAAACTTCCAAGAATTTGGAGAGAATTTTTACAAAAGTTATTTCCTTCATATCCCAGAAGTACTGAATGTTCTCTTATGGGCAGTTAACTGTTAGAACACAGGCATTTATAATAATTTTTGTTATTTCAGATTCCCATGATACCACATTTGAACAACTTCTACCCATTATGCAAAATAATCAGGTATATTTTTGTCCAGTGCTTCTTTTTGATTTCCACAAACCTCATAAACCATCTTCATGTGTATGTAGAGAAAAGATTCACATATTCTTCTCCCTCGTACAATCTTTTACTATATTCGGGAAACTTTTATAAGTGAGAATATGGAAAACACAGAGACTTTCTGCCAGTACAACTGTGATATTCCAGATTTTTTTCCATTTCATTCTTCATAACATACCTCTCTGAAGGCCAGTCCCCACAACCCTCTTACTGGATTCTGTTCAGGCTGGACTTCAACAACCCTTATCCTCTATTGCACCCTATGAAGAAGACTAAGACAGACAAACACAAATCCAGGACAAATATCTATAAGAGAGCTTTTCATTGCTCAACACACAAGTGTACAGTCTCTGTGTGTATGTGTGTATGTGTATGTGAATGAAGGCAAATATACATGACCCAGTATAATGTTGCAGGATCCAATCCAGGTCAGTCATCAGAACCAGAAGTTTAGTCTTCCGAGCTTTCGGACTCAGGGAACTTGTCTCTACCAGATTGTGTGTGTGTGTGTATTTATCCATGCTATCCCAAAACACAAAGCAAAGGAATTAGGGGAAAGAGTCTTCATTGTTCTAATAGGTTGGGAGGTGCACATGGGTGCACGTGCAGGATATTTTATGTTGAGAAACAGTGTTCAGCTATCCAGTCTCTCATTCATTTGGAATGTGAAGTGATTGCTACTGCTTGCCACATCAATCCCTAAAGGAGCCATTAACCTAAATGTGACTTTTCTTTGTTATTCTCCGGTGGAGTGTATTGAATGAGAAAGCAAACTTCCCAATTCCAGATGGCACAGCCTAAGACCAGAAAATAGCCCAGCCAGGTCTATCACAGAAGCGCTGCCTTTCTTTGTGCTCCTGATGTGCTCCTGATGCTCAGGGATACTTTAAGTAGACCCTGAATTCACTCTCTCTTAGATTAGTTTGCAAACCACAACTTAAAAAAAATATCCAGGCCTGCCGTTGAGCCAGGTCCTTCCATCCAGTTAAAAATATATTTTGGTTTGATGTGAATCCAGAAAATGGGTTATAGAAATGGGATGGATTACAGGGTTATACTGCTCTTAGCCTATGTGGATATATCTGCAAGTGGTTAATTATGATAGAAGCACTTCTGGTTCTTAAAAAAAAAAAAGGCTGAAGTGTCCTTTGGGCTCTGCATATAATAAAATTGCTTAATAAATAATTAACAAAAACATAATGGACAAAGCATTAAAGATGACATCACCATCTACCATTTTCCCACCCTTGGATTCCATGCGTCAGCTCTTTCTCTAAAATACTTATTTGTATTTCAAATACTTCCCCAAAAAGCCTATTAACTTACTTCTGTATAATCAGGGCTATAACAATGCTTTCTATCCAAGCATTAAAATATGGTGAGAACATTTATGCAAAAATATACACTAAAGCACTGTATCTTTTTTATGGTCATCAGTCATTATTTTTAGGATCTCTCTCCTTAGTTGTAGCATTTATTCTCTGAAGCAAACTATTGTCCTATTTATAAGATGTATATTTGTATTCTTCTTTCCCCCTCTGGTTTGTAGTTGTAATTATTTTTTCCATTCACTTTGCTGTAACCTGTCAATATCAAAAATAAGACTGGCTAGTTTGTGATCTGCTTGCTTGCTTCAAAATGGAGGGAGGAAGGTCCGTTTTCATCAAGATAATGAGAATGTTTTGGTCTTCTTGACCATCTGGAATTGGAAGATCTTAAAAAACAGAAACATTAAATATACAAATATCTGTATATATAAAGTCAACAAATGCAAAAAAAAAAAACCCCAAAACAACCCATGAACACTGAAGTGTCCAGGCACTTACAAGAAATCAAAGTTTTTAAATAGAGAAAATTTGTTTTCACCCCTGGAAAGAATTTATTAGTAAACAAATGTTAAGTAAATTAAGTTTTGGCATATTTACTAAGTTTAGTGTACTCACAAATATGCGGAGCACTAAAAAAGAGATGCCCCAACTTCCCAAATGCATGCACACTGCTTTGGTGGTCTTGTGCTGATCTGGATTTTTACTAATTATTTTGAGCTTCTCAAAAAATGAGCAGGTTTAGTATCCTCAGAACTTTCAGTGCTTTTGAGTCATGCTTTTGAAATTCCATTTCTAGTCTTAGGAACAAAGGAATGATTTGCTGCTTTCTTTCATTGTTCTGTTAATGTTTGAACTCTACTTCCATATAATAGAGCAATTTAAAGACTTCTTTAAAATTACATTCATGGTATTACAATTCTTCTAGATATAAAGTATGCCTTATTTTATTGTCTCAAAGTATTGACTTTCAGACACAGCAGATATGATACTATACAACAATATTTTTTTCTTCCGAAGTTCAGCATAGATATTGATATCTATGCTGTCTGATGTAAAGACAGTCCCTGCGTTACAACGGGTTGCTTAGTAACTGAAGTTACAGCAACCTCCCCCTCCCCAAAGATAGTTATGGCCCGGTTTTGAAATTCCAAAGGCTGCCCCCCCCCCCGCAGTCACATGATCACATTTTGGGCACTTGGCATCTGGCCTGCATTTACAGCTGTTTGCAGCCTCCCACAGTCAGATGAGCATGATTAACATTTTCGCTGAAAACCAACATTTACTTCTGGTTTCTGGCAAAAACACTCCACAGTGAGCAATGGATTTGCTTAATAACCGCCACAAAAACAGGTCATAAAAACTGGCAGGCTCCATCACAGTCATACGTTGAGGACTAACTGCATATGTATCTCTCGTATCGACTCCTATTTTATTTCCTACAGCTTGTTTCATTCATATTTTCTGCCAGAAATCCTCATCCCTGAGGTGATGAATTTATGGGTTGAAACTAAGAACGTATGAGCAGATAAAAAGTTCTGCAGTGACAAGGCATTTGGGGAGTAAATTGCATTTGTGTTCTGCTATTAATATGGTTAGAAGGGCTTGCATGATTGTGTCTTCCATAGGATAAGAATATTTCTCTATTCAAAATAATATAATCAAGAAGAAACATTCTGATATAGTTTTTTGTTCTCTCTTGCATACCAATTATTCATCATGTGCGATTCTAATCTTCATTTTAAAAGAGTAGAGACTAAATTCAAATTTGCATTCATTTGTAGTACAGACTAAATTCAAGTTAGTTGCAATAATCATATAAGTCCCACTGTTTGGGTTTTTAAATCAAGTATGATATATAGATCAATTCAGATTTTCAGGGCTAGATAGATTTCATTTCAGGAATGGAAGAAATTCTCTGTTGAATAGATAGATGCAGCCTAACCTAAGCACTTCATTTTTTTTTCAATCTACCATATTTCATTCTTGAACAGTGTGCTAGGGCATGCAATAATATCAAATTTCAGAATGTATATCTTCTCATTTCCCTGAGGTCAGCAGCTCCATTGGCTTCCAGAGCTACAAGTCCCAAGAGAAGGCATGTTCAAGAAAGTGCTTCCACAGCTTTTTTCACATTAGAAAACAGAGGCAGTACAGGGGGTGAAAATTTGTAACAGATCAAAAAAAAATATGACCAGCGTTTTCTGCCTCCTTGCAACAGTGAAAATAAACGGGATTCAGCCAATGTGGTATAATAGGGTATCAGACTAGGACCAAAGATAATGAGGAAGATTCAGTTCCATTGTCAACCACAGACACTCACTAGGTGACTTGGCCCAAGCTATGTCTAAAGTTCCTTGTGGTTGGAGAAAAGTGGAGGAGGAGGCCATAAAACAGATTGTTCATAAATTTTAGTGGTTCTCTGGTAACAGTGTGCTGATGGTATACCTTTTCATCTCAAATCCGATGTTCTATATTTCCTAGGGGGTCCCAAATATCTCTTGTGTTTCCCATGAGGATCATGATTCCATCTATTCATTTTTCCAAAAAGAAATTTTCTTAAGAAAATAACTGAATAAAAAGCTGGCATGCCACAGTAAAATTGTGAGCCTTTAATGTCTTACTTGGTAGAATTTTTTTTTTTTAGCACAAAACTGCTATTTAGATGGCAGAAAACATCCTGAGTGATAGGTTCTCTTTCTGTTTTTTGAATATATCTTTGGATTTCTATTGGATGGGAATACTAGGGTGGGCCTTTTAAGTCTATACTTCCAGGATCTGAATTCATTGCAAAGGGGAGGCCAGGTGTGTGATCCCTCAATATGAGAGGTTTTCATGGAGAAAATTTTAGTCATTTTATTATGTACTAGACCAGTGTTTCTCAACCTTGACAATTTTAAGGCATGTGGACTTCAACTCCCAGAATTCCACAGCCAGCAATGCTGGCTGTGGAATTCTGGGAGTTGAAGTCCACATGCCTTAAAATTGTCAAGGTTGAGAAACACTGTACTAGACAAACCGTGACCTTGTTGGGTCATTGTTTCAAAGACATTTCCTGACCTAAAAAAGAAACAGAATGACCACAGGGAGGCAAAAATAGTGGGAGCGGAGGAGACTTCCTGCCATCTTCCCCATTGACTTTCCTTGTGGGAATCTGGCAGGGCACATTGGAAATGATGATGCTCACATGATCCTGGAGACTGGCAGTACAGTGAAGCAGAAAAGGCCATAACTTGGTCAAATTTGGGTCCCACAGTAGTCCTGGGTTCCAGATTTTGGACTCATTCTTTAAGATAATCCATTTGAGTTAACATTTTCAAAAATCGTTTCCCTATGATACACTGTTCTGTCCAATTGAAGGTTATAAAAGGAGAGTTTCAGTAGTAGAATCATTGTCTGCTAAAGTAGGTTTTAACTACAGCAATATACTAATAAGGAGAAATCATACAGTGGTGCTGTATGGTTCTCTTTATTGGTATGTTGCTTTTTTTTTTATTGGACCTACTGTTCTTTCATTTTCCTTTTATGTATAGCTGCTTTAAGGCGGCATGTACGTTTAACACATTTTAAATTCCCAATTCTTGGAAAAATATTAGTGCATTTAACTTTTTGGTCTTGTTCTTTTTGTCCATAGGTTTATGCCCCTTCTGCAAGCACTGCCGATTACAATCGGGATTCACCCGGCTATCCATCCTCAAAACCAGCAGCCAGCACTTTTCCTAGTTCCTTCTTCATGCAAGGTAGGATGTTATCATAGAAGGGATTTTTTTTGTCAAATTTTTTTATTGTTTATAAAATTGTAAATATAACAAAGAATCGATATAAAAACTCAACTGGATACAATCCTCTACAACTTTTTCCAAACCCGATAAGCAAAACATATATCATACTTAAATAATACCCATACCATATTACAGTTGAGAGAATTATAAACCCCCCTCACCCCCCCCCGACTTCCCAAAGTGAAAACAGGGTAAAAGACACAAGAAAACAAAAATGCAGATTTATTACAAGAAAGAGAAATGGACTTAAAACAACAATCACAGTTTTCGGAGTCACGGCCCCCTGCAGCACCAGGAGTTGATAAAGGAGCTAGGATGGAGTTACCTGCTCAGAGTACTGATACCTCTCAGCCTTTGGAAGTAGACAAGCCTAAAGATCAGAGGCAAACTAGAGCTACTACTAAACGTAAGGAACAACAAGAAAAGCGACAACAAGGTCGTACATATACAAGTCAGGAATAGGTGGGAGGTACCAGCTGGACTGTCTCTATTTTACAATGGTAATAGATATTGCTTGAATTCTGTCTGGAAAGCAAAAGAATTTTTTGAAAATGTGCTGAAGGCTGGTAGACCCCCATCTCCAACACTAGAAGGGATTTTCTGATGCATGTCCTTAAGGGTCAGTGGACAGGACGCTGAAGTCCTGAGCTCAGTCCTTTGTTTCCTGCCAGATGGACGTTTCCAGGCAATCTTGATTTCTCTTTCAAAGCTAAGGGGTTACATAGTAGCATGCCAGACAGATAAAGGACAGTCAAGGCCACAAGACATATTGCAGATTGAAAGGGGTCTTTTAATCAACATTTTGTACAGTCAGTTTTGGCTGCCAAATAACGAATTTACAATATGCAAGATTGCTTACTTTGTTGCTATTCCAAATGTTTATGGAAGCGAACATATTGAAATGAAATAATAGTATTAGTGCCACTTTGAATTCACATACACAGACTTCCTACGTAGCGAATGTGCTTGTGATTTCATGCAAAAATAAATTGTTGGGCTCCTGGGATAAAATGGAGCTATTCCTTACTAGATCTTCACATTCATTGGGAAGGGTGGTAAACACGGAAGAAAAACATATACCGTCTTCCACTTGAAATTAAGGAGTTAGCCTACAATGGTAAAATCTGAAATGAGACCTCTATTATAGATCTGTTCAATTGAATATATGCATGTGTGTGTGTGTGTGTACACGCACATACATACAAATAGAGAGATAGATAGATAGACAGATTTGCGTCTATTCAACTGAGGATCCAGCATTCAGAACTCTGAACAGCAATGGAGCATAATAGCACTCAAGAAATAATGATAGGTTTAATTTTCTCTAGTGGAAATATTTGATTAGAGATACATTCAGCAAGATGTGCAAAAACAATCTGATGCATGCTGTAAGTCAATCGTATTCAGTGGGCCTTATTGTCCTGCATGGTTTGAATCACAACCTTGAAGCCCTAAAGTTGGATACACTCAAAAATATTTTGTATAAAAACAGTTAATGTGATGAACATGTTCAGTTCTTTGCATTCCCTTCAAAGAATTATCATATGATATTACCATTGTAAGTCAAATAGTTTGTAACAATATTCAACTGCTAGAACAATGACATTGATCAGAAAAATCTAAGGAGTACTCAATCAAACATGGAGAGGAGTCATCCACTCACTTTTAATATAATCTTAGAAATGAGATTTTTACGTGTAAACTAAACATTGATGGAGGGAAAAAATGACATTGAAAGGAACATTATATTCTACAGCTGTGTTTAATAACAATCGTTTTGCTTGAGCTCTATGAAAATCCCACAAGCCAACTTTTCTCATACATCCATTGGCCATGCTGGGAGCTCCAGACCAATGCAAGTAGAAAGAAACGGGGGGGGGGGGGGAATTGGCAAGAATTTTAATTTGTCTCATCCACTCTCACTGTCCTTCCTCTTAAATTTGGTGCAGATTTTATTTCTTCCTTTAAATTGTAGATGCTTATAGAGAAATGGGTGGCATAAAAAATTAATAAACAAAATAACTAAAAATAAATATTTTTTCTTTGAGTCATTTTTCCTTCATTGACTTTGCATTTTAAATCTTCTCAGCTAAATTAAGTTTAAAGTATAATTAGGGGCATTTGCCAATTTGAGCTTTTCTGACTCAGTTTATCTGTTGTTATCCATTAGCTAAGTTTCATTTTATAATATATGCACAGAGTTTTGTGTATTTATGCAAACAAACATATACAGCTTTTCACAACATATGAAAACTAATACACTAAAAAAAATAATAAATCAAGATAGAAATCAATAGAATAATGAGAGGGTTGGGGGAAAAAACAAAAACAGAAAAGAAGCCAAATTATTAGAATTTTGGACCAACCACATAAAGGACATCAGGTAAAACAAAACTATTTTTGTAGATATTTTAATTTGTCAGAGATGTCTTGCTTTATCTTCTCTGTTGCATCTCTTGGAAGACATATCAGACACTTTTATTAGCAGATAACTGGCGTTATGAATGTTCTGGAAAATACTTTTTTTCATTCCAGAGAATAACTTTTTCACCATCTTTCACAGCAATCATTGTCACCTAATTAACTTGACAGGAAGTAGGTTCAGAACCAACTTCATTAATGAATGAGAGATCATTTCAGCCAGATGTGTTGATAGTTAGCTTGATATACAAATACAACAGAGTGAAAAAGAAAAGGCCAGAAGTGGAAGGATAAACTGTATGACTTCATGTCAGGCAAACAGAAAAATTACCAATAGCAGAGATGAGATATAATATCTTTTAAAACTAAACAATTAGGGGAAAAACAAAAATTGAAACTAAAACAGTTTTGTGTGATTTATAATACTTATTCACAGTGAACTTAAGCTGTGATAACCCATTTTGTTATGTACTAGCTTCTTTAAATATTGTGTTTCTTTTGCTGCTTTCTTTTGTTAAAGTATAGAGATTTGTTTACAACTATTGCTTCCCACATTTATTCATTGCTTAGAGTTTTAGAGACTGACACTGAGTAGCTACAATTTCTACATATAGTATTTAGAATTAAAGCACCCAAAATGTAATTTAAACAAGAATAGTTCATAATCCACAACATCACCAGCATCATGTCATCCTCATTTTACCTCCTGGGTCTACTTTTCTGGGAGCAAAATTCAGCCTTTCATAAGAAAAGGGAGAGTAGACATAAACAATCAAAAGACAGCAGCTTATCATATAAACAAGGATTCAACCCAGGTGGCCAGAAATCTAGGAAGAAACATTTCAGATACTTCAAAGATACTCCACCTTAATGAAAGCACTATGAAGGAAGGAGGGTGGAAAATTTCTTTTGCAGTTTTTGACATTCTGTATATACCCCCAAACTAGCAATAAACAGAAATCTGTGTTTCCTTGATTTTGCCCAGCTGTGTGGAATTGTGTGATGTTTCCCTCACTCCCAACCCTCACAGATAGTCCAGAAAGAAGCAGAGATCAATAGTATTGAAGGTACTTGAGAGATCCAGTAGGACCATGACAAGACATCATTACAAGACAGCAACAACAGGAACCAATGCAATCTCGTTCCCATATCAGAGGCTGAATCCTAACTGAAAAGTTTGCTATTGCTTCTTATTTCCCAAGTTTGGTTTTCCAGTCTCAACAAAGTATCTCTTTTCAACTGTTGGTCAAATTTGCCCTCATGGTCACCAACCTATATCATAATAATAATGGAACATGGACACTTTGCTGCTCTTACTCATCATGTAGGTTTGAAGTTGAGTTTATAAATATTTTCTCTGGTTGTATGCAATTGCCACTCTATTGCTTCATCTCCCAAAGTTTCTAAGTGGAGGATGAGGCCCCTAGATGGAAAATAGAGGAGGCTCCTTATCAGCAATCTTGCTATAAGGCACAGCCACCTCTATATTTCAGGATTCAATTAGGCCAACCAAGACCACAGGAAACTCCTCAAGCATCCTCTGGAAACTACATGGATTCATTAGATACCCAATCAGACCAATCAAATGGCTATATTCTCCCTGCAGAGGTCAACGGTGCAAGGAATGTCCATGTTGGAAGTTTATCAAAAGGCGGAAATTCATAATTAATGTGTTTATCAGTAACTGTTATCCATGTTAGCTAAATGAATTCAGTTATAACCTACATAGTGATTAGAGTATTTGAATCTAATGGACAAGCCTCCATGTAGATCCTCATTTAATTAGCCAACTCAGTGTGTGGCTTTGGGCAAGTTACTGTTTTTTAGTCTAACCAAAGATGCATTCTGTTGTTTTGAGGATAAAAACAAAAGGAGGGAGGTATTAGAATACCAGGTAATTAGAACAAATAGCAATGGGAAGCTATCACTTTCACATCATCTTTGTAAGCTAGCCAAGGTATCTCATTGGTCACTCTAGGAATGAGTAATCTTTCCAGAACTTTAATCAGAACCAGCAATGCAGCTTGCACACTTAAAAAAAAGGGAGATCAGTTTCTTTAGTGCTGATCAAGTTTACACACCATGAATTTGAAAGTGAATTCCAGCTTTAAAAATTAGAATGTGCTAAAAGTATCACACGTCATACACATTTTGGAAGTGATGCCTCTTAGAGGGCAAACATATACCAGATACATTATACAGAATGACAAAGGTACTTTAAAGATACTACATCATTTTTCTGTGCTAGCTACATTTATTGTTGGTCAGCTCCTTATTTAAATTTTAGATGGTTACCCCTTATGAGCAATCCAGTCAAAATCTTGGAGAAAATTGTTTCATGTTGCCCATTATGACCCAGTGTATTGACATAGATTTATTAAAGATAGAGAGTAGACATGGATTAATACTTCCAACTTAAGCTAAAGATTACTTTCTGTATGGTCTTGCTTGTTAACAGTTAATGCTTGTTAACAGTTTGCTGTCTTCTTGAAAGTAGAGATCAAAGAGAAGATGCTTCAAATTTCTCCATTGTTGATTTGAGTTTTGGATTAGGTTCAGATAAATTTGCAACAGAAACTATTAGATTCCAGTGGCCAGATAAAGCGTCACATTTGACCCACAAATATACTTCCAACTTTTAAACTGTGTTTACGCTTCCTTGATTTAATTTCCTTCAAGGATATTGGAGGGAAGATTCAGGAACATCCCCAGAGCCTTAAAACACCCTTGTGGCTTATACCATTGAAAGTTTGACTTTATTGTACTTTTCATGTGGGCAAGCATAACTGCATATTCTTGGATCAACTGATGAGTAGTACATTAGATATCTACTGGATAACCAAAACTCAAATAACACACTCCAGATTGCTTTGTTAATCTAGGCACCAATTTATTGTCAAGAAAAAAATAGCTGTATTTATGCCTTATCTTAAAATAGCTCATAACATATTTTACTCTAAAATGTATTGCAAAATAATGAGTGCAGTTTAGTTGATCCTTGTATATTGATCTATAACCATAATACCATAATGTAGTTTTAGCTATCTCTCAATTCTTCCCCTAAGCCAAGCATCTCAGTTCAAAAAATAAGGGTTCATCAACTGAAAGGTGGAAATGACAAAATTCTGGAGACAAATTTCTTTTAAGCTGAAATGTGTATATTTTCCAATTAGCTTTTGCTGGTAAAATGTCTGTCTACAGAAGAAGTTTCTGAGCAGCTCCCTAAATCATACTTATCTCTGTTCTGATTCATAAATATTTTATATATGACATTGGGATATGTAGTTGGCCAAGAAGCCAAGTCCTGGAATCAAAATATTTATGTATTTATGTGCTAAAATAAAAGACAGAATCTACTTAGACTCTTAGACTCTTTAAAAAAACATGTGGTGATTTCAGAAATGTCATTTACACTCCTGTTTAGAAAAGTTTTTTTTAATCATGCTCATGGAGTTACATAAGATTAGTGTGGCTTCTATGAGACGAAGGTTGATAACACAGTTTCCCAGTTGTGATTGCTGTCTTTTTTTGTAAACTGCTATCCAACACCATGACACATAAGGCATTCATCAGACCCTATTAGAATGCTAATTTTAACATTTACTAAAAACACAACCTCAGAATGTTAGTCAGAGAACCGAGTGTTCAGAGAAGCCATATTTTCTTCTGTGCATTTTACAGACGGCCACCATAGCAGTGATCCATGGAACTCATCCAGTGGAATGAATCCTCCTGGATACGGAGGAATGTTGGGCAATTCATCTCATATTCCACAGTCCAGTAGCTATTGCAGTCTTCATCCTCATGACCGCTTGGTAAGATTACTAATCAGCACTATGTGTCAGTCTGTGTGTGCCACAAATATAGAAGACAAACTATTAAACAATTTAAACCACTTTCTCCCACACCCCCATTTTTATCTCTGTTGGAAGAGAAGACCCGTGGATTTCACTGCTTAAAAGAAAACTATTTGACAAAAGCAGAATTAAAAAATGTGTCTTTTCATGGACATCACGCACAGAGAGAGACACCTCTGTACATTTCATGGTTTAAAAATAAAACCTCCTTTTTTCCCCACATGTGTGAGACTTTAAATCCTAATTGCAAAATGAGGAGGAGGCCAAGCAGAGCTAACTCTCTACAGCAGAACCCTGTCTTGAGGATGCTTTCTTTTTTTCTTTTTCCTTTGAAGATGCTTCTTTGCGTGACAATCTTTAAAACAGCCTTCACTGACATAAATGTGAACAATTTTTGCAGTCTTACAATGGAGTTTTGTTCTTTGATCCACTATTCTTATGTTTTGCTGGGCTTCTGGTACAGGTCATGCTGTATCTTATACCTGTGGGTCTCTCAGCTACATATTGGAGGTTTTAGGATGAAACAAGGGTACAACCCCCCAAAAGTCCCCCTGAGAGATGTCACTGAACTGCGTTTTTATATTCTACCTTTCCGTCCAAGCTGGATGATCAAGGTTGTTTACAGGCAATAAGAGATCTCCTAAAAATAGTGGTTCATTGTACAATGGACCTTCTTTGTAGGACACCATTCTTCCAAGGTACTGGCCTACACCCTGTTGCTTTTCTGAAAGGCCCTAAAAAGTGGTTTCATCAGCAGGCCTGAGGATCATGAATGGAGAGGGAGCCGATCTAGTGGCAGATATGATTGTGTTGCTGCTGCCAGGGAGGGTAGAATGGTTTTTTAATGGGTTTTATTATATGATGGATTTTTAAAATTTTTGAGGCTGCCCAGTCACCTATATGTGAGTTATATAAATTTGATGAATGAATCAATGAGAAAATCAGCCAGCAACTCTGTAGAACCAACTGTTGTGCAGTTACCTGCTAACTGAAATGTCTTTCCCTGCTATGTGCCACAGAGCTACCCATCACACTCCTCAGCAGACATCAATTCCAGTCTTCCTCCAATGTCCACTTTCCATCGCAGTGGCACAACCCATTACAGTGCTTCTTCCTGTACACCTCCGGCAAATGGAACAGAAAGTATAATGGGTGAGTTGAAGGATTCTTACTAAATTGAAGAAGGCAAGTCCTGTCAGTTTCTCCTCATCTCTTTTCTGGGAAAAGAGCTTGTGGAGCTGATCAGATATTATAGAAGAAAACTTTGCTTTTCATGTAGTTGCAGATTAAAAAGGATATTTGGTTGGAGCTCTTGCTATACTGATTGGAAACTCAAGTCAACAAGAGTGTAGGATTAGAGTTTGATCTGTGAATAATCCAGCCCCTTTTATTTGCCTGGTCTGATTTTGTTCTCCAATAAATTAAACTTGTATTATTAAATTTTATTCTTGACTGCTATCTCAAAGTTAACTTGCAGTCTGGAAAAAAAAACAGAAACTTGAACAGAAAATAATTGTTAACTTGCAGACAAGCAAAAGGAAATTGCCTAGGTAGATATTAAAACAGAAGCACTTGGGTGTAGTGGGTAAGGCAGCAGGATAGAAATTGGGAGACCATGAGTTCTAGTCCTACGTTAGACATGAAACCAGCTGAATGACCTTGGGCCAGTCATGTTCTCTCAGCACCAGGATGAAGGCAAAGGCAAATCACTTCCAAAAATCTTGCCTGAATAAATACATGGACTGGTCCAGGCTGTCATCAGGAGTCAACACAGATTCGAAGGCATTAAAAAAAAACCTGGAAGATATTAACTTAAAGTGATGCTTCAATCTATGCAAAGTATTTTCTGTGTGTTTTCAAAGATTCAGAGCCTTTAAGCAGCCACTTACTAAGAAAGATTTAATGTAGCATATGCTAAAGATTAGTCCAGAAGAACCTCCTCATTCATGTATTAATCCCACTTTCTACTCTCACTTTAAATGACATTTTTGAATTGCAAGATACATAGCAGTATGTGGCTTTTTTAGTGGGAACATGATGTGCACCTTCCCTTGAAGCCTTGGTTTTACTGTGATTTTTATTATGGGAACAGTCACATAATACTGCACTTAATTTTTTTTACTAGTGTGCTAAGCTTCCAGTGCAGTGGGGTGCTAAACTGTCATATGGCACAAGAGGGACATGAATTTTATCCTGCTGTGTCAGTACATCTTATCTGAGGAAAATATCAAATTGGCTCAAGTTTTCTATTTCCTGAATATACTTATTGCTCCCATTCAAGTTAGAGACTGGTGTACAGGCTAGATGTTGCATTTATTAACCGAAATTAATCCTGTTTTTTATTTTTGGGGGGGGGGGCTTGGTATAGCTAGCTCTAGATTGCAAAACTGTTATTTTTCTGCCAGTGAAGACTGTGAAGCACGTATAGGACAATTTTTATGTAACCTTGGCATATACAAAATATTTCATACAATTATAAAAAGGGCATTCAGAAACAAATCCATTAATGCAGATGATTATTTAGACATTATGCCAGAAATATGGGGATTATAATTATTGTAATATCACCTTTATAATTTCACCCTTATTGAAATAATTGCATTTAACATTCTGGTATAGATTTTTTTGTACATTTAAAAGGATGGGATTAATTATTAGCTCCCTCATGCTATGGGTTTGATGATGTTACTTGGGTTGGACAGAACACAAGCCTTGAGGTCACACCATAAAAGTACCGTCTTTGAATTGAGCTCTGTTCCTGATGAGTTCATAGACAAATGCATGCAATTTTCTTCACCCCACTCCATTGGCATTATGTGTGAATCACAATGGGATCACTCAAATAATGTTTAAATTATCTTATACAAACCCATCCGTTACCTTTGCATATTACATGAAGCATTGTAGTGGAATGTAATCTGGAGACGCAAGAGGGAGGGGCTTTTTCCAAAGAGACATTGAGCTTGGCATATCTGGTGGGCAGGAACCTCTGTAGCAATTCACAGAATATATCTATAGTTAGGGCAGATATTGCTTTAGTTTGGCAAGATTCTGTTTGTAAGCAAGCAATAATAAAGGAACTATTCAGAAGTAACTCCGTGTATTGTTCTTGGTTCTTGAGCTTGACAAGCAGGCTGTGAAATTTATTTATTTACTTATTAGATAATATGTCATCTTTCATACTGAAGCTCAAAGCAATATTCCCCCTCTTATTTTTCAACGTAATATCAACTGTATAAAGTCAGATATTCCTAGTGAGAGATTATTTCAGATTTTCAGAATGACTTAGTTGGAGTAATTTTGATCCAAGTTTTTAAGCAGGCATGGAGATGGCTTTGAAGAACAATTTTAAAAACTGTTGTGCAAACCTCTACTTAGCCCAGATAGGCAGGGAGGAGGAGGTGAGGGGAAAAAACTCAAGATTGTCGTGTTTGGTTTCTCCTTTAGTATAAGAAGAGATCAAGAAAATCTCAGGATTTCAAGATTCTGTTATTATACCTTCTAATGATATAATCATAATAATTCTTGTGGCCTTTGCTTCCTGGTGTTATCTGCCTCAAAGGACTGACATAAGACATCTGGGTTCCTCAGTATGATTAAAGATAGGATACTGTAGAGGCAATGAGTAAGTCTTTATTTTGAGGTGGACACAATATAGAATTGTGTTGATTTCAGTCTCCCATCTCTATACATTTGGAGGCAGTTAAATAAGGCCCTGTGTTCTTTAGCTAAAAGAGAATGGCAAAATAAAAATCTAGGATGCCTTGCAGTTCTCTTTTTTTAAAATGCCAGATCAATACTGTACAAAGGCCCACTGCTCTGTATCTCACTCACCACAGAAAGAAGACTATATTGAAATAGCTTGCAACAAAAACATTTTGGAACATGAAATATGAGAGGTATGTTTGAGATGTATGAAATCCACCATAATTAATAACAGTAATGTTAATTATGATTAGTATAACTCACCATTAAAATGCAGCTGAATTATGGATATGGGTGAAGTGTATGGAAAACAGATTTATTTTTTGTCTTCATATGTGTTTTTTTGTTTTGTTTTGTTTTGGGGTTTATTTTTCAGCAAACAGAGGAAGCGGAGCCACAGGAAGTTCACAGACGGGCGATGCGCTGGGAAAAGCACTTGCATCTGTAAGAAAGTATTTGCTTTGGATGATTGGAATAGCATGAACTTGGGTTGGAATCAGTAATCAAATATATACAAATCTATCATGGCTAGTTAAAATAATTTAGAATAAAAGCATGTTAAGGTTTTATATATAGCTCTAGAAAATCTGGATAATTCAAGATGAGTTCTTAATTGCAAGCTATGCTTTATAGTTTTCCATTCACTTAAAAATCATAAGAAACTTTTATGTTACGTGATTCAGTAGCCAGGTCTGTTCTGTAGTGCTTCCAAGTACAGCTTTCCTTGTCTCATTTGAAGCCTAAACCATATTTAAATTAATGTTATTTACGGGTAATCCTCAAGTTACAATTGTAACGGAGTCTGCCCATTATGGTCATAACAGTAGTAAAATGGTCATTTAGCAAACACCACAGTCATTAAATGAACTCATTGTTTACTATGGCATGGTTTTGTGAAAATGTTAAACTTTCTGATTCAGGTGCCTATTTTACATCATAGAAACAAGTTGTAAAATTCTTTGAGACAAAGCCATGACCATAATTAATTTGGATAGATAGAATAATTTGAATAGCTCCTTGAAATTTGAATTGCTGTATATTTATCTTAGAGACTGGGTGGGCAGTGTTCAAATGTTATCCCTATCTCAATGTCAAATTACTTCAACTGTGTCTTTCAAATCTCCCCTTAGTAAAGTGGGGGAGTAAGCCTCACTGAGATGGGATAGGATTTTGAATTTCCCTTTTTAGCCTTAGAAGACTTTGGGCAGCTCGCTAATTTGAGGAACCTGCTTTTCTATGCATAGTTCCTTGGAGACACCCATGCAGGCAGGGACCAAGCTTATGAATCCTTTTCACAGAATTACCACTTCCTGGTGGGGTGGTGAATCTATAATCAGAAACTGTGCCGTCATTCCCAGTTCACATCTTTCAGTAATTTGGATGATATACTATCTGCTTAGGCACTGCATATGGAAAAGCAGATTCCCAGAAGTCAGGGTAACGATCAAAGGGCCTCTCAATCTGTTTTGCTGCAGTGATTGATATTTAAAAGTCAGCCTTGACTTCCAGTGGCCACTCATTCTATTTATTTCCCATCTCCAATTTGGGTAAGAATCCATTAAGTATATATACAGTGCATTTCTACAAATTAAAACTTACGCTGACTTTTAAATGAACTCTCACTGTAATGTATTTTCTGGGCAGAGTGGGGTTCCAGTGAGTTCTCAAGAGAATTGATGTTTTCCATGTCCAGCTAATGTATGTTACAAAGACAAAAATTAGCACAACTCCCATATAATGGATACAGTACAAAATCTACTTTAACTGGTGCCTGGAGGCATTGGTTAACTGAGAGATGATCAAGGGGTTAATTAATTTAATTGCCTTTACAGAACTCTAAGGAAAAGTTCACAGGCTCAGCTTAAATAGTGGCCAATATGAGTTGCCAGCATGGTCTGTTTTGATAATTTGACAAGATAAGAGTCTAATGATGTTTATGATTTCTAATCAGGTCCCAAATGATCACAGAAGTTTTATCTATTCAGGGTATTAAGCAGATAAACCCCTGAGAATCTTAACTATAAATTCTAATATGCCTACTCAGCCATATATGCAGTTGTACATATCAGTCAGGATTATTTTTCCATTTTCTATTTTGTAGTTTGCTGTAATAAGTATTTTTCACTATGCTATATTTCATTATTTTTTTCTCCAAAACTTCATTCCTGTAATAATTTAAGGTTTTTAGTTTAGATTGAAGTAATTTTCTGATTTTTCTTCCATTTATATGTACAGTATACACCAAATACATTTTTAGTACTGTAGAATATACAGACCCTCCTAAGATGTCTATGGAGATTCTCAGTCATCCAGGTCATGGTTGTCCCAAAGATGTTTTTTTCAAAAGGCAATTGGACTTCATTTTTTCTTGAAGACATTTCGCTTCTCATCCAAGAAGTGGATCTTGGGTGAGTCTTCCTTGAAAGAATTTCATTTTCCTTGAAGACAAAATGTCTTCAAGGAAAAACAAAGTCCAGTTGCCTTTTGAAAAAAGCATCTTTGGGACAACCTACTAAGATAATTAAATATAAGGGATAAAAAAAAAGTCCTGTGAGCTGTCCTTCATGACAACTGACTTATTTCTTCATAATGTTTTTTTTATCATAGTGGTTTCATATTCTTAATAGCATCCTTTTTGTCTTATGAGTCATAAGTATATTTATAATGAAGAGTGCCAATCCTCTGTCTGTAGCCATTCCAAGTGACTTTAGATTAATTCTGCATCCTCTTTTAAAGATTTACTCTCCAGATCATACCAACAACAGCTTTTCATCAAATCCTTCAACTCCGGTTGGTTCACCCCCTTCTCTCTCAGGTATTGTGGTTAAAATTATTTTACCAAACAGTTAATTTATGAAATAGCAAGAAAACCTTTAAAATGAGGCTTTTAAGCATGATCAGAAAGTTCAGTTGTCTCAGAAACAATTTCAGACTGCCACCTACTTAACATTTCGGGAAGACTTGGGGCCTGTACAAGTGTGCAGGCTGGTTCCAGATATGTTCAGGTTCCAGGTATGTCCAGGTATGCTTTATAATTCAGGGTTAAGCTGAATATTAAACAGCCCTGATGCTTGAAGACTCAACTTGGTTTCTGAACATCCCTACGTGTAGATCATTTGTTTTGTTTTCTGAATCCATGCATTAATCACATGGACATTACACAATAGATTAATCAACCCATGCAGAAAAGAATTCACGAATTATTGCAAATGAACAATAATAGGGAACCATTACTATTACTGGACTTAGGTTCTCCCAAAGGTTTAAGGAAATAGAATATAAAATACATTGGATTGGATCTAAAATTAGTCAAACATTTGTCAGTTTGTAATGAAACTTAAATTTTAATTGGTTTACTCTGAATATATCTAAGCCTAAATTGATTCCTCTATCTAAGCTCTTCCTTTTGAGGAAATATGAATTGCTAAAAGGAAAGTGTGACTATTTCTAGTGTACGGTCTCCTCTTCCATTATTAATTTATTCCTGTATTATAGTTCAACCTGTTCCAAGGGTGATTTCATGGCAAAAACAAAACATTCCTACATGGTACTGGCGAATAAACACTAGGGTTAAAGAGGTTGAATATTTAATTCATGAGTAAGCAAGACTTTAGAGGTTTAGCAGACAGTCATAACATCATGTACACTACATTTTCCAATCTAGCAAACTCACAGCCTTACTTCCTGTGGTTCAGACAGGCAGGAAGAGAGGAGTTACTATCAGGTTTTATCTTATCTGGAAAAATAATACCAATTGAAGTTCAAGAAGATCTGTCTTGTGTATGGAAAGCATTTCAATTTCATGCAGCAAAGTTTATATGGCTGAGGG
The DNA here is from genome assembly GCA_034064705.1 of Bothrops alternatus. Lineage (NCBI taxonomy): Eukaryota > Metazoa > Chordata > Lepidosauria > Squamata > Viperidae > Bothrops > Bothrops alternatus. The sequence goes on from JARGCV010000016.1 coordinate 29,714,154, forward strand.
ACTGATTGTGTGTATATACTTGTGTGTGTAAATGAAAAGAGAATAAATAAATGAATGAATAGAGAAGAAAAAAATCATCTAAATTAAATAGTTATTCCATAAACATATTTAAGGTCAACAAGAATATCTTGACAGCAAAGATCAATCTGAATCATTCTGCCCATTCCAAAATGATATTATTTTTGTTACTATCACAGAGTGATAAACTATCATCTAAGATCTAAAAGGACCTCTGGGTAATTAATCCCTTAATTTAGATTTGAAAGTTAATACTTTACTATCATGTATATTAATTTCGCCCAACCAGGAATTATGATGTATTACAGCAACAGTGTGTGGCTAGTGACTGGCTAGGGATGTAGTCAGCTACAAGACACCAAGTTAAAGAAGACTGATATATGTCCCAATGATTCTTCTTGATGAAAAAAGGCTGTGCCATAAATGGGTTAGGAAAAAGTCTTCTGTCTTCATAGTTATTCAGAATTAGTGAATTATTGTACCATACACAGGAATATGTTTCCAATATCTAAATTATTTACTTCACAAACACATTCTGCAAGGAGTTTGCAAAACTCCACCTGATCCTAAAGTACTCAGTGAGATTTTCTTAGAAAACTAATATATTATAATACTGACACTTGTATTTTATTCTTTTTATATATATATAAAAAATTTTTTATTAAAACAATCAACATTGAACATAAAAACATATTATGCAGTAATCATCATGGCACCTGATATACAATGCTATGCATTAGTCTTTGAAAATGTCTGAGTTAGTAAGCCTTTTTCCCACTCCTCGCGTCTAGCCTCAACTATACTCCTGTTACACTTTGATTGGTGTTTCTCTTATCTGGTTCAATATTAATGTGATCAACATTAAACATAAGATCCTATTGCTAAGCAATCATCCTAGAACATAGCATACAACATTAGGTATTAATCTTTGTAAACATCTGTTTTAGTAAACGTTCTTCCCTCCCCCCTTCCATCTTCAAGTATACAACCCTTGTAGTCAAATTGCTTCAGTTAATACGAAAACATTTAAGCAAAAACAGTGCACTGCATACAGACCAATAGATCAACCAACAAACCTGCCATAGATTTTTCTCTGATAATAATAAATGAAAATTATTGATAATGCCTTCTGCTATGGTTAGACTAGCAGCATCTTCCTACAATTCTTTTATATATTTTAAAATATATGAATTTCTACTTGCTTTCTGATGCACAACTGCAAAATAGATAAAATCGTATATGTTGGCATGCAATTTGGAGACATGATGTGGCTTCTGGGTGTGGCTGCATAATAAATATTTGTTTTCAAAGTTCTGCACAAGAGCTGTGGTTTAATATGACTGTTGGGAAATCGTATGTACATATCTATGGTATTATTCAGTTTCTTTGAAAAAGCATTTTGTTTGCATAGTTCTAGTGGTAACTCCCATTTTACTATTAGCAGGAACAGCTGTTTGGTCTAGAAATGGAGGGCAAGCATCATCATCATCTCCCAATTATGAAGGTCCCTTACATTCTTTGGTATGTTTTTCAATGGCAAACTATTAATTACCTGTTAATATTGTATTGCTCTCTACTTTTTCTTATCCATTTTCCTAATGGAGCACAACACTAATTAGTGCACTCTTTTCCTGATAATTTCTAAATAGGAGATCCACCCATAAAGCGCAACAGATTTTTATATACTCTTTTTCATTAATTATATCAGCAATGATTACCTAGTAAAATACCACACATAGAAATATGGCATGCTGTCTAAGATTAACTGTGTAAGGTTGGAATCTATACATGTAAAAAAAACACAAGAAGATAAAACTTAGCTTCTTTAAAAAGCAAAATCAAAGAGTGGCCTAATCAGAGAATGCAAATATTGTATTTTTTTTTTTAAAAAAGGGTTCCTTTTCCATATGAAAATGGAAGTATGAACAGATGATCTTGCTTAGCCAGGAACATGACCAAGCCTTAACTGCATATGGAAAAAAGATAGTATAATAAACTTTTCTTAATTCTTATTTCATCAGTTTCAATGCATTACATATATGAGTAATGTAGCATTCTCAATATCTTTTAGAACCATAGGGGAGATGATGTACTGCAGTTATGGAGAGGATCATAGCTTATATTAGTTCATCGAACTATATCAGACTACGTAAACTATATTCTGCTACCAAGTGATATTTCCAAAACATCAGTATAAGAGTCAAAAGTAATGGTAATATTTCTGGCAAGAGATAACCTTGTATTGGTGTTCTTCATTGCCTTTTAGAGCCTGTGGGCTTAATTAAAAATTCAAGTTCAGTTTGAATGTTGGGTTCCAGAATGAAGTCATGGTAAGAAGAGAGAACACCTACTTCCCTAGGTTAATGATAGTAGCTTAATATTGGCATCTTCCCCATAAGTCTTGTAGTACAAATATAAACAATCAAAGCTTGCCAAGATGAAATGAATAATGCCTTCAATGAGAGCCACTATACAAAGAGTTGCTCAGGTAGTGTCATGAGAAAAGATGCCTTGGATCTGACTTCCTCAAAGAATACATTTCCACAAGTGGCCCCAATGCTATGTGAGAAAATATTTCTGAAGTTAAGGGAAAGTCAGAAGCTTCAGTTGTACAATGGCCCTAATATAGAAGCCACATTTGGAATAAGAAAGGAACATCACCATTTCCATTAAGTGAAAATTAGTGTTTTTCCACTGAGCATTGCATAATATATTAAATAAGTATGTTGACACTAGTCTTTTTTTCCCATGTGGTTTCACTAAGAATGATGTAGCAACTTCAGAAACATTTTTGGGAATTGTATAATGAAGAATTTTGGCAGAATATAACCAGACACATTGCTGTACCTTATATCATCTTAAGTCTCGCCCTTAAAAAAAATAACAATGCCCACCATAATTCTTTGCACTTTAAATAATCAAAAATCTATTGGTGATTTCAAAGGACTGTTTCTTTAAAGAAAGCTATGAGGGTTTGTATCGCAGACAAGGATAGATAACCAGTGTTTCTCAACCTTAGGAACTTTAAGAATGCAGGCTAGTTTTGATCATAGAATTCCATTTAATAATTTTCACAGCTCCAGTTAAAGCACTGAGAAGTAAATAAGCCTTAGATAAGAAGTTATCATGCAGAAATAATTTAAAAGGTCATGGCAATTTGATATTTCTGACGCAAAATATTTCAGGATCCTGGAGCAACAAATGTGCTATAGATGTTATGTTCATGAGGAGTCAGTGAGCTTGTTTTGCCCATGAAAATGAAAACAGAACATTCATAGTATCCTAGCAGGCTGCTTTAGGATGTCAGTTGTTTCATTTACAGTGTTTTGGTGAACAAGCAAAAAATAATCAAAACACTCTTAATAAAGTTGAAACAGATTCAGAAGCAGCCCATCTACAAGCAACTGTCTTCTGCTTCAACTGCCTGACACAGAGCAGTAGCAATGCATTTCTGTGAGTTCTGCTGAAACAGGAAACAGCCTGTTACATTTTCTGATGCTCTCTTATTTTTTTCATGAACTATCAGCAAAGCCGAATAGAAGACCGCTTGGAAAGACTGGATGATGCTATTCATGTTCTCCGGAACCATGCAGTGGGGCCTTCAACTGCCATGCCTGGTAGTCATAGTGACCTCCATAGCTTAATAGGCCCTTCTCATAATGGAGCTATGGGAGGTCTTGGATCAGGATACGGGACAGGCCTTCTTTCAGCCAATAGACATTCACTAATGGTAAGCCATGAAGATTCAACACTACAGATTTCTTTTAAGAAAATAATGTTAAATAATGCATGGTTGGGATTTTTAAACTTTTTTTTTAGCTAAGCTTTTAAATCCAGTACAATTTAGAGTTGCAGAAATGAAAGGCAGTGTAGTACTTATGACAAAGTAACTACCTTTATTATTTCTATTGCATAAGCAATAATTACTATGAGTATATGTTAAAATGCATCTCTTGATTTTTCTTGTATAGGTTTTTTTTTTAGTTATAGTATTTATGCTTAGAATATGTTCAGCCCATGTTTTTAAAGAAGCTGCTTAGCAAGGAGCTGCTAATCTGTTACATTAGTCCTTCCTAAAATCTATTTTTGAAATATTTTTAGCTGAAATATATTTGGCTTCTTTCTATTTCTGGCACAAATACAAGATGGGGGAAAATGCAAACGAATATCCTTAGGTATGTTTCTAGAATTAACCTATCAGTCAAAGTTTGCAAATGGGGGAAAGTATGGCATTGGATAGGAGCTTAGTGTCCCTATCCATGCAAGAAGAGAAGGGGGGAAAGTAGGAATCAGCCTTCCCAGGCAGCCTAGACAGGAAGCACCAGAAGAGGAGCTAAGTCTCATCTATTATAAGACTGCATTTACAGAAACTTGTAAGTCTGAAACTAGAAATCTCCCACCCTCTCTTTTACAGCCTGAGAAAATAGGGAAAAAAATTATGCCCTTTATGCAACCCCAGGCTAGCCCTTCTTTTATCTGATTGTTCCCTAGGCAGCATCTCTTCCTCCCAAAGTCATTCCACACGCCATTACAATATGTCATTGACTAGGAGTGTGAGAGGGAGACTTCTTATCTTGTTGACTGCAAAAGTGTTATAGTGATTAAGGTGTTGGATTAGAACTTCTGAAATTCAAAGTCAAGTCTGTACCCAGCCATGGAAGCTCAGTGGGTGATTTTGGGCTCATTGCTCTTTCTTCGCCTAATCTACCCCAAGGGCGGTGGGGAAACGTTGGAGAAGAGGAAGTTATGTTTGCTGCTGTGAGTTCCTGGGGAGCAACTGCCTTTTAACACATACATTTTCTGCACTTTGGAAACATGAAACAGATTTTGTTCCTAATGTCTAAATTAGAGATATGCTAGTCTGCAGGACTGAAATCTTGGTCTTCCTTACAACTTGGTGATGACCCCATTGCTTTTCATTCATGTTTTGTTCTTTTTTCTCAAGCAATTTCACTGATCACATTGCCATGTATCCAAAGTATGCCTGAGCATTTAAGCCTGACTCCAGTTATATAGGAGCTACTCATAGAAAGCAGTTTCCATGTGGTTTGGGATAATATCGATAAACATTCCGATCTATTAGTACAGAACAGAATGCTTAAGAAACCTAAATTCTCCCTTATCCATTCTTGAGAATTTCACTTAATCTCCTAATGACATCTTAATTTCTTTATTTAGAATAATTGGATTGAGATGGCAGGGTACAAAACTGACACGTTTGAGTTGGAATAGCAGGCTATATAATATTAATTATTTCTTTTACCTTTTCACTTTTTGAACTAGCATACTATATTTGAATTGAGCTAACATGCATTATTGATAACACTTTTAAGAGTCAGACAGGATAGATAATATTAAAAAATAGATATAATCCGTGTATCTGTAGTATACATATGAACCAGGTTCCTCTTCAACATTGCTACTTAGCATTTGGGTGATGGAAATAATCTGTCTAAATTATTTGGATGATAAATACTTGGCAAATTTCAGATGAAAACTTACTCTGATAATTCTAATTTGATTGAGAAATTCCGTGGTATACATGTTTTTATATGTCTAAAGAAAGTGAATAATAACAAAATTCTCATAGTGATCTAGTTTTCTGACATGATCTTCATAAGATCTCTCTAGAGTGGGATGATATTATTGTTGTTACTAATTATTGGGGATCTGAAGATAACAGATTTTGGCTTATTTAAAAACAATCCAAAGAGTTTATTACTGAGCAGTTCCTAGAACTAGGTTAAAACTAAGGCTTGTAATCACAATGTAAATAATAAGGAAGGCTATATTAAGATCCATATTTTGTTTAAGTAACTTCTGTTTGGATACTTAATGAAATAAAAGGAAAGGTACTTTATGCAATAAAATAAATGTTTTTTTTATTTTGTGGTCTGTTGGTCATGTTGACTAAGAATTCTGGAAATTTAAAGATCTAACACATTTAGAAATAAGAAATGAAGGGAGGTTTCTGTATAAGTGTCACTCTAATATTTTTCTCAACAAAATGCTGAATATAATCATTTGATTAATTTATTTATGATACTGATATGAAACCAACAATTAGATATCTATCAAAAACTATCGTGCTTGAATGGTCATTCTCAACAACCGGTTTCTAGAATATATGTTTTTAACCTAAATTTGGCCATTTTTAGTCCATTTAAGCTGTCTTTGCATATTAAAGATTCTGTCTTGCTGATCATTCCAGTCAATTATCTGATTCATGGGGCATTTTGTGGGTAGCTTGTTGGATTCATTTCCCTTTTTTGTTTTTCTGAGATAAATAACAAATCTCTTATAAGCAGCATTGTAGAAATCTGGCTCTGAGAGAATATAAAACATGTAATAGAGCAGTTTGCATTCTTATTGTTATCTAAATCTCTCTTTAGTTACAGACAGTTTGCACCTGTTCAGTTTCACTGGATATGTAGGCTAGGGAATTCTGAACAAGTTTGATCAAAAATAAGAAAGAATGCTGAAGACCTTGCAAAAGGGACCCATTTGATGTAACGTTGCGGCCAGAAATTGTTACCCTGATATATAGCAATGGAATACCCTCTATGAATTTAGTCAGCTAAGGCAGGGGTCCCCAACCCGCAGGCTGCAGAAATGGTGGGCAAGTGCACACGCTCATCCCCACTTGCGTGAGCAGTGGGTATATGTGCACGCTCTATTTGTGTGAGCGGCGGATGCATGTGCCCACCACTTGTGCAAATGGAGCTGCGCGCACGTGCCCATGCAAAATAGTCCCCTCTCCTCCCCTCGCCGGAAGGTTGGGGAACTCTTGAGTTAAGGGAAAGGCTGGAAACACCAGGAAACTATACTTGGAAACAACTGGATGAGTAAATAACGCACTTATCCTTCTGTGCTTATTATTCCAACCTGAGCTTAGTTTTCATGGTCCAAATGTGCCACATGTTGTCCAGGTGTAAGAGTTCCAAGTCAGGTTTGTTGATGTATTCCGTCTCCTAAATCATATTAGGACAGGGGTGTCAAACTCAATTTCACATCAGCATTGCAGTTGCCCTGGGGGGGCGGGTGGGTGTGGCCAGAGTGAGTGCAGCCTACTGGGTGGGCGTGGATGGAGTGGGTGTGGTCTACTGGGTGGGTGTGGCCAGTTCTATATCATTCGCATCAAGGGTGCCTATGGGGACCTGGGCAGGAGTGGGACAGATCTGAGGGTCTCTGGCAGAAGGGGGTGGGACCAGGGCAAGTGCCAAGGCATGATCCACCAGGGCAAGTGCCAAGATGGCCACCACAAAATTGTACATTGGCTTCCGGCTGGCCAGGGCCAAGGCAGCGGGGGCCATTCCCTTACTGTTTCCAGGATGGCTTTGGGGGCCACATGAAACCACTTCGCGGGCCGCATCCAACCCCTGGGCCTTGCGTTTGACATATCTGTATTAGGGTGAAAAACATGGAATATGGGGTACTTATTAACTTCGTTACATAACTTTGTTATTAAAAATGAGAAGAAAGGACCATTTCCATAAAGGAACTCTGCAGAGATCACCTCTGAAAATTGACCACTATCTCACCCCCCCCAGCAAGCCATTATTAAAAGATAAAAGTGGAACGTTGATGCTTATGAACAACACAAAAGCATTCTGAATATTGATTGCTTCTAGTTCACCATTCAGAAAGATATCCATTTTATCTCACCCTGCCAAGAATCGGACCATGCATTGAATCATCTATTGGATACAGACTCTGTTCCTTTGTAGCATGGGCTGACTGTTCTCTGATGTTTGGATTGTAATGTATGCTACCTTTGCTGTCAGAGATGTATTCAGTGCTCTGGGATATATAGAACTTGAAGCTATGGGGAAATTCTGCCACACATACCATATCATATTCAAATACTGCCTTTAATGTATAAATCTGGCTCTATTAAAAGCCAGATATGCGACTTGCAACTATTCCTGTATATCTGCTCTCAATCAAGAGAGAAAAGGAGGGGTTCCCCCCTCTTCCTCCCTCCCTTTGGTTGTTTTTTTTTTTTTTGCTTTGCTTTGCTTTGCATATGTTAAACTGATGCAACATGCACCCAGGGCATCACTTCAGAGAGAGTTGTTCCATAAATATATACTTCCCTCTTATGTACTTATATGCCAGATGTAGCTGAAGAAAGATTGGGGGCAGGGAAGGGAACCCTAGAAAAGTCTGCTGTGAATATATATATATATATATATATATATATATAGCATTTATAAAATATCTGACCAATGAGTTTGACTTCCTCCAAAAACAGAATCGTTATTTGAAACTTATTTGTAGCTTTGATTTGCTTTGATTGTTGAATGTTGGTTACACCGCAAATAAAGCATGAAGCTCTGCTTATGTAAAATTCATAAAATAATAAAGGAGTCTAAAACAAATGAACACTTGACATGGAAACATCAGAACCAAAATGTTAGAAATCCTCCCACCCCACCCCACCCCAAAAAAAACCCATCACGAAAACTGCTTTGCAGAGAAAAAATGAGGTTCTCAGTCACTCACCAGCAAAGTTCTTCCCTGTCTGAAACTGTAACTTGTGAGAAAGCATTAGGGCTGCTGCTATTTTTTTCTTTATGGAAAACTGGTCTGAATTTTGAAGTAAAAACACGGGAACAAAGGAAATAGTTTTTGAGTAGAGTCAGTCTTAAGTTAGCCTTTGACCATTTGATACATTCCATGCTGAAAAGGAAGTTAAATGGGGGGGAAAAATCAAGCAGGACACTGGTAATGTTTTCCACATTTGAATTTTAATACATAAAACAGGCAATAAAACGTTGGCCAGCTGCAGTAAATAAAGTAGCAGTGGGAGGTATGGACCGGAAGCTTGTTCAGAACAGCCTGGCTGAATTTCTTTGCCCACTATACACCTTCCGCCTTTGTCAGCGATGGACCTCTTGGTTATGGGAGGAGAAATGTATCAAAAGTAACTTGATGTTTCTTTTTGCCTAGATTATAATTTTACAGAAAGGTTTTTTTTGTCAAATAACCAACACAAGCCCAACAACACCAATACGCTGTACTTTATTATTAAATAACAATGACAACAACAGGAAGAAAAATATATTAAAGAGAATAAAAAGAATGATGTCTCTGACTTAACCTCCCAAAAACGTATCTAGTGAGAATAAAAAAACAAACATTTGTAAAGGTTTTTCCCCTTTTTGTCTATCACACCCAACCCTACTGACTTACATATCTTCTCTTTCAAATTAGAAACCTTGAATGGCCAAAAGGGACTTTTCACGTCAGCGAGTCCGGTCCTCTGCTTGGTATGCTTTTCCACAATCAATCCCTGATAGATAAGCATAAATTCATTTGCAGGTAAATTGTCCCCATCCCTGCCCCCTTAATATTTCTTACCGTCAGGAAATTCCTTCATATCTACTTTATTTTCATTTAATCTGTTAGTCTTTGTCCCGATCTTACTTTTAAAAAAGGATAAGGCCTATCCTTCTTGCACATGACAATGTTTTTAGACTTTTATAGACTTTTGTCATATTTCCCTCAATTCTCTATCTAGCTCCTTTAGGTATTTAGGACTTTCTCTCTTCAGAACAATGATGATATTTATTTTTTAAAAAAATTCAAAATGCCCCTATCTCACCACCGTATCATAATCCACAGTTTACAATATTTGGTAGCTCCCCAAAAGAAGCCTATGGAGATGCATTTTATTTTCCTGGGTACAGAGTCAGAAAGGAAGGTTGAGCAATCTTGGGTTTCATATTTAATTTTCAATCATTTTGTTTCCAACTTTAACCCAATTCTGAGTATTGGTAACATTTTTAATCCCCCTCTTCTGTTCTTCTGTCTGATTACATTGAATCGACTCTTTATACAAGCTGTTTGGGAAAGCAAGGTTATTTATTTATTTGCTGATCCAATGGTAAAAATATGTTTTCTATATTGACAGTTACATTTTCCTAATATTTTATTCAAGTAAAAGGAGGTCTCTCTTTTTTTCTCCAGAAAATAATTTCCATCTTATCTTTCCTTCTTTTTTCTTTTCCATTTCTTCGGGCAGGGAGGAAGATGAGTAAGTGGATGAGAGGAGTTACTTCCCTTTTATCTTAATACACTAAGAATAAATAATAGTACAGTACTGCCATTCTAAGCCAAGCGTTCTTTAACCTCTGAAATAGAATCATTTCTGGGATTTTGGTGAGAGTATTAAATTATAACTTATTCTTGTTCACAGTCCTGAACCCATATTTATTTGCACTACCATTCTAAAAGATTAATTACTAGCCACAGGCTCATTCCTGTAACAGTCCTTGTTCCAATGACAATCTTCTCTAAAAGAAAGCAGTTAACTAGTTCCCAGAAACATCTAGTTTATAGCTGGTGAGCTTCCAGGACTGTGACTTTAATCTTTTTTTTCCCACACCAAACAAAAAATGGAATAGGGTAATTCTGATAGCTTTTTCCCTATTATTCAGAGACCATCTCTGAGTAGCCAGGACCATAAATGATTGCCTTGCTCTCCTTTTACCTGAATCAGTATACCAGCTGTCCAATCTCTACTCACTAATTGCACTGCCATTCAGTCATGAAGTAACTCTGATGTGTGCCATGCATGCAACCCATTGTGCATGCTTTTGGCCGTAGAGGTGAAGATGCCTGGTTGCATAGTGTCATTGAAATAACGACTGTAGAAAGTTCATTATAATTAACACTTACAGAACCTGAAACAGATCACTGAAAATCACAATATTGGCAGGAGAACTCAGAACTCGATTATTTAAGATCGCATTGCATGTTTGTTACAGTCTTCTTTAGGGTTGTTGAAGTTTGTTTGGTATAATCCACTCCAGCAGCCCCAGCTTGATCAGGGATGGTGGGGCAAATGCATCATAATGTTTTTGCACAAATGGTATAAGTTACATGTTATATATCACTCACCTGATAATATGACTGACACAAACTGCATAATTTATGTCATCTGTATAATGATGTACATGATACCACCATGGCTTCTACTGAAAAGTATGCCTGGAGAAACCTATGCTGAGAAGAGCTAGTCTTGAAAATATGAAATATGAAAATATTTTTACCTGGCACCTAAAAACCATAGAAATACAGTATATAGTAACGTACTGAAGCATCTTCACAAAACGTTCATTTTTTGGCTGCTGTCCACCTAATTCAGAAGTTGAGGGTGCACCAAGTATAATTTTTGAAGAACATTCTGATAATTTGACATTTATAGGGGCAAATAGCATTTCAGAACTGAAAACTATAACAGCCTCCCTTCAAAGCCCTTCCAGAGTGTCAAATTGCAATTTTGAGTATGACAGAAAAGGAAATTTAGGGACTGCATCAGAAGTCATTTTACTAGAGTTCTCAGATCTAAATTGTCCCCTCATTTGCAACTTCCCCCATCCCAAAATTGGTCCAGAGCAATGAAAAATGGTTCGTAAAACTTTATGGAGAATGTAAAATCAGCAAAAGCCATTTCTTATTTCATTTTAACAGCCATTCTAGGATGCTGTGAATAGAATTTATTCTGTTTATGGAACAACGTCCTTAAATCTAACCTGCTTTTAAGTTAGTATTTAAGCTGCTATTAGTGTTATTGCTTCTTCAGCCGGATAACATATAGAAAAACTGGTTGTAGACATGTTTTATTTAAACATTTAAACATTAATTTATAATTCACCCTTAGAAAATATTGTAGTGGTTGGAGTGCAGGTTGGCACATGTATCCAAATCAAAAGAAGAAACCAATTTAAAATTATTTTAAAGGCTGTATCTTCACTAAATTAATATAAGACTCTCTTTATATGTTCTATTTACTATTATCATAACAATGCTGCCTTTTTATTTTAAAAAAGCCTTTCACAAAAGGCAAAGCATCTTATTACAATGAGCATTTTAAAAGCAACTGCAGCAAATCATTTTACATGTTTGAGGATTACCAGTTTAGTTAGTATTACTAATTCTGTGTAATTATATCATACACTTAAGATCCTTTTTTTAAAAAAAGGCTTGTGTTGTTGATTGGGGGAAAAGGGTAATCCAGTCATTATTTTTAAAGACACTTAAAATCCTAATATAATGATTTCATTCATTTCAAACAACCTAATTAGGCGCATTGTTAAAATACTAGTGTTCCATTTCCAAGTTTTAATTTCACATTAGCCCATGATCCATGTTTTTCTACCTACAGATGGATCTGTTGTACAGCTGGGTGTGTGAAAGTTATTGGAGAATGGATGCCTGTGAGTTAACATTTCTCCAGCACTGTCCTGATACCTGTTTCCCCTGTAGAATAGATGAGAAACAGCTGGCTTTTGTTTAAAAAGCAATGTTGGTAAAATGTCTGAATAACAAGGTGTAGAGGTGAGGTCACCAATCAACAGGTGCTTAAAAAACAAGTGGGGAATAAAGGAAGAGACATGAGCTGAGATGCGAGGATAATCTGACCAGCTACATAATTTCATGGGTTTTTTTTACTCAGTGATTTTTATCCTTAGGTGAATGCTAATATCCTTAACCTTTTTGCTTTTCAGATCTTGAACCTCTCCTGATTCCACCAGTCTATAAAATGCATAATTATCCCTATAGGCAGAACATTACTGCTCTTATTGTACTGACAGCAGAAAAGCTATGTTTCCTATGATAGCTTTCCTCACTTTTTCAAACACAACAGTTGTTGCAACCTGTGTACTATCCGAAGCATGCCAGAATAACTCATTAATATGTTCTTGGAACACAGGAAATCAACAGTAACGGTAGACTGAGAGAGCATCTTCCATAAAATAGCATCCCAAAAGACAAAGCTCTCCTCTAATGTATTAAAACATTACAAAACTGTCCATTTGCTGTATAAACGCAGAGGAAATGCATTTCCTCCCGTGGGTTATTATTAACATCTGTTTGTCCAGTAGGGACTCCAGTTTAGCATTGTTGTTTTATTTTATTTTTTTGCATTTCCAGAAGAAAATTGGTTAGGGAAGTTGGCTCTTGCCATTGAGTTGATTTGCAGTGCCAAATAAAACATCCTTTTACTTGGAGTTCATGGGTCTGTGTTGAGCAATAATAATAATAATAATAAAAGATTGCCCGAGGCCACCCAACCACCCTTGTCTTAAAAACAAAATAGAAAGAGCACGGAGAAATATAGGGAGCAATGCCATGCTGTTTTCTCTTAAGAGCATGCAAGAATACAAGAATCGCTTCCCATCCACCCACCCACCCCCCATTTATAGTTGGTCTCTGCCTAGATTTAAGACGTGGCATTCTTCCTCGCTCTCTCTTACAGACTAAACCTCTGCTCTGCCAGTTTTGAGTTAGGTCTAAATAGATTTTGCATATGACCACTACTCACAGAAGTATTTTCATAAGCTTTTAGAAAGCTGTTTATAACCCTGTGGTACTTTTCTGTATTAAAAGAAAACTGTTAAACTTTTCTCTTTTTTCTTGATTTAATGCTGCTCAGACTGACTCACACACTCTCTCTCCCCTCCCTTGTTACAATGTTCCTTTCTTTTGCTTTTGATCTTATTTATAGCTTAGCCACCAGTCATATGGAAACTATTACTGTATAGCATGGAGATGAAAGACTTTCAGTTTGGTTAAATAAGAGTGAATAATTTGAACCAACAATATGTACGCAGAGTGTGAGAACCTGACTTTGGTGAGGTGTCCTTCGTTATTCTCTTATTACAAACTGGATGTTTATAAGGCCTTTAGATAAAAATGGGCTTTCTAGCCAACTTACATATTTGGGCAATCTTGGAATCTTGTAATACACTTCAATGTTCTCTTGCCTTTTCTTTTTTTTTCTGGCTTTTCCTTGTTCGTTGTTATATCCACTTGGATTTCATTTTACATTGTTGTTAAGACAAGGGCCCCCAACCCCCCGTCCATGAACCGGTACCGAGCTGTGGCATGCCAGCAACTGGGCCACACAAACAAGCAAAGCCCCATCCGTGGGATGCAGGCAGCACACAAAACCACGCAATCTCCGGTCCGCGGAAAAACCTTTCTCCATGGAACCAGTCCCTGGTGCCCAAAAGGTTGGGGGGACCTCTGTGTTAAAGAGACTACCTTGTGCATAGGAATCTTCCATATTTTTTTCTGCTTAGGGTATTCTCCAAAATGTGAAAAATTGCTTTTCAAATATGTTATCAAATCAAAATATGTCCCAGATCCTTAGACATCCTATGCATATCCCACGCCAGTCATACACGTACAGTATATGCCTAGATACAGAAGTTGCCTGGCACATGTAAACTTGATTGTGACAAATTGTAATCACCTTTGTGTGCAAGAGATTACAGTTTTCCTTCAGCAGACCTAATTTTGGCAACCACTATGGAGATTGCCATGTTTCTAGCAGAAGCTACGGTTTGCAGATAATAATAATAATAATAATAATAATAATAATAATAATAATAATAAAGCTGGAAGGTACCTTGGAGGTCATTTAGTCCAACCCCCTGCTCAGGCAGGAAACCTATACCATTTCAGACAAATGGCTGTCCAGTCTCTTCTTAAAAACTTCCAGTATTGGAGCAATCACAGCTTCTGGAGGCAGGTTGTTCCCCTGTTTAATTATTCCCACTGTCAGGAAATTTCTCCCTGGTTCTAAAGTTGGTACCCTCTTTTCAATATTAATTGTTTCAGATTTCTGTACTTTAGATTTTGAATCGGTTTTGCATTGGTTTGGGACGACAAATAAGATTGAGACTAAGCAAACTTCTTTTTACATAAATTAGTCACATCTTTTGTAGCGTGTTTTACAGTGCTGCTTATATCAGAAATCCACTACCTATATACTGGTTGACATCATCTTCTTTGATTGATAGTAGCATAATTGCAATTTTCCCCCCATGCATTCTGAATGTGGAAATCGGGAGAAAACCAACAGAAAAAGCCTACTTCAGCAATTTTGGCAGAAAATGCACATTTTGCTAGTTATCATTGAAAGTCCAATAATAACTTTCTTTTGTTGGACCTAGAGATTTTTTTTCTCCTCCTCTGACCGCCCCCCCCCCATCCCAAAGTTCTGCTTTGGTTTTCAGCCGTGGTGGCTTTCAGACAAAAGAGCCTGTGACATCAGTGGTTTAGAGAGAGATTTGAGCATTTCTCTCCATGGAATCTTTGGGGTTTTTTTTTTAAATGATTGGAAAATGTCCTTCAATAAACAATCTGTGAAGGTTTGCTCACAAACACACATATCTGCCTAACCAGCAAGGTGATGTGGTTCCCATTGTTTGCTCATGTATTTTTCATTCAGAATCTTTTAAGACTTTTTTGTGATTTTTGTCTTGAAAAACCTTGAAAATCACTCAGATTGCCTATATTATGTTGGAACAAGAGGGCAATGAACAAGGTTCTGTTTTGAAAAACAAATATAATAAAAAAATTTAATTTTATATTGTTGTGTAATACAAACATGCTTGGAAAGATGCTAAACTTAGCTGTTCCTTAAAAATATTTTACTGTTTAGTTTTTCTCTCCTGTTTCCTCTCCTTGTATCTATTTCTGTTTTCTTTTACCCTCCTTGAATACGTCAGAGAGACTGAAACTTAAAATAAATATTGACAGCCAATTGATTAAAACGGCTAGAGATCCATTCTGAATTCTATCTTTCTATAATTCCAATCAGAAGTAAGTAAGTCATATGGTAGGTTGATGTTATAGCCTCAAGTTGCAAAACTGTGGGTGATTATTTTGAATTAAACCCTATTAAACTTAATGGAGCTTAATGTCTATGGAGATTCTCAATCATCTAGATCATGATTGTTCCAAAGGTGCTTTTTCAAAAGGCCTTTATCACAGTCCTTTCGGCAGTTCCAAGAATGTTCCATATTCATTTGCACTATTCAGATGACCCTGAGGGCACAGATAAACCTCCAAGTGGCCTCAACAACTCTCAGAAAGAGTGCTAATGACCAGATGACTGCAAGGAATATAAATCCTTCCATCATCCATCATTCAGTCAGAACTGAAGAAGCTTCTTGGATGAGAAGTGAAATATCTTCTAGGAAAAGCAAAGTCCGGTCGCCTTTTGAAAAAGCATCCTTGGGGCTTAATGGAGCTTATTAGTCATATATATAGAATTGAATGTAGATTCCCAGCCTGTGAGTTGTATAATTGTGTTGTGCGCTCAGTAACTGAATGTTGCCATATTTTCTTTGGTTGAGGATGCCAAATTCCAAAGATACACCCATTTTCTCCCACTTGCTTTCTTCAGAGAACTGGTTTTAATTCTCAAATTGCATTGCAAAAAATAAGAATACTTTTGAAGTTCTCTTAGAAAGAAAGAGTTAACTTTAAGCAACAGCAGAATACACTTCTCATAACTTCATAAGAAACCTTCCATTGTTTTAATTTTTTACAGCTTTTATCTGCTGCCCACAATTCACAAACTTCAGAGTGCCCATCTGGGTGTAATAAAAGTTAACATTTGGACGAGTATTTCCTACCACTTTTAAAGATGTACTTTTAGAACTAAATATTTTTTTCCACTTTAGAGCAAATAAGTTTCTTTGTTTTTATATAACAGATATCAGGCAGAGTCACTGTAACTGAAATCTAGCCCTTTGAGATTGTCAGGTATAACTGACATTTCACAGGGAGTTTACAATTCAAAGACACCTAAACGGTTTTCTGTGTCAATGGTTGTATAATTAAACGGAGAATGCGTCAACTTTTCTTTCTCTGTTTACTGGGGCAAAATGATCTCATGTATCAAATATGTATACAAATAATTAATGTGAATAAGCTTCTTGTGCTTGCTTGTACAGATGTAGTCTACCGCCAGAGTACAGAGACATAGATATGTGCATAAGGAAAATCTACATTCAAGAAGATAACCAAACCAAGAAAGTTATCCAAGCCAAATAAGATGTAGAAAATAATCTAATTGTTTGTTTAAGTACTTGTGATTCGGCTGAACGTAGCAGGTTCTTGATGGCTCAGAAATTCAATTACCAACACCCTTCCTTCTACTTTGAGTTTGGGACTCTCTAGATTGCAAAGACAGAAGAGAGATGGAGAATAGGACATAGGTTTTTTTCCCCAGATGTTTGTCTGAATGGTTCTGCTTTACATACTAAATCATTGAGTGCAGCTGCTACACCTTTTGCGCCAGTGTTACACCAGTGGTAAAGAAAATATGGGGTGGAATGGAATGGAATAGAATAGAATAGAGTAGAATATTTTTTATTGTGGATGTAGTATACTTAGATTTCAGTAAGGCATTTGGTAAAAGTATATCACAACCTATTCCTTGGTAAGCTAGAAAAAGGTGGAATAGACAACATCACCACCAGATAGATCTATAGCTGGCTGGCAAACCATACTCAACAAGTAGTCCTCAATGGCACCACATCCACATGGAGAGAAGTAAGCAGTGGGGTACCACAAGGTTCCGTCTTAGGCCCAGTATTCTTCATCATCTTCAATGACTTAGATGAGGGAATTGAAGGGGAACTCATCAAATTTGCAGATGACACCAAACTGACAGGAGTAACCAACATCCCAGAAGACAAACTCAGGATCCAAAAAGATCTTCATAAACTTGAACAATGGGCCCTATCCAACAAAATAAGTTTCAGTGTGGAGAAAAGCAAAGTTTTACATTTAGGCAGGAAAAAATCAAAGGTACAAGTACAGGCAAGACCTGCTTTAAAAACAGTAACTGTGAAAAGGACCTTGGAGTCCTAGTGGACGATCACTTGACTATGAGCTGCAGGACTTGGGTTTGGCTAGTCTAAAGAAAAGAAGAAATAGGGGAGACATGATAGCAGTATTCCAGTATTTGAGGGGCTGCCACCAAGAAGAGGGGGTCACGTTATTCACCAAAGCACCAAAGGCCAGGACAATAAACAGTGGTTGGAAACTGATCAAAGAGAGAAGCAATCTGGAATTAAGGAGAAACTTCCTGATAGTGAGGACAATTAACCAGTGGAACAGCTTGCCTCCAGAAATTGTGGACGCTTCATCACTGGAGATTTTTAAGAAGAGGCTAGACAGTCACTTGTCTGAGATGGTATAGGTCCTCCTGCTTGAGCAGGGGACTGGACTAGAAGACCTCCAAGGTCCCTCCAGCTCTATTCTGTTATTATTGACCAAGTGTGATTGGACTCACAAGTGCATAAGCTCTCAGTGTACATAAAAGCAACAAAATGAAATTCTAGAGCAGTGGTTCTCAACCTGTGGGTCGCGACCCCATTTGGGGTCGAACGACCATTTCATGGGGGTCGCCAAGCACCGCAGTCCGCCATTTTTTTTGGTCGGCCATTTTTTCCTATTGCGATGCGGGGCGTCGTGCATGCGCGATGCGTCGCACCGTGCATGCGCGGTGCAGGCCCGCCATTTTTTTTCCGCGATGCGGGCTGGGGTTGAGCCCCGGAAAAGGTTGAGAACAGCTGTTCTAGAGGCAATCACAAGCCAATCCTGCCTTGAAGTATTTTTACTGATTATTTTTCAAAGCATGCACCAAACCATTGAGAGATGCTGAAGCAGGACTGCTTCTTCTCCCATTCAATTACTTAACATTCAGTAGCAATAACTTTAACTCAGAAACTGTCATCTAGGTTTTCAGATTCCATAAACCAAAGGATCCCACAGACAAAGTGGCCATCATCTTCATTCATAACCAAAGTGTTTCTTCTAAAGGTGTAGCTTCTTTAGTGATGAAAGTGCCTGATGGTGATATTCTTGTGCAAGTTCTAAAGTGTTGATATAGGCTAGCTACTATCTAGCCAGGCATTACTAGGGAGAAAAAGACCACTCTTCTGAGAACAAACCATTTCTGCTTTATATAGCATCCCTGTGCTTTCAGGTTTGCATGTAGTGCATCTTTCTAGAATTGGAAAGATTCTTTCTCTTAGTCATGTTCATCTACACCTAAACACCTGAAGGCCCTTGGGCAGCATCTTTTTTACTCAGCAATTTTCAGTGTTGCACAGAACAACAGAACAACATCTGGAATCTTCACATTTTCAGCTGAACTTTTTTTTCATCAGAATATTTTATTTTTGGTGCTTTGAAAGCAAAAGAGAGGCTACATATCATATTGCTAGTTTTGGGCTTCATAGTACCTTCCTTAAGTCATGCATTAGAAGTTGGCAAAGAGAAATATATTTACATTGTGTTGTTGGTGGTATTAGTTGCAAAGTCGTGTCCAACCCATCTCAACCCCATGGACAACGTTCCTTCAAGCCTTCCTGTCCTCTACCATCTTCTGGAGTCCATTTAAGCTTATGCCTACTACTTCAGTGATTCCATCCAGCCACCTTATTCTCTGTC
Organism: Bothrops alternatus; assembly: GCA_034064705.1. Classification (NCBI taxonomy): domain Eukaryota; kingdom Metazoa; phylum Chordata; class Lepidosauria; order Squamata; family Viperidae; genus Bothrops; species Bothrops alternatus. The sequence continues at coordinate 29,733,441 of JARGCV010000016.1, forward strand.
GTCCCCTTCTTCTATTGCCCTCAATCTTTCCAAGCATTAGGCTCTTCTCCAATGAGTCCTTCCTTCTCATTAGGTGGCCAAAGTACTTGAGTTTCAACTTCAGAATCTGGCTTTCTGAAGAGCAGTCAGGGTTGATCTCCTCTAGGACTGATTGGTTTGATCGCCTTGCAGTCCAGGGGACTCGCAGGAGTCTTCTCCAGCACCATATTCAAAAGCCTCAATTCTTTTGTGCTCAGCCTTTCTTATGGTCCAACTTTCACAGCCATACATTGCAACTGGAAAAACCATGGCCTTGACTATACATACTTTTGTTGGCAGGGTGATGTCTCTGCTTTTTAGTATGCTGTCTAGATTTGCTATAGCTTTCCTCCCCAGGAGCAAGCATCTTTTAATTTCTTGGCTGCAGTCCCCATCTGCGGTGATCTTGGAGCCCAGGAAGATAAAATCTGTCATTAATATTTACATTGTAATCCTATTTAAATTTACTTAGTGGTCAGCCTTACCGTACTGTCTTCAGTGCAGGTAGGCCCATTTAGACTGCTATTTATTAATCGTTCTCTCCATGAGTTTTAGTATATAAAGCTTGAAGTTCTTATCTCTTCTTGCTTTTATTATAGACAATCTGATGAGACAGATTTTAAAGCAAGTTAGCTGGGGCTACTTGCCTAAAGCCATTCTAGTTCAGACTGCACACTACTCTTAACAGGGGAGTATGTGGTTTTTCTTATTTCAAAGTATAATCCAGATTGACCTCACATAGATTGCTGTTGGTTTTTTTAATCTATTGGCAGTCCCAAGCAAAATCTGCTCACTATTGTGCCTGCAGTATGCAGATAAAGAGGATCTGCCATAGGAGCAAATAGTGATTTGCAAGGCTTGGTACCATAATGAAAGAGTACAAAAGTTTTAAAACCTCCTCAGCCAGATTCTACAATTATTTTTGATAAGAGGGGAAAAAAAATATAAGTAACTGTTTATAAGCTATTTAAAGGAACATTTAGTTCATCCCTGGTTTGGTTTGACCTGCAGTGATACTCACAGCTGAGTAGTTTTCATGTTGTCCTTTGTAACCAAAGAAGAAAAGGGCTCTTGTGGCATCTTAATGACCAAGAAACAGAAGCTTCCTGAGGCAAATCCAGTGCTGTAATTCAAGATTCCTCGCTACAAGGCCCATGAGCCAGAATAGGCACTCGGTTTCCTCTACATTGCGGAGCTTCTTTCTATCTGACTCTCTCTCCAATAGGATTTCTGTCTTTTTTTCCTTCCTCCCCTTCCTATCTCAGCATTGGCTTTAGTTATGTACACAAACACTCCTAATTGCCAACTTTGCTCTTCTTTGCTGGATATTAGATTGGGCAAAAACTGCATTGCTAATTCATCTCCAGCTGTGCTGAAGTTATAGAATTAATAAACAAGTGGGAGTTTAGAGAGTAGGGGGAAGTCAGAGAAAGTTCACCTGTCCACTGCACTGATTTTTTCCTCTTTACAAAAGGTAGGTGGCCTGACATGTCCCCAAGCAAAGCATCAGAGGACCTTGCAGGCAGTTGAGTTAGCGTATATCAGAAGAAAGAATTTCTTCTGGCTGATAGGACTGCCAGCAAAGGGAAAGAAATAGGAGTGTTAATGAAATCCCAGACCAAAGAGGAGAAGGGGATTTTGTTCTGAACAGTGTTTAACTTAACGGCCAACTCACTTTCATCTGGGAATGATGCAAATCATGGATACTCATGATTTTTTTTAAGGATGTTGGTGATAATACAGTTTTGCTTAAGTTCAGCTCAACTCACTATGTGGCTATGTCTGTGTGGTTTAATCGGCAACAATAAAGTGGTCTTTGCCATTGCCTTTTCCAGAGATGGTTTTCAATTTTCTAGTCTTCTCTGTAGCCCTGGGATTTATTTCTTGGTTGATTTCCATCCAAGCATAAACTCGGTTTGACTCTCTTTCATTTTTTGAGATCAGCCCAAGTCAGCGAAGCACTGCTACCTACTTGGGCAATTTGAATTAAACGAATTCAGATACGTCTTGAATAATTTGTTTTTATCCTCAGGATATAATTTGGAGAGCCAGTTTGGTATAGTTGTTAAGGCATCAGGGTATAAACCAGGAGACTTTGAATTAGCTCTGTCTTAGGCACAAAACCAGCTGGGTGACCTTGGGCCAGTTCCTCTCTCTCAGCTCTACAAAGAAGTCAATGGCAAACAATATCCAAAAACTGCAGGGATTTGTCCATGTAGTCACTAGAAGTCAAAAATTGACTCGAGGAACAAAGAGGGAGGGAAAGAGAGAGAGACTATAGATAACATTTAATTGAAAATGTCCTGAAATGAGGCAAATAAACATTTATTTCTTTGTGGTTTATATCTTGCCCTTGTTACTTTATAAGTAACAAATGCCAGCGAACATACCTGATAACTCCTTCCTCCTATTTTCCTTACAACAACCCTGTGAGATGGGCTGGATTGACAGAAAGTGTCTGGCTCAAAGTCACCCAGTTGGTTTTCACGCCTAATGTGGGACTAGAACTCACAGGTTCTCTGATTTTAGCACCTTAACCACTAGACAAAACTGATTCTCATTTTGTCATCTTCATCATTTCCAACATTAGCATTGAAAAGATATCAGCCGGCGGGTGCAAGGATAACCATCGGAAGGCTAAATAAATCATTCTGAGTCTGACAGACTGACTCAGCGTAAAGCTGATTTGAACATAGACAAATTGTACCCGAGCAGGACTGCATGGATTCCTTTACATCATCCGGCCTTGCCATAATTATTTGCCCTCACTGAAATTTCTCCAGAAATAAATTGGGCTCTTAACATCTGGAAGCATTCAAGGCCTGCAAAAAGTAGCTTGATCATGACCAGGCTGACCTTTGGACTCTACTCAAACTACATAGAAGTAGAGCAATCAACACTTGGCAAAACATTCATATCTATTATTTGAAACAGGAGCTGAGTAAGTCAGGTCTTCCTTCATTTTGTGGACACATTTGCTCATCACACGGCTGAAGAAATTGACATATGACATATGAAACAATCTTAGAGTCTTTCTCTGTTGTAAATATGTTTCCACTGTTCCCCTCATTTGTTGATTATTTATTTACTTACTTACTTGCTTACCGACAGAGGTCTTATGGAGCAGTCCAATCAAGTGTCTCTGAATGGCCTACAAATTCCCAAATCCTTAGTTTCAATCAAAATATATACATAATAAAGATTAAAATCTAGATCATGTATTATAAAGCAAGCATATACATCAGGAATCAAATATTCAAAAACATAATTAAAAACAATTACTCATCCAGAAGAATAGCCATCACAACCCTGTTATTGGCCATCATTAGATGTTGAATATCTTGACACAAATAGTAGGAAACATTCATTTTTTAAAAAACCCCTTTTTTCCTCCATTATCTTGCTTTTTGAGTTTCTTCCATGAACAGAAAAATCAGGTTTTGATCATATCCAAGAACTTAGTTAGGAATGGGCCATAAAACCTGAGATGTAGACAAGCCATTAGTTATAATAAATGCAGATCAGCAAAATGATTTCTCAACCTAAATACTCCTAAATCTCTATTCCTTCATATACATATCTTGGGACTGCCTGTTCCCAAGAGTTCTATCCAACTAATTAGGCCAGGAAGAAAAAGCTGCTATGGATCCCCTCTTCTAAAAATGCCATCTACAGGGATCTTGGAATTGGGTCTTCTTAATCACTGCCTCCATCCTTTGGAATAGTATCCCCCTGGAGGGTCAAACTTAACTCAGTACTGTTGGGGTTCATAAATGTAAGTAAAGTATGGTTATTTCAGCAGCTCTGAACAGTAGCATAGTTAAGGTTTCTTGTCAGAAAACAAGGTTGTTACTTTGTCAATGGTTGCTGGTTTGATGTGCATATTTGGGGTGTATACATATACCTGTTTTAATTTTATTTACATATAAGTAGGACTGTAAACTGCTCAGACTTAGTCAGTTATTGGAGCAGCATATAAGCCTGCTAAATAAAGGCATGTCCACATAGAGTCAGAAAGAATTTTTTGAGTTGACTTTTAAGGATTGGAGCTCTCTTCTTTTCATAGGATGGACAAGACAAAATTCTGGTTTGATTAGATACAACTATGGTCAGTTGACATCCATAATTGTGGAATTTTCCACATCAATATAAATCCACTTATGCAGATTACTTCTGAAAATTCAAGAAAATTTTTTGAGTTCTTCAGAGTTCTTCTCTGTCTATTTCTCTCTTGTTTTTATTTTTGCAAAATACTTAAGAGTATAATCTCTTGGAGAACAACAACAATCTTCCTTCCCAACCTTCCTTTCCACCTTCAGGGAGGTTGAAACCTAATTTCCACCAAGGTGTCTCTTATTTCATGGTATGAATGGCATGACAATAAAGTACCTGCATACCTGGCTTGAAAAACATATTCAGAAGGTCATGGTTGCTCATCATCTTGGAGAGAGGTATCTTCTACTCATGAAATTTGCATTAATGGCTTGGAGGAAGAGGTGGAAAGAATGCTTATCAAATTTGCAGATGACATAGAACCACCTGGGATAGCTAATGCTGTACTGAATGGAAATCATATTCAAAATGATTTTGATAGGTTGGAATATGGGCTGAAATGAAATAAAACTAACAGAGAAGAGTGTTTAGTGTTTATTACACTTAAATAATAAACTTCAAATGAACAGATATAGAATGAGGGGGCTTGATTTAGTAATAGCATCTATGTAAAAGATCATAGCAGCTTATAGCTGGACCATTTCTTTGTCCTTGTTCTTCATGCTGTCCATCAAATGGTCATCCAGATTTTTTTTTTCAGATCAATTCAAACCTGGCAGTCATCTGATTAAAATACCTGTGATTGATCTCCTTTGCCTCCTGTTTCTAACTCTGGAATCTAAATAACTTTCTGGATTGTTTAAAAACATCCTCTCAAAATTTGAATTTCCTATTACAGATTTCATTTGAGCTGAGATATCTTTAAAACTTTCTGAAAGTTTTTTTACACTGCTCAAAAATCCTTGCCCAAGTAATATGTTCTTTCCTTTCTCCCCCTCCACTCCCAGTTTGCATCACATGGAAAGACAGAGCCAGATGAAATTCTTACATTACCTCCAGCCACGAATTGAAATGGATAATGGTTTGGAATGTTCAATGTCTTAGTCAATATTCCTCAACCTTGGCAAATTTAAGACATGTGATCTTCTATTCCCAGAATTCTGGGAGTCGAAGTCCACATATCTTAAAGTTGCAAAGGTTAAGAAACTCTGGTCTAAGTTTTATTTGTCCACCAAAATGACCAGACTTAAACCGAGTTTCTATTTGTCACACCAGATTTCCCTTTTATGTAATTTAAGACCTTATTCCTTGAAAGTCTGGTGTAAGAAATAAATGGGTATTAAACACCAGTTTCATATGCTAAATTCCTCTGCTTGCAAACATTTCCTCACATAAATTAACAGTAAGGAGCATTGGTAACATATTTTCAAGAATGGGATTTGCCCAATAATTTTTAATTGCTGAGATCTCTTGCCCAGAATATCATCTATGGACTTGGTTTCACCCCATTGTGGGTGATGATATCACCACCTCCTTTTTATCAAATCCTTCAGCAATCTCTTCTAAAATTATGGTCATTTAATACAGGCAAGAAATATTATTTAACCAACGTGCTAGATTTATCAGGAAATTACCTTGAAATAAAGTACCATTCATCATCCTTTATCATTATCGTCTTATCCATGTTTTTAATTTTGCTCATTGTATGTGTGCATGTAAAATTACACTTTTTTCTGAGTTGGCGAATTCAGAATATTATTAAGAATTATTGTAAGATTGTTAAGTACTTTGGATTTGATCCCCAAAAGGTCCTTCAAAGTGCAGCATTTAGGAAGAAAATGCAGTGTCTCTCTAAAAATACTTTGAAGCTAATTCAAGAGCTGGTTTAAGCCCTATGTGTCTTAGGCTGTTGGTATCGCAAGATCTATATAAATTGAGAATACAAAGAATGCCTGTTGCAGGTGTAGTATGAGGAAGATCAAAAGTGGGCATTCCCTATGATGTTTCCCATCCTTTGGAATTGGCTAGAATGCCAAGAAAGTGATACTAATTTTTGAAACTATAATTAATATATATGTGTATTTCTTTTACTGTATATTGTGTTTTGTTTTTATTGCAATGGATTTGGTATACTGCTGGAATTGCCTTGATTGAAGCAATCAAGCAAGCAACCACATCTTTTCCTGAGAGCATGTGACAGCTGCAGAGGGTAACTCCCTGTCCAGGAAAAGATACATGTGGTGCGACATTTGCACTCCAGAACAGCTTTTTGGAGTTGGGCCCACAGTGCTATGTAACTAACTACTACTGATAATAGTCTATAATGAAATCAACCGAAGTAGATTAAGACTTCTTTTGACTAAAAATGAATGCAAAGAAGTAAAAGTCTTCGTGTGCAAAATAAAAGTGCAAAAAATAATAATTGCATTTTTAGATGAAAGGCATGCTTTGACTTTAAAGCATGTCCCCATACTTGATATTTGCAACTCCTATTAATGTAACCAATGGTTGGGATAGTGAGACTGTGGCCCATGAATCATGAAAATAGGTAGGAAAGAAAGAAAAAGAAAGGAAGAAAGAAAAGAGGAAGGAAGGAAAAAAGAAAGAGAAAGAAAAAAAGAAAATACATCCAAAGAACTCGACACTGGAGAATGAAAGAACATAGAATGCTTTTAAGAGTATCCCCTTACTTAAGTACAACATAACAGAATTCTACACATACCGGTAGCTACCACCTTGAGTTTTATGATTGTTGAAGAGGATGACACCAATCTTTCAAGAAGTTTCTGAAGTCCTCATTAATGTGCTTGATCAAAGTATTTATTCCCATCTAATTATCATGCAAGATGACTGGTCAAACATCTACCGTATTTTATCTTTTACTTTTATATGACCCTTCGGGGGTCTTTCTTATTCTTGAACCCAGTCTTTTGGATAAATTAAGAATTATCATGATTTTGAATAAAGTAAGGATTATCGTATTTCTTTCCTTTTCAGTTCTTTGTACCATTACACCTGATTTTTCAGCAGCAGCTCACACCATAATGCATCTCACCATCACAGGCTATCAGACTGGCTTTGTTTTCTTAGTTGTCTCTTCCCCTCTTCCTCCTGTATATGTTTTGCAAGCACAGAGATTTCTCTTGTTATTTAATGTTTGTGCAACACCTAATCATTGTAGACACACTGGTGATAGCTATAGTGGCAACAGCAATAATAGTGGCCAGGGTACATAAATAGTGCTTCTATTGAGTCGGTATTCTGAATAGCTAAACCTGGAGTAAGTTATCTTGTAATCATTTTGGGCACAGCTTGCATTGTGTAAAAAATAACAGAGTGCCCATATGTGTCTTTTTCTTAAATCTGTAACTGGTTTAATTTAACAGACACATTGAACACAGTGCCATACCAAAAAAAAAGAAAACAAAAAAGTGTATCCATTTAGCTAGTTTCATCAATTATTCCAATAACACCATTACCCTGACACCTTCATGCCTACAATGATGGCCTTACTGGTGTGGTTAATAAAATTTTGATAGATATATTATCTGAAGTCATGATATTGGCAAGAGCATCTTCCCCCTTGGAGCAGGAATCTATGGCTAATGATAGAATAGAGAAGATTAATTTACTCTGAGGCTGGGCTTTTGATTTCTGGAAAGCTAGGGGATGGGATGGCAATGATGATACTATTATTACTGCTACTACCACTACTACTACAAATTATCTAGTAGGAGTTTTTGCAATGCTTCACTAGCTGCCTTGTCAGAAGCTTAGCTGGCATTATAAAAATAGAGAAAAACAGGGAGAAAGTGGCTTGCCCAAGAATCTTATCCCCTAAAAGGGAAGTTGGATGCCAAATTGAAATTCCTGCAGGATTTCTGATAGGAGTGAGGGAATTGAGAAGCCCACAATTAAGCATATGGGCATTAAGATAATTGTCAGATCTGTTGGCGGACATGATAGAAGACAGATGGGTACGAATCAGCCTCTCTACTGCAGCACCCTGGGAGAGACAATTTGATGTTTTACCTGCCTGAGCTCCTTTGCTGTGTTTGTCACTAAACGTGCTGCACAGTGCCTTACTGACTGTTAAGTTTTTTTTTTTTGTATATACATACAGTATATACCTATGACAGTGCCTCGGCGCCCTCTAGTGAAAAGCTATAAGGAAACCTTGCGATAATGTTTAAATGCCTGGGTTTGTTTCCAGCATCTCTCCAAGTTATTGATAGGAAACCCAACGGCTTCTTGGCTTGTTTAGCTTAAAATGGTCCTCTTTACATGTTTCCTTCCTTCCTCCTCTTGCAGGTTGGGGCTCATCGTGAAGATGCAGTTGGCCTCCGCGGCAGCCATTCGCTTGTGCCAAACCAAGTTCCTGTTCCACAGCTGCCAGTGCAGTCTGCAACATCTCCTGACTTAAATCAGCCTCAGGATCCTTACCGAGGTACGTACAACAGCACCGCTTGGTCCTGTGCCTTGATCTATATAATTTATACTACCCAATCTATGACAGCAGGTTTCAAATGTCAGGATAGTTGTGTGGGACGAGTGGACTTGTTCTTTATTCAAGCCACCTCCCATCTATCTCCCTATAGATGGAGAGGTAAACAGATGACAGCTCACCAGATGAGTTATAATGTGGCTGGTTATAAATTATATAACTTATTACATAAATTATTAAAGGTGGTATGTTAAAACCTAATATCCTGGTGTGCACAATCATATTTATTTAGCTCTACACTTAAATAATTCTTTCTGAAACACAGTGAAGTCTTCAAAAAATTGCCTCACATTGAAACTGGGATCAAAACAAAGCAGAATATTGATTGTTTCATTGAATGACTGGATAAAATGTAATAATCATGCCACCATCAAAACATCTGGGAAGGTTGCAGATGGTGATTGCCTGACTCTAGGATATTGCAGTTGTCGTAAGTGCAAGATGGTTGCCAAACACCCAGCTTGCAATCACATGACTTCAGGCATTCTGCCATGATCATAAGTGACAGCCGATTGTAAGTCATGTTTTTCAGCACTGTTGTAACTTTGAATGGTTATACGTCAAAGCCTGCCTGTAGAACTTTCAAAGGGAGCTGAAGCAGACAAACAGGACTGCAATTTGTGGTAGGGTGTTGATGGGAACTGTTTGTTTTCCCATTGTTGGGGTTGCCTCTCTGCATCCTAGTTAAAATGGTGGGAAATAATGTTGCTGAATATTAACCATTGGTAGCTACAGAAGAGAAACCATTCGATCCATAGCTTTCCCATACTTGCTCTAGAACAGGGGTTGGCAACCTTGGCTCTTTTATGACTCGTGGACTTCTACTCCCAGAATTCCTGAATCAGCATGGCTCAGCATGGAAACCTCTCTCTTTCCCCTCAGCATGGCTGGCTCAGGAATTCTGGGAGTTGAAGTCCACGAGTCATAAAAGAGCCAAGGTTGCCTACCCCTGCTCTAGAAGAACAAATAGGAATTGCCTAATTTCCAGTTTCCCCTAACATTTTTACTACTCCAAACCAGCCAGTCTACTCCATAGATAAAAATGCTGGGATTGTTCCAGAAGAACAGGCACAAATGAAACTGCTGAGAGACTTGTTTACAAAAAAAGATTATTCAAGGAAAGTGCTGTAGAACAGCGGTTCTCAAGCTAGTTGAGGACAGCGGTGGTGGTGGTGGTTACTTTACTTTACTTTTAAATGTTTGGGGAAATATTCTCACTCGCTTTCAGCGAGTTCTTCTTGTTCTTTTGGGGATTATCAGATGATGAGAGGATTAAGGAGTGCAAAACGGGAAAAAAAACATGTGCGTTGACCATGACTTCGTGAAACCCACTTTCAATGTTAAAGAAAGAAAGCAATAGTAATAGAATACGAAGTGTCTATTCATCTCTAGCTATAGTTCTGGAACTTTCCTAAGTGAGATGTGAGAAATACTCATGGAAGACTTTTTTTCATGAGGTGCCTCGCTTCTCTGTGCCCTTCCCTAGAAAAGAGCAGAAAGAAACAAGCGTACTTCTAGCCAAAATACTGCTCCTACCACAAACTGTGCACCAGAGACAGCTGGAAAAATGTTTTTAATAGGAAACTATTTTTTCTTTAAAAACTATTTTTTATTTTTTTATTTTATTTTATTTTTTAATAGTTTTCTTTTGAAAGTATTTAAAAATAGCTTTAAAAGAGTCGTGGTGGCGCAGTGGTTAGAATGCAGTATTGCAGACTAGCTCTGCCCATTGCCAAAAGTTTGATGCTGACCAGCTCAAGGTTGATTCAGCCTTCCATCATTCCGAAGATGGAAAATGAGGACCCAGATTGTTGGGTCAATATGCTGACTCTGTAAACCACTTAGAGAATGTTGGAAAGCACTATGGAGCCATATATAAATCTAAGTGCTATTATTATTGCTATTTAATAACTTTCATTAAATGGATTTTTTTTATTTTATTTTATTTTTTGCAATACAAGTAGGTTGTTAATGTAGCACCCACACAGTTCTTAAACCTTTTTTGCTATTTGTGATATGCATGTTCATATACGTTTGTACAAACGCCCGCATACAGACCTATCCTTTTGTTTATGTCTGCACAGGCATGACAACTGGACTTCAAGGGCAAAGCATATCTTCAGGGAGTTCTGAAATCAAATCTGATGATGAAGGAGATGAGAACCTTCAGGATGCAAAATCTTCCGAGGACAAGAAAGACGATGACAAGAAGGATATCAAATCAATTACTAGGTCAAGATCTAGGTAACCGTATATAATAGTGTCGCTTCATTTAATTCCTTTATTGGATTTTGATGAAGTGAACAGAACAGGAAGAAACTCTGGAGTTTTTTTTCCTGTTGGTCCAAATCAAACGAGAGACTCATAGCCTTTTCTGGAAGTACTAAAGAGTATCTGTTTGGATGCGTGTACTCCAGAATGGCTGAATTTGGGGAAAGGACGAAATTTTAGGCAAAACTATATGGACAGAGCTATATAGGCTTAAGTTGGATCTGGTTTCAGTGGTCTGATGTACATATGAAAACAACACAGAGACAAAAATTTTAAGCAGATGCCATTTTTGTAATAATTATCTTTCCCAGTGGAATAGACATGCTCCTATGTTTTTTTAAAGAGCATAACTGTAATCATAAACTGTAAACTGGATAAATCAGGGTAGCTTCTCCAATTTAAGAAGTAATTGTTAAAATGATCTAAGGCACATTGCCAAGGTTTGGAAAGAAACTGAATAAATTCATCAACTCTTGTTCCCAATAATAATTTGGAACCCTTATGTAAACCATTGTTTCTTGCTTACCGGCATTGATGACCACAGTATGCAAGATTCTTCTTTCATTACCACTGACCCTTATTTTCTGCCTTATGTTCTTCATAAAATATATTGATTTCATCAGCAAGAATGCTTCTGAACCCGTCTTCTATTACATTCAGATTTTTGTCTGAATGACAGAATGGTTGTTGAGTATTAAATAAACTAAATTCTCCTTGTGTGTGGATTTTATGAAATGTAGTGGAATACAGAGAAGTCTCAGAAATAAATACATTTTTAAAAAATTTAATTTAATAGAAACCACTTTGCACTTAGAATAACATTTTGCTTCTCCAGCATGCAACGTATTTCAATCTCTTGCATTCAGTGGCTGAAGGAATCAGTAATTCAGGCAAGAACTATGAAATAGCCTTGAGAGATTCCCTGATGCCTGAATGCATAAAAATTGTATTTTAATTTCTACGTGTGTAAAATACTACATGATATAAATCCCCATAATGCAGCAGACCTAATGCCAAAGAAGTGCTTTTCAGTAGACTGTAAGAAGTATCTGCAAGGAACTTCAAACTGACTCATAATAGGGCAATGAAATATATATATATTTCATTGCCCTATTATATATATAATTTTATCTATCTATATACACACACACATATATATATGACTGTATAATTAAACCATTTTAATTCAGATCAGTTAATGCTATTGTCAAATATTAACTGTTCATATTTATTGCATGTTTGTTGATTGATTGATTATTGCTGTCAAGTGTGCTCTGAGCATGAAGGAAAAATACAAATTGGAAAATAAAACCCACCAATCATCATTTCCATCATCATCTAGCTAGATCCTAGAATGTCTTTGGGTCATACTAGTTTTTCTCTCAACTGGCTGTCTGTGGACTATACTCCATTACACAATACAGAAATTAAATAAATAAATAGAAGTTCTGCATCCAGTTTTCCAGGGAAAAGGCAACACTACGTGGACAAAGGCCAATTTGGTTTCTGATATTGCTCATTATCAATAGAAAACAACATTTGTAGGTCAGGGTGGGACTGTGGGGTCCTTAATAGTCTATGAGCTTGGTTGTGTTCTTGCAGACGTTTCATTATCTGACTAGGTAGCATCATCAGTGCAATGCACTAGAGAGCCAGATGGGTCTAGCGGTTAAGGCACCAGGCTAGAAAATGGCAGACCAAGTCCTGCCTTAGCCATGAAAGCTAACTGGGTGTCTTTGGGCCAGGCGCTCTCTTTCTCAGCAGTTGTGGAGAAGGAGATGGAAGATATGTTGGATATGTTCACCACCTTGAACTACTTGTAAAATAATAAAAGTGGGATACAAATAAATAGCAAGAAGACTGCAAAAAAATATCAGAGAGCATCAAGGACCCCACATTGCTTGTTATCCTTCTACTAACTTCCTAAATACACTATACATTTTGTTCCTTAATAAGTGGCATAATTCGTGGCATTTGAAGGAACATATTCACTGTAGACACAAAAATTATAGTTATGTCATTTACAAATGAGCCATAAAGCTCAAGGTATATAATAATGATGATGATGATGATGATATGGAAGGGACCTTGGAGGTCATCTAGTCCAACCCTCTGCTCAGGCAGGAAACCCTATACTATTTCAGACAAATGGCTGTCCAGTCTTTTCTTAAAAATTTCCATTGTTGGAGCATTCACAGCTTCTGGAGGCAGGTTGTTCCACTGGTTAATTGTTCTCACTGTCAGGAAGTTTCTCCTTAGTTCTAGGTTGCTTCTCTCCTTGGTTAGTTTCCATCTGTTGCTTCTTGTCCTGCCTTCAGGTGCTTTGGAAAACAGCTTGACTCCCTCTTCTTTGGGGCAGCCCCTGAGAGATTGGAAGGCTGCTATCCTGTCCCCCTCGTCCTTCTCTTCATTAGACTAGACATCCCCAATTCCAGCAGCCGTTCCTTATACGTTTTAGCCTCCAGTCTCCTAATTATCTTTGTCACTCTTCTCTGCACTCTTTCTAGCGTCTCAACATCTTTTTTACATCGTGATGACCAAAACTCGTGGTGATCATATCTCCTTCCAAGCCCACACTTCAGCCCCACCATACCTCCTTGGGTAGCTCTCCCTGAAGTACAGTTACTGATCTAAAGTCTTTCAGTGAACTGTATGGCTGAGTGTATATTTCAGTCTTCCCTAGGTTAGTGCTTATCTATAAGCAGACTTCCCTATTATACGAATTGCCATTTCTGATTGTCACTGGCATATCAGAAGCCAAGAGAAAGAGCCATAGGTTAGCAAGTATCATTATTTCCAACTTTGCCCTTTTGTTTTGGATTTTAGCAGGCTCTGTACAAAGTTTTACACCATTCAGACATTTTGAGATATCTGAGTTAGCTGCAGGCTAAATTACCTCTTTAGCATAATATAAAAATTGTACAGAGGAAAAAAGATAAACACTAAGGTTAATAATAACTAAGATCACTGTGTATGTAAAAGCATATGCATGTATTTAAACAGCAATCTTAATTCTTGTTTTAATGTATTTTACCTATTAGAGCTTTTCAGTGCTTTGGGTTTAATTCCAGAAAGATTTTTTAGAGTGCATAGAGGCACACTCATGGCATCTGATTGCGTCCTATTAAGCAGATGTGTCTTTCCAACTATCCTGGAATAATATGTTGCTGCTTTAAAGGGTTGCAGAGAAGGGATACCCTTGTATTCCCATGCATTCTAAAGCACATTTTTGGCATCAAATTTTAAGACCTGTTCAGAACAATAAAAGTTTCATTAGTTTATCACAATACAAAATACAGAAATACCAAAAAAAAAAAAAATAATAATGAGAAAACAGGCGAGGTGAGTAAAGGAAAAACTGTAGGGTAAACAGGAAAAGAAAAAAACCCACTAACTTTCTATTCTTTGGGGTGCAGTAGAATAAGATAATAAAATGCAACCTCAAATTTTTCCTTTTACATAATAATATATATTAGCCATTTCTATAACAACAAACCTATCTAATCAGCAAAACCCAAAATCAAAGTTTCATTTTTTTCTACCCCAAGCACAAAATCCAAAATCAGTTTCCAAGTAGAAACAAAATTAATTGTATTCTTTTTTTTTTAATCAAAGCAGTCAATTTAAACATCTCTGCTAACTCCAACTTTAGCAGTCATTCATCCATTGTGGGAATCAAAGTATCCTTCCATTTTTGTGCATACAATTTTCTTGCTGCTGTCAGCATACATATCATCAAAGTTTCAATTTCTTTTTCAAGTTCTTTATCCATTCAGCCCAAGAGAAAAATCTCTGGTTTTATGTAGAACGATCGTGGATCAATTTCTTGAGTATATCAAAAGTCATGCTATAGTTGTAGCTCTTTCATTGATATATATATATATGTGTGTGTGTGTGTGTATGTATGTGTGTATATATATATATATATATATATATATATATATATATATATATATATATATATATATATATATATATATATATATATATATACTGCTTATTGCATTCAGTATGACAGATACCAATGAAACTATGTATTGGCATGTATGGCTTTTTTTAAAAAGTAAACCATTTTGTTCATTCAGATTTAGTTAGCCTTCTGCCATACTATTCAATGCAGCTACAGTTTTACATTCCTATGTTCCTTTTAGCCAGACTCATACTTTGAAAGAGAGTAACATGTTGATAAAATACCTGAAATTTCAATCCCATTAGAAAATCCTGTGCTATGTTTCCTTCTCAGCAATAATGATGACGAAGATCTTACTCCAGAACAAAAAGCAGAGCGCGAGAAGGAAAGAAGAATGGCCAACAATGCCCGTGAGCGCCTGCGTGTCCGTGACATCAACGAGGCTTTCAAAGAGCTGGGGCGGATGGTGCAGCTCCATCTAAAAAGCGACAAACCCCAGACCAAACTTTTGATCTTACATCAAGCTGTAGCAGTTATCCTCAGTTTAGAGCAGCAAGTCAGAGGTGAGTTAAGGCTGATTTTTTTTCCAGTCGTTCTGCAAATCTCAATCTCATTCAGATGTTTTGAAGAAAGACTGGACACCTTTGATCTTGGGAGTGTGGTATGGATTTCTGCGTTTCACTAATGATGCAGGGATGGATTAGATGCCTCCAGGTCATAACAATGCTTTGTTAAAACCTTGGTCTGAGCTCATACAGGCCAGGGCACCACTATGCTATGTAAACTGCTATGAAAGGATCATCTTTCTGTTACAAAGTGGTATAATTGAAATGATAAACCTTGAAATTTAGCCTGCATAAGACAGGCTGGTCTTGCTAAAAAAAAAAAAAAAGCTTGGATCCCAAGAAGCAAGTCCCTGATTATAAGTCATTTATAATTCAGTTATAAGATGGGGGCATTACATGTTGGAAGTGGTTAGTAGACAAGGAAGAACATCACTTCATAGTGTTCTGGTTTTAACTTATTCAATTTCTATTTATTTCATTTTTAATTTTTGTAGCTGTGTTATTTTATGACATTTGTAAGCCGCCCAGAATCACATGACAGTGAGATAGGCGGCATATAAATTTAATAAAGGAATAAAATGAAATAAGTCCGTATCACAAAATTCATTGTGAATTATGTTGTCAGTCCAGTCCAGTGATTAGTATTACTCCAAACCCCTAAGATGGTTAGTATGTTTAGTAGATAAATCATGTTGTATATCAAGCAACTGTGGTCCCAGAGCTAAGTTGCAGTGATTGAAATAACTTTAAAATTCTAATTTGAAGTAACAGTTGTTCAGAAATGCAGGTGAATCTCTGTCTTGGATGTCACAAATTGAGATGGACAAGGCTTGGAGATGAAATGAAAATAATTTTTAAGTGGAAAATTAGCCAGAGAAACGAGATTCAGAGAATCAAAATTCTTTCTCAGTATAATGGAGATTCCTGGCCAGTTGAAGGATATGACAGCAGGATGGGCAAGATGTTATACTTGAACACACAAGTTGCTAGGCCACAGGCTTTAAAGTTTGTTTAATGTTATCTTAAATTTTGGTTTCACAGAAAGAAATCTGAATCCTAAAGCAGCATGTTTGAAAAGAAGGGAAGAAGAGAAAGTATCTTCGGAGCCTCCTCCACTTTCTTTGGCAGGACCCCACCCTGGGATGGGAGACACATCTAATCACATGGGGCAGATGTAAACAAAAGAAAAAAAAGGTACATACATCTTGACCAGTCTCCTCATAGTAATAATAATAATACCATGGCTATTAGTTTCTTTAGAATAATTATAATTAAGGCTATTAACATCTAAAGACTATTTCTTTCCATGAGAGCCAGTTTGGTGCAGAAACCAGGAGACCGTGAATTCTAGTTCCGCCTTAGATACAAAGCTCACATTGACAGCCATTTGCAGCATCCTGTGATCAGTATGCAATGTTTTTTTTTTTTAGTTGCTAGACTTTTTTGCAGGTTTCTGGCAAAAAACACCCATTTAGGAGAGTAGATTCAGACTTACCGGTACAGTAAAATGATTTGCTTAATGACCACATGTTTTGGACATAGGAACACGTGATTCATTTATCAACTGCTGTAAAATGGTGAAAAACCTATAACCGTAACAACATGTAACTGAAATTCTGGTCACAATTGTGGTAGTAACTATCTGCAGTCTCTTTTTCTCAGCTCTAGGAGGAAAAAGTTAAAGATAAACCACTTCCAAAATCTTGCTAAGAAAACTGCAGGGACACTGCAGGCAGTCAAGATTGACTAAAGGCAATAAAAAACTTTCCATAGTCATCAATTCTATAGATAAGAATCTTTTTTTATTCAATATTATGTTTCTTCTTAATTTAATACCTCATGTGACTTGTTTTTGCTACATTCTGTTTTATTTGTTAGCTTCTCTTTTTTTTTTCTTAATTATGTGAACAACCAACTCCACTCACCCCCACCCGAGTCATGTCTTTATATCCCTTTATTTATTGCTTTGTATTTTCTCATATGGGTTGAAGTGAGCAGAAGAAATCTAGACTAGATCAGACATGATCACAAATTAGGGACATATTTGTTTCTCTTGTTGCGTAGCATGAAAATACTTAAATAACATGGAAAACACGGCTACAAAAGGTTGGCTACACACATTGGATCCTGCCTGCATTCTGATACACAGTGATAAATAACTGCCAATTTGAATTTGAATTTATTCAATGTTCCCCAAATTGCCCAAAGCTCTTCATAAAAATGTCCTATTTATATGACTTTATTTATTTATTTATTTATTTATTTCTATTTCTATGCCGCCCTATTCCAAAAAACTCAGGGCAGCTTACAACATAAATACTAACATATAGAAATCTGACATTAAATACATTATAAAACCCCTAGATTAAAAACCAATCATCCAAAGACAAACTTACAACAAACATACACTGGCTGGGGCAAGGTGTTAACTGCCCCAGGCCTGTCGACAAAGATGTGTCTTCAATAATTTGCGAAAGGCGGAGAGGGTGGGGGCAATACAGATCTCTGGGGAGAGTTGATTCCAGAGGGCCGGGGCCGCAACAGAGAAGGCTCTTCCCCTAGGCCCCGCCAGGCGACACTGTTTGGCTGACGGGACCTGGAGAAGGCCGACTCTGTGGGCCCTAACCGGTCGCTGGGTGTCATGGGGCAGCAGACGGTCCCGTAAGTAACCTGGTCCAATGCCATGTAGGGCTTTATAGGTCATAACCAACACTTTGAATTGCGTTCGGAGACCAATTGGCAGCCAATGCAGCTCGCAGAGTGATGTTGAAATGTGGGCATTTCTGGGTAGGCCCAATACTGCTCGCGCAGCTGCATTCTGCATTATCTGAAGTCTCCGAACGTTTTTCAAAGGTAGCCCCATGTAGAGAGCATTGCAGTAGTCGAGCCTCAAGGTGATAAGGGCATGAGTGACTGTGAGAAGAGACTCCCGGTCCAAATAGGGCCGCAGCTGGTGCACCAGGCGAACCTGGGCAAATGTCCTCCTCGCCACAGCCGAAAGATGATGTTCCAGATTTAGCTGTGGATCGAGGAGGACACCCAAGTTGCGGACCTTCTCTGAGGGGGTCAAAAACTCCCCCCCCCGGGTGATGGACAGACAGATTGAATTGTCTTTGGGAGGCAAAACCCACAGCCACTCCATCTTGTCAGGGTTGAGTTTTAGCTTGTTATGGGAATAGATTTATATGTCAGGACTGAGTCACTACCAGATAACTACCAAATGAATTACAGGCAATTCAGAGGGCCTTATAGATGAGGAACAAGAAGAAGGGAGCTAAATCCATTATATTTACCTGAATTTCTTTACTAAAGGAAATTTGTTTAGCGACCATTCAAAGTTACAACAGCACTGAAAAAAAGGGAGTTATGACCAGTTTTCACAATTACTACCGTTGCAGCATCCTCATGGTCATGTGATCAAAATTCGGGCACTGTCCCAGAGTCATGTCACCCTTTGTAACCTTCCCAGCTGACTTCCAACAAGCAAAGTCAATTGGGGAAGTCATATTTGCTTAACAACTGCATGATTCACTTAACAATGCATTGACTTGCTTAACAATGGTGGCAAAAAGGTCAAAAAAATGGAGCACCACTCAGTGCTTAGAAATTTTGGGCTCAGTTGTGGTCATAAGTCAAAGACTACCTGTACTTTGTTTTATTTATTCATTTATTTAGTTTATTCTGCCCAAAGTCACTCAACTGCCTTTCATGCCTAAGGCGGAACTAGAACTCACAGTCTCCTGGTGAGTGGCCCAACATCACCTAGCTGGCTTTTGTGCCTAAGGCAGGACTACAGTTCACATTCTCCTGGCTTCTAGCCTTAACCACTAGACCCAACCGTCTTGTAAGGATTTAAGCATACTTGTAAGCATACACTCAATCAGCTTATTCTGCCTCTGTATTTTGAACCCGAAGTGTGAAAATCTTCCACATTGTCTTCAAAAGGGTAATAAGTCTCTTCATCTGGGTGATAGAGTAAGGATTGTTGAGAAACAGCTTCAGAAGCCTTTTTTTATGCTATATATGTTGTTATGAAAAAAATTAAGAATAATCAAGATGATTGCATTTTGGCTGATGGAAAATTTTTCCACTTCTTTCGCAGGTCCAAGTTGCCACATTTTCTTCACGTAAACCAGAGACCACTTCCTTAAACAGCTGTATTATCTTAAAAACATATAAACACTTAACCCTCCCCCCCTTTTTTTGTAATATAATGAGACAAGTCTGAGTAGTTACGAATCACAGACGCAAGAGATTTCAGCATTCCTGATTTTGAAATAAAGGAAAAAGTGCAACTTGAGGGACACCTCTTATCAACATATCATTCGGAGTGTTTCAAGCAGTATGTTGACAAGCTGTAAATGCACAGCCAGGAGACTGAATGGCAATCTTCTCCACACTGTGGGACAATGCATTTGTGCCTAAACTTCTTTTGGAAAAAAAAAATATAATTAATTTGTAAGTCTGAAAAAAAAATATTTAATTTAAAAATTGTAAACTTGCAATAATGAAAAGTGTACTTCTGAAGAAAAAAAATGAACGTTTTCATTGGTGTACTAGTCAGCTAGTGTTTATACTTACTGGATATTAAAAAGGGAAGCACTGCTACCCTAATATTTACAAAACCAGCAAACGTCCTAATGAAAACTGAAGTAATGACATTAGCCATTCCTTAGGGTAGGAGGAACAGATGGATCTTATAGACCTATGACAAATACAAAACACATGGACACAAACACACATATATAAATATTATATAAATATATATATAAATATATATATATTAAAATTAGTGAATATGGTAAGCTTTGTTCATTTGTTTCCAACTTTTTGCTCCTGTAAAAAAAAAAGTACTGATTAACTTTTTTTAAGAAAAAGATTTTACTGTAAATAAGTTTTGTTTCTGTTGACGTCTTCTTTCTCTTCCCCCATGGCCCCCTCAGTTCCTTATTGTAACCTGTAGTGCCAACTCTGTTGCTGGAGGGGCCGTCCAGGATGAACTCCCCCCCCCCAGGTTGCTTATCATGCATACAGAAAAGTAGCCAGTGATCTATTGAGTCCTTTGGGGAAAATACAGGACTAGATAAAGTATGTCTCATGTTGATAAGCGTAAGCAGATTGCTGAGACCTCCAATCCCCCAAAGCAGGTGGGGACTATGGTTTCCCAGAATGCTGGGGTATGGGTTAGGAATCCTGTGGGGCCCTAGTCCCTACCCTACAGTCAACACGAGTTTGGAAAAAAGAAATGGCCCAGGCAATCAAATTTTGGGGTGGAGGGATGGAGAATTCCAAATCATAACTCTTGCTCTCATTAGACCCTATTTCTAAGATTTTCAGAGGTACAAGGTTAGAATGCTACAATGTTACCACTGTGCCTTCCAATGTTTATATCATCAAAAAAATGTAACATAATCAAAGGTGGCTGTGATTTAACAAACCAGTAGAAATGTTAAATTAATGTGTGTAGCTTAAATACAATATGCATCAAGGCATTTCAGAATACATGGTCAAAGGCGGGGTGGGGGGCAGTTGCTAGTTGTATGAGGGTTTGATTTGAAAAAGAACATTTTAAAGGGTATTCCTGAAATATAGACCATATACTGCCTCCTCCATTCATTAAAAAAAAATGCCAATATCCAACCGTTACACAGCATTAGAACAAGCCTTACCCGTTCTAAAGCATTAAGTTGCACTTTCTTAAGGAGGAGGGAGTAGAACAGTATTTTTCTGGCCAGTATGATCCAAGTTTTTACTTAGCGCGTATACATTATAGCAAGTATAGATCAAGCTTACAACAGCAACTCATCCAGTAATTGGATTTCAGGGCATCTAAGCCCACAGTGAATCTTCCAAAGATTTACTTTGGGACACAGAACAATTAACTGACATTGCTCCCAGTTCAGTCTTTGTCAGCATCTTTTTGTCTCTGGTTCAAGCTCCTGGTTTTTTGTTGTTGTTTTTTTAAAAATAAAAATAGCCACGCAAACTTGGCATGTTATTTTTAAATGGAATCTCCCTGTTTGAATAGATTTTTCCACCTATCAGCACTGAGTAAATGCCATATACCGATTGAAAATGGTCTAGACCTTCCATCTGTTCTCCTGTTTTGCCAGTTACATAGTAATGAAAAAAATACATTTGTAAATTTTATGCAACAAAATGGCAAACGTATCATTATTTTGAAATTGTGTATGTAAAAGTTATATTTTTACATGTAGACTCTTGTTATTATGTGTTTTAATACATTGTATCAAACTTTTGTTTTTTTTAACTGTGTGGTTGAAACAAAATCTCATTTAAATGAAATATTGAGAAATAAGAATCTTAATTTTATGTTACTGAAAAACATAAAGAACAAATGTGGTAGTTTACCATGTGAACCGCCCTCTCCATATCCATAAACATTTTGATTACCTGTGTGTGTTGAAAATTGTAAATATGTTCAGTAGCAGTAAAACTTTTAAAAATACTATTATTTGTTAATAAGTTTCTCAAATGTGGAGGTGGATTAAGCTCATAAAAGAGCAGAGTCTATGTAAGTTGAAATCAGAACAAGAAAAAACTATATCATTGCAGATGCCATACTTCTAATAGAGTATGTTTAGATGAAAATGTTTGTCTTAAACCTAATTTTTTTAGTACTGGTATTCTAAATATTGGAGGATTCTCTTTTAATTGACAAGTTATTAATATAGTTTAGGATTAAAGTTTTTTATAAAAAACAATTCTAATACTTTTAATGGGAAGTTGTTATTTCAGAGGATAACTTTATGCTAAAAACCTGGATAAATCAAAGAGGCATTAACTTTCATCTTGATGTCATCAGTGTGAGCATTTCTGTTTGTTTGTATTAATAATGCAAAGATTTCAAATAGTCTGTTCTGAATATAAAACTAATTTGGATAAGAGAGCTATCAATGCAAAATCAAAATGCCGTCTTTTTAATAATTGCCCAAATTGATGACATTGTACGAATCTTAAAACAATCACAGTCACAGAACATTGATAAAAGGATGGTTTTCATTACTGGCCATTCAGTACTTTCTTACAGCAGACATTCTAAACAGGAATGAAAATGGTGATGTACCCAATAGAGGCTTAGTTGTTTATAAAATGGTAATCTATTCTCTGTGGTTTTGGACGTGGTTTCCTGTTCCATAATGGAATTTAAACTTGAAAATTAACCAGTCATGCTGTTTTGTGTTGTTCACCCTCCCCTCTCCTTTGCTTGCTTTAATTTAGTGTGTGATCCTAAAAAATAAGACATCAAGAATTGCTTAACTTTCACTGCTGCTGCCCACAGTGGGAGTTGTCACTTGTTAAAAGATCTGGTAATGACTTGAGTTTAACGACCAAGAGGTAGAAGTGTGCAAGTTGTTTCAAATTTGAAGCGTTCCATATATTCTGCAAGTCCTTTCAGCTCGAAGCAAAGCACCGTGTGAGATTTTGAGATGCTTCCGCGATTGTCAGCAAATCCAGCAGACTTGGAGTGCTTTGCACACTCATACAAAGGAGAAACCACACGTTGTACAGTAATAAACAGTACTTGGACACTACATTGTAGAAATTTAACCAACAGTTAATGAATGATCCACCTCCACATTCAAGTAATTTATGAATACACAGATTAAGGAAATCTGTTCGTCTAGAATTTTTTTTTATTTTTTATTTTTACATTTGTCTTATGTGCAGCTGCAAAGAACACTAATGTTTATACAACTGTCAGTTCAACCAGTGATGCAACTTGTATTGATGCAGTCTTCCAATTTGTTTTATTCGTTGATTTCATTGGAAGGGTGGGGACGGGTGGGGATAGAGTGGAAGAAATGCGGAGCAATTTCCAATTTTCATTGTTCTGTTCAACAGGCACAGTGCAACCTGTGCCAGATTGTGAACAATAATAGTACATTGCCACAAATGGAGAGAATTTATCGGGTGAGAAAAAGCACAAACCAAGCTTAATCCACTGACTGATACAAGAAGGAAAAAAAATGATTTTCTAAAGACGGAATACAATGAATTCCAACACAGTGGGGGCACCAAGATTTATTTATTTTCTTTCTTTCTTTCTTTCTTTCTTTCTTTCTTTCTTTCTTTCTTTCTTTCTTTCTTTCTTTCTTTCTTTCTTTCTTTCTTTCTTTCTTTCATTCTCTTTTTCAATTTCCAGCCTCTTCTCATGCGACTTGAAATTGATTCACCTTTGTGCAGTGCTGGTTTGACCATACTCATTTCAAGTATTATAGACTTATGTAATGGTGAAAATATATGAACTGTGGCCTTTTTCATTCTTGTTACTTGTGATGCAACTAAGTGAAGATACGGAAAAGCAGAGATTTACCATGTATCAGTGCCTGCCTTTTTGTTACAAAGCTTTGTTTGTCTAGTGACCTTTTTGCTATAAAATAGACTAGTACACCCAAGTAGGATAAAAGAAAAGCCTAAATTTAAAAATTTTAAAAAAAAATATATTTGGCTTATTTTTCACAGGAGCAATCCTTTTATACCACGAATATTGGGGGCGGAGGGGGTGGGAAGGGTTGTCAGATTCTGAATATTTCGTCTTTGTAGATGTTTGGAATCATTCTAAGTAAAAGTTTGTTACTTTATTTTACTATTTAAAAGATGTTATTTTACATATGTGTTACCAAGATGAAATTGTATGATAGCTTCTTTTTTTTCTTCTGTTTTTTTTCCTTATTTCTTTATCTTTTTTTTTTTAAGTTGGAGGTCGCATTGGGGAACTTTTTTTGCGACTGTATCCATAGCTGTAACATTTAAAAAGAAAAAAATTAAATAAAAAAGGGAAAAATGATAAAAGGGACAAAAAGAAAAAGAAAACAACAGTTACACTTTGTTTTTCAACGTGTGGCTGAGTGCCTCAATATTTTTTTCCCCATGTTTTTGGTGTATTTCTGATTTGTAGAAGTGTCTATAAACAGGTTGTGGGCTGGAGATCCCTGAAGGCGAAACACACAGCTTGCTGTAGACCTTTATGTTTCCCATTTGTAGTTATTTGATGCCGTCATGTACATGACTGTTCTGTAGCAATAAATGTGCCATTTTTATAAACTGTTTCTGACACTTTCGTTTCATTTCATTTGCATTGTCCATTTCTGTAGGTATCACAAGGAGTACTGCCTAGGAATGACCTAATAGGTGGCGCTGTCATCCACACTCCCAACTTCAAAAGCAATGGGTTTTAAAGTGCCCTTGGTGTTCTCGGAAGTGCTCCATTCCAGATGATGTGTAAAACTGAAGTTGTGATCACCTGAGTTCCTCTCAGAATATGATTCCTTCTAGAGGCCTCTTCACTTTTTTGCACTGGGTAGTTGATTAAAAATCTACTTTCTGGACATAACTGTAAAAGCACATGTCCTTCTCGGCCTAAGCAGTTGTGTATCATAGCTATGCATTGTAATATAGTTGTTGATTTGGCCCACCTTTGGCTTGAATTTCAACAGGTGGAGCAAATTGTTTGTAATTCCTCTGTAAAGTTCTTTTTTTTCTGAATGAAAGGTGCTACATACATGTAAAATTGCATTCATGACCATCAATTTCTGTAAATACAGCACCTGTATTTTAATGGAAAACTGTTATGTACGTATGAGATAACTGAATGCACCTATGAGCAATGGACAAACATCAAGAAGGTGCTAATCTGTATGCAAAAATAAACTGAACTATTAGAAAAAATAAGGATTAATCTATTAAATTTATAGCTTGGAGCAATTATAAAGTCACACATAAAACTTCTGTTGATCACCATCTTTAATACTTTCATGTACCAGTTGAGATCAGCTTTGTATTTTTAGGCAGAACTGGCTGTCTTACTACAGTATTGCAGATTGAGCTGTACTAAGGATCCAAGTGGATAAATCATCTTAATTTGTCCCCAATGAGATATTTGTTGAAGTTGTAAATTATAAATGCTGTTTGTATTTATATCTTGTTAAAAGAAGTAATAAATTTTGGTTGGGCCTGCTGCAAATGACCAGTCCAGAAGATTTTCTCACTTGTTCGTTGATTCCTCCACCCCTTTTTAGGGAAAGGTTAAACCAAATTGAAGAAGTCACATATTGGGCTGTCACTGTTGTGGATGCCATTTGTTATTGGGCAGCAAATTCGGATCCTACATAAATGTTATACACAACTTTTTAATGCCATCTTCTGAATTTTGTAAAGATCCCATGAGGCTTATGGTATTGATAGTGCCCAATCCAGAACAATTTCCCAAATTCAGACTTGACAAGAAATTATTGGCACCAACAGAGCATAAGATTTGCATATTAAAGACTCAAGCTACAATCCTTTTGGATCTTAGAATATGTACATTATAAAAGATAACAAATCTCTCCCTCTCTCTTAAATCTAGATAGCAAAAATGATCTTGGGTTTGGCTTAATTGCTCTAGTGTAGACTCGTGATTTTTGTGTAGATTTGTGCAGTCCCGTGTTTTCCAACATTGGTAACTTCAGATGTGTAGACTTCAACACCTAGAATTCTCAACCATGACCTTGTGCAATCAAGGGATTGGAAGACCTCACTCTTAGAAATTGCCATGGTTGGGAACTTCTGCTCTAATCTAATTGAGGGACAGAGTAGGCAGAAATGAGGGATAGAAGAGGATATATCAGAAGAAACCCAAGACAAAAAGTGAAAATGGAAAGGGAGGAAATCCCAAAGGTGCTTTTTCCAAAAGACAATTGGACTTCTGGATGTTTTCTTTGAAAATGGTTCACTCCTCATTCAAGAAGCTTCTTCAGTTCCGACTGAATGACCTGGATGATTGAGAATCTCCATAGACAAAGGGATGAAATGGAAGTCAGAAGACAAATGAAAATAGCAGACCTGATGGGGAAAGAAAATAAGGATAAGAATACATACACATTATTTTCTTTTTTAACATCATCCTGAGGTTTGTCCTAAAGTTGAGTTGGGCCACTAGCCATTTCTGTCCCAGCTTTCCATGTCATTGACCGTGTTTGCCAAGTTGTAGCAACATCAGGCAGCCACTGGTTTTCAGTCCTGGCCTGCATATCACAAATCCTTTTATAAACTATTGCTTTGGATTTGATTTTCTATAAATAAAATGTAATAGAAACATGCTTTATCTCCAGTGTTCACTAACCTCTAACAAGCCACAAATTTAAAGTAACCCACAATGGTCTTTGTTCACAAGTTATAATTGCACAACTACAGCATAGAACTGTATGATTGCCTTTTTCAGCCCTATAAACATCAGTTCACATACCAATCTGCATTATTTTGCCAGCACCACAGTCAGAAGAAATGGGGGGGGCGGGGAATAAGAAAGAAAAGATTGCTAGCTCTAAGCCACAAAAGAATTGAGAAGAATAGGAATAAGGAAGAATTTATTAAGCCTTTCAGACTATTTTGTTACTCTTTAATTATAGAACAACTAAGCTAGATGTTCTGATAGAAATCAAAATGTAGCTCCTCCCTTTTTTTCAGGGTGTTTTTGTTTATTTTTGGAGATCTACCAGGAAAAGCAAAGAAATTAGCGATTGTACAAAGTTTTCTCAAAAATGAAGATAAATATATGTGTCCCAGGATAATGTTCCAGGATACAATCTGAGTTGGTCACTGGGGACCAAAGCTTTATTCTTCCAAGCTTTTGGGCTCAGGCTGGAGCCCACCATTACGGCATATTCTGGAGAGAGAAGTTCCCTAATGATGGGCTTCAGCACAAGCCTGAAAGTTTGGGAAAATAAAACTTTGGTCCCCAGTGACCAACTCAGATTGTACCCTGCAAAGTTTTCTCAGATATGGGACTGTGCTTTTGGATTGCCTTCTTCAGGAAGACCAATCCAAGCACTGCAGGGATATCTTTCAGCATTAAGGCATGACACACATGGAAAGGAAGTTGAAATAAAAAGTCCCTTCCATCTTTATGCTTCTATGAAATCTGGATTGATTATTTTTTTTCTTCCTCAAAATGAAGTTAACCTCTTCCCTTCATTTGGTAACCATGAGATTGTTCTTCTCTAAGACTTATTGTGCATTCAACTACATCTACTCAATGGATTTTACAAGTTCTGCTGCTATTGTCGTGTTGATATTTTACCCCATTTTTTTTCCCCAAAAAATAATACAGGACATAAAATGTTCATCCATTGTCTGGTGAGGTGGAGTGGAAATTAAATAAATATATGGTGTTACCATACACCAAATTCTTTGCCTGTCACTGAAAGAAAAGACAGCATGTACTGTGTATATTCAACTAAAGTATTTCTGAAAGAGAGAATTCAGATGCAGATTGTTGAGATGGACAGTTGTCAAATTAGTCCACCTTCTTGCTGAACACACAAGTGACAATTTATGTGGAAGAAACCTGTTCCACCCCCTCCGTTAAGAAAATCACTTTAAAAAGCACTATATTGTAAGCTGATGTTAATCAGATTGTACTCTGGTGTCCCTCACAAAAATCAGGATGGATGGATGTAAAGCTGAAAAAATCTTATGCAAAATAGGAAGATTTACTCCCCTCCCTCCCTCTGCTCCAAATCTCTGTAACATTTCTGTAATGAAAGTGACAGAGTAGAGAAATTGCCCATGGAGAACACAGACTTCATGTTCTTGGTAGAGACTGAAATCTATTTCACACAAAACAAGCTTGGTTCGTACACCCTTTAGCAGTATGGCAACACCCTACACATCCTAACTGGCAATATCAGGATGTGTGAGTGTATGCATGGTGCATAAATGCATATATGTATGCATTTAAAGTTCATTAGAGGGACTTTTTGCTGAGAGTTTGCTTTTGTGCTTTGCTTTGTTAACCGGGGAGAGCTGCCACTGCAGCAGAAATACTAAATGCTTCTTCTGAACCATTAGAGGGAAATGATTGATCAGTTCTAGTTGGTCAAACCAAGAAATATTGCTGCTCTCTAGAAAAATCTCCATTATTCTAGGCCGAATTCAACCTGCTTCCCTTCTCCTTCCCCAGCTCAGCAGTGCATGCTGAACCTGAATCAGGATATTCTTTTTTATACTAGATTTGCAAGATTTTTGGGTTAGAGAAAAATGTTCTGCTGTTTATTGTTGTTGATAATTGTTTTTAAATCAGCTGATGCTACTCTGATCAGATTCTGTGTTGCCATAATTGTGCTTCTTCCCATTTACCACCGATGTTGGTGGTATTAAACCAGTTCTTCCACTCTCTTTCGGCAAAAGGAAATGTATCCAAAAGAAAACTGACATGGGTCGGGCAGAGCTTTAATTACACTCTTGCAGCCACAATCTTGCCTGTTTATTACCAACTCCTGCAGACAGTCATAAAAACTGGATTCTACCCAGGATCCATTTCCTACTGCTTACAGACAGACAAATTGCTGTCCAGTCTCTACTTTTTTTTTTCCACTATAAAAATTCTTTTATTAAAACAATCAACATTGAACATAAAAACATATTATGCACATCATGGCACCTGATATACAACACTAAGTATTAGTCTTTGAAAACGTCTGAATTAGTAGGCCTTTTTCCCCTCCTCGCGTCTAGCCTCAACTATACTCCTGTTACACTTTATTTGTAAAAGCTTCCAGTGTCGGAACATTCACAGCTTCTGGAGGCAGGTTGTTCCACTGATTAATTGTTCTGTCAGAAAATTTCTCCTTAGTTCTAGGCTGCTTCTCTCTTTGGATAGTTTTCATCTGTTGCTTCTTTTTTTTTTTTTTATAAAATTTTTTTTATTAAAGCAATCAACATTATACATAATATCATATTAAGAAGCATTCATCATAGATCATCAAAAACCAACAGTAAGTATTAGTCTTTGTATACGTCAAATTTGGTAAACATTCTTCACTCTTCACGTCCAGCCTCAACTATATGCCAGATGGATTTTATTTGATTGATGTTTCTTTTGTATATAGTCTATCCACTGTTTCCAGTCTGTCAAATATTGTTCATTTGAGCGATCTTTCAAATATGCCGATATTTTCGCCATTTCCGCCAAATTTATTACTTTCAAAGTCCATTCTTCCATAGGTGGTATTTCTGGCTTCTTCCAATATTGTCCCACCAACAATCTAGCTGCTGTGATCAAGTTCAGAAATAAGTTTGTCTCTGAGGTAGTGCAATCTTTTATGATCCCTAACAAAAAAACCTGAGGTAGAAATTCAATACGCTTTTTGAAAATGGTTTGGAGTGTCCACCATATCTTCCTCCAGAAGGCTTTAATTTTTCTACATGTCCACTATACATGAAAATATGTAGCCTCCTCATTGCCAGACCTCCAACATTTAGGTTGGGTGTCTGGATAGATGCATGATAATATTTTCGGGTCTAGATGCCACCTATAAAACATCTTGTAGAAGTTTTCCCTTAGCTGTTGCGCTTTCGTAAATACTACATTTCTCACCCAGATTTCCTCCCACGTTTCCATCGTGATAGCATGCCCAAAATCTTGTTCCCACTTTACCATACAGTTCTTGACTAGCACAGCTTCAGAGTCTATTTCTATCAGAACACCGTACACTCGTTTGATGTGCATGATCCCCTGCTCTCTAACCTGTTCAATTAAACTCTCATCAGTCAGGGATAAGCCCTTCTTCCTGTCTTTATGCCACCTTGACTGCAGTTGTAAATATGATAGCCAGGTACTTCCTATTCCTTCATCTGCTAGCGTTGTTGGAGGCTTTAAGGAGAACCCATTTTCTTCTTCCAATACAAGTTTACTGTAGGGCACCACTTCCTGCCCTTGAGATATGTTAATATCCCCTATTGCGTGTCCAGGGATCGTCCAGATAGGGATCTTATCGTGTAGAAGGTACCTATATTTCCTCCAGACCCACAACAACGGAGTTCGTAGTGGATTCTCCCTGAAGTTCTTGTCAGCTTTTTTGTCATAGACCAAATATGCGTGCCAGCCGAATAGTAGACCATGTCCTTCAACATTCAGTATTCTTTCGTTCGTCATGTTGATCCAGTCACTCAGCGCCACCAGTGTCGCGGCATAGTAATATAGCTTTAGATTGGGCATTTTTAGTCCCCCTCTCTTCCTTGTGTCCTGGATGATTTTTAGTTTCACCCTCGGTTTCTTGCCATCCCAAATAAATCTGTTGATGCCCTTCTGCCATTCATCTAAGTCCGCTTCCTTTCTAAGTATGGGTAGCATTTGAAAGAGAAATAGAAATTTTGGCAATACGTTCATTTTTACTGCTGCTATCCTGCCCAGCAGAGACAATTGTAGTGTTTTCCACCTTTCCAGATCTGCTTGTATCTTGTTCCACAGCACCTCGTAGTTGTTTTTGTATAATTTCGCGTTCGTTGTTTCTATCTCCACTCCTAAGTATTTAACTTTCTTAACTATTTCAAAACCTGTTATTCTTTCCAAGTCCTGTTTTGCTTTGTTGTCTAGATTTTTAACTAGCATCTTCGTTTTCAATATATTCACTTTGAAACCTGACACTCTACCATAGTCTTCCATTATCTCCATCAATCTCCTCGCTGATTGTACTGGTTGCGACACTGTCACCAGCAGGTCGTCTGCGAAGGCACATAGTCTGTAGTCTTGTTGTCTAATCTGTATGCCCTTTATGTCCTCTGCTGCTCTTATCTTGTTCAGAAGAATCTCCAGCGTTAGAACAAAAAGCAAGGGTGACAGCGGGTAGCCCTGTCTCGTGCCTCTTTCTATGTTGAATGAGTCTGTTAGGTCACCATTCACAATGATCTGGCCTGTTTGTTTCTGATAAATTGCCATTATGGAGTTGAGAAACTGCTCTCCCATTTTCATCCCCCAGACCAGGTTTGTCAGAAATGGCCAGTTCAATCTGTCGAAGGCTTTTTCTGCATCCACGAACATGAGAGTGGCGGGTACCTGGTTGTGCCTTTCCAAGTACTCTATTATGTTCAACAGCTGTCTCACATTAGTTTTCATCTGACGTCCTTGTATAAATCCCGTTTGATCCCGGTGAATTATTTTTTTGTAGTACAGTCATTAATCTGGTGGCCAAAACTTTTGTGAAGATTTTGTAATCTGTGTTCAATAGTGAGATGGGTCTGTAATTTGCAGGTTGTGCATTATCTTTTCCCTCTTTGGTCAAAGAATGCAATAAGATTTGTCTGACATGATCTGTTTTTGACAAACCTATGTTGGCTTTTGGTAATGCCTTTGTTTGTCTCTAGGTGTTCATTGTTTGTTTATCTTTTCCAAAAACTTCCCAGGTATTGAGGTCAGGATGATAGGTCTGTAGTTTCCTGGATCCATTTTTTTTCCTTTTTTGAAGATGGGAACTATATCAGCTCTTTTCCAGTCCTCTAGAAAAGACAGCGAGTCCTTAACTTGCAAACATTGGTTTACTGACCATTCAAAGTTAGAATGGCAGTGAAAAAAGGGACTTACAACTAGTCCTCAAACTTACAATTGTCACAGCATCCTCACAGTCATGTGATCAAAATTCAGGCACCTGGCAAACCGGCATGCCAGGTTTAGTTACAGCATGCCAGGATCATGCATTTGCCATTTGCAACCTTCCTAACTGGCTTCCAACAAGCAAAGACGATGTATGAAGCTGTATTCACTTAATGATTGCATGACTCATTTAACAACTGGAGTGATTTGCTTAATAACTATGGGGGGAAAGGTCATAAAATTGGGTGCAACTCAACTGTCTTGCTTAGCATCAGAAATTCTCATCCCAGTTGTGGGGATAAGTCAAATCCTTAAGTCAAGAATCACCTGTGCATGTTGTAAGCAAATTAAAGTTGCTTGTCTCCAAGGCTCTTAAGGGCCCACCTTGAGCATGTCCTTTTATGGGTATGCACTAGGGTATGCAACCTATCAATCCTTTGAGATACAGCCCCATCCCCATCTTAGTCCTTGAACTATATGGAAGCCCAGGAGAGCGCTTGTGAATTTTATTAAATCTAGCCTTCTTTTTTTTCCACTTTGGCATTATGGCTGCCTAAATAAAACAATGAAACTGCCAACATTCTTTACCTCTTCTTGGGAGGCTCTTATAAAGCACAAAGTTTTACAAACACTTATAAACTACAATGCCTAATGTAAAATCTCAACGGTCAGATTGATCTGCAGTACAAATTTACACTAAGAATTTAAATAACATAGCCTGGAGCTTTGTAGGGTCAAAAAGGGATGAGGCAGAGCCAATTCTTTTTAGACTTTACCAAACAAAGAGAAGAAAGGAGCAAGGCCAAGCGATATATAGAATAGCAATGGCAATAGCACTTAGACTTATATATTGCTCTGTAGTGTTTTATAGTACTTTCTGAGCAGTTTACAACATCAGTATATTGCCCCCAACAATCTGGGTCCTCATTTTACCAATATCAGAAGGATGGAAAGCTGAGTCAACCTTGAGCCGGTCAGGATGGAACTCTGGGCTGTGGGCAGAGCTAGCCTGCAATACTGCGTTCTAACCACTGTGCCACCATGGATTCAGTAGAGGAGAATATTTGCAGCTCAAGGTTTGGAAATTTGGAATCCTTGGTGCTCTCTGAGTTTGGCTATTTTCTTGCAGACATTTCATTACCAAACTGGGTAATATCACCAGTGCTACTGATAATGGTAATGAAACATCTTCAAGAAAGCAACCAAGCTCAGAGAGTACCAAGTAGCCCTCATACAGTCTATGGAACCATTAAGTTGGAAGGGGCCTTGAGTTCAGTCCTCTCCTTGACAGAATCAGTACCCTTTAGAAATGATAGCCTCGCTTCTGTAAAGCGGCCTAACAACTTCCTTTGCAATTGGTTTCATTTTAGAATTATTTTTACTTTGAGGAAGTTTTTCTTAACATTCAGCGCATTTCCTGCCATCTGAAAGTACTTGAAAAGTTCAATCGTAGTACATGTCTAGTCAGAGGTTTCCTCTGAGGTCAGTGGCTATAGAATTGCAGCATCAGTAGTTCTGACTTTTGTAGCCCAATGCACAAGCTATAGGAGGAAAAACACTGGTGTATTGCTGAGCATCCATCTCTTGGGTGTCATGCCCTCTCAGGAAAAAAATTAAAACTACACAAAGTAGATATAAAGAAGAAACCGTTTCAAATTTTACTTTCTGTGCACAGTGGTATAATTTACCTAATTGAATGGGATACTTTAAAATAATATGTATACATTTCTCCACTGTTCTAGAGAATGAATGGAAGGGATTAGAACACACAGGCCACAATTTGCCATAGATGCACAGACCCTAGATTAGAATAATAGAGTTGGAAGTTACCTTGTAGGTCATCTAGTCTAACCCCCCGCCGGAGACCCTACAACATTTCTGACAGATGGTAGTCCAGTCTCTTCTTGAAAGCTTCCAGAGATGAAGCTCCCACAACTGTTGAAAGCAATCTGTTCCATTGGTTGATTGTTCTCACTGTCAGAAAAGTTTCTCCTTATTTCTAGGTTGAATCTCTCCTTGATCAGTTTCCATCCGTTATTTCTTGTCTGGTCTTCAGGTGGTTTGGAAAACAGGTTGTTCCCCTCCTCTCTGTGACAGCCCCTCAAATATTGGAAGACTGCTATCATGTCTCTCCTGGTCCTTCTCTTCACTAGACTAGCCATGCCCAGTTTCTTTAACCGTTCTTGATATGTTTTAGCCTCCTGTTTCCTAATCATCTTGGTTGCTCTTCTCTGCACTTTTTCTAGAGTCTCAACATCTTGTTTATAGTGTGGAGACCAAAACTGGTTGCAGTATTCTAGGTGTGGTCTTACTAAGGCTTTATAGAGTGGTATTAGTATCTCACGTGATCTTGATTGAAACTCTCTGTTAAGACAATTTAGGATTGCATTGGCTTTCTTGGCTGCCACTGCACGCTGTTGGCTCATATTTAATTGATTGTCCACTAAGACTCCAGGATCCCTCTCACAGTTGCTGCTGTTAAGCCTGGTTTCACCCAATCTATATGTGTACTTTTGTTTTTTCTTGCCAAAGTGTAAGACTTTACTTTTGTCTACACTGAATTTCATTTTGTTAGATAGGGCCCAGTGTTCAAGTCTGTCAAGATCCATCTGGATCTTGAACCTATTATGTAGGATGTTGGCTATTCCTGCCAGCTTAGTATCATCTGCAAATTTGATAAATTCCCTTTCTATTCCTCATCTAAGTCGTTCATGAAGATGCTGAAAAGACACATTCTCCTCTCTCTCTCTCTCTCTCTCTCTCTCTCTCTCTCTCTCTCTCTCTCTCTCTCTCTCTCTCTCTCTCTCTCTCTCTCTCTCTCTCTCTCTCTCTCTCTCTCTCTCTCTCTCACTCTCTCACTCACTCACACACCTACACACACACTTTACTTCATGTGTGCAACTTTTCAAATGGAGATGGGGAGGCACTTTTTAATCTTTGCTGTATTCCTTCCTAAAAGATGTATGAGATAATGTCACCTTAATAGTAAAAAGAAGAAAGAGGACATTTGGTTAGAAAAGATGGTAGGACGGTACCATGTGATGAGGACAGGGTAGGTTCCTCAACTCCTCCTTTGTTTGGTTGTCTCCTCAGAGAAAGAAATCCAGAAAAGATTATTAAGCAGTTGACTTGTCAGCATGTAGAAAAGAATGTGTTTATTGAAAGGAGCCAATGTGAGAATATCAAGAATATCAAGAGGTATGCCAAATAAGCCTGGCTTCAGTGACCAGTTTATTGACCATGGGAATATGGTAGACATAAAAACATGGAATTCAGCAAAGCATTTGACACGTTCTCCCATAACAGCCTAGTACAGAAGATGATGAAATATAGGCTGGACCAGGACAGAAGCTCAGAATGCATTTAATGTACGAACAATAAATGCCTACAAATCACTAAATAAAACCACTGTAGTCAAGGGCAGGGTAAAAAAATGTAAGATAATGGCTATGACCATTCTATCAAACCTCACCCCAGATCACATATGATATGCCTGTTAAAGTGGGGAGGGGCTTTAACTGCATCTTTGTGGCTGCCATATTGGATTTTTTTTTAAAATTTTTACCTCCATGGACCACCTTGACTAAAGTGCACCCAATCACAGCATTTGCTTTTTTTGCTTTCTACCGAAGGTCTTCTGCCTGCTATAATAGCTCCTTAAATCATGACCACATTGCTTTGTACCAATTTAAGCAGCAGAGTAGACTCAGATATTAGAAATTCAGTGTGATCTGAGCCCAACAATTTTGTTAGCATATC
Organism: Bothrops alternatus; assembly: GCA_034064705.1. Lineage (NCBI taxonomy): Eukaryota > Metazoa > Chordata > Lepidosauria > Squamata > Viperidae > Bothrops > Bothrops alternatus. Next base: position 29,768,897 of record JARGCV010000016.1, read on the forward strand.
CTTCTATCAACCAGCCTTCTCCAATCCAGTGATTTGCTGTGATTCCAGAAGGCAGGGAGGGAGTAATGGACATGTTGACCAGAGATTCTAGGAGTTCTGATCCCAATATATCTGGAAGGTACCACATTGGGGAAGCCTGGCCATATAGCCAACTTTAATGCAGATGTTTTTCTGAGTGTGCTGAGATGCTTACTAAAATGTGCTAAATAATGTGTAAACCCAAGATTCAAAGACAAGATAAAGAGGATTAAATAATCTGAAATAGGCCAGAACTATTTCGTTGCTATGGTTTTAACTTCATTAATACCGAAAGTGTGTTAGAGCCTGCCTGATGAAAACTGTCTGTTCTGTGTAAATGAGATACTCTTAATGGGAGGAGGAGGAGGAGGAGGAGGAGGAGGAGGAGGAGGAGGAGGAATGACATTCTAATGCTATAGGGAACCAAAGAAAATGCTAGTGAACAAGGATAAGCATTCACCAAGTAGGGCACCCTGGTCAGAGAGAAAAGCTTAGCAGTTTGCTTAATCCATTGTATGTATTTGTTTTGCTCCTTCTGCATCTTTCTTCCCCCTCTAATATTTCAGCTAGCAAGCCTTCGATTCATAGACTGAAGCTCAGAATAACACAGCATGCCAAAACATTCATAGCTGCACAGAGCAGAAGAAACTGACACTCCGTGCCTGGAAAATAAAAGATAAGACTTAAGTTTGTTAGTAGGTGGTCCTTACAGAATCACTGAGAATTAATGTGCTTGTGAAATGGGTGGCTATATAAATTAGATGTATTAAATAAACTTAACCACCCATGCTTAACAATCCATCATGTCATGGGAATATCTAAACACAGTTCATTCATTCATCTTTCCTATCTAATCTTCCAAGAAAAAAAGAGAAAGGATGGCTGAGAAAAGGAAGTCTCTCATTACTAATTTAAGTAGATCAGGCAGCACAGAGTAGATCTCCCAACCCTGATTGTCAGTGACCAAATCATGCCTATGGCTTCTTGGGAGATTAATCTGGACAACACTAGCATGTGTTTATCAACTCTTTTTTGGCACAAAGTGAGTTAATACTCTGTAACTCCAAAATTGTGGTAGCTATTTTTTTTAATCAATTAGTGATGTTGAATGCTGCAAAATCATCTTTGAGAAAATTTGGTTTAAATGGGGTTTAAATGGTGTTAATGAACTGTTTTGTAAAATATGTAATATTCCATTCTCAGGACTCCAAAGATTGTGTCAGATGCCATAGTCAACCTCATGCAGCCTAAAACACCAATAAGAATTGCTTGCCATTATTTTAAGGAAGGAACAGTACAAACCATAGAGTAATTCCTAGATGGATGGATGGATGGATGGATGGATGGATGGATGGATGGATGGATGGAAGCATTACTAGATAGATCCTCTACTCCTTACCAGAAATTTGGGGGGGGGAATGAAAATTCTGTGGCATGCATATGCATGACAAGACTCTATCCACTTCTCTTACCTTCCTCCTCTTACCCTCTCCTACCCAGTTCATCATCCCAGGTGGATGCTCATCTGAAGTAGACTACAAATAAGTTGCTCTATGGTTGGATTGATTACAGCCGGTGTGGTTATTAATTTATTTTACTTATTTTATTAATTTATTTTTATTTATCATACTTAAGAATGCCCCATATCCTTTAGCCAGTAATCAAATCATAGAAACATAGAATTGAGAAGGTCCACAGATGTCAACTAACTCCAACTCAGAGCAGCATCAGCTAGCTGGTTTTAGAGAGATGACCATCTAGCTTCTATTTAATATAGAACTCTCAACTGATAACCCATACAGTCAAGAAATTCTTCCTGATGTGCAGTTTGAACATTCTTCCTTGTAGTTTTAACCTGCTCTTTGGGGTAATAAACAATAAATCCATTTCTCCTTCTGGGTGGTGGTCATTCAGATATTTTAACACTACTATCATATCTCTCCTAAGTGGGTTTTTTTTTGTATACTAAATACAGCCAGATCCTTTAAACTTTGTGCTGTCTTAGTAACCTTCTTCTGAATTTTCTATAATCTGTTGTTGTCTGTTTTGAATTGTGGTGACCAGAACTGGACACTATTCTCCAAATGGGGGCTCTAACAATTCCTTTGATCCAGATTGTTTGCTCCTCTTAATGCAATCCAAGATAGCATTTGCCTTTTTAGCAGCTACATCAGTGACTCCTGTTGAATTTGGGGGTCAACAAGGACAGTTGGATCCCTTCCATGTACTCACAAACCAGACCTTTCCTATCCTATATTTGTGCCTTACATTTGTCACTTTTGAAAAGTAATTCCTTCTTATTTGCATGTCACAGTAAAAAAAGGATGAATAGTCTTGATGGCAGATGGAAGAAAAGTATAAAATCAGCATGTTTCTGATAGTGTCCATCAACTGCAATTCAAACTTGCATGAGAAGGAGCAAAAAAAAATCTCTTGTCCAATAACATCACCACACACACATGTACACACATACACACTTGTTAAGCTGTCTGGTTAATTCATTGACTGATTAATTGATTGATGGATTAAGGAGGAGCCATCAAGTCAATGAAAAATCTTAGTGACTCCCCAATACTTTTTCTTCAACTAATCCTTTTAGGCTTCTCAATGGTGATTTCATTGCTACAGTCAGTCCATCTATCTTGCTGCTGGTCACCCAATTTTTCATCCTTTCACTTTTCCCAGAATTATGGACTATTCAAGGGAGTTGCCAAGTTCCCTTACTTTAACAAGGTGAATTTTGATTGACCCCCTTTTCAAATTATTTTTCTTCTTCTTCTTCTTACCACTTAGACCCCAAAAGGCTGCCAGCCCTGCCCCCGTTTCATGATTCTCAAAATGTAAGAATCAACATTCCCCATTGTCCAGCTCTTCTTCCCAGGAGATCCAACCATAGACTCTTAATTATGCCACAGACATTTAATTATTATTCCATTATTTGGCAATCATGAATTGAAGTTATCACAGTTCAGATTGAAAGCCTCATATAGAGCAGATGGAAACTTGGATCTGACCTTGCCTGATTTTGAAGAAGATATGTATGGGCAACATGGAGAGTACTTGGACAGAAGTCCATCTGAAAATCTGAGGGATATAGGGCTTTTTGTTTGGGAAATTAAAAAGCAGGAAAAAATCCTTGAACTAAAACAATGGCAAGAAAACCACATGGATTTGTTCATGTAGCTATGAGGAGTTAAGTTCAGATCAAGGGCTACTCTTTATGATATAATTTTTCAGTATTAAGATAATGACCGAGAGAAACTTCAAAGAGCAATTAGGAATGGAGCAGAATGATTATTCAGTGCATATCACTCAGCATATGAAATTCCAGCCCAATTTATTCCCAGTGGATGCCCAGCAGTTTTGAAAGTCTTTCTGAATGAAGACTATCTGTGAAACATGGCAGAAAATGTATAGTTTCTCATACTTCCCAATTCCTTCAGCCTATCTTAAAAAATCCCATTTGAACCCTGTCACTTCTGGTTAAAAAGTCAGGTAAACAGAATCTTTGGGCAGCTAATGCCCATCAAAGTAATTCTGCTTTTCTAATCTGGTGCTCCTGATTTCCTTGCCAATGCAAATATTGTAGTCCCAATTTAGAGAGGGGAATACGAGTGGCTCAGGACTGAACTGTGGGTGCTGTTCTTGGAGCCTGGTCATTTATTTGCAAACATTTCATTACCCAACTGTATAACATCATCTACATGAGTGATGGTGAGGTTTCCTACCTGTGGCTTGCTTTGCTGTTTCTTAGGGAAGTTTCTCCTTGGCAGCTCCTTGATTAGAGTATTGCTTTCTGCTTGATTGTTTGTCTAGTGTTAATTCCTGCTTATCTAATTCTGTGAACCTCCTTGTGCTTATGATTGTAACAAAGGTCTGATTTGATCTGAATATCCTAATCAAGGAGCCTCCAAGGCAACAGCCTCATCCATACCAAACTTGGCAGGATAGGTTACTCTATATAAATGAGCAGCAAACGTGCACTGATAAGGTTACCCAGTCTGCAGGCAAACAACCAAGTTTAGAGAGCACCAAGAACTCCACATTTAGAAAGTACAAGGATGAAGATACCTCTGACACATCATCTTGGGAAAGATGACTAAAATTTGCCTTCAGCGGGCAGCTTCTGAAGCATCTTTGCTTGGAAGCAAAGATACCACTCAGATTTAATGATGTAAAAAAAATCAAATAAATAATAAGGCAAACTCTTAGAATTAATGCATTGTGTTTGCATATGTGTATGAGTGAGCATGTGTCAAGAGATGGGGGATGTAGAGGAGAGGAAATTCAGAGAGGAAAATCCTTCAATGAAATATGGATGAAATCCTGAGGAGGATAAATATACCCAGGCGGATTAAAGATTCTCTAGCCACACTTAAATGGAAAGATTATGTGAAATTCCTGAATAAAGTGGAATGAAAGGGACCCAAAGATCATTAACGATAATCAGAGATTAACAAGCACCAAAAACGCAGGATGGCTGAGGCGTGTTATCTGCTGTCAATTCAACTTACTTTAGTAGCAAAATAAGACAGATTTGCCGCATAATAATGATGATAATACAGATAAATGAGCTAACTCTTAAATCTTTAAAGCAATATTTTAAAGTATTTGTAAGACTTCAGTGATTTATCTGCAAAGGACTTTCTCAGTTCTGTTAAGGGCAGAATTTCCCAGATGTACAAAAACTATAAATTGCACAGTTGGAGATTCATCCTCAGAAGGATGATTTTAAAAAACTTCAGGCTTTTTCCAATTCCCCTCTTAAGGTGTTGGCAGTTCTCATTTTTGATAATGTGGTGGTCCCATGCAATTTTTTGCTATGCTTCCTGCATTGTAATGGCCAGATTGTGAAATGAATCACTAAGTTGTTAAGTGAATCACATGGTCATTAAGCAAATCTGGCTTCCCCCATTGATTTTGCTTGTTGGAAGCTCCCAAGGAAGATTGGAAATAGTGATCATGTGAACCCAGGACACTGCAGCTGTCATAAATACATGCCAGTTGCCAAGCAACCAAATATTAATCCCGAGACTGTGGGGACGCTGTGATGGTTGTAAGTGTGAGGACTGGTTGCAAGTCATTTTTTTTTCAGTGCCATTATACCTTCAAATACAAAATCAACAATTGTAAGTTAAGGACAACCTGTGCACAGAGAGATGGGCTGAGGAATGAGAAGAAGAGCAATTTATACTGGCAAAATATTGAGAGAGTTAAACTCTTTTAATGCGTGGAACCTTGAATCCCCCACCCAAAACCTCTGGAAGGAAGGGAAGTATGATACAGATCTATCGATCTACAATCCTGGTTTAGTTTGTGGCTTTGCATTTGGTGGGAACCATTGTTAAGCAGCCATCCATTCAACGCCATAAACAAATAGGACAGTCAATTTTTCTTTAGCTGTGAAACGCTTCTTTGTGACTTATATGACCAGCATTAAGTGAATTATTTTAGGTATGGCCCAAAGACAAGCGCGTGGTGTAAATGTAGCTGTATCTATTTTGTTTAAGCATGACACATGCAAAAGACATTTTAAAAAGAGTAGGCAGAACTTTGTGCCATTGGGGAATTATCTTGACATTTTTTAACCTTACTTGCAGCCACCATGAAACAATTACAGGTAATCCTCCATGTATGACCACAATTGAGTCCAAAATTTCTGTTGATAAGCAAAACAGGTGTTAAGTGAGTCTTGCCCCCCTTTACAACCTTTCTTGCCACAATTGTTGTTAATAATAATAATGATGATGATGAAGATGATGATGATGTTGGAAGGGACTTTGGAGGTCATTGAGTCCAACCCGCTACTCAGGCAGGAAACCCTACAGCATTTCAGATAAATGGCTGTCCAGTCTCTTCTTAAAAACTTCCAGTGTTGGAGCATTCACCACTTCTGGAGGCAGGTTGTTCCACTGGTTAATTGTTCTAACTGTCAGGAAATTTTTCCTTAGTTCTAGGTTGCTTCTCTCCTTTATTAGTTTCCATCCGTTGCTTCTTGTCCTGCCTTCAGGCGCTCTGGAGAATAGCTTGAGTGAATCACTGCAGCTGTTAATTGAGTAGCCTGGTTGTTAAGTAAATCTGGCTTCCCCATTGACATTGTTTGTCAGAAGTGCGCAAAAAACCCTAACCCACATGACTCTGGGACGCTGCAACCATAATAAATATGAGTCAGTTGCCAAGCATCTGAATTTTGATCATGTGAAACATGGGGATGCTGCAACGGTCGTGAGTGTGCATACCAGTCCTAATTCACTTTTTTCATTCCTGTTGTAACTTTGAATGGACACTAAACAAGCAGTCAAGGGCTACCTGTGTTACAATAATTTAACTCTCCCCTTAAAAAGTATTCCTTCTACATATCAAGAGTTGCCATCAAATCCATATAGGCAATTGTATCATCTTGAACATTTAAAAGATAACAGATGCACGCAAAAGGGTGTCCAGGAAATGGACAACAGAAGTACCTTTTAAAGAAATGTCTTACCTCTCTGATATTGGTCGGTGGATCCCAGTCTACTTTTTTATTTTTCTATGAGGACAGACAAAAAAAAAACAGTTAGAAAACCAAGGAAAGAATCCTAGCCTGTCCTGTTCCTTCCTCTCTTTGGCCAGGAGGCATCTGTCGGAGGTCCATCCTCAGATACACAAGCCATAGACACTGTCTTCTGGTCTCTTGGTAAAGGAAGATTAGTCTGTGGTGAGCTGGAACATACCTAATTATATTTCTTTTTTAAAAAATAATCTTCCCAGCAAAACAGATGTGGAAGTGATCTGATGATCTTAGAAAACAGTCTTCCAAGGAAATTAGAAAAAGGACTGAGTTACATTTTTTTTCCTCCTTCTTTTGGCATCTGTGGACAGGCCAAAAGAAGCAGCATATGTTTTAAGCAAGAAATGTGTGAAGCTTTGAAATCCAGCCACCCAAAGATTGCCATTAAATTTCAGCAGTTCAGTGAACCCCCTCCTTTCACTGTGCCAACGTGCATGGGAGGGGGAGCGAGGAAGTTGGTGTCGATTTCCACCTATTTGAAACTCACACAGGTGCACCTTTTTAATGCAATTTCAGGAAATGAATAGAAAGTTGTAACAACAGGAAGTTGTCAATGAAGGGCTGACCATTTCTATTCCCTGGGAAATTTTCAGGACAGAGCAGGCCCAGATTCAATACGATCCATATGGACATGACAGCAGAAAGCAGTCGGTGGATCTGATAAGGAATCTTATGGGGGAAGAGGAAATTCCAGATGGCTTAATCTTCAGATGTATTGAGCAGCTGCACTTCTCAGGATAATAGTATTTTTGAGCAGCAGCAAACTACAAATATCAGGCTACTAAAAGGGGCATCCTTATTTTCTTTGCATATTAGAGAATTTTCTTTGGATATTTACAAGAAGAAACAAACTTAAAATACCTTTACCAGAAAATCCAACATAAATTAGAAGGAGGGCTGTATAACAGAAAGACACGGGAGTAACTGGGCTGCCTTTAATAATTACATACTGTTGAAAGAAAAATCTTCAGGTCCAGTCCAAGCTGGGAAAAAACAAAATGGAGGCTGTTTGGAAAGAAGGTTCTTTATTGAAGAGCAGAACAGCAACAGCATGCAGTTCTGGGGCAGCTGACAAAATGGAGCTAGGAGTGGTGGGTTTTTATACCTTCTTGGGGTTTTATGTCTGGAGTTGTTTCTGTTTGAGGTTGTTCCTGTTCCTGTGCAATGAACTTTGACCTGAGGTTCAGTATACCCTTTTGGTATTCTAATGGTAGTGGGTTAATCCTATTATGTCCTAAAGGTCATGTCTTTAGATTTTGGGTGGGGGGATGTAGATTTTAGGGGTCTTTGTCTTTCTAATCCCATCAGCTCCAAGGTTCCTTGCCCCAGTCTTTTTGAAAGGATTATCAAATCTTCATTTCTACAGAGCTGTCCTGTTGAGTTTCTGCTTGGCAAGAAGGAGAAATTTCTGCCTTTTAAGATTTTCTCCCATTATTCCTTTGGGAAAATATAATATTCTGCCTTTTTTAAAAATATCCCCCAAATATTTCCTTCTCTGGGGGGGGGGTGCTGACTTCCTACAATACAAAAGAGGCTTTTGGGGGATATTGATTGCCATTGTTAATATATCAAAATTGCAAACCAGCACAGTTATTAAAAACCCCCAAAGCCCTGCCTTCCTAGGAAAACATTTATCCCAGAAAAGTTTCAAGTACAAATACAGCACAGATAGGTTGGTGAGTGAAAGACTGATGCTGTGATTTTGTAGAAAGAAAACAGCATTTTAAAAAAAAGATTTTTAAAAGAAGTGATGTAGATATTTTCTTTCTGGTATGAATAAACCGCTTTCTAAATTCCTTGCAGGCCACAAATGATCATGCTAACAATTATTTTAGTAAGAAGCTGGAAGAAAAATTAATGTTGTCTATCCCTGCATCACCACAGTTTGTAATTCATGACAAACAAGATACTGTTTTTTTTTCTAATTCAGTATTTCTCAAACTTAGCAACTCTAAGACATGTGGACTTCAACTCCCAAAATTCCCCAGCCAGCCAGCCTGTTGCCTGGAGAATTTTGGGAGTTGAAGTCCACATGTCTTAGAGTTGCCAAGTCTGAGAAACACTGCTCTAATTCTTTCACCCAAGTCAGGCCAAGTGAAATCCACTTCCCAAATCACATCTGAACCCTGAGCAGGTTTTTATTCTTTTCCTCGTATCCACAAATGTAAATTTCCTTAAAGCCAGTGGGAAATAACACTGAATGACTTTGGCAGCCATTCCACAGTTTGACTGAAAACAGAGATGCCCCAAGCTGCAAAGACATGGCTCTTCCCAACAAGTTCAGCTCTGCTGTTCCAAATGAGATTTGTTTCTAATTGGATGTGATGTGTCAGCCCTCTAAGGTTGGCGGATGTGCAATTCACAACCCCCTCCTCAACACACCCGCACTCACAAACTTAATTACCAAATTATGTTAAGTGTTTCTGAAAGTAATGGGTCCTCATGTTAAATTCATGTTTGGATACTGTCTCTCGAACTGGGTCCATGAGTTATGTTGGAATAACATCTGGGATGGTTTCTGTTGCTCTGGGTCTTGATCTTGGGGCTAGGATGAAAGAGACTTGCCTTCAGTCAGCAATGGTGGGACAACCCCAGGTACAGCTTGTATAGATGGGCAGGCAGATATCAAAATGCTCCTTGAGTGCCATTCAATCAGGTGAAGGCATTGTAGACGTATCAAAAGGACCCAATGGTGCTTTTTCAAAAGGGAACTGGACTTTTTCCTTTTGTCCAGTTGCCTTTTGAAAGAGCACCTTTGGGACAACCAAGACCTGGATGACTGAGACTCTCCATAGACATGTCAAAAGGACATTCTATAGGAACCTTGTGCAAGATAAGTCAGTCTAGATGTTGATAATGAATGGATGGATGATCACCTGGGTATTTAGCTTAACCCCTGACTTCTTTCCTACATATCTTGACTCTCCTTCCACTTCATAAATATTTCAGTGCCCTCTCTTATCACTCTTCACCTATTTCTCTCTTAATTTTATTTTTTATTGGGGTTTACTAGTAAACTAGTTTACTAGGATAAAACTATAAATAATGTTGAGAAAATTATTTACCAAATCATATTGAGTTCAGGATGGATTATAGCTAATTAATAAAATCCTTCTTCTTCTTCTTCTTCTTCTTCTTCTTCTTCTTCTTCTTCTTCTTCTTCTTCTTCTTCTTCTTCTTCTTCTTCTTCTTCTTCTTCTTCTTCTTCTTCTTCCTCCTCCTCCTCCTCCTCCTCCTCCTCCTAATTTGTTCCAGGTTTTCAGCATTATATACAGATGTAAAAAACTGTGATGAATTCACCAATGAGGAAAAGCAGGATTAAAACTAGTTTCAGGAAGACAAATGAAGCAATAACTGGATGACACTGAAGATGGAAAGCAGATGGGTTTCATCTGAATAAGTAAGGATGCAGGGTGCACTCATCACAATTTCCACATTATTTCGCTGCTTCCAGGTCTTAAAAGGGGCTTCCTAGTCAACAGCTAAGAAATCCAAACTTCCTGAATTCCTTTACCTCCATTTCTTAATTTGTCACTGCAGCATGGCTTCCCATGAGTACCATAAGCTTTCCTCCTGTGGGTTTCAGCAGCAGGCTGGATTTGGGCTGGATAGATTTTTCATAATGAAAAAGTTTAAGAATATCTTTTCTAATGGATGATACAACAAAATTTTAAAAAAATCAACAGTAGAATATTTCCGAGTTTCAAATTCTAGGGTTAAAACTGGTCTAGATAAATAGGTCATTGTAAGGTAGACTGGAAGTTACTGCTTCATACTGTAGGTAAATAAATAGCAAACAATGTTTCTTTTCTCCCATGTAGTTGTTAATGTTTTAATTGGTTAAATTTTATATTTTAAAATGATTTTCAATTTTTGATTGGGAGCCAAACAGAGTTTGTTGAAAGATGGGTGGCTATATAAATGTAAAAAGGAAGGAAGGAAGGAAGGAAGGAAGGAAGGAAGGAAGGAAGGAAGGAAGGAAGGAAGGAAGGAAGGAAGGAAGGAAGGAAGAGAAATGCAATCCAGGTATAACCACAATCAGCCAAGTGTGGACTTCTTTTAAATTAGAGGCAGACACCTTGGGAGTTTCTAAATGTTTTGGCTTTGAAATCCCACCATACACAAACAGCCATGGTCTAGCAGAAAAGGTTGTGTGAACTTAGTATCAAACATCTGGATGGTACCATGCTAAGTCCATCTATTTTTTTTTATGAAAGAATCGGCCTTATGAGGCGACATCTCCTGCATTTTTCATGCATTCTATTTTTGTCCTATAATCTTTACAAGGCCCTTGATTGCTACTTGTGGGTATCACCAGCATCTCCTCTCTGCAATAAAAATAGCTGGCTCACAACTTTAGTTGGCTGCATGAGAGGCAGACAAAGGCTCTCTTGAGTCACCCGTAACATCACTGATGAGATTCGTAACTTCAGTATCATGTCAACCTTTTTTATCTGCTTGGTTCACACAAAAGGCTCTTTCTTTCGGCCAGGGGATGATGTCAGCTCTTTCGGGATGGGAAGATGGAAATGGGAATTTGAGGATTCGGGTTTTGGGGTGGGGGAGCTTGGGTGAAAACAAGATCATTTTCATTTATTCCAGTGGAAGAACTTAAAATGTGCAGACAGTTTCCTCTTAGTTACCAAATGAGCAGCAATATTCATATTGCTATCTCCAGCCAGTTAATGTCTCCTAGACCATATTATATTTCTCCTGAGAAATCTTCAAAACTCCCTATAATTATCTAAAGACTTTCCATCAGAAAAGCCAAGTTTTCACTGGATGCATTGTGATCCTCAACTTAATGTCCTCCAGATATTTTGGGATCTGGAGCATTCACAGCAAGCTAAGGTTTCATCAAAAAGCACATTGTTGACGTCAGGACACTCTATGGTGTAACACCAAGGAGTGTGCTTGTGTGTGTGTGTGTGTGTAATGTGTGTGTTCTTGTGTTTTGTGTAGGTGTGTCTAGGATTGTGTTTGTTTGTGAGTGTGTGTGTGTGTGTGTAATGTGTCACATCGTAGGTTTTGTAATTTTCACACCATGGTCGGGATCCCTTGTTCTACAATTTCCAGCCATATTAAATGAAGAATATCCTTAAGTTACCTTTATATCCCAAAGCTGTTAAGCTGAATTTCCTGTGAGCAAAAGAATTAGAATTATTAAGCACATTATGAATACATTTGCTGGATGGAGCAACGATCCCAGGACAGAAGAGTGCTTTTAATGGGTCTCCACCACTTAATTAAAAGCATTAATATGACTAATGCACTCCTTCACAGATGTGGTCACCCAGTGTAACCAGTGGTGGAAAGGATTCTGTCTTTTTTCCCCCAAAAAACATCCTTCTGCTCAAAAACCACAAATTCCAGGAGATGGAGAAAACACTTTGAAATACCTCTTTTGTACTGTCTCTCCCTTTGAAGAAACAGTCAGGGCCTAGCCTTATTTTGGGATTTTGTTTGATAACTGAGGTACCAAAGATGGATTGGGGGCTGGGATGTTTGTTCTAATAAAGGTCAGGTCTTTTGTAAGACAAAGGATGGTGCAGCTGGTTTTTAAAGCAAAAATATACAGTGTTATCTGCCTCCATTCCCCCCCCCCCTCTTTGCTGCTTCGTCATTATTGGCTTGTCCTGGACTTTTCGTTCTCCCAGCCACCCCAAGACAGCAAAGGAGGGATTGTCTGCAACAGGGCCTGAGCTGCAAGTGCAGTTTGCAAATGCCCCTCCTGGTTAGATCCCCAGATGTGGATATTCTCACCACTCAAGGAATTAATTAAGCGTGACCAAAACACCTGGAGGGTAATTAGACTTTCCAGATGTCACCTTTTGACCAGTACCACTGGTCCTGCTTTTTTAATTAATTTCTTCTTTTAGGTAAGTCCACAAGTCAGGCATGTAATATTTGCCCACCTAAAAGCTTCATATGAATCCACTTAGTCCATTCCAGATTCATGATTTTGAGCACCTCTTTTTTTATTTAAAACCTCATCCTTGGATCTACTGTAACAGGCAAATATTAATGTAATTCTTTTGCCCTGCCTTCAAATTCCATCCAGTTTGCAGTGAGGCCTATCAGAGTCTGGAGAAGAATCTACACCAACTAAGTAGGATCAAGCTAGGAACAAGGCCACAGGGCAGGAGACACATTTTAATATTTTGCTATTGCCCCAGTCCAAAATGTTGAGAGCAATGGGATTTCTTCCCATTAAAGGCCATGGCCACCGTATTGTCCTTTTTGTCCCCACATCCTCAAGATAGGGCCTGCCAATATGTTGCTTGGGGAAGGAGAGAAGCTTATCAACCTCCTCAACATCTGTGGAGTTTCTCATTCATCCAGGTCATAGTTATAACAGCACCTTTGGGACAAACCCTTCAAAAGGCAAACAAAATGGTCACCTATCCAGGCTGAATCCCAGCAATCATTTCTGAATGAAAAAGAGCTGAGTAAAAAGTTACTGACCCATCTAAAAATGTGCAATCCTTGGTTCTCCTTGATTTCTCAATATTTTTGATATCAGTCATGACATCTTTCTGGACCATCTCTGAAGGACTGGAGCGAGGCCACTGTTTTGCAGTGCTTTTCCTGATTGAAGAGATGGTTCCACTCCATGAGACAGGGAAAAATGTTCCACCCAAAGACTTCTGCTCTAGGTAGAGAATTGCACCTAGAGAACTTTATCTAGCTTTTAATCCTCCCTCCTTCTGTTTAATTTTTACAGGAAACCCCTGGGAGAGATTATTGGCATGAAGTCCAGTATCATTAGTACGATGATGATTCTCGGCTATCAGTTCTACACCAAGAACAAAGGAGAAATTTCCTGACAATGAGAACAATTAACCTGTGGAACAACTTGCCTCCAGAAGTTGTGGGTGCTCCATCACTGGAGATTTTTAAGAAGAGACTGGACAGCCATTTGTCTGAAATGATATAGGGTCTCCTGCTTGAACAGGGAGTTGGATTAGTCGACTCTAAGGTCCAATTCTGTTATTCTGTTTCTATTAGCTTGGAGGTTATGAGTGTCTAGGTGGAGAGGAACAAACTCAGATTCAATCCCTGAAAGATGAACTTTATGTTTGTGGATCTAATGATTCTGGGAAATACCATTGATGATACTGAACAGAGTGGTACCTCCTCATTCAGAAATGTTTTTTTAAATTGGGGATCCTGTGAGACTCACAGCTCTCTTTGATGAGCCTCAGTTATGCGTGCTTACATGTATAAGCGTATGTCTTTTTTTGGCGGATGTGTTTAGTTTATGTTGACTTCCTTAGCCACAAAGGGCCTTTGAAATTAGGTGTCATACAAATAAAGTAAATAATATCAATTGCACTACCCCAGATTGAGATAGTTAAATTTAGAATGTTGCAATATATAACATGCTTTCCGTTTAGATTTCTTGATCCATAATTTCTTAAAAATAATTGTAATCAAGTCTAAGCAATCAGAAATAGCATGTTTCCCCACACCCAATCCATGGATTCTTTGCCATGGTAGTGTTAAATCAGAATGTTATAAAGCAATTGAGATGCATTAGTGCCAAGTCTTTAGTTTTATTGGTAACTAACATGCTCTTCTGTCTTTGATCTTGCATGCTTGTTTGAAACACATCATAAATCACTCCAGTACTAATCCGGGCTTGCTATAATTACTGTAATTAAATTTTTCCATCCACATTTCTTTTAGAAGAAACATTGGGAACAAAAATTATAAATTGATCATTGCCAGATTCATATGACTGAGTTTATTTTTTCTTATCCAGTTTGCATTATTTCAGAATTGGATGTTCCCAGTTTTCAACTTTTCATCTGTTATGGTGCAGGTTTGCTAAGAAACACACCACTGGAAAAAGAGCAGATAAAGGCTCCCATGCCAACATTTTTCAAGAAGGAAAATGAATTTATTCTGAGTTTCTGTAATCAGGGCTTGATTTGGCCCAGGTCTCTCTCTTTTATTTTTGTTGCTGTTATTAATCATTTTACCAGGCTTCTAAATATGAACTGCTTATAGGACAATTTTCTCCTTTATGATGCCAGGGTAGGGAAAATGAGTAATCAAGATTTTTTTTTTTACATCTATGCCTTCAGCTGAAGTTTGCAAGGCATGTGTTGGTGGATGGGCTTTGTCTTCTGCTGAAGCCTTACATGTTTAACAAAACAATTTTAAAGAATGTTGAACTTGTAGGACAGGGGTGTCAAACTCACAAGGTCATGTGATGTATCATGAGATATCGTGATTTTTTTCCCATTGCTGACAATGGGGTGGGCACAGTTTCCCCATGACGCATCCGGCCCATGGGCCGGCAGTTTGACACCCCTATTGTAGGAGCTGAAATACTCAGATGAAATTGTAGTTCAAACTGCACACAGCCAATTTACCTTGCAGATTTATTAGTAGATACTCTCCATATATGATATGTTTTGTGATTCAAAATTTGTATTAATTTTAACAAAGCATACAATACAAAAATATAAAGACTGATGAAGGTAAAATAGGGGCGGAAAAGGGGAAGAGAGAAAAGTGTAGGGTAGAGGGGGGGGAGGAAAGAAAAAAGCATTGATTTCCAACTCCTTTGTTGCAGAAGAATAACAACATGAAACCTCAACTTTTTAATTTTACATAATAGTATAGCCATTTTTATATATTTCCAAGCCTATCTAATCAACAAAACCCAAAATCAAAATTTCATTTTTTTCCAACTGAAGCACAAAGTCCCAAAGCGGTTTCCAAGTAGAAACAAAATTGTATTCTTTTCTTTAATTAAAGCAGTCAATTTAGCTATCTCTGCTAATTCCATCAAACATCCACATATGATATCTTGAGCTCCAGGCAGATGGGTGGGCTATAAATGCAAAATTTAATAAGGCCCATACAGTATGATTGATTGGCTAGTTTCTGATTCAATTTGTCATGCAAACACTGCCTTGGATTCTTTTCTTTTGAACCTCTTCATCCTCTGATTTCTGAACTAAAGAAACCTTGCCAAACTTTCCAAATTCGGCAGGAGTTCCCAGGCATTTTGCTAATACTGCTTTGCTGAGTAGAAAAAGGGCAGTTTTTTTTGTCAAAGATACAAGTTAACCCACAGCCTCTAATTTCAACATGATACCAACACACAGATGTGATCTCATGAAGAATAGTTTTAAAGAAGACAAACACTTTAGCATATACTTTAAGTCAGGGGTCCCCAACCCCTGGTCCATGGACGAGTACCGGGCTGCGGCATGCCAGCAACCGGTCCACACAAATAAGCAAAGCCCCATCCATGAGATGCAAGCAGCACACAAAACCAGGCCCCTTCCGGTCCGTGGAAAAACGTCTCTCCAGGTAACCGGTCCCTAGTGCCCCAAAGGTTGGGGACCTCTGCTATAAGTGATACTGAATCTGTCGTTTAGTCCCCAAATGTTGGTGAAGTATGTCTCGGGGTTTTTTCTTCTTTACTGATATACAGGTAGTCTTTGACTTACAACCATTCATTTAGTGATCGTTCAAAGTTACAACGGCACTGGAAAAAGTGACTTATGACAAGTTTTTTGCATATACGATGGTGTCCTCATGGTCATGTGATCAAAATTGGGACACTTGGCAACTGGCATGTATTTGTGACGGTTGCAGTGTCCCAGGGTCATGTGATCACCTTTTGTGACCTTCTGACAAGCAAAGTCAATGGGCGAGCCAGATTCACTTAACAACCCTGTTACTAACTTAACAACTGCAGTGATTCACTTAACAACTGTGGCAAGCAAGGTTGCAAAATGGGGCAAAACTGACTTAACAACTGTCTTGTTTAGCAACAGAAAGTTTGGGCTCAGTTGTGGTCATAGTAGAACACTACGTGTAGTTTCCCTTTTCAATGATCTGTAATAGATCCATGGGTTTCCATAGATTTCCTCTTTCTCTGTGCAAGAGGGCCTCTCTAGGCATCCATCTCTTTGCATGCACAGAGGTCCTGAAAGCAGAAAGACTTATGCCTTGCAAGGGAATCCCAGTGGCCCAGAAGCACTGCTGAATCCCATTGCTCGCCCTCCCCCTCTTCTGAAATTCTTTGCCTCCTCATGTCACCTTCCCTGATTCATGGATTTCATCAACGGGCCAGAGAGCTTGATTATATTTGTAGTATCTGTTATTGTTACTTAGCTCTTTTGTTCTCCTCTTTCTGCAACACGCCCAAGCAAATCCATTTGAAGAATTCCCTTCTCGGTTGTTGGCTTTGCTGTGGCTTTTGTATCTCCATCCTGGCTGCCTCGCTGGCAGGCTGAGCCATTTGGGCACACTTTTACTAGCGTGTGCCAGCAAGCAAAAGTGGTACCTGTGCCATGTCTCCATGGCAACAAGTCCAAAAAAGCCTGGGTAGCAAACAGCTGAAAGAGGCTTAAACGGTTGTCACAACCCTTTGAAGATTCTGAACTGATAGCAAGGCAATCGAATAGCTTGTGGCTATTCCCTGAAATAGGGTTTGTTTACAAGAGAAATAGCCCTGATGACTCTTGCAAAGGAAAACAAGCAACCATGGTTGGGGATAACCAGGCACCAGTACCTAATACAGGCTGATGTCATTGTAATCATAAAGGAGACAGAGGCAGAATTTATCTTGATCTGAAGAGCTAACCCAGGCCAATGCATTCTGCCACTGTCTCTCAGTAGGGATGATATCAATACTAGTCAAAGAGTCAAAGACACAATGCTAGAGTTGAAAACAGAAGAAAAAGAAGCTGTTTGTCATTATCCAGCTCTTTCCAAAACTGATTCATGCTGTTCTACACTCTCCCTACCAGCCCCCAAGCAATGAGGAGATTCTGGGTTGACTCTAAATGTTTTTATTTTCCTCCTGTTCAGAAGAAGAAGAAAAAAAGGGTGAGGGCAGAATGATTTATTCTGGTTTCACATATCGACACCTTGGCCAGGTGAACTGTTTCAACCTTAGTGGCTTCTTCTGCACATGGTAAGCCTGGCTAGGGTTAATCTAAGTGAGATTGAAACAGGTGAAACACCTGGGCTATTTGCTGAGTTTATGGTGCACAATATTCTGCAACACCCTCAAGTGGGTCAGTTCAGTAATCAACTTAAGTAGTAGTGTAAGTATATTATTGAATATTAGTTGGCAAACAAGCTAACATGCTATGTCACACAATGCCAATTTCACCTTCTTAGATACCATATTTCCCCCCAAATAAAACCAGATCTTATATTAATTTTTGCTCCAAAAGGCTTATTTTCCAGTTAGGGCTTATATTTGGGGAAATATGGTACTAAATGCATCTGTCTGGCTGACAATCTTAATTGGGGCTTATTTTTGGGGCAGGGCTTATATTATGAGCATCCTGAAAAATCATACTAGGGCTTATTTTCCGGCTAGGTCTTATTTTCGGGGAAGACGTCAGGAGCCTGACATCAGTCTTAAACAATTTGCCCCCATTATCGTGGGCTCACATCAGCCTTAGCAGTTTCCCCCAAGTTGCTGGTGTTAATGTTAGCTTTCCTCCACCTTCTTGTGTCCAAAACCAGACCCCTTACAGATGGGTTAGGACTGTCATCTCCCCTTGCCCCAATTGTCCAGTCAGCAGGATGATTTAAATCTAGAAGCTGCCAGATCCCCAAACTGGATCCCAAAGATGGCAGCATGACGATGCAGAATAGTCTAACTTTGGTTTCCAGCAGACGGTCATCAAAATTTTTACAGCCTGGATCTGGTATCTATAGGTACATATTAATACATGAGGAGGATAATCTGATTATATGTACTGCTTCCTTACCATTTCCCTTCTTCCTCCAGTTATCATCTCTTATCAACATTAAAATGTTGCATTCCTTGAATGGAGCAGGTGTTAGGAAAAAACCAAATACATATAATTCTTTGTTGAAATGAATGTAAGCTACTGATGCTAGATGAAGTTACAAAGATTAAACAGGAGAATCTAAAACTGAAATTTCCAAGCTTTATATTCAAAGAAAATGCTTCATAAAGCAGAAAGGATCATTGGGTTTTTCCCCCCCCCAACCAACTCACCCCCTTCCTATATTCT
The DNA here is from genome assembly GCA_034064705.1 of Bothrops alternatus. Classification (NCBI taxonomy): domain Eukaryota; kingdom Metazoa; phylum Chordata; class Lepidosauria; order Squamata; family Viperidae; genus Bothrops; species Bothrops alternatus. Next base: position 29,787,491 of record JARGCV010000016.1, read on the forward strand.
GTATTTCCCCCCATCATTCATTTATTTATTTCATTCCTGCTGCAAATTATAGCTAAATAATGCACTAGAATATCAGAGAATCACATCTAACACTTTTCTACACACTAGTGCTGAAATGACAGGGGACATTTTCCTTGCCAAAAAAGACAGGCGCGAGAGCAAGGAAAGTAGACAAACTGCTGCAGGTGTTTTGATCTTAGCTAGACTTGGGCTGGTAATTTGCAAAATCTATTTTTGTCTTTTCTTTCTTCCTTTTTTATTTTTGACTATATTTTATAGAAGAAGCTTCCTGGGCAGACTGTAGTCTTCATTTTATTTTATTTTCCCTACAATCTATATTTCTGTAAGCCTCAGAAAACAGACAGAATAGACAGAAGAATGTGTATAAGGAGAATAGCCACTTTGAAAGCATCTGGTGATTATAGGTAGAATTATCATTTATGTTACTGGATACAGAATGATTGATTTGCATTTCATAGTTTAGTTCGTGTGGTTAGTTATCTTGGAGGGTGCCACTTCTTAGGCCTAACTCCACAAGCATCCCTGAATTATGAAACATTTTTATCAGTAAAAATTCTATATAAATAAACAATTTAAAAGACAACACAAATATCTGGTTATATCTGGCCCCCAAATTTTGAATATTCCTGTTCCCACTGTTGTATGCATCTGAGATCTGCATTCCTGGGTAAGAATACCAATTGGAAACATATAACTGGAAATAATAATTTAAAGTTTCAGTTTTTGTTAATAATTGGGGTGAAGAGAAACCTGTGGGAAAGGATGACAAATAGTTATGTTTAACTTTTAATGAGCAGGTATTCAATACCCTATTTGTGGCTTCCAAACAAGCCCAAGATCATGCAGCAGGATTTGCTGATGGGATTTTTTTTATTTTAAAACATGCAAGTAAGTGAGATTATATAGGAGTAGAAGCTGGAAAAAGGAGGGTTTTCATAACTTCCCAGAGGCCTGGAATTGCACACTGAAATTGGGTAGCAAAGTTCCTGACAAAGAGTCAAAATTGACTCTTAAAACCCAGAAATTATATAAATTGTCCCAAGTTGTGTTGTTATTCTGTCCCTGGGCAATGTCTATCTCTATATTTAGAGGTGAAATCCTGTGCTAGCTGGGGAACACAGGGAGTTAAAGCCCACCCATCTTAAGGTTGAGTAACACTGTTATAAAGAAAGGGCAGCTGGTTCATCAGTGATTTGAAAAACAAAGCTAAACAGATACCAGATTTACTTTGCATTCAGTTCTAAAATATTTAAACAGATCTCTCACTGATGTAATCAATAATACAGGTAGTTCTCAATTTATGAGCACAATTGAGCCCAAAATTGATGTTGCTAAGTGAGAAATTTGTTGTTTTGCCTCATATTATGACTTTTCTTGCCACATTTGTTAAGTGAATCACTGCAGTTCTTAAATTAGTAACATGGCTGTTAAGTGAATTTGGTTTCTCCATTGACTTTGCTTGTCAGAAGGTTGCAAAAGGTGATTGCGTGACTCCGGGACTCTGTAACCATCATAAATGAGAGCCAGTTTTCAAGCATCTAAATGTAAATCACGTGATCCTGGGGATGCTGCAATGGTCATAAGGGTCATGAGTCACTTTTTTCAGTGCCTTTGTAACTTCAAACTAAGTGAACTGTTGTAAGTTGAGGACTACCTGTATACTCCCATTATTCACCAAGAGAGATGAATTCAGCCAAGCTGGCCAATGTCCCATATAGTTACTCTATTATCCAATAGCCCCAAACTTGCAGAACCAGTACAGACTTACAATTCAGCTTTTCCTTTCAGCTGAGAGAGACCTCATCTGATAGAACCTATTCCAACAGACTCAGATCTTTTATTATTTTGTTTACTGCTGTTTGTCCATTGAAACGTCAGAGAACAGACCCATCTTTTGCTTCAGGGTCATAAAACAATGGTGACTTTTGCTTTGGATAACAGATTATAATTACAGCAATAATTATTGGAGTGATGATTGTCCTAATTTATGATCTGTGACCAATGAAAGTCTAAAAATGGGATCAAAAGAGCTCAGTGGAAAACAGTAGGTAAGGCTGGAGAGTTTTAAATGGAAATCTGCAACTTGCTGTTTACATTTGTGCTAGGGCCATGATGTAAAGACTATGGTTGGACTGTGGAGGGATTCTTATCTAAATCCAAGGGTAGGAGGAACCCCTATGGCCTTCCAGAGTCTACTATTGAATAATTGTCAGCTTCCCTCATCCATTGGCCATGTTATACATGTTCATTGAACATTGCAGAAGCCAGGATCTGAGTTAAAGGTTGTGAAGTTTGATGATGATGATGATGACAGTGATGGTGGTTATGTTATCCATTCAGTCATGTCTGATTCTTGGCAATTCTAGGTCTCTCCACATCTTCCGATCTTGCACTACTTCTTTGAGTTGTTTTACACTCTGGTTGGTGTCAGTGTTGATGGTGTCCAGCCACCATGTTCTCTGGCAGCTGGTTTCTTTTTACCAGTAACTCTTCCTGGCATAATTTTTATTTATTTATTTTATTTATTTTATTCAGATTTGTATGCCGCTCCTCTCCGAAGACTCGGAGCGGCTCACAACAACAATTGTTTTCTCCAGTGAATTCTCCTGCATGACATGACCAAAATAATCTAAAATTAGGTTAGGTTCTATAGCAAACCCAATAACATCTCCTAACAAAATCATCAGGAACACTCTATACAGACACTAACTTTTGTAGCCACTGAATTAATAGGGAAACAGCAACAGAAAGATTGCAAGTCTCCAGAACTTCCCTTCCACCCATAAAAGTTTGCCCTGGCTATAATTTTTCATCAGGCAGAAAGCATACCAAGGAAGACATCATATAAACTCTATTTACTTGATTTAATACAAACGGCTTTAAATAACAGCAAATCCAGCATGATTGTTTGTTTTACACCTACTCAATTTTTCTGAAGCAAATTCTGGTCATGCCAGTCAGAAGTTGAATAGTGCCTTGGGTTGCAACAAACATGCATGAAAGGAAAGCTGGGGTGCCCTTTGTAACCCTCTCTGTCCCTGCTCCCAGGGAAATGGTCATCTCCAAATTCCCTACCAGTAGCTATATGAAGGAACCAAACTGAGAAGAATCCGCTGTTCCTTCAGACCTTTCCCAGATTCAAGGATTTCTAACAAAATTAGGATAATGCCAGCATTAAGACAGCACTTCTCTTTTTCCACACTGCATGGAAAAGTTGACTGCACCTTCTGGTTCAGAATAACAGAGTTGGAAGGGACCTTGGAGGTCATCTAGTCCAACCCCCTGCTCAAGCAGGAGACACTACACCACTTCAAGAAAGTAGCTGTCTAGTCTCTTCTCAAAGACCTCCAGTGATGAAGTACCCACTACTTCTGAAAGCAAGGCTTTATGCTGGTTAATTATTCTCACTGTTAGGAAATTTCTCCTGTGTTCTAGGTTGGTTCTCTCCTTGTTTAGTTTCCATCCATTGCTTCTTCTCCTGCCTTCAAATGCTTTGGAGAATAGGTTGACCCCATCTTCTTTGTGACAGCCCCTCAGATTTGGAACACTGCTATCATGTCACCACTAGTTCTTCTTTTCTCTAGACTAGCCATAGCCAGTTCCTGCCACCTTTCTTGATATGCTTTAGTCCCCAGGCCCTTAATCATCTTAGTTGCTCTTCTCTGCATTTTTTCCAAAGTCTCAACATCTTTTTTGTAATGTGGTGGCCAACCTTCCACACAACCACACAGTAATTTCAGGTCACCTATTTACTGCCAATATTTGTACTTTTATTTGATTCAGAAGGACACAAATCATGGTATCTCAATGGCATGTTTAAGATTTGTCATCTCTAACCCTGTCAGAAAGGAGATATATTATTCTGACTTGTTATATCTACATATTTAAATTAATTAATTAAAAAAACCTCTTCACACCAATCTTTACAGTTTTTTTTAAAAAAAATAAATAGACAATGCTTGATTCTCTATCATGCAATTTCAGGGGAATCATTTTGGAAACTATTACTAATGTCTAAAAATTTACATTTCACTGTGAGATCTATGCCATACACAGTTATAGCCCAAGAAATGTTGAGCTAATTGATATCTCTATAACAGGGGTGTCAAACTGCCCGCAGGCCAGTGGCATCATGCGGAGGCTGCGCCTACCCCAGCTCTGGCAATGCGAAAAAAGTCAGAATACATTGCGACACGTCATGTGACGTGGCAAGTTTGACATCCGTGCTCTATACTAAACATTCTTGAAAAGAAATATAGAAGTAGACAATAACAGATGTATGTTAAGAAGCAAACTTCCTCCGCTTCTTTTGTATTGTTGAGGTACCAAAAGATAGATTCTAACTATTCTGATTGTATACCACACTGCCATCTAGTGTGGACAAAAAAAATATGGTTTTTAAATAACCTGGGCCTTTTGGCATCATTAAAACGTTTTTCAGGACTTTAATTTTGAAGGTTGCACTTAATTTCACCTTCCATGCCTGCTGCAAACAATGATCAGCCCTTTTTAGTAAATGCTGTTGGATGCACGCACACACACAAACATACAAATACACACACACACACACACATACACACACACACACACACACACACACACAGAGAGAGAGAGAGAGAGAGAATATTTTAATTCATTATTTCCTTGACTATATGCACTTTTTCTACAATTTTAAATTGTGAGCAAACTGCAAACTTTGAAGAATTATTTTGCAGATCCATCACTTCACCCAGGATATTTATAAGAGTCCAATTGTTTGTACTATATAAATCTGGATAAGAGAGAGAACTTGTATGTCTGTCTTTTGGGCCTGAAGGATATGGTATATTCCACTGTTTCATTCTCCTGATGCATATATTTAGTGAATTATTTTGAGGAATCTGATAGATGAATTTCAGATATAGTGTCTTTTAGCAATCAAAAGTATAATATAGCAATGCTAGGAAAGAGTGTCACATTTTATCTACCTTCTGGTGAATTGAAATCTTTCATAGTGTTCTTGTTAAATAATAATAATAATAATAATAATAATAATAATAATAAAGTTGGATAAGAGATGGACAAATCTGACTACTCCTGGCTTCTTGCTTTCTATTCCTAGGTCCAGTTTGTCCTAATTCTAATCAGAGATAAGAGAAGTCAAGGAATAAGAATATTCAAGTTTCATTTTGTGCTTTTGTTAGCAATTTTGCCCTATAAAAAGTGTTTGTGTGTGGTGGCGGTGGATCTTTTAAACAATTTACCCATGATATTGTATGTTATTCTCATCAATATATGTATTCATTTGGCTTTGGAAGCCATGGGAGCAAGGCCTAAGAGGAAGGAAGAGGTAGTTTCGGCCTTGCAGAAGCTTTCACGAAAAGATCATGTCAAATAAGTATTTGACATGGAATGTCAACGGTTTAAATTCTCCACAAAAAAGGAAGAAGATATTTCATTATTTGAAGCAATGTAAAAATGACGTAATCTGTTTACAAGAAACTCATATTAGAACTTTGGACCAGAAATATTTGATTAATAACAAATTGGGTACACACTTTGTGGCATCATCTTTAGACAAAAAAAAATGGAATTGTTATTTATGTTAAAAATCATATAAAAGCTAAATTAATAGAAGCAGATACTCATGGAAGATTTTTAGCTATAGAAATTTTATTGGATGGGAAGAAAGTTTTGTTGGTGGGTATATATGCTCCAAACCAAAAACAAGGTATATTTTATAAATCACTGCATAGAAAGCTAATACAGTTGGATTATAGATCTTGTATTTTAATGGGGGACTGGAATGGAGTTCTTGATGCTGGTTTGGACAAGAAAAAGATCTTACCTGTTCCTCAAACGCGTTCAATATTGCCTAAATCTTTTTTTGATATCAAAGATGATTTTAATTTGTTAGATATATGGAGAGAAAGACATGGGAGGGACCAAGAATTTACTTTTTTCTCTGATAGACATCAATCATTTTCTAGAATTGATTTTATTTTAACTACGAGTGATTTTATGTTAAGTTTAAAGAAAGCTAAAATTTTACCTAATGTATTGTCTGATCATAACCCAGTTATGATGGAACTAAGGACTGGTCAATATATACGCAGATCCTGGAGACTTAATGAAAATTTGTTTAAATATGAAATGTATGTGGAAGAATGTAAAAAGGCTATCAAGGAATTTTTCAGGTTAAATCTGAATATAGGCTTACCAATAGAAACGGTGTGGGACGCTAGCAAGGCCCATATGCGTGGTATTTTAATTGAATTGAATGCAAGACATAGACGTAAACAAGAGGATAAGAGAAGAGTTTTAGAAGCGGAGATAAAAAAGAAAGAGTTATTATTAATAGATAAACCGGATGATAGTAATATTAAAGAAGGGATAAAGGTTTTACGGAAACAATTTGATATTTTGATGACCGACCAGGTTGCCAGGAATATACAATATGCTAAACATAATACTTTTTTTAATGCTAATAAACCTGGCAGATGGTTGGCTTATACATTAAGGAAAAAACAAAAATCCCGTTTAATTGAGAAGGTAGAATATAAGGGGCAAGAAGTATTTCATCAGGAAGCTATTAAGAAGGCTTTTCTAGAGTTCTATACCAAATTGTATGCTGAAGAAAAAGTTCAAGAGCAAGAGGTAGATGCCTTTTTACAAAATCAAAATGTTATGGAAATCACTTTGGAACAAAGAGATAGATTAAATGCTGTGATTAGATCAGAAGAAATTATTGACGCAATTAAGCAATTGAAATTGGGAAAATCTCCAGGAACTGATGGTTTTACTACGATTTATTATAAGTGTTTACAGGAGGAAGTGGTCGAACATTTGAGGGAGTTATTTGTGAATATACAAGAGGGTGGTCGGGTTCCACCCTCCTGGAAAACGGCTAATGTTTGTTTGATTCCTAAAGAGGGCAAAGATAATGTTCAAGTAGAAAATTTTAGACCTATCTCATTGTTAAATACGGATTACAAGATTTTTGCAAAAATTTTGGCTAATAGATTAATGACAGTTTTGACACAGAGGATACACCCGGATCAGACTGGTTTTTTACAAGGGAGACAGATGAAAACCAATGTTAGACAACTTGTTAACATACTGGAATACTTGGATAAACATATTCAAGTGCCGGCTGTTTTAATGTTTTTAGATGCAGAAAAAGCTTTTGATAGATTGAATTGGACATTTTTGCAAAGGCTTGTGGTAAGGATGGGAATGGGGGACCAGTTTATTAATTCCATAACAGCTATATATCAGAAACAAACAGGACAGATTATAGTAAATGGTCAATTAACAGATTTGTTCAACATTGAAAAGGGTACTAGACAGGGTTGTCCCTTATCTCCTTTATTGTTTGTCTTAACTTTAGAGGTCTTATTGAATAGGATTAGAGCATCAGAGGAATTAAAGGGGGTACAAATTAGAAAACATGACTATAGATTATGTGCCTTTGCAGATGATTTACTTGTGACATTGACTCAGCCAATGCAATCGGTTCAGAGTTTGATGGAAATTATTCGAAATTACGGAAAAGTATCAGGTTTTAAATTAAATTTATCCAAGACAAAGATGTTGGTTAAAAATTTTGATAATAAATTAAAACAAGATTTGGAAAGAATAACGGGATGTGAGATAGTTAAAAAAGTCAAATATTTAGGAATTTATATAGAAGCCTCAAATGGTAAATTATATAAGAATAATTATGAGTTCTTATGGAGTAAAGTGCAAAAAGAAATGGAGAATTGGAAAAAACTACAATTATCTATCTTGGGTAGGATAGCCGCTATTAAAATGAATGTATTACCGAAATTTCTATTTCTATTTCAAATGTTGCCAATACTTAAAAAGGATGGGAATCTTGATGAATGGCAGAAAGGTATAAACAACTTTATTTGGGATGGCAAGAAACCAAGGGTTAAACTTAAAATCATTCAAGATACAAGAGAGAGAGGTGGAATGAAAGTGCCTAATTTCAAATTATATTATTATGCAGCAGTTCTAGTGGCAATAAGTGATTGGATTAATTTAACAAATGAAAGAATACTGAATATAGAAGGATATGGGTTAGTGTATGGGTTCCACGCCTATTTAGTTTATGATAAAAAATTGGATAGGGGCTTTAAAGAGCATATATTAAGAAACTCTGTGATGCGTGTCTGGAAAAAGTATTATTATAAGTTAAATGGTAAAATTCCTTTATGGACTGTTCCCAGACATGCAATACAGAGTGTAGGTATACAACAAATTCAAGACGTGGAGCCCTATGATAAACTTTTGAATAAAGATGGGAATAGCCTAGAACTGAAATCACTAGATAGATTAAGGGAGGAAGGTATAGCTCATAATTGGTATCATCATGCACAACTTCAAGCCAGATGGCAAAAAGATGTTAAGATGGGTTTTTCTTTAAAGGATGAAAAACTAATTATACAAATTAGAGACCAAAGAGCGATGCATATTAAAAGAATATATGATGCTTTAATTGAAATTGATTCTGGAAAGGAACTAGTTAAAGATTGTATGATTAAGTGGGAAGGGAATTTTGGACATTCAATTATGATGGAAACTTGGAAAAGAATATGGGTGAAAAATGTTAAATTTACACAAGCTCAGCATTTAAGAGAGAATTTTTATAAAATGTTTTATAGATGGCATTTAGACCCAAAAAAATTATCGCTTATGTACCCAAATCTGAAACCCAAATGTTGGAGATGCGAATCTATGGACGCTACTTATTTTCACATTTGGTGGACATGTAAAAAAATTAAGGCTTTTTGGATAAAAATATGGTGGATTCTTCAAAATATTTTGAAAAAGCGTATTGAGTTTGTACCACAGTTATTTTTGTTGGGTATAACAAAGGACTGTTCCACCATAGAGACTAAGTTGATCTTGAACTTGACTACGGCTGCAAGACTGTTGGTGGGTCAATATTGGAAGTCATCTGAAATACCATCTATTGAAGAATGGACATTAAAAGTTACCCATCTGGTGGAGATGGCTAAGATATCGGCGTATTTGAAGAACCACTCAAATGAAACATTTTTGATGGACTGGAAAAAATGGATTGATTATATGCAAAAGAAATATCAATTGAAAGAATTAGATATGATATATAGATAAATAGTTACTAAATAGTAGATTAGCGGGGTTTCTTGCATTTTTACTCTGTATTCACTCCGGGAAGCCTGGGGGGGAGGGGGGAGGGAGATAATAAGTAATAGATTATGTTTCTCAACTGTAGTTGGGGATATTAAGGGAATAGATTTTTTCTCTTTTTTTTAGGGCGCTCGGGAAAACTCTAGACACCGCATTGGATGGTGAGGAAGGTGGATTGAAGGTTAGGGGTTAGGATGTAGGAGGATGTGGTGGGGGGGGGGTTCCGAGCAGCTATTTGTATTGTTTGTTAAATTTGTTATTTGTTTGTTATCAGTTGAGTTATTATATTTCTGTGTTAAAATTTGTCAAAAGTTTATAAAATTTAATAAAAATAATTAATAAAAAAAAATATATGTATTCATTTGAACAGATGTTTCCCTACTATACATTGTTTTGTAATGGGGATGTGCTGCAAAATTCAGGGGAGTGTGAATTTCAAAGGGTAACTGGTTTTTGGGTTGTGAATTGTGTATCAGGTTCATGTGTTTAGGTTAATGATGTTGCTGCAGTAGTGATGGGTGCACTATTGGAAGACCTGAAAACCAGATTAGGGATAGATCACTATGGAGACAATCTATAAATACGGACACTAAGAGTTAACACTGACTTGACAGCCCTTAATCCATCCATCCATCCATCCATCCATCCATCCATCCATCCATCCATCCATCCATCCATCCATCCAGGTTCACATTAAGAAAATGAATTCCAAGCTTCAGTTCAAATACCATTTAAACAACATTCTGATATAATTCTGCTGCTTCTATGTTACATAGTTAAATATTTTAGATTGTATCGAACTCTTTCTCTAAGCATTTTTTGGACTGGCTTGAATACTTCTTTTTTTACGACTAGCTCTGTTTTGAATCCATCAGCAAAATGAACAGTGCTCTCCAAGGAAGACACTTTTTCTATTAGTAAGCATCACTCCAACAAGCCAGGAGCCAGCTATGCTTTGGCACTGTCTTATCACACGTGTTCTTGCATCTGTGTGAACTTTAGAGTGGGTGTTGGGAGGAGAAAAATAATCCAAGCAAAATACTCTTTTCTACTGCTGTGCTTCATTTTCTGGATGAGGAACTGGGAATAAGGTAGTGTCTCTGTGTGCGTTTGTGTGTGCGTTTGTGTTTTCTCATCAGATATAGTGTTCACAGGAGAAGAACAAAGATAGAGTTGGAAGCATGAGAGAAGCAGGTTTAAAACTTCCAGGAAGACATATTTAGATCGGATATAATTCTGAAGACCAACAACTAAGCAAAGGGAGAGTGGTTGGCAGGAGATGTCCTACAGTGTTCTACCAAGGACTAGATAGCTCCAGTAGATGAAGAAAATGGACTACAGTTTTTGACTACATTTTCCATGGACTATATTTTTTCCAATGATTGGAAATTAATCAAGGAGAGAAGCAACCTAGAATTAAGGAGACACTTCTCAACAGTGAGAACAATGAACCAGTGGAATGGCTAGCCTTCAGAAATTGTGGGTGTTTCATCACTGGAGGTTTTTAAGAGGAGACTGGACAACCACTTGTCTGACATGGTATAAGGTCTCTTGCTTGAGCAAGGGATTGGACTAGAAGACCTCCAAGGTCCCTTCCAACTCTATTCTGATCTGATCTGATCTGAAGTTCGAAATTACAACAGAACTGGAAAAAGTGACTTATGACCATTTTTCACATAACCATTGTAGCATCCCCATAGTACCGTAATTTGATCCCGGTTCAGAAGTTTGGCCTTTATGACAATTGCAGTGTCCTAGGGTCACACCTTTTGTGACTTTCTGACAAGCAAAGTCAATAATGATGATGATGATGATGATGATGATGGAAGGGACCTTGGAGGTCATCTAGTCCAACTCTCTGCTCAGGCAGGAAACCCTATACCATTTCAGACAAATGGCTGTCCAGTCTCCAACTGTTGAACGTTGGAGCATTCAATGAGGAAGCCATATTCTCTTAACAACGATGTTACTAACTTAACAACTACAGTGATTCACTTAACAACTGTGGCAAGAAAGATTGTAAAATGGGGCAACATTCACTTAACAACTGTCTCCCTTAGCAACATAAATGTTGGGTTCAGTTGTGGTCATAAGTGGAGGACCGTCTCTATACTCGATTCTCCTAGTCAGAGAAAGGCAGTCTGATAAATCTAAAATGGACTGAGCAGAGAGTTTAATGGATGCTGGGTGAGACTTGGAGAAGACTCATTAAAATATGGAAGAGGAGTGCTAAAGAGGAAAGGCATTATGAAAACCAGCAGCCAGATGAGCCTGGAGTTCACATAGGGTTGAACAGCTTTGGTGTATTTCATCCAGGATCCAAGGAGAGGAATGAGAGGCCATTTGGAACAGGCTACAATCTCACAGAGGCCTACAAAGTTTCTCAAACTTGGCTGGCTGGGGAATTCTGGGAATTGAAGTCCACACATCTTAAAGTCACCAAGTTTGAACAACACTGTCTTAGATTATAGTAGTTGCTTTTGTGCTACTTCTTCAACGCTACTCTCAAATTTGTTTAACAGACTTTTCTGAACAGATATTATTGCATTACTAGTCCATTATCCACTTTCTTTCCAGGCCCCACTATCTAGAGTTTCGTCAATTAGTTCTAGCCCTCTTCCTCTGCGATTTAAACTCTGGTTTCACACAGATGGTTATAAAGCAAAAAAGGCCCTTCTTATTACAGTATCTACTTTTCGGTCTGACAACTCATTAAGGTTCCTTTCAATCGCTCAGAGAGCCTGAGAAGTTTTATAAAGCACTTATAAAATCTAAGAAGGAAGAAGTGCTGAGAGAGGACTGGGGAGATTAATTGCAGCAGCTAAGCTTAAGAAATCTGAATGGTTAACTGCTCTCCTTCACATCTGCCAAATAACCGCAGATATTTGGGGGAGTTTATTTCAGAACATGTTTAATCAGAACTGTTAAATAATCCAGGGGTGGTGCCCCACTAAATGGTGACTTCTCCCAAATGGACCTAGGTAGTCTTTTCCTTACAATTTTTTAGTGACCATTTGAAGTTACAATGATACTGAAAAAAGTGACATACAACCAGCTCATGCACTTAACTGTTTACAGCATCTTTAGAGTCACGTGATCAAAATTTGGGCACTTGGCAACTGGCATGTATGTATGATGATTGCAGCATCCCAAGATCATGTGAACATCATTTGCAACCTTCCCAGCTGTCTTCTGAAAAGCAAAGTCAAGGCAGGGGGGGAGTCAAATTCAATTAATGACCACCCAATTCATTTAAGAACTGCAGTGACTCACTTAAATCATTGGGAAAAAAAATATTGGATGTGACTCATTTTATAATCACCCAGCTTAGCAACAGAAATTTTAGTCCCAGTTGTGGTGGTAAATCGAGAATTACCTGTATAGCCAAGGCTATAAATCTTATTGTACAATTGAAATCTGTGAAAGCTTCTGGAGACAATTTCATTCTTTCAGAGTTGCTAATAAAAAAGTAAATAAAGACTGGTGGCGCCCAGTGCTGGCTGCAATGTTTTTTTACTTATATTAATAGCGCTTTATGTTTTCCATCTGAATGAAATGAGGCCATAGTTATTCCTGTCTATAAAAATACAGGAAATAGACTTATCCCTGCCAGCTATAGACCAATTATCTTGCTTTTAATCCAATAAGCAAATTCAATGCAAAGTATCTTTAAAACATGTGCACCTGGTCCAAAGTGAAAATATTCTTTGCTGAGGAAGAGGCACTATTTAGAGAAGACTGTTCAACTGTAGACCACTATCTGCTCTTGCAACTTTCGGCTGAAAGATTCACTTCAACCCTCAAAGGCTCTGCTTTTGCAGACTTTGTGGATTTCAGATTAGCTTTTATCTGATTCCAAGGGAGATATTTTGACAAAAACTTCAGGAACCTTCAATGGATAAAAGATTGTTCCTTCTTATCCAGACCCTATTTTAACACCTCACCAAGAGTCAGATATTCCCCATTGGGAGACCTTTTTGAGCTGTCTCCATCAAAACAGAGGTAAGACAAAGATATATTCAAGCCCTTGTGCTTTAAATTTGTATGTCAGTTCAGTAATTCAGGCTCTCTCATCTTCTAATCACCACTCTCCAATGTTAGCAAATCATGCAATTCCATCCTTGCTATATGCAGACAATGTAGTCATTTTGTCTGTCTCCCAGGCGGGAGTGAGAAGGGCATTGCCTAAAAAGTTGTAGTAAATTTGAAAAACAACAACAAAGTGCTAGTGTTTGCATGACAGGATGGTAAGTTACATAAATGGCAAATTAATGGGATCCCCATAGAGCAGGTAGATACTTGGAAATATCTTGGGGTGCAGTTCCAGGCTTCCTTCTTTTGGAGTGCACATTTATCAGACAAATATGGCTCAATGTAATTCCACAGCTGTCTTAACAGAATAACAGAATTGGAAGGGTCCTTGGAAGTCTTCTACTCCGATCCTCTGCTCAGCCATTTCAGACAAGTGGCTGTCCAGTGTCTTCTGAAAAGCCTCCCGTGATAGAGCACCCATCACTTCTGAAGGCTAATCATTTCACTGGTTAATTGTTCTCATTGTTAGGAAATTTCTTCTTAGTTCTAGGTTGCTTCTCTCCTTGATTAGTTTCCATCTGTTGCTTCTTGTCCTGCCTTCAGGTGCTTTGGAGAATAGCTTGACTCCCTTTTCTTTGTGGCAGCCCCTGAGATATTGGAACACTGCTATCATGCCACCCCTTGTCCTTCTCTTCATTAATCTAGACATACCCAATTGCTGCAACCATTCTTTGTAGGTTTTAGTCTCCAGGCCCCTAATCATCTTTGTTGCTCTTCTCTGCACTCTTAAGATTCTTCTGTACAAAGGGGGCACATTTTATTCCTGAAGTTTGAAAGATTTTTCTTGCTAAGGTCATCTTACAGCTTCTTTATGATGTTCCAATTTACATTTTTACTCAAAGTTAATATCCTGGAATGTCTCCAGAACAAATTTACATGAGCAATTCTCGTACATCCAAGATGCATTAAGAATGTTGATTTATGGGTAGAGACAGGTTTGGTGTCTGTGGATTCCAGAGCTCTTTAATTTCTGATTGAAGTACTTTTTTTTTTCCTGTGGGTCTGGCTCCAGGTCTTAATTACAGATCTACATATTTTATTGTTATGTTTTCTGGGCTATATTATTATTATTATTTTATTATTATTATTATTATTTATTAAATTTCTATGCCGCCCTATTCCGGGAACTCAGGGCGGCTTACAGCATAAATAGAAATCCAATACAAACTAAATAGTACATTTATAAAAATAAATATATAAAAAGAAGAACCCCTAAATTAAGAACCATTCATTCAGCAAACATACACACAGACATACACTGGCTAGGGGCAAGATTTCAACTGCCCCAGGCCTGCCGGCAGAGATGGGTCTTTAGTAGTTTACGAAAGGCGGAGAGGGTGGGGGCGATACGGATGTCCGGGGGGAGTTGATTCCAGAGGGCCGGGGCCGCAACAGAAAAGGCCCTTCCCCTAGGCCCCGCCAGGCGACACTGTCTGGCCGACGGGACCTGGAGAAGGCCGACTCTGTGGGCCCTAACCGGTCGCTGGGTTTCGTGAGGCAGCAGGCGGTCTCGTAAGTAACCTGGTCCGATGCCATGTAGGGCTTTATAGGTCATAACCAACACTTTGAATTGCGTTCGGAGACCAATAGGCAGCCAATGCAGCTCACGGAGTGATGCTGAGATGTGGGCATTTCTGGGCAGGCCCAACACTGCTCGCGCGGCTGCATTCTGCATTACCTGAAGTCTCCGAACGTTTTTCAAAGGTAGCCCCATGTAGAGAGCATTGCAGTAGTCGAGCCTCGAGGTGATAAGGGCATGAATGACTGTGAGCAGAGACTCCCGGTCCAAATAGGGCCGCAACTGGTGCACCAGGCGAACCTGGGCAAATGTCCTCCTCGCCACAGCCGAAAAATGATGTTCCAAGTTTAGCTGTGGATCGAGGAGGACGCCCAAGTTGCGGACCTTCTCCGAGGGGGTCAAAAGCTCCCCCCCCAGGCTGATGGACAGATAGATTGAATTATCTTTGGGAGGCAGAACCCATAGCCACTCCGTCTTGTCGGGGTTGAGTTTGAGCCTGTTGGCACCCATCCAAACCCTAACAGCCTCCAGACATCGGCACATCACTTCCGCTGCTTCACTGAAATGACACGGGGTGGAGATGTAAAGCTGGGTATCATCAGCATACTGATGATATCTCACCCCGTGTTGTCGGATGATCTCACCCAGTGGTTTCATGTAGATATTAAACAGCAGAGGGGAGAGGACCGATCCCTGAGGGACCCCACAAGGGAGGAACCTAGGGGTCGACCTCTGACCCCCCGCCAACACCGACTGTGACCGACCAGTGAGGTAGGAGGTGAACCACTGCAAAACAGTGCCCCCAACCCCCAACCCCCCCAGTCGGTGCAGAAGGATACCATGGTCAATGGTATCGAAAGCCGCTGAGAGGTCAAGTAGCACCAGGATAGTGGAAAATCCCTTATCCCGGGCCCGCCAGAGATCATCCGTCAGCGCGACCAAAGCAGTTTCCGTGGAGTAGCCGAGCCTGAATCCTGACTGTTGAGGGCCCAGATAATCGGCCTCATCCAAGGACCGCTGGAGCTGGAGTGACACCACCTTCTCAACAACCTTCCCTATAAAGGGAAGATTGGAGACAGGACGGTAGTTGTTTAAAACAGCTGGGTCCAGGGAAGGCTTCTTGAGGAGGGGGCGCACAATTGCCTCCTTGCAGGGAGCCGGAAAGGACCCCTCCCTCAAAGAAGCGTTGACAATCTCCTGAACCCAGTCCCGCGTCACCTCCCTGCTGGCCGAAACCAGCCAGGAGGGGCACGGGTCCAATAAACAGGTGGCGGAGCTCACAGCTCCAATGGCCTTGTCGACTTCATCAGGTGCCACCGGGTCAAACTCCTCCCACACAACAGGATCAAGACGAGTCCCTGTCATCTCGACTGAATCATTATCAGCCGATACTGCATTCCAATTGGAGTCAAGGTCCATCCGAATCTGGGCGATTTTATCCGCAAAAAACTTATTAAAGTCCTCAGCACTACCCTGCAAGGGTGCATCAACCCCCCCCTGATTAAGGAGGGAGCGAGTTACCCTGAACAGGGCGGCTGGGCGGGATTCCGCAGATGCAATCAAGGCGGAATGATACGCGCATCTTGCCGCCTTGAGCGCCACCTGATAAGTCTTGATATAAGATCTTACAAGTGTTCGGTCAGATACGGATTTACTTTTCCTCCATCGCTTCTCTAGGCGTCTCTTCTGGCGCTTCATCCCCCTGAGTTCCTCAGTAAACCAAGGAGATCTCCTGGGTCTGCTACCACAGAGAGGTCGCAGCGGCGCAATCCGGTCAAGAGCCCCCTTCGCAGCCATATTCCAGGCCGTAACCAGGGACTCTGCCGAACTGTGAATGAGAGAGTCCGGTATTTCCCCAAGCGTCCTCTGAAAACTCTCTGGATCCATCAGACGTCTGGGGCGGAACCACCTAATCGGTTCCGCCTCCCTGCAGGGGAGGAGTGGAGCCTTAAAAACAAGCCGCAGCAGAGAATGATCTGACCATGACATAGGCAAAATATCTAAGCCCCTTAAATTCAGATCATTGCTCAACTGTTCTGAGAGGAATACCATATAATAAAGGTTTGATTTGATTTGGGTGCTGTTATGCGCCTAATTTTTTTTTGAATGTGCCATAAGTTTTAATTTTGTATATGCTCTCTTGTTTATTGTAGATCAGATCTTCTAAAGCAGAATACACAGTAACTGAATTTCTTTTGATCTGACATAGTCTGACTTTATAACTTCAACTGTCAAACTGAGGAAAATGAAAGCGCTAAAACAATGCCTTGGTAGTAGTAGTTGTTGTCAAGCACTGGGGAAATCAGGAGATTCAGGCAGTCCAGATGAATATAAAGATTTATTGCAAGCTTAAGCTCTCTACAAGAATCTGACCAACTGACGGTCAAGGGAAACGAGCAGGAGATAAGAAAGTCATTCAAAATGGGCTGGACTGAGATTCCTTGTGAGCGTGCAGGACTTATGACTTATGATGCATTTGACTCTTCCCTCTGGCTCAGCCTGGTCATCTCCTATAGTAACATCCACTATAAGATTGTTTCTTTAGGTTTTAGTGTACTATATGCTATGATTTACTTAAAAGTGTTTAATCAATAAATCATAGTTAAATACAAGAGGACAGCAATGTACAGGTTCCTCAACTTACAATTGTAATGGAGGCTGGGATTTCTGTAGTAAGTCATGATTAACCCAAGGGGTCCGGGCCCACCCTTGCAGGGTAGTGCCGAGGACTTTAATAACTGTTTCGCAGACAAAGTGGCTCAGATCCGGGCCGACCTAGACTCCAATTGTGGAGCAGAGTCGACTGATAATTATTCAGTTGAGGGGACAGGGGCATGTTCTTGTCCGGTCATCTGGGGTGAGTTTGAGGCTGTAACACCTGAGGAAGTGGACAGGGCCATTGGATCTGTAGGTTCTGCCACCTGTTTATTGGACCCGTGTCCCTCCTGGCTGGTTTCGGCCAGTAGGGTGATGACACGTACTTGGATCCAGGAGATTGTCAATGCTTCTTTGAGGGAGGGGTCCTTCCCGGCTCCTTTAAAGGAGGCACTCCTCAAGAAGCCTTCCCTGGATCCAGTAATTTTGACCAACTATTGTCCGGTCTCCAACCTTCCCTTTGTGGGGAAGGTTGTCGAGAAGGTGGTGGCGCATCAGCTCCAGCGGTCTCTGGAGGAAGCCGATTATCTGGGCCCTCTGCAGTCGGGGTTCAGGCCCGGCTACAGCACCGAAACCGCTTTGGTCGCTCTGATGGATGATCTCTGGTGGGCCCGGGATAGAGGCCAGTCCTCTGTCCTTGTGCTTCTTGACCTCTCAGCGGCATTCGATACCATTGACCACAGTATCCTTCTGCGCCGGCTGGAGGGATTGGGAGTGGGGGACACAGTATTGCGGTGGTTCTCCTCCTATCTCACTGGTCGGTCGCAGTCGGTGTTTGTGGGGGGCCGGAGGTCCACCTCTAGGTTACTCCCATGTGGGGTGCCTCAGGGGTCGGTTCTCTCCCCCCTACTTTTTAACATTTACATGAAGCCACTGGGTGAGATCATCCACTGCCACGGAGTGAGATACCATCAGTATGCTGATGATACTCAGCTGTACATTTCCACTCCTGGCCATATCAGTGAAGCGGTTGAGGTGATGTGCCGGTGTCTGGAGGCTGTGAGGGTTTGGATGGGTGTTAACAGATTAAGGCTCAACCCCGATAAGACAGAGTGGCTGTGGGTGATGCCTCCCAAGGACACTTCTATCTGTCCTTCTATTACCCTGGGGGGTGAATCTATAAACCCCTCAGAGAAGGTTCGCAACTTGGGAGTCCTCCTTGATCCACAGCTGACATTGGATTATCATTTGTCGGCAGTGGCGAGGGGGGCATTTGCCCAGGTTCGCCTGGTGCACCAGTTGCGTCCTTACTTGGATCGGGAGTCTCTCCTCACAGTTACACATGCCCTTGTCACCTCGAGGATCGACTACTGCAATGCTCTCTACATGGGGCTACCCTTGAAGAGTGTTCGGAGACTACAATTAGTGCAAAATGCAGCTGCGCGAGCAGTTGTGGGCCTTCCTCGTTGTGCCCACATTTCATCAACTCTCCTCATGCTGCATTGGTTGCCTATTGGTCTCCGAGCCCAATTCAAGGTGTTGGTTATTACCTATAAAGCCCTTCATGACATGGGACCAGGATACTTACGGGACCGTCTTCTGCCATATACTTCCCTTCGATCGGTGAGAGCACACAGGGTAGGCCTCCTCCGGGTCCCGTCAGCAAAACAATGTCGTCTGGCAGGCCCTAGGGGGAGGGCCTTCTCTGTTGTGGCGCCCACCCTCTGGAACCAACTACCTCCTGAAGTCCGCGTTTCTCCGACTCTCCCGGCCTTCCGAAAGAATTTAAAAACCTACCTCTGCCGGCAGGCCTGGGGATGATTGTTGATTGTGGTGTGACTGAGGAGTATGTGTGGGGTTTATTTTTAATGTTTTTTCGGATTTATATTGAATTGTTTATTTGTATGTTGTGAGCCGCTCCGAGTCTGCGGAGAGGAGCGGCATACTAATCCGAAAAATAAATAAATAAATAAATGATGTTTAGAAGTTGAGGCAGTCACATGACCAACCTGATTTTACAACCTTTCTTTGTGGTGATTGTTAAGCGAACATGGTGGTCGTTAAGTGACTGCCTCAGTTGTTAAGTGAGTCAATGTGTTCTTATTGGCAATTTTTTGCTAGAAATGAAAAAGGCCAGTTTCTAGCAAATAAATAAATAAATCATAAATTGTGTCACTTGACTGTGGGACACTGCAGCCAGTCACAAAGGTGAGTTGGTTGCCAAGCGCCTAAAATGTGGTCATGGGACTCTTGCTGAGGTTCTGCCCCTGGAACTCTGGAACCAGGTTCTAAGTATCCTTTGGTGGATTCTGTAATACCTTTGAATGCAGCTAAGTAACCAGTCATTAAGGAAGAAGAACTTGTAAAAGCCCAGACATAGTGTTACCTGCAGGGCAAAGAGGAACCATACAAACAACTTTTGGGGACTTTTGCTGAAGCTGAAAAGCTAAACAGAACAGTGCATCATTAGTGTTTGGATGGTGAGATCTCAGGTTATCCTGGGATGGTAGGTTAGGCTACAAAATGGAAAAAAAGAATATCCAGAAGGTAGCCAGCATGATAGAGGATGAAAGTAAACATACGTGTCCCAGGATAATATTGCAGGATCCAGTCTGAATCAGTGACCAGGACCAGAGGTTTATTCTTCCAAACTTTTGGGCTTGTGCTGGACCCCATCATCAGGGAATGTCTCTCTCTCTCCGGAATATGTGCATATGGGCTCTAGCATAAGCCTGCAAGCTTGGAAGGCTACACTTTTGGTCCCAGTGACCAACTCTGATTGGCTCCTACAGCCATGCTCAATCATTTCTGCAAGCTGTCGATAAAGTCATTCAGATTTGAGCCGAACTTGAATGAGGCCTGCATTTTTATAACAGACCTGCAAATTGGCATTGTAAATTCAGCCTAGCTCTTGTAGCAGAGAGATGCTATATGATGCTATAAATCTGAAACAAAATCCATTCCTATTGGGAATGGTTACCTATGGAGAGCCCTTTTGCACACGCAGACCTAGAAAAGTAAAATTCTGAAGCAGGAAGGTTTTTGTCAGGCTTGCCTTCTATTTTGCTTTTCAATTGGGAGTGATCTTGGAAGAGCTCGTTTTTGCTCTAGTGTCACCAATCGCACCCCAAAGGATACTGAACGCTGCTCTGAATACTTAGCCTTTGCCTACAAAGCACCATTGGGGAACATAGCTCGGAAGAAAGGGGTGCTAAGCCACTGAAAGACATTGGTGGGTGAGCCTTTTAATCACCTCTTTTCGAGCAGAGATGCCTGCTTTGATATTCTAAATGGCCCCATAAATGTAGTCAAGCATTGATTTCCTTACTGATACTAGATAATAAAAACAGTAGGGCTATAAACTACCTGGAGGGACATCCTGCTGTGCTCACTTCCAAGAGCTAGAAGTGCTTATATTTAATGTACAGATACTGCTTGCCTTCTGTGTTATCAACAGTGACATTTTGCCTTCTCCAGTCTCTCTGTGTTCACCCTGCCTCTTCTGAAACTGACTTCTTTTGCCTGGTGTTATGTTTTGTGTCAACTGGGTTAGAGTCTCTTTCACGCACCACTCCAGTCACAATAGTAGGACAGGGAAGAAAAATGCAGCAAGACTAGGTGGGTAATCGAAAATGATTTGGCAGGGTTCAAACTGCACTACAGCAGGCTTCTAACTGCCATACGAGATTTGAAAGCTAGTAATGTGGTGCTGATGTAGACCATGGGGTGTAAGTCTGCCTTATCCTGGTTTTCACGATCCTAACCACATGATGAAAATTAAGGTGTGGATGGGGCCAACATGAGTCCAACTAGAGTTGACCTTGTAAAGGACGTAGAGAATGGCCCTGAAGGACAGAAGGAAGTACTGTCAGATAAGCATGGTCTGAGCCCAGACCAAGAAAGTAGATTAAGAAAATGTCTCAGACAAATTTCTCCCTAGTTCACTTGAAGCTAAAATTAGGGAGAGGAAACCACATTCATGGCTTGTTTAGGGGAAGGCTAGAATTCATAGTTTTCTGGTTCCAAGCACAATGCCTTAACCTATATACCAAACTGCCTGCCTGTAACATCTTGACTGATATTGTTGGCCCATTACAATGCTAAAAAATCAAAGGCAGGAACACAAGTAGGGTGATGCTACAAAAGGACTCTGCCAAGGCTAAAGAATAAGAAAAAAAAGCATTTCAGATACAGACCAAGATTCACAGATATGCTTTAATTGTACTTTAGATCACAGTGTACTATTTTTATTTTTATTTTGCATAGACTACCTTTCAGGGTGGACCGTCTATCGGTGCTCTTGAACATCAATTGCATTATATACTATATATTAATATAGCTTCCTGGTTGTATTTCATGTGGTCTAGGAAATTAGAAATACAGCAGCTCTGTAAGACACAAGTGTTGGAGATGACCAGGCTGAGCCCAAGGGAGGGGTCAAGCACATCATTAGTCTTGAGGTACTTCACACCCAGAAGAGATCTAAGTCCAGCCCATCTTGAACTGACTCTTATCTACTGCCAATTTGCTTTGACCATGAGTAGTTCAGATTTTGTAGCGAGCATAAACTTGTCATAAACCTTTATATTCATTTGAACTGCCTGGACTTCCTGATTTGGGAAGGATAGATTTGCATTAGATCAGAGTTTCCCAACCGTGGCAATTTAAATCACATGGACCTGGCTGGGGAATTGTGGGAGTTGAAGTTCACATGTCTTAAAGTTTCCAAGGTTGGGAAATCCTGCATTAGATGGAATGGACAAGGAGTTGGGCATTATATGGAGATTTATGTGTTATATTTCTCCACTGCTTCCTTCCTGTAAAGCAGGAGAGTGAGTTTAGCAAGTAGCCACAAACTCTTTTGTGGAAGAATTTTATAGCTATTCAAATGAATCAAGCAAAACCTCTACAGCTGACTTTGAAAAAATGTAGTAGTCCAGGTACTGACCATTTTACATCACTTGTTTGAATCCAATCCTACTTCTATTTGGATACCCTCACTGCTAAAAATAAATGGGAAGTAAGTAAGTAAGTAAGGAAGGAAGTAAGGAAGGAAGGAAGTAAAGAAGGAAGGAAGGAAGGAAGGAAGTAAAGAAGGAAGGAAGGAAGGCATGTATTAAGTTTATGCTGTCCAAAGACACCTTGTATGAAATAGATGGCCATATAAATGTGATTAATACAAATAAATATTTAAGTTAAAATATTAAGTGAGTAACCATTCAATATTTTTGACTGGTATTTTTAATTCATTTTGAGTGGATAGGCTGTATTTCTAAGTACCTAATAAAGTTAATTTAGCTGACAAAATTCAAAGTCCAATAAATTGGATTATCAACCTTCTCGTGGATTAAAATGAATTAGTTTCCATATTTCTACCCTGTTTACTTTCGCTGTGTTTGAATCCCATGAACTCTACTTCTAAAACCAAAAGTTATTTTTTTTAAAAAAAGAACTGTTGAAGAGAGATTAAAAATAGATCAATAACAGCATTATCTGACTGAATTTATTTTCCCTCAGAAGTTAAAATCCCTCAGTAATTGCCTTCATTAGTCTTGACCAATGAACCTAATTCAAATAGGTATTTGTAGAAAATGGGAAAAAAGATTAATCAGAGGGTTTAGAAAGAAGAGAAGGTATTATAAAAACAATGTTCATCTCCACCATAATGTACAATAAAACTTTCTGTTGGTAAGAAGGTAAGAAGGTAGCTGTAGCTGTAGTGTTTAGCTGAAAGAGAATGCATATTATGGCTTTGGAAAGTTGAAAAAAAAAGTCTATTGCTTTGTTTTCTTTTTCTGATTTGATTGCATTTATTCTTGCAAACAAATCTCTAATATGGTTAATGGAGGTGGCTACTAGATCAGGGTTCTCCAAACGTAGCAACTTTAGGACTTGTGGACTTCAACTCCCAGAATTCTTCAGCCAGCCATGCTATCTATATTTTTCTTTCATGCAAGCACAATCCTCAAAATACTTTCTATTTTTATTGTTTCTCCCTCCGCTGAATAAATCTATCTGAAAACTATAATTCTCATCTGATATTCTTACCGAAATGTTTCTGTTCAAAGAGGCAAGGCAAGTCAACCCAACCCAACCCAACTCAGCCACAAGGGCTTTTTCAATGTTCCCTCCTGAACCAAGTTCACCAGCCCCTATTTTATGATCTTCCTTAACTGTAAGCTTTAGACTTATTTTTAACTATTTTAGACTTTTTTGAATTAGTTTTGCTCTCAGTTTTATTATCATGTTATCTGCTCTATTTTTGTGCGGCTGCTCATGTTATTACTTTACATTGCTTATGTCTTCATTCAGGGGTCCCTAACCTGTGGGCCAAGGCCTGGCCTGTGGCCTATTTGCAACTGGGCCACATAAGCAGTGGCACTCACAGCCCAGTTCACGTGAGAGGCAGGCACCAGTGCTCTCAGCCCCACTTGCACAAGATCATGTGCCTGCCACTGACACAAATAAAACTGCGCACAGGCGCACCTGCCCCTCACACAAAACCATTCTCTGTCCCCCACATTGGGCCACCAAGCCACAAAGGTTGGGGAACACTGTCTTATATTATCAGTTTGTAACAGTTTGGTATACTGTCCAATGTTTAGTTATCAATCAATCAATCAAATATGTAATGTAATGTTTTTAGCATAGTTGATGTTAATTGACATTTTTCTTAGCAGGCTTGTGATAGGTGGGAAGGACTGTGGTTGGTTCTGACACAGAAAAAAAATGGTATTTCAGAAAAATTATTTACCTAAAGCACCCAGGCCTTCCGTTCGTTCCACATTGTGGGGCCTGCCAGGCAAGCTTTCTGTTTTGTATTTCATCTGTTCTCTCAATTTTCAAGAATCAGGAAGCTGAGTGTCAACCCAAGGTAGATCAATTCTGGTTATCATGATACAAAGAAAATTTTGGGACCCTAGAGAAGAGCAACAAAGAGGATCAGGCATCTGGAGGCTATACCAAATGATGAATAATTGAGGAAATTGGGTATGTCTAGTTTAACAAAGAGAAGGACTAGGGGTGATATAGCAATCTTCCAATATTTGAAGGTCTATCATAGAAAAGAAGGGATCAACCTATTCTCAACAGCATGTGAGAGCAGTACAAGAAGTATTGGGTGGAGGATCATTAGAGATCTAACCTAGAACTAAGTAGAAATTTCCTGACAATGAGAACCAGTGGGGGATTCAGCCAATTCGCACCACTTTGGCAGAACCGGTAACTAATGTTTTGTTGCCCAGGCCCAGAATGGACTTCCGGAAGCGGCATCCACAGAGAGAACCGGTTGTTCACATATTTGAATCCCACCACTGGTGAGAACAATTAATCAGTGGAGCAGCTTGCCTCCAGAAGTTGTGGGTGCTGCCTTATTGGCGGTTTTTAGGAAGAGATTGGTCAGTCATTTGTCCAGAATGGTGTAGGGTCTACTGTTTGAGCAGGGGGTTCTAGGATACCTCCAACATCCCTTCCAACCCTAATATTCGATGTTCTAGACCTGACTAAGAGCACAATGCCATATAAACCAGAAACTGTTTTGATTGTAACACTTATAATAAGAGAATCTTGTAAGTTTAGATGGTTATCCTCCTCTCTCATTTTATCTTCATGTGGGAGGAGCTTATCTGAGTTGTTTTCTTAACTTATTTTCAAGTTCAAACCCTTCTTATCTGACCAATGCCTTGGTAATGGTTCATGCTCCTATCTTTCTAGCCTTTTGAGCACTAGGGACTGGTTACATGGAGAGAGGTTTTTCTGTGGACCAGAGGGGGCATGGTTTCATGCACTGCCTGCATCCCATAGATGGGGCTTTGCTTGTTTGCACAGCCTGGTTTCTGGCTTACCATGGCCCAGTGCTGGTCCATGGACCGAGGGTTCGGGACCCCTGTTTTAGGCCATTCCCTAGTGATGGCAAACCTTTTGGGCTCAGCAGGTCAAACATTCAGAAAATGCCTAGTTTGACTTAAATAAAAAAGAAATGATCTTCTGTTCCTTTGCCCCTATCTAGGTCATCCTGAACAGTGGCACTCTGTAGCAGTGTCAAAGCTGGACCTGAAATACAGACTTCACCCCTAGCACCAGAATTGCTGTTCAAAAAGGCCACCTCATGCTGTTCTCCTTGGGGAATGGTGTCCCCATAGCCCAGCACTTCCCAGGATCTGCTGCATGTTGCTTATCTACAGGTGATGTCCACCTTCTGTTCACAGGGCCCTATAGCCTACTTGAGCCTGCTCTAGGTTTCATGGGGCCTTTGTTCTTGGCGGGGTTTTGGAAAACATTCTTCTGTAGCTTCTTTGGCCTCCAAAAACCACACAAAAGCACACCCTGTTCTTGCGTGGCCTCCAAAAATTACACAAGAGCAGGGCCTGTCACCCAGAACATTGTGAGATGTCACCTTTCACACATGGATCATAAGTTGCCACCACTGCCCTAGGATTTCTACTGTGGAGGAGCTTTCTGTCCCTCACCTCAAGCCTTTTTCTTCTTTCTTTTCTCCTATCGCCAATAAGGAGATATTGGTCCATGTCCAATTTTTTTTTGCTAACAATTCATTCCTGCAAGAGTTATTTTAATTTCAATGCCACGCATACACCAAAAAAGCACATTTTGTTATGATATTCTGCATAACCAAATGCTAGTTATTATTAGCGCTTGCTACAATAGCAGCAGCATTATCTTGTCTTTCTGCCATTTCTCCTGTCACTCATCATAATTTTAGAATGTATGTCTGCATCTAATGCTTATTTACCCTTTTATCCTTAGCCACCCTGCTTTAAAACATCTTCGTTCCTGTTATATCAAGTTGAATTCAGCCAAACTGAGAAACTTTTCGATATCAGCTTGTTTTTGATAGAGAACCTAACTCATGCCAAGATGACATTTCTACCTCAGTTTCACATACTAATTTATTTCACAGCTTTACAGCCTGAAACTAAAGTAACATGTATTAAAACACAAAAACAATGAAAGAGCATGCATATGAGGGCAATCTTGATGGATGAATCTATCAATTTCAGTTTCCATTTATTAAGCTTGAGGTTACATCTGTACATAAAATTATCAATTTTTGTGCATAATGCTCCAAGAAAAAATAGAGAAAGAGAGAAAGAGAGAGAATGAGAGAGAGGGAGAGAGAGAGAGAGAGAGAGAGAGAGAGAGAGAGAGAGAGAGAGAGAGAGAGAGAGAGAGAGAGAGAGAGAGAGAGAGAGAGAGAGAGAGAGAGAGAATATTTTAATTCATTATTTCCTTGACTATATGCACTTTTTCTACAATTTTAAATTGTGAGCAAACTGCAAACTTTGAAGAATTATTTTGCAGATCCATCACTTCACCCAGGATATTTATAAGAGTCCAATTGTCTGTACTATATAAATCTGGATAACTTTCCACATTATAACCACACAATATATCATCCATATTTAAACATAATCAATAAGAGGATTCGTGTGATTATTTTGGATCAAATGGATAACTAAGTCCCATCCCAGCTTTACAATATATTGGATGGATGATATTCAGAAAAATGATCTCAAGATATATACAGGTAGTCCTTGACTTATGATTTTAACTGAGCTGAGAATTATGGCTATGAGTTGTGGCGATCATTAAGTGGGTCCCCCATACATGATTTCATAATATTTTTTTTTGCAGTGGTTGTTAAACAAATGTGGCACTTGTTAAACAAGTCTATCCAGTGGCCATTTTTTGCAGAAACTGGAAGTAAATGCTAGAAATTGCTTAACTTAACTTAACTTAACTTAACTTAACTTAACTTAACTTAACTTAACTTAACTTAACTTAACTTAACTAACACAACAGTACCTGTACACAATCAAGCAAAGGCATAGTAGAAAACATTAACATAATCAAGATGGTTGCACACCAAGTATGGTTATAATTGTCTCCTTTGAGGAAGATCTCTGATAAGTATTCACCAGTAAATCATCTGGAATACACTAACAATACCTTAAAGGTAGATCTTAACTGGGCAAATTTATTTATGTATTTTGTATTTATTTAGACTTAATGGGAGCAGATAGAATAAAGAGTAAAATCTTTCTGGCATGTGGTACTTAACTGCCTAAATAATTAGACCACTGATGAATTATGAATTTTAATTAAATCATTTATAATTACTTTTTATTAGTAGCAAAGTGGTAAAAGCAGAGAGCCTTCTCTAGAAGTCAAACAGAAGCTAGTTTCACGGTTTAAAACAAGCAGTAACTCAGGTTACTCTTAAGTGGAGGTTGCAGAATGTTTTATAATATTTGGAAATGATGTGTTAAATATCAGGCTTTGATTTTCTATTGCCATAATTAAACAGACTTTGGAGTTTTTTGGAAATTACCAAAATATTCAATCCTTTTTTTTTAGTGAGAGTAATAGAGAGATAAAACTAATTTACATGAGTAATGAGATCATTATTGGCAGGTCAAATTTAGGTTGTTTTTAATAGGTACTGAATATATTTATTCCAACTCAACAATGTACTTTAACATATACAGGCAATCCTCAACTTACAACCACAACTGAGCCCCAAATTTATGCTGCTAAGTGAGAAATTTGTTAAGTGAGTTTTGCCCCCTTTTACGATTTTTCTTGCCACAGTTGTTAAGTGAATCACTGCAGTTCTTAAATTAGTAACCTGGTTGTTAAGTGAATCTGGCCTCCCCATTGACTTTGTTTCTCAGAAGGTCGCAAAAGGGGATCCCATGACCCGGGGACACTGCAACCATCATAAATGTGAGGCAGTTGTCAAGCATCCGAATGTAAATCATGCGACCATAGGCATGCTGCAATGGTCATAAGTGTGAAAAATGGCCATAAGTCACTTTTTCAATGCCACTGTAACTTCAAATGGTCACTAAACAAACCATTTTAATTGAGGACTACCTGTATTTTCTCCACAGCTAGCCTATCTTCATTCAGTGGTTTGTATAGGTGTGGCCAGACTTAATTTTCAATTAGATCTTTTTTTTAACTATTTTAGCAATAAAGCAGAGTTGGGATGGGTGTCATATGGTCTGCACATCGGTTTCCCCAAATCAAATATAGTGGTTAAGGACATTGGGCTAGAACCAGGGGGTTATGAGTTCTAGTCCCATCCTGGCACAGATAGGTGATCTTGGGCCAGTCACACTTCTCTGAACTAAGAAGACAAGGCCAAATTATTTCTAGGCCTTTGTTCAGGCAGTTGTGAGGAATCAAGAATGACTTGAAGACAGACTCATACACACACAAACCCTACTCCTCCAATCAAACCAAACCCTATTTTATATTAAGCACTTTTTTCTGAACTAAGTCTTTGAATCAGTGAATATGACAATTCAGCGGTACTTTGTGAGAGGAAGTATGCCCCTTTTTATTGTCTCAAGCATCATACAATCCCCCAATTTGGATGGTCCTGGATTCAGGATAGTCATGAATGAGCTAAGAAGAGGATTACATGAGTTTAGAGACTGAAGCCTACAAGTGAGTATAGTTTAGAGATTCCAGGAACTGAATTTTGAAAGAGAGATAAGTCATTTATTTTTGGCAACAATAAATTCCAATTTACCCTTTGCCAATTCTGTTTTACTTGAACTGTTAACCTGATTCTGAAAGGTTTACAGCTCTCTGTTTACTATATTACCAAGACCCAACAAAGGACAAGCTTATGAGGATTTACTGAATGTGCCTGGAACAAAATCCATTCTGATACCTCTCCCCACTTGACCAATTTCTTTCATGTTGAAATTGTAGCTTGTAGAATGACTTAATAAATCAAAAATGCAAGCATAATTTTCTGGGTTCGGTACAAATGTGTGCTGATTTGTTCTTTATTCCGTGGAGTTGGGGTGAATGTCACGTATTCCTATCTTTTGGGGAGAAAATGTTTGCTTTCCCAGCTGCTAGATAAGAGGAGAAATGTATCCATAAATCATCAAAAGCAGTCTCAAGGGGAATATTTGGTCAAAGATATTCTGTTGTGATCTAATGAAAGAATAAACCACTATAATATGGGGACTGGTTTTCTTTTTATAACAATCATTTATAGATTTTTTTTAGACCCAGTAATCTAGTTTGGCATTGGCTCGGTAGCCTTGTACAATCAAATAAATTGGGAAAATGTATGAGCCAAAGATATTATAACTTTTGCCTGTTATAACGACTGTGGGTTTTTCAAAGAGTTTCACATAGTGCCAGCTTAATGCCATTGGTAGAGCTTTCTATGCCATGCCTTTCACAGCAGTTGGGAAGAAGGAAATGGCAAACCATTTTATTAACTTTAACCCCCAAAGTGGTATCAGTGTGACACCACAGCTTTAAGAGTTGAGTGTAGCTCTTGGAAGTCTGCTTTAGCATTCTTAAAAAATCCTTGTCTAACCCTCATTTCTCTCTCTCTCTTTAACTTAACTCAGTTTTCAAAGAACGCAAATGACCAGCTGTCTGCAAGAAATATAAATTCTGCCATTCCCCATGATCCAGTCAGAGCTAAAGAAGCTTCTTGGATGAGAAGTGAAACGTCTTCAAAGAAAAATGAGAAAGTCCACTTGCCTCCTGAAAAAGCATCTTTGGGACAACCAGGACCTGGATGACCAAGAATCTCCATAGATATTTAGCAACGCACTTTGGAATGAGCACCCTTCAAATGGTGCAGGAGCATGAACAGATTTCCAGAAAACATTGCAGGCTACAGGAATCATTTGTGTTTCAGTTTGAGATGCAGACAACACAGACTCATCCCCAACAGCCTGCACCTGTCTTCAACAATGAAGGGAACTAGGGCAGAACACATCCAAGAGGCTCCACACACATTTGCATCACTCAGGTGACCAGACAAATATCAAGGACTCTCTAAAAGAATGCAAATGACCGGCTGTCTGCAAGGAGTATTTATTGGGTGTTAGTTTTTGTAAACATTTGATTTGTTAACCCTTCTTCCCTCCTCCCATCGAGCCTCAGCTAAACGCCAGCTGCATTCTGTTTGATTGGTGTCTTTCTTGGATATAGTCTATCCACTGTTTCCAGTCTGTCAAAAATTGTTCATTGGAGCGATTTTTCAAGTACGCTGATATTTTTGCCATTTCCGCCAAATTTGTCACTTTCACAGTCCATTCTTCAATAGGCGGAATAATGTTGTTTGCTTTAAAACTGTTAAAGCGGACTGAATCTCTACCTCAGGATATGAAACTTTTACCTCAGGATCTCCGGTTAGGGACTATAAAAGTTTGCACTAGTAATGGGATGAAATCAATTTAGAAGCGCAAACGAACAATATGCAATAAACTAGATACAGCAGATAGACCATATATAAGAGAAACACCAAACAAACAAAAGGTACTCGGAGTATACTTGAAGAGGGAAGGGAGGAGGGAAGAACGTTTACTAAAACAGATGTTTACAAAGATTAATACCTAATGTTGTATGCTATGTTCTAGGATGATTGTTTAGCAATAGGATCTTTGGTTTAATGTTGACCACATTAATATGGAACCAGATAAGAGAAACACCAATCAAACAAAGTGTAGCAGGAGTATAGTTGAGGCTAGACGCGAGGGGTGGGAAAAAGGCTTACTAATTCAGACGTTTTCAGTGACTAATACCTAGTATTGTATATCAGGTGCCATGATGATTGCTGCACAATATGTTTTTTATGTTCAATGTTGATTGTTTTAATAAAAGAATTTTATATTAAAAAAATATCTTTCAATTCCTTACCATCCAGTCAGAGCTGAAGAAGCTTCTTGGATGAGAAGCAAAACACCTACAAAGAAAAACAAGAAAGTCCATTTGCCTCCTGAAAAAGCATCTTTGGGACTTATTTCTATATAATCTAATACAGAGGTCCAGGGACCGGTACCCGGCTGTGGCATGCCAGCAACCGGTCTGCACAAACAAGCAAAGCCCCATCCGTGGGATGCAGGCAGCACACAAAACCATGCACTCTCCGGTCCATGGAAAAACCTTTCTTCATGGAACCAGTCCCTGGTGCCCAAAAGGTTGGGGACCTCTGATCTAATAAACATGTGCAATAGAGGTAGTATTGACTCAAATTACAACCTTTTGTTTAGTGTCCATTCAAAGTTACAATAGCACTGAAAAGAGTGACTTATGACCAATCTTCACACTTAAGACCATTGCAAGGCTCCCCATGGTCACATGATCAAATTCAGATACTTGACAACCTGAATGTATTTATCATGGCTGCAGCATCCTGAGGTCAATGGTTGCCATTTGCAACCTTCCCAGCTATCTTCCAACAAACAAAGTCAATGGGGGAAGCCAGATTTGCTTAATGACTGCACGGTTCACTTAACAACTGTGGCAAAAAAGTCATAAAACTGTGTGTAACTCAACAATTGCCTGGCTTAGTAATGGAAATTCTGGCCCCAATTGTGGTCGTAAGTCAAGGGCCACCTGTAATGCTTAACATAGACCTAATTTCCACCTACACGGAACATGATTGCAGCTGCCCAGAAAGGCCAATGAAGTGCTGGGCTGCATTAACAGAGGGATAGAATCAAGATCACAGGAAGTGTTAATACCACTTTACAATGCCTTGGTAAGGCCACACATGGAATACTGCATCCAGCTTTGTTGCCACGATGTAAAAAAGATGTTGAGACTCTAGAAAGAGTACAGAGAAGATCAACCAAAGATGATTAGGGGACTGGAGGCTAAAATATGTAAGGAAAGGTTGCTGGAATTTGGTATGTCTAGTTTAATGAAGAGAAGGACGAGGGGGGGGGACATGATAGCAATGTTCCAATATCTCAAAGAAGAGGGAGTTAAGCTATTCTCCAAAGTACCTGAAGGCAGGACAAGAAGCAATGGGTGGAAACTAATCAAGGAGAGAAACAACCTAGAACTGTGGAGAAATTTCCTGACAGTTAGAACAATTAATCAGTGGAACAACCTGCCTCCAGAAGCAGTGAATACTCCAACACTGGAAGTTTTAAAGAAGAGATTGGTCAACAATTTGTCTGAAATGGTATAGGATTTCCTGCCTGAGCTGGGGGTTGGATTAGAAGACCTCAAAAGTCCCTTCCAACTCTTTTATTCTGTTATGACCACAGTGAGTTGATGTACTGATTTGATTTACATCTTGGCTTCCTATTCATTGAATTTATATTCTGCCCTTTGACTCTATATTTATTTGGATTATCTTGTTTTTGCTTACATGGAGCACTCAGAGTAACTAGTATTCAATAAAACATGATCTACAAAACAAAAAAATGTACCCAACTGTAAGAAACATGACTCTGCGTATTAATATTTGTACTCTCTCTGGGCTTATGTCGAGTGTCATGCAGTCTGTACATAAAGTTATGCTTCAACAAATATATTCTGTTACTGCATGTGGCTTTAAAGGCATCCAATTCATTATAAAGCTGATCACTCCTGACATCCCAAATTACAGAGCTGGCCGCCCTCATCTCAGTAAGCCCTGGAGTACCATTCAATTATTTGGTTGCATGAGTATGCACAATTCTTAACAAAGTCATTCCACATATTGTAATCCAAACCGTTGCTTTCCATGTACAAGATTTATCCCATTTTATATTCATACAATCCTTGCAGATTTTAGTCCCCATTTAATTATTTAATTTAAATTTGGCACTGACAATTCCAGAATGGTTTCCCAGATCACTAGGAAAGCCTTATAAAGTCTGGAATCTGAACTTGTAAAAGTTGCTACAATTCTCATTATTTTCTAATATTTTTTTAATTGATATGTTTTTTCTTCATGATGACATAAGTGACATCTGTTGAGATGTGACTTAGTTGAGATTGATTAGTAATAATAGTAATAACTCCATGCAGAGACAGGAAACCCTATACATTACTTTGATGACATGGACAAGCTCCATTCACATGAACACATCAGTGGCTCACTTTTAAGTGATACAAATATGTGCCATTGTCTAAAAACTGTGTATCTTTGTGCATCTGGAACAGCTCCTTCAGGAACAGATAAATAAATCCGGATTTAGAATTTGAAAAGAGTTTATATGAATCCATTATTGTTATTGTTTGAAGCTGTAATGCAGGGGTGTCAAACTGCCGGCCCATGGACGCATCATGCAGAAGCTGCGCCCACCCCATTGCCAACAATGGCAAAACCATCCTGATACATTGGGCGATGTCACATGACATCGTGAGTTTGACATGTCTGCTGTAATGGAACTGGATATGCAACTGGAGCATGAATAGATGAAATAATTACTGTAGACGTTTTGAAAGAAAAAAAGTGGACTTTCCTTGAATACATTTCACTTCTTACAGAACTGAAGAAGCTTCTTGGATGAGAGGCAAAACGTCTTCAGGGAAAAACAAGAAAGTCCAGTTGCCTCTTGGGGAAAAAAAAGCACCTTTGGGTCAATATTTGAACAGCATTAACTGTCCAAGAAACTGATATCTTCTTATACTCTAATAAGTTCATTCTGAAGGCATTTAACTTACATATGTTTTGGAAGTGTAGATGAAGACCTTGTCACCTGTTGCAGAGGTGAGATGGTGAAATGATTGCAGTTAATATAAATCTAAAGAAAATACACTGTTGAAAACCATTGCAGTCAGTCACCTACATTATAGATTGTACTGGATTGATTAAACAATACTGCCCTCTTTCTGGAGCATTCTAGAAACTGAAGTTGTCCAAATAGGGTTATGGCATTGTAGAATTTTTTTTCTTTCCCGTAATCATATCCCATAATCCTTTTTTATCAGGGTGGAGTTGGGGTGACTGAATGCAGTTGAAAATTTACTGGCTAGATGCCCTTCCTGACACTTACAAGGAGTTCACAGCAGGTATTTTCTCTTTGCACCCTGATAGAGAAACATCCCAGAAACACCCTGGGACTGAATCTTAACCTTCTGAGTAGGAGGTGAGTGTCTTCTCACTGTATATTGTAGAATTTGTTAATCCATCTAAAATTCCAGGGGAAGACCAGGACAATGTGCCAGTGGAGTTTCATATCAGTGTTCTAAAATGCATGCAGAAAAATCATGCCGGTCAATTTGACATTTTTTAATTTTTTAATTTAATTTCATTTATTTATGACATTTCTACACCACCCATCTCACTTAAGTGACTCTGGTGAGATGGGCAGACATTGGAATATGGTGACTGCTGTTGCATACAGTGAAAAAAGGAAAATATTCATTAAATAAAGCAAAGGAAAATAATGAACCAATAAAAAAAATACAGCAATGTCATAGAAACATAGAAAACTGAGGGCAGAAAAAGATCCAGTGGTCCATCAAGTCTACTCTTTGAGTTTTTTGTTTGTTTTTGTTTTCTTTTTAATTTCTTTGTTCACGTATTACTTTATCTATTTTTTTTAAATTTTCATTGAATAATAGAATACATTTATCCCAAACATGTTTAAACTCAGTTACTGATGATTGACCCACTACCTCTGCTGGAAATTGGTTGCAAACTTCCACTACTCTTTCTGTGAGGTAATATTTTCCTCACATTACTTTTGAATTTCCCTCCTGTCAGCTTGCATTGCCATTCTACAATAAGACCTCAGATGAGAAACCAGTGTATAAAAATGCAGACTGCAAGTCAATCTTCCCTAACCACAGCACTTTCCAAGTTATGTGGGCTTTTTTGGTCATTGCTGAAGATTTTAAAGGTTGAGATTCACACCACTGTGAGGGAAGTTAGCCCAGAGAAGGAAATATTAAAAGGGCAGAAAAATATATTTTTCCTCAAAAGGATTTTTTAAAACCAAAAACCAACCCTGGCCTCATCTCTTTGCCCCAAGCAGTAGCCAGCCCTATACAAATGCAGATGTAAAACATCAGCCAGAGAACTCAAGAAGACAAAGAGAAAATCTGCATACCCCACCCAAACTCTAGGAGTCATTAGCCCCATCACCAGGGAAGCAGGATATGATAATAGGATTAAACCACAGATATCAAGGCCTAGAAAAACACTCAGAAATAGCCTCAAAGTTCATGCCAGGAACAGGAAACTATTTCAAACAAAAGGCTAGAGGGGGTATAAAAACCCCTAGCCCATGTGCTCTCCCCTTCTTTCCTCTGGTCTTTCCTGCAAGAACCATCTTTCTGCCTCTTCAATAAACTGTAACCTTCTTCCCAAAGCAGTCGCCATGTTGCTTATTTATCCCCGGCTTGGATGAACCAGAATGAAGACTTTAATCCAACAACTGAAAGACTTCTTGATTGGAGAAGACTTTTCTGAGGCATCGAGAGAGTCATCAACTGAATTTTTTTTTATCTTTATGGGTTTATACAGGAAGTTATATACTTCAGTTTTCTTGTCTTGCATGGATATTAGGAGTATCGCTATCGATTCTTTCAGCTCTCCTGTTCCTAACTCTTTCAAGGAGTAAATTGAACCTGGGACGGAGAAAAATACCTCTTCTGTTATTGAATGTGTCAAGATGATTTGTGCTTCACTTTTTGTATGGAAAATAAACTAATTTGAAATGCACATATGATGCTCCTTGGATATACAGTTTTCAGGAGAGCTATGGCTCTATTTCTGTTAAATTATCTTCAACACACTTGCTGCAGGCAACATGGGATACAAAAAGTTGCAAAAGAATTTCAGAAAGAAAAAAGAGCATGTTTTTGTGGGATGTGTGTGTGTGTGCAAATGGCTTCACTAGTCAATTTCAAGTAGAATTAAATGCAATTTTATTGAAACCTTAAATGTATTATACTACAGGCAAAATGAATGCAAGTTGCTACACAACTTGATTATCCTCATCTCTCACTATATATAATAAAAGAGAACAATATGTTTTGAAAACATACCTAGGGATTTACCAAATGCAATCATGGTGCAGAAGGCAAAATAGATATTCAGAGAATCACCTGCAACCTTGCTTGAAAAATCAGCACTAACATATTTTCTCCCTATTTAATTATCCCTTCTGTAACATCACTTAAATTTTGTCTCCTCTCTACAGATTATAGCAGTATTATTATTATTAAAACCTACTTAGGAATCTCAATCAGAGAAAACTACCACTTTTAACACTGAATGCACAGGGCATATGTAATTGGGAGAATGTGTGGTAAGAGAAACAGCTCCCTTCCCAAATATGATATAAATGGATTGCAAGAATCCACAGAAAACATGCAATTCAACATTCTGTTTCTCAAATTGCATTTTATTATTATTATAGAATAGAGCTGGAAGGGACCTTGGAGGTCTTCTAGTCCAGCCCCTTGCTCAAGCAGGAGAACCTATACCATCTCAGACAAGTGACTGTCTAGTCTCTTCTTTAAAATCTCCAGCGATGGAGCACCCACAATTTCTGGAGGCAAACTGTTCCACTGGTTAATAGTCTTCACTGTCAGGAAGTTTCTCCTTAATTCCAGATTGCTTCTCTCTTGGATCAGTTTCCAACCATCGTCCTTCCCTCTGGTGCTTTTGTGAATAACGTGACCCCCTCTTCTTGGTGGCAGCCCCTCAAATACTGGAATATTGCTATCGTGTCTCCCTATTTCTTCTTTTGTTTAAACTAGCCAAACCCAAGTCCTGCAGCCACTCTTCATATGTTTTAGTCTCCAGGCCTTTGATCATCTTAATTAATAGTAATAGTAATAATAATAGTAATAATAATAGTAATAATAATAGTAATAATAGTAATAGTAATAATAATAATAATAATAATAATAATAATAATAATAATAATAATAATAATAATAATAATAATAAAGTTGGAAGGGACCTTGGAGGTCTTCTAGTCCAACCCCCTGCTCAGGCAGGAAACCCTACACCATTTCGGACAAATGGCTGTCCAGTCTCTTCTTAAAAAGTTCCAGTGTTGGAGCATTCATCTTTTTCCAAACTCTCAACATCTTTTTTGTGATATGGTGACTAAAATTGGCTGCAGTATTCCAGGTGTGATCTTACTAGGGTTTTATAAAGCGTTACTAATACTTCGCGTAATCTTGTTTGTAACACCCTTTAAAATTAATAGATAAATTCCAGATTTATAAGTCAAGAGCTGATAATTTAGTTTGCTTTGAGGAAAGCTGATGTGGATGTGAATCCAAAATTTAGGACAGATGTTCTTACAAAAACAGTAAGAATGCCCATGTGGTCACATTGTTCTTGTGTTGGAAGCAACAAGGTACTTCAGGGTTGAAAGGATTAGCTGGTGACATCATTGTTGCCCAGGGGACATCCAGTTGGGGCTCCTTTCATGTCCCCAGTAGGAGCTTGAGTGAAGGATGAGAGCTCACCCCACCCCATGGGACTCAGGTCTCAAATACAGGCTTGCTGCTTGTCAAGCCAGCTTCCTAACCATGAAAGCCATCATATTCTAATATGTTTGGTTTAGGCTTTAAACATGGCTAAAAACAGGTTCCTTGGGGTTTCTCCAAGGTTATAGCAATCATTAGATTAGCATCTATTTTCAAGTGCATAGCCTTTAATTAAAAAATGGCTCCATCTATCTTTTGACCATAGGTCTTTGAGCTCTTACATTTTCAATAACAATGTGACACAAATGCTACCGTAGTAAGAAGAATCTTTGGGTAGGATTCTTCTGATGGCTTTCTGGTAAATCAACATTTCTTGATTTGCCCAAGGATGAATCATATGCAATCCAACTTCTAATTTACTATTGTAAGAGAAAAGCAGACAGAGCTGGGGTGAAGTTAAATAGGTCATCAACTTAGAGTCTTTATGTTGCCACAAATGGTCCAAGTCCAACCCCTGTTGAATTCTATTGACTCTTATCTGGTGCCAATTTGAACTTTAGTTGACTAGAGCCTTGAGTTGCCATGTGCAAGTAGGCAGTGATACAAAATTTCTAAATAAAGAAATAAAATAAATAACTCTTTTAAACTACAACTTAACATATGGGCACAATCCTTCACCCCGACATTATGTCGTAAACTAAAGTTTAATACTAAATTGGCACCATCTAATGGTCAACAGAATTCAAAAGGGGTTGAACTTGTGAAAATGTAATGACACTAATCTGATGACATGATTAACTCTTCCCCCCCCCATTCTGCTGTTCTTCTCCTACAAGAACACTATTATTAATCAGCTTAGTTGTACAATTACCTGAAATTTGTAAATTTGTTAAAACACAGAGGCATTGGGAAGTATACATGGCAGGAAAAATCTTCCCTTCTTAACTCTTCCTCATGGGGAGGAAGTTTAAATCCTTGCAAACCAATGTTCATTAGGACTATCATCTGCATAGAAATACCTGAAAAATAATTAACTTTTGTAAAGACCAGAACACTTTCTTTACCTTTTTCAGATTTTTATAACCAGAAAAGGTGTGAATTGTTGAATAAATATATTTTAAAATATATTTTAAATGTGAATTATTGGGAAAAAAATGGTGTTCCTGTTATTTCCATTTCATTGCATAAGTTTTCTTAATTGGTTAGTATCAAGTTTTATCTATATTTCTGCTGAGAAAGTTTATGATTACATTTTTTTCCTTCCTTCCTTCCTTCCTTCCTTCCTTCCTTCCTTCCTTCCTTCCTTCCTTCCTTCCTTCCTTCCTTCCTTTCTTCCCTCCTTCCTTCCTTCCTTCCTTCCTTCCCTCCCTCCCTCCCTCCCTCCTTCCCCTACTGTACTAAAAAACAGTGTTAATGTCTACTGAAGTCTGGATTGTGATTCAGTGTCATTCAGTACTTTGGAAGTGTTGTCATCTGCACCCCAGAAAAGAATTTGGGAAACTGCAGTGATAAGGAGCAGGCTGAAGCAAGGAGCGTTTTCACAGATTAGGTATGTATTAAAAGAATGTTTTACCCTTGGCCACATCTACTAGGACAACTTTATACCAATTTGCAAAACTTGGCTCCCTTATCAAAGCCCCTGTGATATGACTTCAGCAGTGGTGGGATTCAAATATGTGAACAACCGGTTCTCTGTGTGGATGCCGCTTCTGGAAGTCCATTCTGGGCCTGGGCAACAAAAAAATTAGCTACTGGTTCTGCCAAAGTGGTGTGAACTGGCTGAATCCCACCACTGGACCTCAGCATTAAAAGAGTGAATTATCAAGCCCAAAAGGTTGAGTACTGGTTAAAATTGTGGTTGCTATGAAGAAGGCATAGACTCAACATACCATCAGATCATCTCTGATATTCAGTTAATCTATTAACTAAGCTTCTCTTCTTGCTCTTTACACTCACCTTTCATTTTCTGCAGTTCAAGTCCTTTTACAGGTCAGTAAATAACTTTTAACCTCCTTATTTCCAGAGATCAAAATCCTGTCTAGGCAACTAGGCAAGATAGCTTAACAAAAACAGAGTTTTTATTGTTATTTAGCTCAACATAGAGATGTTTGGGAAAGCAACTTTGGGAGTGAAAAAGCACTTATTATTAATTGTTGAGAATTTATTTCTAAAGTTATCCTCCTAGGACAGTTGGACTAATGTGGTAGCATTTTTCTCAATGGCATGAACCTGCTACTTTTACTGCACTGGGACATCCCATAATTCCTACGATTGTGTTTTTTGTCACACAGAGCAGATGGTCAGACTGGGCTATTAAGCTTAATAATGGCCCCTTCCCAACTTTATCACTCTACCCTTCCCCATCCAGAACCGGCCTTATCGTTAGATAGGATAAGCTGGCAATGCACTTTTGGCATTGATATCACAGATCCAAAGGGTAGCAAATTAAAGGATAAAGGAGAAGATAAAAATAAACACAAATAACAAAATGCTGAAGCACATAGCATGCATGTATTTTGGAAAGTCACCACATTTATAATCTAAGAGGAAGGGATTAACAGGATTTAATAATATTATGGATTTAAAAAGGCAACAAGGAAGATGAATGAACCCTTAGCTGGGATTAAAACTAAAATAACTTCCTCAATCTGTAGTAGAAGAGCAGGCAGAGCTAAGGGGTGGCATTAAATGTGCCATCAGTTTAGAGTCCTTGCATTGTTGTAAGTGATCCAAATCCAGTTCTCCTTGAATTCCTTTGACCCTTATCTACTGTCAATTTAGCACTGTTAGTTAGCTAGATTCTTGTGTATAGGCTTGAATAATAAATCTTCTGTGCTAGAATTTAATGTATAGTCCTGACATCCATTTATTCTCCCAAATTTTGAAATTATTGTGCCCAGAATTCCAGATGGAAGCCAGTTTGGAATTCTGGGATGTGCAATATAAATAAATACATCTAGAGGGCATCAGGCTGGGGAAATATAGATTGGAAAAGAAAAATAGTAGAAGCAGGTGGCCATTTTCTTCAAAAAGCCAGCTATCAACTATAAAAAACAGTCAAGCACTAGTAACAACCAGCACCTGGATTTTTGAACCCAGTGTGCATATTTTTGTGACATTCAGAGATAAGTATTGGCTTTTTAACTGATATAAGAAGCATTGGAGATGTCTTGAGATGAAACACATCTCTGTCCTCCATTCTCCTCAGAAACAAGTGATATTTACAGGGATCCTTCTCCGTGTAATTACACAATTATTAAAAAAATATAGTTGTAAAGTAAGGGCTTTTATCAAGTCATACAAATTAGAACCATTTCATCTTAATCACTATCTCCATGAATATGTATTTCTTGGCTGTAACTGCAAAAAAAGCTCATTAAATAATTTCTTTAAAATTTAATTACTGGGGACTTCTTCAGAGAATAATCATTGTGGGTATAATTAGGATCTTTGTTTCTCTTTGTTTTTAGACAAAAAGGTATAAAGACTGACAGAAAAAGAGACAGAAATTGCAGATACAATGTGTGGAGGAAGGTGCTATCAGAAGAGGAGCAGCATTTTCACAAGACAGAATCTTAAACTATAGAGCAAAATAGCAAACTTAACAGGAAGCTAAACAATTCCTACTCAGATATTTAAGCTGCTGGTAGACTCTCCTATCTTAAGTCTCAAATAGCAGTACCAGAAACCCAATCAGAAAATCTTGAACCAAAACAAGAACTAAATGCTAAATCATTTGGCAAGAATGTGATCAAAATAAGGCTCCAGATTCAAAGCAAAACAGATCTGACAACACCTATAGCAAAGTTTAATGTTCCTTGAAGATCTTTTACTTCTCATCTAAGACGTTTCTTCAGTTATGACTGAATGGTGGAGGGTGGAAGGATTTATATTGCTTGCAGTATATTGCAAGTATATCTTCCTTGCAAAGAATATAAATTCTTCCATCCTCCACCACACAGTCAGAACTGAAGGAGCTTCTTGGATGAGAAGTAAAACAACTTCAAGGAAAAAACAAAGTCCAGTTGCTTTTTGAAAAAAATCACCTTTGGGACAGCCATGACCTGGATGGCTGAGAATCTCCATAGACATTTCATGGGTTGGGCACCAACAGCTGTCAAAGTTCAATTAGAAAGCAAGTTACAGTATTCTGAAGCTCAGAACAAGGATTGGGTTCAAGGCACAGAGTGATCTAGGTCAGGCTAATATTGATGTTGCTCCAGCATTTAAATGAGCTCCAAGGGCAGGGGTTCTCAACCTTGGCAACTTTAAGACTTGTGGACTTCAACTCCCAGAATTCCTCAGCCAGCTGGCTGAGGAATTCTGGGGGTTGAAGTCCACAAGTCTTAAAGTTGCCAAGGTTGAGAACCCCTGTCCTAGGGTTTTATTTCAGAAGAGCCTGATCATCTTTAAATTGAAATAGCATTGTTTAGAATGAATTGTGGTTGCTGGTCTAATGAAAAGAAATGGACTACTACTGGTAGTGAATAAGCCACAGTTCCCAAGATACCCTTCCTATGTTTCTGCCCCTTCCTTCATCCCAAAGGGAAAGGAAGTTCTCTTGCAGGCTTGGTGACTGTGTTCTTTCTTCGTAGTCTGAACCTAAGGTTGGAGAAGTGGCAATTCTGCCAAGATTTTCACACTAAGCTCTAGCTCTTCTGGACGAGTTTCATCAAGTCCTTTATCCCAATCCAGCTGCTATTGCTCTTCACAAAAAAAAAAAAGATTTGTAACTAGAGTTGGCTCTGCTCCTGTGTTTTTCAAAGCAAAAAAGCTTACAAAAATGTAACAGCTGATCCTTTAGTCTTCACTTGATTGCCAAGCAAGAAAAGCTTCACCTTTTTTAAAACTTTTTTTTCCTGCTTCTTGAACCCCGTTGACATAGCGCCATCGTGTTGCTCAAGTTTGTTTGTGGATTTCCGAAGCCTGCTTCAACTAGAATGCAATCATTGAAAAGAATCTCTCTCTCTCTCTAGTTGCTGCTCTTCCTCTCAGCTGCTGGAGGAATCCAAGAGAACCACTGAATTTTAGCTACAGATACACAGAGACAGAGACTATGTTCACACAACATACTTAATCAAAGTGAGTGAAGGCTCAGTAGATATGTTTGTACATATCTGCTGGAAAGGTAATTATGATATTTGACACACCTTGGATTTTTTTGCATAATGGCTCTTTCTACTTTGAGCAGTAGATTCTGTTAAATCAAAACAGCAATTATTGTATCTTGAAACAGCTAGGAAACACAGAAAAGAAATTGAGATAAATTAGCCTGGATTGATCTGTGATATATATTTTGTAGGCCTAGCTCTTCTCATGTCCTGGGAGTGGGCTTTTGAGTGTCCGATGGCAATCAGGAAGATGATTGTTATTCTGAGGAGTTTGGTGACATATCTTGGTTTCTCCTTCATATTAAGAAAAATCTAACTCATTCTGAACTAATCTGCTTCTTTCTTTTTTTTACTCTTGTTTACTAGGACAGTGATGGCGAAACTTTTAGAGACCAAGTGCCAAAAACTGGTCCC
Organism: Bothrops alternatus; assembly: GCA_034064705.1. Taxonomy (NCBI): domain Eukaryota; kingdom Metazoa; phylum Chordata; class Lepidosauria; order Squamata; family Viperidae; genus Bothrops; species Bothrops alternatus. Next base: position 29,830,580 of record JARGCV010000016.1, read on the forward strand.
GCCCCCACTCCACCCCCTGCCCCGCCCCCATTCCACCCCCCCATCTCCTGCCCCACCTGCCCACAGGGCCACTCACTGCCTCCAGGGCCCACTGCAGATTGCTCAGGCAGCCCAGCAGCGCTATGGTGGTCACGCCCTGTGCTCGCGTCCTGCAGCATCAACTGTGCACGATGGGGTGTGAGGGCAGACTCTTGTCTACACTGCATGGCTGCCATGTCCTCGGCTGCGCTGCTCCACGTGGGCCACGCTCAGGGGCGATTCTCCTTCAGGGGGGCTGCTAGAGAGGAGGGGGTCGCGGGGGGAGGTGAGGCTGGGGCAATGGCACATGTGCCAACAGAGAGGGCTCCGAGTGCCGCCTCTGGCACTCGTGCCATAGGCTCGCCACCACTGCTCTAGGATCTGGTGTTCATCTCCATTTCTTAGCTGAGAGAGCCAATGTTATCTGAAGACCCTTACCATGGTCATGTGGACAACATGACTGTATGCTGAAGCACGCAGAATGCTATTATCTTCCCACCAAAATGGCACCTATTTATTTATTCGCCTTTCCATGCTTTTGAACTGCTAGGTGGGCAGGATCTGGGGTGAGTAATAGGAGCTCACCCCAACATGCGGCACTCAGATGAGCACCAATTTATCTCCCCATCAAAGTGGTACTTATTCATCTACTTGCATAAAACATGCTTTTGCACTGTTAGATGGACAGAAGCTGAGGTGATTGATGGGAACTCACCCAACACAAAGTGCTAGGACTCGAACTGCTGGAGCAGAGACCATTTCTAGCATCATTCAGCCACTGAGTCCCTGCACCTCATACTCTAAAATTGAAACTGCAACTATTCAGTTTCATCAATGATAGCTTTTGTATGAGAATAAATTAATGAATGATGAAAATAAGTACTCCAATGTCCAGGATCCAAAAAGCTAATTTAGAGATCTGCAAGATGATATTGGACACTGCTACTGAGCCAAAATCCAAAGCTTCCTCAGAATGGAGAGGCAAAGTGGCAATTTCTTAGATCTTTTTCAGCATCCTGAAATAATTGCTTGTAGCATATAGGAAACTTTTCAATCCTCTCGTAAAGACTCTGATGTTCTGCCTATAACTCCAAATGTAGAGAAACGCAGGACCTTTGTAATGTAAATACTAATGCACAATAAAAGAAAAGCTAAGGATATTTTTATTTAAAAAAATATTTCAAGAATGGGCATAAATGGATTACTTGTCCTCCTTGATGCATCTTTTGAGTCAGCAACAAGCAAAATCAGCCATGATTATACTTCCTCTCAGTCAAATTTGCCAATCAACCAGATTATAAAAAAGAGGCTGAAAACCATCTTCTTGTTTGTGGTGGTGGGGGGGGGGTGGAAGGAGAGATCAGAATACAAATCTGGCAATTGCTTGCAAATAATCCACAGAATTGGATGACGAGTATGTTTAAAAGAGAGGAGATGGTACATTCAAAAATGTATGTATCTCTATCCTCCTAAATCAGTGATTCTAAAAATTTACTTTTCAGTGTTACACGATGAAAGAAAACTGATTGCTCAACTTGTAACTGAAGCCAGCAGCACAGCAGTATTTTCTTCCAAAATAATCCCGAGGCTTGTTTACCTTTGAAATCGGTCTCAGAGATGAAATAGAGATCATTCCTTTTCAACAGTTCTAAATGTTTTGTTCTCTGAATAACAAAAATAAGACTCGTTTTAAGAACTGTTTTACACAGCAGTTGATCTGATTCCATAGCTAGATTTGTGTGACATGCGCACAACTTTGCCACAGTTAATTACAGTGAGCCATTTGTCTGGATTGTATGACACACATAAAACAATGAATTCACCCCTGGTTTGGTGCAGGGCTGCAAGCTTGGCAACTTTAAGTGGTATGGGTATTATTTAAGTATGATATATGTTTTGCTTGTCGGGTTTGGAAAAAGTTGTAGATGATTGTATCCAGTTGAGTTTTTATATCGATTCTTTGTTATATTTACAATTTTATAATCAATAAAAATTAACAAAAAAAAAGACTTGTGGAATTCTGGAGAACTCTGGCAGTTGAAGTCCACGGATCTTAAAGATGATGCCAATCCCTGGTGTCGAAAGATGAATTGGTTTGTAACTATCAAGGTCACTTATTTTTTCTTCTTTGCAGTGCTATTCAAAGAAATTGGGGGAAAAGATTAAATTCCCTAAAAATATTGCAGGAAGAGAATATTGAAGCCTGGTGAATAGAGAGGACAAACCAGCTTGAATCTAGGAAGAAGGGGATACATACATTAAAATTAGAATTAGAGTATTTTATTTGGCCAAACATAGCCAACACATTTTTCTCTGATGCAGAAGCTCTCAAAGTACAGGCAAAGCAAAAGAGTAATGGTAATCATAATATGATACCAATAAGAGAAGGTATTAATGAATATGAAAAGAATAATATTAATAATACATCCATACAACCTGAGTAAATATACTTAGACATAAAACAATACTGTGAGAATTAGGTGTTTAGCAGAATAACGACACAAGGTGGAAAATGTCCCTATATCGAGTTGTTTTGACATGCAATGCTCTATAGGGGCATCCGGAGGGGAGCAGTTGAAAAAGCTTATGTCCAGGATGTGAGGGGTCTGTAAATATTTTCTTAGCCCTTCTTCTGACCTGCACAAAATACAGATCTTCAATATACAGGCTGATTGCAATTGATGCAGGAAGAACATTTTTTGTTGTGCCTTTTTAATGATGGTTCTAATATTAGGAGGAGGAGCATGATGGCTGAGTGGTTAAGATGCTGGGCTTGTGGGCTGGAAAGCCAGCATCCCAGCTTCGGGAGCCGAGCACCCCATGATAGGGTGAGCTCCCGTCCTTGCCCTAGCTCCTGGCAACCTAGCAGTTCGAAAGCATGCAAATGTGAATAGATAAATAGTTACCCCTTCAGAGGGAAGGTAATAGTGCTCCATGAGGTCATGCCGGCCACATGACTGCGGAAATGTCTTCGGACAGTGCTGGCTCAATGGCCTTGAAACAGAGATGACCCCCTATAGTTGGCAATGATTAGCAGAGTAAAATCTGCAGGGACGCCTTCTAATGTTAGGTGTCCATTTCAAATCTAGAATCCCAAAAACTTGAAGAATACTACTGCTGATACTGTGCTGTCAAATATAGTAAGAGGTAATAGAGTAGGAGGGCTCTTCCTAAAATCCACTCTCATCTCTACAACTTTAAGCATGTTCAGCTCCAGATTGTTCCAGCTGCATCATAGGACTAGCTCTTTGACCTCCCGTTTATATGCAGAGTCATCACCATCTTGAATGAGACCAATGACTGTTGTGTCTTCTGCAAACTTCAGTACTTTAGCAAAGGAATCCTTAGAGATGCAGTCATTGGTATAGATGGGCACCCTCAGTCACTTCACAACAACAACAACAACAACAACAACAACAACAACAACAAGCTCAGAAATTCAAATACAGTAAAGGAAAAGGAAAGTCCCAAGCATTCTTAACATAAGGTAAAAAACCAGGAGCTTCTTTTCCAGGGAAAAAGAATAGGTTTAGAAATTGAAAGGGTGATTTCAGCACAAAACAAGGGCATTCTTTTATCTCTCTGTGTTATTCTTGGACTGAGTTCTGCCAAAGCTTTGAAATTTCCAAAGCAAACCAGGAGCTAATAGCAACTCTTGCATCTTAAATCTCCTTTACAATCCCTTCATTTGTTGTCTGAAAAGAAATATGCAGCCTGGGGTAGAGGTGGGAGATAAATCTTAAAAGCGACTAAACCACAAAGCTCCTATCAAAGCTGAATAATCTTTCATCACCATCAAGAATTTTCTGTTAGCAACAATAGACAGTTAAATTTAGCCTTGAAATAGCTGGTTAATCAACCTGCCTAATACACAGTTATTTCTGACACATCTAGTTGAACCAAACATTTGTCACCAAAAGTCTGAATCCAAAGATTATATGTTACAAACAATGTCTGTTTGAATTTTATATGGTGCTACGGTGGCGTGTTCTTCGCACAGGTGCTTAGTGGAGGAGTGGTATCATGATAATGGTATTAAGGAATTCATTAATAGAGAATATGGGAACAGGCAGAGATTCTAAGGACACCTCAATACCCAGACATTTTTTCCTCAGATTCAGTTATATTATAATTGTATGTGAATGCATCAAGAGCATGGCAGAATGCCGAGAAGGAGACCAGCATGGGATTGAGGCCAGTGTCCAAAATCTGTGGCTCCTTTCTGTCATCCTTCCTAAAAGGAGGATTAATTTTGCTGATACGCAGAAGGGAAGGGTGGACAAAGCTGAGAATGATAAGGAAAGACCCAGTACAGGTAGTCCTTGACTTACAACCACGACTGAACTCAAACATTTTATTGCTAAGTGAGACAGATGTTAAATGAATTTTGTTCATTTTCTTGGTCACAGTTGTTAAGTGAATCACTGCAATTATTAAGCTAGTAACACAGTTGTTAAGTGAATCTTGCTTCCCCATTGACATTGTCAGGTCATAAATGGGTGATCATGTGATCCCAGGACACAGCAACCATCATAAATATGAATCAGTTGCCAAGCATACACATTTTGATCATGTGACCATGGGGATGCTGCAATTGTCATAAGTGTGAAAAACGGTCATAAGTCACTTTTTTTCAGTGACATTGTAACTTTGAACAGTCACTAAATGAACTGTTGAAAGCTGACGATTACCTGTAAAGCTACATTTGGAGATTTTTATGAAATATCAGTCCATAACAGCCTCTGTTCCCATTACATGTTTAATCCAGTCAGCCACTCTAACCCAAGTAGTGGTCTGTGGTGGCATCACACAAGGAGACTCCATGATTTAAAAAACACCTTCGGGTAAACACAGAGCCCCTATCCCTTCCCTCCAGAAAAATGCTTGATAACTCATGTATCCTTGCACCAAGAAATAAGACTTCCACACTGGTCAGGCAACAGCAATAAGATGACTTTGCCCCTGCAAACAATGGATGCTTCTGACATTTGTTCTGGTGCCTCCATCCTTGGCTGTGACTTTTGAAACAGGAAGCTTACTATTTCAGCCACTCTGCTTCCCCAACTCTTTTTCTTGGAGGATTAGATAGGTGAGTGAGTCAACTGGCCACATGTTCCTGCAGCACCTGATCCTTCTAATTGGCCAGTCAGGAATGCTGCAGAAATAGGACATCAACTGTGAGAGGGATCTTGGAGTCCAAATGGACAATCACTTAAATATGAGCAAACAGTGTGGGGCAGCAGTTTAAAAAGCCAATGTAGTCGTAGGCTGTTTTAGTAGAGGAATAGAATCAAGATTATGTGAAGTATTAGTACTGCTTTACAAAGCCTTAGAATGGCCACACTGGGAATATTGCATCCGGTTTTGGTCACCACAATATAAAAAAGATGTTGAGACTCTGGAAAGAGTGGAGATAAGAGCAACAAAGATGATTAGGAGACTGGAGGCTAAAACATATGAAGAACTGTTGTAGGAAATTGGGTTTGTCTAGTCTAGTGAAAAGAAGGACTAGGGGAGATATGATAGCAGTGTTCCCATATTTGGGGGGCTACCACAGAGATGAGGGGGTCAACCAAAGCACCAAGAAGGTAAGAGAAGACAAGAAGTCAAGAAACAATGGATGGAAACTAATCAAGGAGACAAGCAACCTAGAACTAAGGAGAAATTTCCTAACAGTGAGAACAATTACTGTAACCAATGGAACAGCTTACCTTCAGAAGTTGTGGGTGCTTCATCAATGGAGGCTTTTAAGAAGAGACTTGACAGCTGCTTGTCTTAAATGGTATAGGGTGTCCTGGTTGAGCAGAGGTTTGGACTAGATGACCTCCATGGTCCCTTCCAACTCTGTTGTTCTATGTTCTGAAATTGAAGCAACCTATGGATTCAGAGTCAGGTTCTGAAGCTGATGTCATGATGCCAATGTTTTGCTGTGGTGGAGTATGAGAATCTCACCAAAGTTAGTATTTTTGCTGACAGCACTGCTGTTGAAAAAAAATCTAGCTGATTCCTGGAGAGCATAGAGAAATGTTTCTCCTCAGCTGCCCTTAAGTGACCCTCCAGATTTTTACAGGCCAGACCCGATATTCCTAATCTGAAGAATGAAGATTGTAATATTGATAACAGAGTGCAGGTAGCCCTTGAGTTATAACCATTCTTTTAGTGACTATCCCAAGTTACCGCGGTACTGGGAAAAGGGAATTGTGACCTTTTACACACTTACGACCATTGCAGCATCCCCATGGTCACGTGATCAAAATCTAGCCACTTGGCAACTGACATGTATTTATGACAGTTGCTGTGTCTCGGGGTCATGTGACGCCCTTTTGTGACCTCCTGACAAGCAAAATCAATGGGGAAGCCAGATTCACTTAACAGCTGCAGCGATTCGTTTAACAACTGTGCCCGAAAAGTTGTAAAATGGATCAAAAACTCATTTAAGGACTGCTTTGCTTAACAATAGATATTTGGAGCTCAGCTGTGATTGGAAGTCAAGGACTACCTGTATCTTCAAGCTATGTTTGAAAGACGGGTGGGGTGGGGTGAGAAAGGGGGGTAGTAGTGCTCTGAGGTGGAGGTCAGGGGCAGAAGAATGAAAAGATTGAATCCTTAACTTACGACCATAATGGAGTCCAAAATTTCATATGTCGTTCTGGTTGTAAGTTGAGACACCCATCTGACTCATCTGATTTTTACATCATTTTTGCAATGGTCGTAAAGCAAAGAACATGGTCATTAAGTGATCACTGCAGTCATTAAGCAAATCCATTGTCCTTAATGGGCACTTTTTGCCAGAAGTTATTGCTGGTGTCTAACAAAATATGCTGGAAATTGGGTCATGTGACCATGGGATCGGTTGCTGAGCTCCCAAAATGTGATCACTTTATAGGGGAGGGGCAGGGGAAGCAGCCCTCAGAGCTTTGAATTGAGACCCTAACTGCCCTTTGGGCAGTCCACTGTAGCTTTGAATGTTGCTAAGCAACTGGTGATAAATCAAGGACAACCTGTACTATATCATCATTCCCTCTTCTATATGTCTATGAATGTTTTGGGACTTCCCCTCTGTTAATTGGTGCTATTACTCTGATGCCAGAATGACTGGGAAGGTCATTCAGCAACAGCAAAAAAACTGCTCTGTGTTTGGAGGGTTCAGTACCCAACGTCCTCATTAAAAGGAGCAGGAAGTAGGTGACAGGCAAGAATTTCTAATGGAGAACCTGGAGAGATATCGGTGGTCAGAGCAGACAAGAGTGGGTGGGTGGAAAGATCAGGCAGGGGTTTTTTTCCCCCCTGTTCTTACTAAAATATTGAAATTTTATTAAAACAAAAAGGCTAGCTAGCAAAATTGTTTGGACACTGGATTATTCCTGAAGTTTATTGACTAAAGGACTGTCACAAAGAGGAGGGGGTCAATGTATTTTCCAAAGCGCCTGAGGTCAGGACAAGAAGTAACGGATGGAAAATTATCAAGGACAGAAGCAACCTAGAACTAAGGCCAAATTCTTTACTTTCCAATTCATCAATGGAACCGCTTGCCTTCTGAGGTTGTGGGTACTGCATCACTGGAGGTTTTAAAGAAGAGATTGGACAGCCATTTGTCTGAAATGATAGAGCAGTGATGGCGAACCTTTAAGAGACCAAGTGCCTAAAAACTGGCCCCACTCCCACTCCACCCCCTGCCCTGCCCCTGCTCTGCCCCCACCCCATCTGCCCACAGGGCCACTCATCGCCTCCAGGGCCCACCACAGATCACCCAGCAGCACCACCATGCTGGCCACGCCCTCTGCCCGTGCCCTGCAGCATCAACTGTGCACAATGGGGCATGAGGGTAGAGTCTTATCTACTCTGTCTGGCTGCCATGTCCTTGGCTGCACTGCTCCACGTGGGCCACACTCAGGGGCGACTCTCCTCCAGGGGGGCTGCTGGTGAGAAGGGGGTCGTGGGGGGAGGTGAGGCTGGGGCAATGGCACGTGTGCCCACAGAGAGGGCTCCGAGTGCCGCCTCTGGCACCCGTGGCATAGGTTCGCCACTACTGCTCTAGGATCTGGTGCTCATCTCCATTTCTTAGCTGAGAGAGCCAATGTTATCTGAAGACCCTTTCCATGGTCACGTGCCCATAGGTTCACCACCACTGTGATAGAGGGCCTCCTTCTTGAGCAGGGAGTTGAACTAGAAGACCTCCAAGGTCCCGTCCCACGTTGTTATTCTTTATTATGTTCCATTTTAACTGAAAGTTTTCAAAGCAAGCTCAAAGAATATAATGTTTTTTTGAAGAGCAGGTGTTAAAGAGCTACAGTCCAGCTTTCCCCAATTGATTGTCCTGGAAATACAGGCAACTGTCATCACCACACCTCTGGAAGGCTGTGTCTTCCTTTTTCCAATGCTTTCTGAAGCTCTATCAATCCAAACTAGCACTCACAGAATATTCCTAGCTATGCTCTGCAAATATCAACATAATAGAAGGTTGCAACCCTGTGCTAATATAACTGCATTTGCCCCCCAGCAGTAAGGGGGTTGTCAATATCCCACCATATTTCTAAATTCATTAGTGTTCAGCTACACACATGCATTTCAATCAATATAAGCATGTGGTATATTAGTACTAATTACTGAAGCTATTTCATTATTGACGGATCATTGCCTACTAATCGCTATTTTATGATTGATGAAGCAATGGGATTCATTTGCTGTCCAGGTGCAAATGGAGCTAATAATCTTTTCCTTGGGGTACAGAGATCAAGATCAGAACTCAGCAAGCTTGGCCAATAGAGAGGCATGCTGGGAACTGTAGTTCAGTGACTTCAGGAGAGGCATTGTCACCTGTTTTTTGTCAGGCTAGAGTGACTAAACTAAGTCCCATCTTCTCTCCTGCCAAATTCCTTTCTTTGTCAGGACTGCAGCATGGCAGTCAGATCCTGTATGAATGACAAGTCAGTCAAATCCTTGTTTGAAACCAAGCTGCTGAATGATAGAAGCTGCAGTTTTATTTATCAGATCATTCATAGCAGCCTCAAAATTTTGCTTTGGACATGTCTTGGAGCAGAAGCCAATCATAACGCTCTCCCAAGGTATAGATATGTACATAAATGCTTCAATGCTTCAATCAGTGATTAAATATAGATATAGATGATCTGTGTGTCTTTGTGCAGATGTATGTATGTGTATATACCCACACAATGACACACAGATTATCTATACATCTATTTACATTATCCATACATACCCAGATCATATATACCCAATATATATTATCTACTGTATATACTCACACAGATTATTTATTTTATTTTTTATTTTATTCGGTCTTGTATGCCGCTCCTCTCCGGAGACTCAGAGTGGCTAACAACATGTATATAAAACATCAAATTTCAATACAAGTCCAAATAAAAATATCTAAAAAACAAACTAACACCCACTCATATTCACCATTCAATCCACAATCATCCCCAATCATCCTGCCGGCAGAGGTAAGTTTTAAGGTTTTTACGGAAGGCCAGGAACGTGGGAGAAACGCGGACTTCAGGAGGCAGTTGGTTCCAGAGGGCGGGCGCCACAACAGAGAAAGCCCCCCCTAGGGCCCGCCAGCCGACATTGTTTCGCTGACGGGACCCGGAGGAGGCCGACCCTGTGTGCTCTCACCGGTCGTAGGGAAGTATGTGGCAGAAGATGGTCCCGTAAGTATCCTGGTCCCTTGCCATAAAGGGCTTTATAGGTAATAACCAACACTTTGAATTGCACTCGGAGACCAATAGGCAGCCAATGCAGCATGCGGAGAGTTGACGAAATGTGGGCATGACGGGGCAGGCCCACAACCGCTCGTGCAGCTGCATTTTGCACTAATTGTAGTCTCTGAACACTCTTCAAGGGTAGCCCCATGTAGAGAGCATTGCAGTAGTCGATCCTCGAGGTGACAAGGGCATGTGTGACTGTGAGGAGAGACTCCCGATCCAAGTAAGGGCGCAACTGGTGCACCAGGCGAACCTGGTTATTTACTTTAACTGCTTTTTAATAAAATGTGTGTATAGACACACAGTATTTTTTCAAAGAAATGCAGTGAAAACTGGACAATTTTTTAATAAAAAATATAATATATACCTGCTGAACAGATAATCTATTGAATTGTTAAGTTACATTGTCAAAAGCAAAGCATTAGAAAGCAACCCACCTAAAAATTTACATTTTACATAGATAAAAATCACCTAAATCTATCCCACATTGCCCAATTTTTGCCAAATTCTGAATGGAGCTGGGAGGGACCTTGGGGGTCTTCTAGTCCAGTCCCTTTCTCAAGCAGAAGACCCTGGACCATTTCAGACAAGTGGCAAAGTATACAAAAGAATTGCCTAGTCCAGTGATGGCAAAGAGACCGAGTGCCCCAAAACTGGCCCTGCCCCCACTTCACCCCCTGCCCCGCCGCCGCTCCGCCCCACCCCACCTGCCCACAGGGCCACTCACTGCCTCCAGGGCCTGCTGCAGATCGCTCAGGCAGCCCAGCAGCGCCATGGCGGCCACACCCTCTCCCTGCGCCCTGCAGCATCAACTGTGCTTGATGGGGCATGAGGGCAGAGTCTTGTCTACACTGCCTGGCTTCCATGTCCTTGGCTACACTGCTCCACGTGGGCCACACTTGGGGGTGACTCTCCTCCAGGGGGGCTGCTGGTGAGGAGGAGGTCACGGGGGGAGGCAAGGCTGGGGCAATGGCACGTATGCCCACAGAGAGGGCTCTGAGTGCCATCTCTGGCACCCGTGCCATAGGCTCGCCACCACTTGCCTAGTCATATAAAATGGGAGTCAGTGGTAGGTCAGATCTCCCTTTACACTTTCCCAGTATAGGGCAATTCACTTCTGTTGTCTCCCTTCTGGCATCAGGGCAAAAGCCTTTACCACTAACATATGAAACAAGCACGGATAAGGCCAAAGAGTTGATATTATCCACTGTTCATATTGTACTAGCTTAAAGGAGAAGCAACTTTTAAAAGACATTGTCATCAAGACAACGTTCCTGTATCAACATTGAGGTTGAATCTAATGATTCACAATTAACACAATTAACTAGTGGAACGGCTTGCCTTCAGAAGTTGTGGGTGCTCCATTACTGGAGTCTTTTAAGAAGAAACTGGGCAGCCATTTGTCTGAAATGGTATACGGTCTCCTGCTCAAGCAGGGGGTTGGACTAAATGACCTCCAAGGTCCCTTCTAATTCTGTTATCCTACGTTCAGTTTGCAAGATCAATCAATCAATCCAACAGTTTTGCATGTGCTCCTTATCCAAACACAGGCAGACCTTTGACTGCAATGCCACACAATTGTCTTTTGATTTTGACACCCCTGTGTGGACACTGTGGGATTCACAGCCCAGCTTCAGCCTTTTAAGTGTAGTGGAGAGTTCATTTTGCCAAACCATCTCTCTCACACACAAATATACGTACATGTGTGCTTGCCCGTGGATGACAATGTACATGTGCATGTATGAGAGAGATACAGAAAGAAAAGTCGTATACATTCATATAAAATATAAAATGTTTAAAACTGGGAGGGGCCCTTCCAAAAAGTTTTTCCACCTTGAAAAAAAAAATCAGAGATGAATCACAGGCAATTAACAGGAGCAATTCTAATTAACTGGCATAATTAAAAAACTAATAATGTTTAACATTATTGTTTTATGCAGGAGCACTAAGCCTTAACAACCTACCAACACATCAATACTTCATTTTTAGAGTGACAAAGTTCATTATTTATATTTGGTTGCTTTGGAAACCAAAATGACAAAAAAAAGAGCATGAGGGAGAACCGCAATGAGGGAACTGAAATTGTGGCACTATATAGCTTCATCACTTATGCTATTGGCGGTAAGTGTAATGTCTGTATAATTTCCTTTTAATTATCAGCTAATGAAATTTATATTCATCAGGGTAAAACCAAAAGTATGCTCATCTACTTCCCAGTCACCTGTCCAGATTCCAATTCAGCTATTGTTGTAGGTTTTATGCTTTTGTTTAATATAAATGTCAATTTGAAAAAAAGTAGTATTTAAATCTCTTGAATTGTTAATATGCAGATCAGTACTGATTACTGCCTGCGTGTTTCCAGAACCCATTCTGCTGTATTTGTTTTAATCCAAACAGACTTCCTGTGCAGATTTAGCTACTGGCTTTTATAAACCTATTTTGTGTTTTGTAAATTTTTTTTTTGGCATTAAGCTCCAAGGATTTGAAATGGAATTAATTTGTAAACTTTAATTGCAGAATAATCTCTCCCATTCCCTTATCTCTTGATTTATTACTGACATTTATTTCTAGTTTGAAAAATTCTCATCAGTTTCCCAGGGAATTAATTTAGTTTTCCAAGAAAAGAGAGAGAGAGGAAGGGAGGGAGAGGAAAAGAAGAAAAGAAAATTGCTTCTAGATTCAAATTAAGTTGCTAATTACAATAATTATCTCATAATATGATAGAGAAACTTTGTGCATGTGAGTTTAATCATTTTGGGAAAGGAAAAGAGCCATCATTCATATTCAACTTCGTATTGGAATAAAACCTGTTCATACTATCATAAATCTTTATTTTAGAAAAATAATATTTTGTTTTTTTCCGGGCAGCCAGTCTGGAACACAGCAGTGGTTAAGTTGCTGAACCAGGAATAGGCAGATCCAGGTTTTCTCTTAAATACAGAAGCCAAGTATGAAAGCCTGGGCCAGACATCCTGATCTGTAGCAAGCTGGCTATTCAATAATAACAACAAAAATATAACTGCATTAAGGATTAATAGCTTCCTTAGGAGGACAGACTGCAAAAACCTCTTGAATCTGGACATATGCAGGAATAATCCTAAAAAGAATAACAACTTAATCTTTTTGATGATAAAATTTGAATTGAATTGAATACTTTATTTGGCCAAGTGTGATTAGACACTATCTAATGTCTATCTAATTTCATTATCTAATTCCAATAGCTATGTAATTATAATGTCTAAGGGGCTGCCACAAAGAAGAGGGGTTCAAGCTATTCTCCAAAGCACCTGAAGGCAGGAAAAGAAGCAATGGATGGAAACTGATCAAGGACAGAACCAACCTAAATCTAAGGAGAAATTTCCTGACAGTGAGAACAATTAATCAATGGAACCTCCAGAGGTTGTCTGAAATGTTATAGTGTTTACTGCTTGAGCAGGGGGTTATGCCAATACAAGGGTGAATAAAGAAGATAATAAGAAGGATACATAATAATATTACAGCTACAACTACACGGGTAATAGACATTAGACAGCGCTGAGAGAATGAAGTGTTCTTAATTAATTAAGTGTTCTAATATTTAATTTATTAAATATACTTATATCCTTCTTTAGTTAAAATAAAGCTTTTCAGATTCATTCTCTCAACAAATTGTAGAACAACTTGACAAGATGATTTCTTATGTTAAACCACCAAACAAACATATTTAATTGGGCTGCGATCAATACAATGGGTGTAGTGTGTGCCAGTTGATATGTCTGATCTGGATTAGAAAGATCTGATTTCAGATTCCTATTCACATATATGAATGCACGATGGTGGTATGTTCTATTAATATTATTTATTCTAAAAGGCATGGATATATGAAGATGTACGTTATGCAAACACCTGTGTAAACATATGCATGTGTGGATGCACTCCTAGTAGAGTACCCATTAGGTCTACTAGGGACAAAATGCTTGCATAACCCTAGTCTAAGTTGCATAAGAACTACTAATATCACATTGTAACAATTGCACTCAGTGAGCATTTGAAGCCTTCCATTTCTGTCCAGTTTCTTCTCCACACTTGTTCTCATTCCCTGTACATCACCACTGGGTTGTCATTCATTAACATTTCTTGGGCATGCTTTGGGCGGTAGATATTCCTCTCACTTTGGGAAATACTGTTTTAAAGGCGCAAATGTCTATGCTCTTTGCTTTACCCAGAATGCAGATTCGTATCTTCAGGTTCACTAAACAGCATTTCTATTGCAACTTGAAATTCATTTCATTTCATTATCTGAACTGCTTCAGCACCCTAGCCTGTATTGGGGAAATGCTACGCCTGCAGAGAAACTCATTTGCTCCTGCTGAGGCAACACTTCCCATTAGAGAAGATGATAGTAAAGTTGTCTTAACTTAGCATATTGGCTGGTACTTGGATGGGTGGCATCCATCGGATCGGTACTGCAAAAGAGGAGGTGGCTAAAGAATTTATTCCTTTCTTTTGTTGAAGTCACTGTAACCAGGCAGATTCTTCAAAAGGGAGTTTCATTGTGTTTGTGTATAACCCCATGCAAAGGTTACTTTTCAAAATGATCTGATAGAGAGATAATAGATGAGAGAGAGAGAGAGAGAGAGAGAGAGAGAGAGAGAGAGAGAGAGAGAGAGAGAGAGAGAGAGAGAGAGAGAGAGAGAGAGAGAGAGAGAGAGAGATCTCCAGACAAACAAATAGACAGAGGGATAGATATATGATAGATAGATAGATAGATAGATAGATAGATAGATAGATAGATAGATAGATAGATAGGCAGGCAAGCAGACAGGCAGGCAGGCAGGCAGGCAGGCAGATTATATATATATATATATATATATATATATATATATATATATATATATATATATATATATATTATATATATATATATATATATATATATATATATATATATATATATATATATATATATATGACAGATGAATAGACAGACAGATTAAAGATGGATAGACAGAGGAGGAGGAAGAGGAGAGAGAGAGAGAGAGGGAGGGAGGGAGAGAGAGAAATGATAGATAGACAGATAGATAGACAGATAGATATAGATAGCAATAGCAATAGCAATAGCACTTATATACTGCTCCATAGTGTTTTACAGGAGGGGCCCCTAACTTCCAGTCCATGGTCTGGTACTGGTCTGTGGTTCATTGGGAACTGTGCCATGCAAGAAGGGGGGAAGTGTGTAAAGCTCCATTTGCACAAATGGCGGGCACATGCGTGAAACCATCCTCTCTCCCCCACCGCCGCTGCAAGTGTGCAGAGCTGAAAGGGACCACTGCTTTACAACAGTCTCTGAGCAGTTTACACAGTCAGCATATTTCCCCCAACAATCTGGGTCCTCATTTTACAGACCTTAGAACAGGCATGTTAAACTGCTGGCCCACGGGCTGGATGAGTCACGCCGAAATTGCGCCCACCCCATGGGGAAAAAGTAGTGATACGTCATGCGACGTCATGTGATGTCGCAAGTTTGACATGCCTGCCTTAGAAGAATGGAAGGCTGGGTCAACCTTAAGCCAGTCAGGACTGACCTCTTGGCTGTGAGCAGAGTTAGCCGGCAATACTGTATTCTAACCACTGCGCCATCACAGCTCTTTCACTGCACCACTATGGCTCTCTAGCTGTACCTTTAGATAGATAAAGGTAGTAGATGATAGATAGGTAGGTAGGTAGGTAGGTAGGTAGATAGATAAATAGATAGATAGATAGATAGATAGATAGATAGATAGATAGATAGATAGATAGATAGATAGATAGGGAAACAGACAGATGATAGACAATAGACAGACAGACAGACAGATTGATACTGTTGTTAATAAAAATGAGTTGGCTATTGGTTACTATTGAATCTGAAAACTGATTCCACTCACCAGTGGGGTTTAAAATTCCTTTCATGTGAATATTTATAATCTGCTCTCCATTAGTATAACTCAGATTTAATAGGAGAAAAAGATCCCACTGACATCATGACAGACCAAAGGGCACTTTTTAAGGTAGATTATCACAAGACACTTATTTACATTTACATACTACTGTTGTACAAAACCATTCAATTTGGCAATTTCATAGTGAAAGTTACAGACTAGAGTGAAACTGTTTGGCTTAAAGGATTTCTGACTGAACTGTAAGTTAATTTAAAAGTAAGAACTTCCTTCTCTTCCCTCCCTCCCTCCCTCCCTCCCTCCCTCCCTCCCTCCCTCCCTCCCTCCCTCCTTCCTTCCTTCCTTCCTTCCTTCCTTCCTTCCTTCCTTCCTTCCTTCCTTCCTTCCTTCCTTCCTTCCTTCCTATGTTTTCCCCAGCAACTGAAAGTCTCTGCGAATTTATTTTAATTCTGATTCAAGTTTTTTGGAGGTGTATGTGTGTCAGATTTTTACTTATCACTATTATGATAGTTTTTTTGCATTGGCGAATTTATATTTTGCATGATATTCAGCCATTGCCTTGTGAGAAGCTGTAAGTGTAATTATGCAAAACTGTTATGTCTTATCAATTAAAGTTTGGCATGGTGTGTTTCAGCTACACTGAGGCAGTTTTTCCCCAAAATTCTTTGATTGAAAGAAAAACAAGCCCACCCCCCCACCCCGCTTTCAAACGTTCAGATTTTGCTCATCGTTGCTTTGTGTGCTGTTCCTTCTCCCTGGTTTTAGTTTGGATGCTTTATGGGGGCAGAGGACAACAATCTTATTTCTGCAGGTGGTCCTTGATTTACAACAGTTCATTTAGTGACAACAGCACTGAAAAAAAGTAACTTATGACCATTTTTCACACTTATGACCATTGTCATGGTCATATGATTTATATTCAGATGCTTGACAACTGACTCACATTTATGACCGTTGCACTGTCCCGGGGTCACGTGATCACCCTTTGTGAGCTTCTGACAAGCAAAGTCAGTGGGGAAACCAGGTTCACTTAACAACTGGGTTACTAATTTAAGAACTGCAATGATTCACTTAATAAATGTGGCGAGGAGAAAAAAATCATAAAAGGAAGGGGGCAAAACTCACTTAACAAATTTCTCACTTAGCAGCATAAATTTTGGGCTCAGATTGCTAATTTGGAAAATTAAAAAAAAAAGTCTGGAGTACTTTTTTCCAAGAAAGAGCAAAACCCAGCCACATCATTTAATACAATTAATCATGGCTTGCACTGTAAAGTGGAGCAAAAGCTGTTGTAGATGTGAGTCTTTAGACTAAATACGATGGTTTTCAGCATCATGATATAAATATAATTTCAGCAATTAAAGCATGAACACCCGAATCAATCAATAAAAAAAGTCAATTATGCAGAGGGATCAGAATGTGAGATCAGTTTTATATCAGGTCCTTCTAAACCATGATTACCTACCCTGACCAGGGATAGAAGGAGGACAAGGAATTCTGTCAATTTCTATAGAACAGAATATAATAGAGTTGGAGGTCTTCTAGTCCAACCCCCAGCTCAGGCAGGAAACCCTATACCATTTTGGACAAATGGCTGTCCAGTCTCTTCTTAAAAACTTCCAGTGTTGGAGCATTCACTGCTTCTGGAGGCAGGTTGTTCCACTGATTAATTGTTCTAACTGTCAGGAAGTTTCTCCTTAGTTCTAGGTTGCTTCTCTCTTTGGTTAGTTTCCACCCATTGCTTCTTGTCCTGCCTTCAGGTGCTTTGGAAAATAGCTTGACTCCCTCTTCTTTGGGGCAGCCCCTGAGATATTGGAATACTGCTATCATGTCCCCCCCTTGTCCTTCTCTTCATTAAACTAGACATACCCAATTCCAGCAACCATTCCTTATATATTTTAGCCTCCAGTCCCCTGATCATCTTTTTTTGCTCTTCTCTGCACTCTTTCTAGAATCTCAACATCTTTTTTACATCGTGGTGACCAAAACTGGATGCAGTATTCTTTGTTAAATAAAGTCCTTGAAAAAAGTGACGTATGACTCATCCTCACACTTAAGCCCATTGCAGCATCCTCACAGTCATGTAATCAAAATTTGTGGGCTTGGCAACCATTTATGATGATTGTAGCATGGTGGGGTCATGTGACTGCTATTTTGGTCTACTAGTTTTGTTAATTATGGTCTAGTGCATGGGTCGGCAACCCGTGGCTCCGGAACCGCATGCGGCTCTTTCAGCCGTCTCCTACAGCTCCCAGCCACGTGCAGTGCCAAAACAAAAATAGGACTAAAAAAGTTGAACCAATCAATTCAAACTTCTAACGAAAAAAGTTTGAATTGATTGGTTCGACTTCTTTGGTTTGTGGGACGCTGTTCGCCATGGGCTTGACATAAATGGGGGGGGGGAGAAAGACAGCTCTGGAGGGAGACAGCCCTTTAGCAAGAAGCCGGCGGTCTGAGCGGAGCAGCACGGAAGACCTACTGGTTGGTGTGGGAGGCTCCAGCATTGCCGGTGAGCAAGGCCTTGTGTCCACAGACCAGTTCCACACCCTGACGACCAGCTGGACCGGTTTTCACTGCTTCTTTGCAAACAAACGCAAAAGGTTTCGGGGTTTTGATCGCTGCTTAGTTCATGCTGCCCAGTGTCTGTCTGCATGCCTGCCTGCATGCCTGCCTGCATGCCTGCCTGCATGCCTGCCTGCATGCCTGCCTGCCTGCATGCCTGCCTGCATGCTTGCAGGCCTCCATGCTCCTTCCCCGAAGCATGCAATTGCTCAGAGCCCATCCCAAAAGGTGCTGCTTCCCTGGCAGGAGCCGAGTTTACAAGCCTCGTTGGCAAGTCGGGAAAACCAAAGGTCCAGAGGATTCCCTCCTGATGCGGAGCTGCAGTGTCTGCTCCTGGGCTGATGGGGGAGTGGGGGGCTATCCAGGGACTAAAAAGTCCTTCAGGACAGACTCAGGGCCAGCCCTCTTTCCCTGGCCGCAGGAGAAGGGGAGGTGCAGGCTCTTCACTTGGGCAAGCAGATGAAAAAAACCCCGAAAGCAGGAGGGAACCCTCCGGACGTTCGGTTTTCTCGGCTTGCCAACGAGGCTTGCAAACTCAGCTCCTGCCAGGGAAGCTCCTTCCCCGAAGCATGCAATTGCTCAGAGCCCGTCCCAAAAGTTCATAAAATTATGAGCGACTCACAACTGCCTTGCTTTACAATGGAAATTCTGGTCCCAATTGTTATCTTAAGAGGAGGAATACCTGTAGCACATAGTCAGTTGATGTCCATTCTTCTTTGCTCAAACTGTTTGTAAAAATAATAGTATATGTTTGAAAGTGGTAGGTAAAATTAAATTTGTGTATTTGGAAAGTTGTTTTAAAAATTGGTTAGACTGTTAGAGATTAAATAAAACTCACGTCAGGGAATTTTAGGTAGGAAAAATAATATATTAGAGGCAGTTACAAATAAAATTGCTTCTTACATGCAAACTTTGTACAGTTTCTTCAGATTTCAATGTACCCCCAAAATTTCTTTGGACTTAAAAATAACAACTTGCTGAAGACGTGGATCCAATGTCATCACACAAACATAGCTGAGAAATATTGCAAACTAGATTTGAATGTATCTGGAAGTGATTTTTCCAGGGATCCAGTAAAAAAAACAAACACCTTTCTGCCTATTTAAATAAAAATTTTTGAAATTGCTTTGCTTAGAGACATTCTCTAGAGCTGGCTTAGGAATTCTGGGAGTTGATGTCCACAACTCATAAAGGGGCCATGGTTCCCCACCTCTGCTCTGGACGTAAAGCATATAGTCCAGTTGGTATTGTGGTAAGAACACACCCCTCCCCCCCAGAGAATGAAATATTTAGAGGAATATTAAAAGAGGCAGAATATTATATGTCCCCAAAGGAGAAATGGAGAAAAAACTTAAAGACAGACAGCAGCCCCAGTCTTTCTTAACAGCCTCAAGCAGAAGCCTCAAGTCTTTAAAGATGGATATTTTATACTATTAAGAAAGACTGGGTCAATCAATTCATAAACAAAATGCCTTCTGCCCCCACAGATAATGGGATTAAGAATTTACATTCCCCGACCCAAATTCTAAGAACAGGACGTGACCTTTAGGACATAATAGGATTAATGCACCATCTTTAGACTAGCAAAAGACACAAATGCCCACCTCACTGCACAACCCAGAAACATTTCCATTTCAAAGTCTCAGAGTCCCATATCTCAACTCCAGTTGGTCAGCTGTCCCAGAACCACATGCTACTGCTGGTTCTGCTCATCAATAAACAGGAGCCTTCTTTCTTAAGCAGCCTCCATTTTATTGCCAGGATGGAACTGGACCTGATTTTTCTTCTAACAGTATGCTGGTTTTCAGTATGCTAGTTTGTCAGTTGGCAGACGGGAGGAAAAGGGAGGGGAAAGCATTTTACATGTGTGTGTGTGTGTGTGTGTGTGTGTGTGTGTGTGTGTGTCCACACGTGTGCATGGGGCCGCAAGCACATGTACACTGCAAATGGGGTGGGGCTAGCATCCATGGATACTCACTAGCCCTGCTCCATTCTTGCATGGTGCAGTGTGCCTTGTTTCTGCACCCCGTGGCATGGCGGCAACTGTTTTTGCGACTTTCAGCACGGCAGCAGCCCATTTTTGCGCCCCGTGGCATGGCGGTGGTTCATTTCCGGACCCCATAGTGTGGCGGTGTCTATTTTTGCACCTTGCAGCATTGCAGTGGCCTGTTTTTGCTCCCCACAGTGTGACAGTGCCCATTTTCATGCCCTGCGGATTGGCGGTAGCCCATTTTCACACTCGGCAGTGTGATGGCATCCATTTTCACACCCTGCAGCATGACGGTGGCCCATTTTCGCACCTGAGGCATGGTGTCGGTGTCCCATTTTCATGCCCTGAGGCATGGCGGCGTCCCATTTTTGTGCCCTGAGGTGCAGCGGCAGCCCGCTTTTGCTCCCTGTGGTGCAGCATCCTGTTTTTGTGCCCTATGCCACAGTGGTAGCACAAGTAAGGGGCATGCACGCACACGTCACACACTGGCCAGCCTGTCCTGCGGCCTGGTGGCCTGCAGGCCATGGCTCACTACCGGGCTGCAGCCCACAGGTTGGGGATCACTGATGGAAGGCATACAAAAGAAGAAATAACCTACATCAGCTTGCCTAGCTCACGTCAGCCAGTTGAAATGCATCCAGAAGGTGTTAACGTTGGGAAAGACTAGACTGTATACCTTGCTAATGAAAACTTTAATCTCTTTTAAACTGTCAGGTGATTAGTTTCAATCTGCCTATCCTAAATTTTTAAGAAAACAGAGTCAAACCTTCAGACCAGTCATTGAGAGGGCAAAATCTTGGCCTTCAGTGAAAGCCCTGCTTTGGTCTCTATTAATTTCATTTCTGTAGATTTTATCTCTGTATCCAAGATGGATATAGATTCAGTCTGTAAAACCATTGTCCTGCTGAATGTTTCTTATTCAGATTTTTATTGCATCTTTATTATTGTTACACTGTAAATAACCAAAGGTGGCAAACATCCTCCTATTTCCCCCACAACAACAACCCTGTGAGGTAAGATGAGTTGAGAGAGAGTGATGGGCCCAAAGTCATCCAGCTGGCTTAAAATGAGACTAGAACTCACAGTCTCCTGGTTTCTAGGCCAGCATCTTAACCCCTAGACCAGGGATAGGCAACCTTGGCTCTTTTATGATTCGTGGACTTCAACTCCCAGAATTCCTGAGCCAGCATGGCTCAGCTTGGAAACCTCTCCCTTTCCCCTCAGCATGGCTGGCTCAGGAATTCTGGGAGTTGAAGTCCACCAGTCATAAAAGAGCCAAGGTTGCCTACCCCTGCACTAGACCAAACTGGCTCTTTTATTTTTCTTAAGTGTTGCCTATTCTTTTTCAGCTAACTTTTTAAAATGGAAGAAACCCATCATATGTCTCAGGAATTTGGGAGCCAGAGCTTTTCAGATTACAGGGATGAATCATCTCTGCTGCTCCTACCGTAATAACAGTGGTTTTCCCTCCCTGTTTAGTTGAGATTTTCCCTGTACTTTGAGTAAATCAACATTAGGTGGCAGTGCATGGTCACATTATGGGCTAAGCAGAAGAGTTTCACCAGCAATCTCTAACAAAAAAAGGGGGATGAGGTTTTATTGAACTCTAACCCTTATTGTGATGCTGGACATGAAATGATCTCCCAAGCATTACAAAAATCCAATGTTCCAGCCAGTGCCACAAAAGCATTAAATATCCAGACTAAAAGAGAATGCAATGCTCTGAGTTAATCTGTTTCAGACCTGTATTTTTATTCGGCTGTTTCATCCAGATGATTAAGAGAGACTTATCTTCAATTATTTCTTCCTCTCTTCTCTTTTGTACTTGCTCACCAATATGCGGTGGTGGGATTCAGCGGGTTCGCACTACTTCGGCAGAATCGGTAGCTAATTTTTTGTTGCCCAGGCCCAGAATGGACTTCCAGAAGCGTCATCCACACAGTTCACATATTTGAATCCCACCACTGCCAATATGCCACAATGGACATGGTAGCAACTCTTTGTGCCCATCAGTAGTTTGACTACTAGGGCAAATCATGAGAGATAAATTTTGGGAAGGCTCTTCATAAGATCTCTTTGTACCTGTTTCTCAGTTGGCCTCCTGCTGTTGCTTTTGGTTGGACTAAATCTCTGACTTATTCTAAATTCCTAAGTAAAAGGGGGGGGGGGATTACATGATATAGTATTACTAGCAATATTCTTGTCACCAAATGTGGTTTGTGCAAAGGACCAGATTTTTCACCAGGACTGCCAATTGGGCATATCTCTGCAAGAAACCTTTCTTGCTGGATTTTAGCAGAAGTTGCTACACATGTTCAAGAAGCACTGTGATCATATTATTCCTCCACACACTCCTGGTTTTGCTCTGGCGCTCCAAACTCAGCTCAGATCAATGTTTCCTGTTGGTGGTCTAAGGGCTAAGGGGGGAGGGGGTGGGTGTTGACCATCTCATGATATTTACACAACAATAAAGGAGAATATTTGTTGAACTGAGGGGTCTTTGATGCTCTCTGAGCTTGGTTGTTTTCTTGCAGACGTTTCTTTACCTAAACATCATCAGTGCTATCATGAGGGTGTTGGTGGGAGTGGTCTTCTAGATTCTCTCTGTTACCTTGTTTGGCAATTCCTTGATTGAGGTATTGTTTACTTCCTGATGGTTAGTCTGATGTTAATTTTGGAGTTAATCTATGTTTATCTGGATGTTGATTGCTGGTGGAAAGGTGTTTTGATCTTTTGTTCTCTTTAGGCAACAGTTGGGGGACAGCTGCTTTCATTGGGAAAGCTGGAAAATGAAAATTGCTTTCATATTGAGCAGGTAGAAACCAGGAAAACTGGAAGGTGAGCTAGTCTAAAAGGAACTTCATTAAAACCCACTGAAGGTTACCTGGGATGTTCACGTATAATAGAGGTAGTCCTTGACTTACAACAGTTTATTTAGTGACCGTTCAAAGTTACAACAGCATTGAAAAAGTAACTTATGACAGTTTTTCATACTTAGAACCATTGCAGCATCCCCATCATCATGTGATCAAAATTAAGACCCTTGGCAACTGACTCATATTTTATGGGGGTTGTAGTACAGGCACATCCAGGATGTCTGCAGAAAGCACATCTCCCCAGCACAGTCCTTTCAGCAGTTCCAAGAAGGCTCCACACCCATTTGCACCACTTAGGTGACCCTGAGGACACAGATAAATCTCCAAGTGGCCTCAACGACTCTCTAAAAGAATGCAAATGACCAGCTGTCTGAAAGGAGTATAAATCCTTCCATTCCCCACTATCCAGTCAGAACTGAAAAAGCTTCATGGAAAAGAAGCGAAATGTCTTCAAAGAAAAACAAGGAAGTCCAGTTGCCTCTTGAACCTTTGGGTTTTCCTTAGATGCTTTCCCCAATTAGTTGTCCTGAAAAGATGTTGGGATTATAATTTTCAGAAATCCTGGTTGACAAAAGGAATTTTTTCCTTAATATTGGTTCTGGGCGATACAGCCACTATCTAATTTTATCTCTCTTAAAACACTGAAGGCAAGTTCTTCCTCAGGGATGAGATCCAGTTCAAGGGTTGAAGGCCATTTCATCATGAGATTGTGGCAATATTCAAGCAGGCGAATGACGCTGGTATTTCTCCATGCTAGAGCCAATGTCTGGCAGTTTGCCTGCTAGAGGTCTAGAGGGAAGTAATTCATGTTCAATTTGAGTTCATCCATCAAATAAAACTACTATTACACTGCTCCAGTAAATGGAATCAATAGAAACCTTGTTGAAATAATTGGATGGGTAGCACTGAAACAATTGAACGACCTTCATGGGTCTTGATGGAGGTTGATGATGAAAGTTAATACTTACAAGTTCTCCATGATCATGGTGTTATGACAGCTATTCCGCACACTGGGATCTGATGCATATATAATGCTAACCCCTGATTTACGTGGTTTAATAAAGCACAAATGTTTGCCTTCACACATTATGCTAATCAAGGTACCAAATTTTATAAGCCAGAATGGCCGAGTCCATATATTATGTTAAGACCCAAGCAAGCAAACCACATTATAACTTAGGGTGAAGTGTGAAATCAGTGGTGACTTTTCCACACATGAACAAATAATTTGGGTTTATTGTATCTATAGTACATTTTAATATAAGACATCTAACAAATGAAAGTTTTGAGGGAGTCCCATAAGCAGAGAAGGTTGGGACTTGGACTGGAGAAGTTCAACAAACTCTATCACAGAAAGCATCATGAAAAGGGACTCCAGCACTATATGTCATTTCTATTTATCCAGAGACACAATGCAAATAACAATTGCATGTTTACAGTTTTTTAGCACTTGTAGCTCTTGACTTACAATCACAATTGAAAGCAACATTTCTGTTGCTAAGTAAGAGAATTGTTAATTGAAATTGGCCCTATTTTATGACCTTTATGGCCACAGTCATTAAGCGAATCACTTGCAGGTGTTAAGTTAAAACAGTTATTAAGTGAATCTGGCTTCCCCATTGACTTTGCTTGTCAGAAGGTTGCAAAAGGTGACCACATGACCCCAGGACCGGGCAATCGATGTAAATACATACTGGTTGCCAAGCGCCTGAATTTTGATCATGGGAATCAAAATGGAATGCTGCAATGGTAGTAATGTCGGTCTTCGGGACCCTTTGAAAAACCAGCAGGGTGGGGGGCATTTGGATGTCAAAGAGCACCTCATTCCACAGAGCTGTTTCAGAGAATAGGTAGTTCCTGGATCCCAACGTTTGAATAGAACAGAATAGAATAGAATAATAGAGTTGGAAGAGACCTTAGAGGTCTTCAAGTCCAGCCCTCAGCTCAGGCAAAAAATCCTACACTATTTCAGACAAATGGTTGTCCATTCTCTTCTTAAAAACTTCCAGTGTTGGAGCATTCACAACTTCTGGAGGCAAGTAGTTCCACTGGTTAATTGTTCTAACTGTCAGGACATTTCTTCCTAGTTCTAGGTTGCTTCTCTCCTTGGTTAGTTTCCATCCGTTGCTTCTTGTCCTGCCTTCAGGTGCTTTGGAGAATAGCTTGACTCCCTCTTCTTTGTGGCAACCCCTGAGATATTGAAACACTGCTATCATGTCCCCCCTCGTCCTTCTCTTCGTTAAACTAGGCATACCCAATTCCAGTAACTGTTCCTGATATGTTTTAGCCTCCAGTCCCCTAATCATCTTTGTTGCTCTTCTCTGCACTCTTTCTAGAGTCTCAACATCATTTTACATCGTGGTGACAAAAACTGGATGCAGTATTCCAAGTGTGGCCTTACCAAGGCATTATAAAGTGGTATCAACACTTCATGTTTAATCAATGTTTGTTTAATCAAAGGAACCCAGAGCACAACAACCCTGCCAGAATGAAGCAGTCAGGCAGATAATATAGGGAATAGGTGATCCCTCAAGTAACCAGCCTCTATGTCAAGTAGAGCTTTATAACAAACCACCAGCATTTTGATTTATACCCCGAAGCAAACCGGCAACCTGTACAGCTCACAAAGCAAGTGTTACATGGGCATACAAAGACAGGCCCACCCCTGCCAGTACCACCACAATTCAGCATTGGGTGGCCTTCAAGGGCAGCCCCATGGAGTATCTTTCTTCATAGCAGGGATGTTGGAGGAATCTGGCTTAAACTGTGTCCATATGAGCAGACACATTCTATCAGTTGCTTCAGCATCTCACTTGTCATTCCATGGTTCCTACATACATCTCCAGTTCTGTCACATCAAACTCAGAGGGGTATCCTTATCGCAGCAATGATAAGCTGAACTAGTTAGTCAGTGATATGTTCATCAATCACATGCCCTTGTCACGTTCCCCCACAGCCTCTGACAAGCTGTTTACAAGGCTAGGGCTTCCTTAAACAAGGCAGATCTACCCAACAGATGGAATTGTCCTCCTCTGAGGAAGAACAGGTGTCATCTGAAAGTCTGAGTGCTACTATTTACCACCCCTCTGTTTCTTTATTCATCATGATATATCATCAGCTAATTATAAACATTGACCTCCAAGTTTAGAGAGTGGCCTTTCGTACATTAGACTCTGGCTTTGTTTAATTTGAATAGTTGAAAATGCACTGATTCTCTAAGTTTTGGAGACAATAGAAGAAGGTGAAATTAATATTCTATATTTAACAGCTCAGCTAGTTTATGATCTGTTCATTGATCCCTTTAAAGGATTTAGCTGGATTTCAGAGCGGCTCACCACTTTCAACAGCCTGCAACAGTATTTTGTGAATGCTGGTCTTGAAAACATATCAGTACAATAATAAGACCAAATATTGGTGTTGTGAGTAATGAAAATACTACCAGGTACAAGTAAGCCAAACTGAAATGGCTCCATATTGCAGTAACTTTTAAAAATATAATAAATCTATGTTTAATGGTATATTGTGATACTCTTAATTTTCTTCATTTTTGATTCATTGAAGCCTTTTGTATAATTGTATAAAAAGGCTTCAGAGTTGCACCATTTGTAACTATTTGAGTTGAAGATTCCTGATCTAAGGCAATAAAACATACATAATTTGAAACTTGTTTGTGTTGTGCTACTCTCCTGTGGATATTTTTAAAAACATACTTGTTTTTACTAACCTTGTAAGATAAAATAGAGTGATTGGTAACTCAGGAAGCTACAATTTATAGATTTTGAATGAACTTAAATTTGTGCACTAATAAAATTTATTATTATAATGTATTTCCTTCTGAAAAATGTTCAGCAAATGTTGATAGCTTAGGATCAACTCAAGCTTTATCCAAGAGTGTCACCATCAACATGATGATTATAATTTATTATTACTGGCATATGGCTCCTTTCCACAATATAGCACTCTAGGCAGTTTCCAAAAAAGTCAAACAATTAACTAATATAATTACAATCAAAGCAAATAATTAATACATCAGAGGTCGATGAAGACCAATACATTTTTAAAAATCAGTCTAAAAGTAGAATTAATGATAGGAAAAACAAGAAAACCCATTGAGGAATCCTTGGTTTGGCAAAGGGATTTTTTTGATAACCAGATCATAGAATCATAAAAATATGCAAGTGGAAAAGACATTAGAAGTTATTAGTCCAACACCTAGTGCTTGGTATAGTAACACATGTATGATAAGTGATCCTCTAGTCACTGTTTGAAGATATTCAGGGAAGGAAAACTAACCAAACTGGAAACTAACCAAAGAGAGAAGCAACCTAGAACTAAGGAGAAACTTCCTGACAGTTAGAACAATTAACCAGTGGAACAACCTGCCTCCAGAAGCGGTGAATGCTCCAACACTGGAAGTTTTAAAGAAGAAACTGGACAGCCATTTGTCCAAAATGGTATAGGGTTACCTGCCTGAGCAGGGGGTTGGACTTGATGACCTCCAAGGTCCCTTCCAACTTATTATTATTACTACTACTACTACTACTACTACTACTACTACTACTACTACTACTATTACCTCTTCTACTGGCTAATGGCTTCTTCATCTAGAGTTAGGAAGTTCCTTCTGATGTCTATCTTGAAATCCTTTCCTTGGTCCTATTCTTTTCCTCTGGGGAAGTATAAAATTAGTCCCATTTCAACAGCTTCTACATTCCATCTAAACTCAAAGGACATTTTTCCTCACCTGGTGGTCTTTAGTCCTTAAAACAGAGGGGTCCAACATTTTATGGGCTGAGAAACATTGTTGAGCTTTGAATGACTACCCTTTCTAAAGCAGTGAAGAAAAAGTTTGGAACTTGGACAAATAAAAATCCCAACATTCATAAGCATAAGCCATCATTTCTAGCTTATAACAGAGGGACCTAGGACAGCAATTACCTGCCAGGATTAAACAATGGCTACAGGAAAAAGCTCCCTTGTCAGGATCTCCTTCTGTTTATTATTGATTTACTGATTAGTTCAATTTGTGTAGATGCCCATCTCAAATTTATGACTCTGTATGGCTCATAGCAGTTAAAACACAACCAAAACAGTAAACAAAATACAACATGAAAAGATGTAAAAACAAAGCCCTATAAATTCATCTTAAAAACCATATTTAAAACTATAAAATACAATCAGGAGCTGAGTTATAAAACATTCAACAACATTCAATACAGCTATTTGAACAGGGTATAGCATTCAGGTGGAATCTCAGGCCTGGTGGCAAAGCTATGTCTTCAGAGCCTTATGAAAGGTCATGAAGTAAAGACCAATCTAATGTCCGGAACATTTTTCCAGGTCAAAGTGTCCAATCTCTCATGTCTGCTCTCAATAAGAAAAAGGGAGATGTATTTCAGAGACAATGATTTGTACAAAGCCAGTAAGTAATATCTAATTTGAAACATCCTTCCTGTTGATATGATTGAGAACTTAGGAATCAGTTATATGTCTCACACTACAAGTATTTTACTACTGTATCTGACTGGGGACCTTCTTCGACAAATTATTATCATTTTCTCAGTGGTTTTTTTTAACTTAATAGAGGTCTGATTCATTTGACTAATTTGCATTTGATAACTTGGTCAGGTACAAAGCTTGTCACAGAATGTTCCTTCTTATCATGTGAACGTAATATGAATAATTAAGGTCTGTCAAAGAAACACCATCCGTTCAGGGCTAAATAATTGCAGTAAGCAGTAATGACATTCTTGTCTGGCTCTGAAATTCCTTTAAAACTCTTATTTTTTTTCCCCTCTGAGCTTAAGGAAGGAATTCAGTAGGAAAAAGGAGGCTCTTACTGATGAATACCAGTGCAATCAAAAATACGCTGAAGAGTCCTAAGGAGGGATCCACGTTTCTTTTATTCATTTCTTCACAGACCTTAGGACGCGTTTTCATTATTCAACTTTTATTTCCATTGAAACCTGTTAGAAGAATAATTTGGAGTTCCAGAAATCGGGGGTGGCACAACAAATTTAAAAAAAGGAAATCCAGACATACGGTGAGAAAAGAGATTCATTTCATTCCCAAGAACAAAGAGATTTTTTTCTTGGTTTGTGTATGTGCTGGTCTTAATATATGTTCTTCCTGTGCAGATGTGTACTTCCTGTGCAGATTTGGGGTTTGATCCTGAGATGTGTGTGAAATCTGGAAAGGAAGATTGCTCTCAGATATGTAGGTTTCACCTCTGGTGTCTCCCTTTATCCTGGGGGGATTCCTTTTCTTTGATGGGGCCATTGAGGTGCTAGTCTGTTAGGAATTGAATGAGGCTGGTCAGAAGTTGGGCTACTAAAAAGGGGGAGCAGATCAGATGTCCTTTAACTTCTAACAAACCAATGGAAGATAGTGAACTTCCAGAATTGCCAAAGAAAGATAATTATGCGAGATAACAGAAGTACAGAGACAACCTATGTATGATGTCAATAAGTGAGGGATGCCTTTCACTGTTGCCTTTTTAAGGGAGGCAAGATTTTAAACTTAGGCCTGTCTGACTGAGGACTTTCTCTTTGCGAATCTTCCTTCAAAGAAATGGCAGCTTGATGTCAGATCCAACCCAAGAATGTCATAGAACAATCCAGCCAAGATGTAGTTCTTTATTTAGTTGTTGGATTCCATGGGCACTTCCACCACCTGCCATATTACGAGAGGAAGGGTATATGCAGTACCCCAGCCATCAAACAAGATAGTGTTCATATTTTGTTTGATTGAGAATGATATGTCCCTCTTAGGTTTAGATACTTAACATCCCTACTTGAAAGAACAGCCCACTGTGATCTGAATGGCAGTTTCTCCTATTGCCTCTTGGGAAGTCTATCCATCAGGGATCCCCAAACTTGACGGTTTTAAGACTTGTGGACTTCAACTTCCAGAATTCTTCACCCAGCAATACTGGCTGGGGAATTCTGTGAGTTGAAGTCCACAAGTCTTAAAGTTGCCAAGTTTGGAGATCCCTGTTTTACCTTGTGAGGCAGAACTGCTAAGTTTATAGGTAAGGCAGTTAATCTAAAAGGTTGTCACATTGAACAAATTGGGATATCCTGTAAAGCAGTAGTCTCCAATCTTTCCAGCTTGGTGGACAGGCGGGGTGGGGGACAGGGAATGGTTCTGTGTGAGTGACAGGCATGCGTACGAAGCTCCATTTGCACGAGCAGAGGGCATGCGTGCCCATCACTTGCACGAGGGCAGCTCTGTGCACACGCTCACTACTTTTGCACAGCCTGGTTCTGAACAGACCGCAGCCTGGGGATTGGGGACACCTGCTATAAAGATGATATATGTATTGGCAACATTAGGACGTGTGAATGTTGATCCGTTGTATTTACCACATATGTATTTTATTGCTTATTATCTTTAAGCTATTTCACCCTGGAATTAAATCCTGTATTTTATTTTTGTTTTATATTCTTGATATGGTTGTAAGACAAATCAACGAATAAACTATCTATTTAAAAAGTCTATCTACGACTCTACCCCTAACAGATATATCCTGGGAGATTCTAAAGAGTGACTGTCCTAAATTTCTTCCTCTGTCTCTGATCCAACTCTGTCTCTTTACTCTCTCCCCCACCCCACCCCCTTTGAAATGTCCTCCTTTCTTCCTGGGAAATTGCTGCTTCATTGTATAGTCCAGGGGTCTCCAGATCTGGCAACTTTAAGACTTGTGAACTTCAACTCCCAGAATTCTGGAAGCTGAAGTCCATAAGTCTTAAAGTTGCCAGGTTTGGAGATTCTTGCAATAGTCCATCATATCAACTCCCCATTCCTAGACACAGTCCAGCACATCTTGTTTGCCTTTTCTAATTTCAGTGCACATATTTTATATATAGGTATACCCAAACAAGAATTAATTCAAATAACCATGTTCAACCGTATCATTGATAATTATAATTAGGAAGGGAAGACAGTTTTTCCTCCCATACAGATGATTGTTCAGATATAATTGGTAGTGACAGCTATTTCTGGAGGGCCTTAAGGAGATGGCACAATAGCTTTCTGTATCTTTTCTCAATGCAGTGCTTCTACCACAAGTTCCATAATTCTGAGAATTTAGGAAAAGGATCCACTTGGGGAAAACTACTGTAGATTGAATGCACTGTACTGATAAAAGGTAAGAGAGATCATTGTTGCTCAACAATCAGCAATAAAATAAAAAGAATAAAAATAATCACATAAAAAATAAAAAGAAAAGAAAAATAATGAAATAAAAGAAAAATAATAAAATAATAAAATAAAAAATAAATAAATAAGGAGCTGTGATGGCACAGTGGTTAGAATGCAGTATTGCAGACTAATTCAGCTCATTGCCAGAAGTTCAATCCTCATGGTCTCAAGGTTGACTCAACCTTCCATCCTTCTGAGGTAGGTAAAATGAGGACCCACATTGTTGGGGACAACATGCTGACTCTGTAAACCGCTTAGAGAGTGCTGGAATGCACTGTGAAGTGGTATATAAGTCTAAGTGCTATTGCTAATATTTTCATTCCCTGAACAAGTTATTTAATACTGAGCATTTTTCAAAACCATTGTCTTAGTCTAACCTCTCAAGACTGAATAATTACCTCTAGTTTGCAGTTTATATGCATTGCCAGATGTCAGAAATCATCTATGGGATTTACTAGAGGAATACTAAAACAACAGGATGATAGATTAGTTCCATGATGGTTTGGGAGCTGGTGGATCAGCAATGTGTATTTAACCAGTAGTAAGTATTGGGGTAGCCTAAATCGGCAGTCAAGATGCTGCAGAACTTTAATTTTCCACTACTCCAGGCATCACATGAGTGGAGAAGGATGCTGAGATCTAACTCAGCAGCATATGGAGAGTCATATGCTGCTCACCATTGAGTTAGCTTATCATGAGAAAAACATCAGGGCTGGCAATTAGGATACATCAGCTGATCAGTAGTCATGCTGAGAATACTTTATTCCAGGGATCTACCAATCAGTCCAAATCTTTTTCTGTCTCTCAGATGTTTAGATAGATTTTTCTGGCTGCATTGCTAACTGGCCACAAGTATCTTTGCTGCTATGTATATTTAATTTGGATGTTTTTTTTAAAAAAAAGTTTTTAGTATTTTAATTGTAATATTATTAAAATGTTAAGTTGCCCAGAGTCATTGATTGAGATAGGTGGCAAATTAATTAATTAATTAAAATTTAAGAATCCACATAGTTGTTACTTGCAATTATTTGTCATTTGTGCTCAGCTTTCCTAATATACATATTAAAGGTACAAATTTTTCTACACATATTTTTGGGGGGCTGATCATATTTTTGCTTCAAAGTATTTTTTTCTGTGTCAGCTGTTGCGTGGCAGATGATAGACTCCAGCACATTCCATACAATCCTGGCAAACCATGCTATGATGGCATTTTTTAAATTTTTTTTATTTTTGGCAAATGGTATCATTTCTTTCCTTCTGATATCCATAGCCTTTTTTTTCCATCTTTAATTTGGCCACATTTGAAGGTATTCTAAATTCAACAAAAAACAGAATCAAGAAAGTGGATACTATCCTGAAACTTACACATTCCCACCTCCAATATCTTACCAACATGCATTTTGGATATAATTTCAATAGAGGAAAACTGATGAAGAACATTGATGATGTTACCTGCTTGGGCAATGACACAACTGCAAGCAAACAGTCAAGTTCAGAGAGCACCAAAGACTCCACATCTAAGATATAATTACCTGATCCAAACAGATATTGAAGCCGCCTTATGAATGTGTAAGAACAGGAGGAAATATGAGTCAAACAAAGTAGGTATTCCAGATAATATCTTATTTAATTAATGAGGCAGTAGCCTACTTAGGAAATTATAGTCTTTCCATCAATTACATCACTCTAAGACACAGTATCTCATGTCTTAAATATGCATCTATATAAAGAACATAGGAACATCCTAAGCCAAATTTCCTAGGAATAGAAGCTCAATTGCTCTGCAATTGATGATGGTGCTTATGTGGTTCAATCAACAATTCAATCAATTGATGATGGTGCTTATGTGGTTCAAAAACAAACAAACCCAGCTTTGGGCACATCAGAGAATCAGAGCCAAAAATATTTGAGTCACCCCTGAAAGGAAAGGAAGGCCCATCCCAATGTCAACGGGCACAGATCATTGAGGAAAACCTGAGAAACAGAGCATGGAATCAAGAAACTGAAATCCTGAGGAGGTGTAACTACTCTGCAGGATAGGATCTAATGACAGTGTGACTGCAACTGTGCCAGTTTTTTTAGGTGTATCACAAATTCCACTTCTCTAATTGTTGTTAAAATAGGACTAGACACAGCCTTTTCTTTATTTTCTGAAAAAGCAATTTCCTTTTACTTATTTATATAAAAAGGCCATAGTTAGTTAAGAACCTTCTAGTTTATTTTCTTAGCTTTCTGATTCCTGAAATCCTTGAAATTATTTTTTATTTTATAAGAAAATTATTATAAAAAATTATATAGCGATTATACTGTATGTGTGTATACACACACATATAAACAAAAATATATTGTATGTGTATATATGTGTATATATACATATAATATAATCCCTATATAATTTTTACAATAGTTTTATAATAATTTTCTTATGAAAATGAACTTATGATACACAAACAAATACACACACACATATGCACATACATTCACACATATTCATTTAAATGTGTGTGCATAATATATATAATTAAGAGAGTGTGTAATATATGTTTGGATATGCATAACTACGAATATAAAATGTCTAACAAAATAATTATCTAAACCCTGTTTGACAATATTATCATCCATGCTGTCTCTTCTACACAGTTATATCTCAAATATCAGCCTATTTAGCTACTTGAAAAAAGAAAATTAGGCACCATGAGGAAAATTGTGTGATTAGAGGTATGCTCATGAGATTAGAACCATCACAGAGAAAGATTTGAAGAAAATGCAATAAACTTCTGATTATAAATACAATTAATCACTATATTTAGAGCAGGAAGAGAATTTGAAACGTTAAAAAAGCCCTGGAGTTTTTGCTTTCATTTGACACACAATTTGACTCAAGTCAACTTCTGAGCTTTGCCAGTCATGCCATCAGAAGCTATGCAATCTTTTTAATTTTTGTGTTCCTGCCCATCTACTGTGTTCTTTTGGCTCTAGAGCTGGGAATAGAATAGAATAGAATAGAATAGAATAGAATAGAATAGAATAGAATAGAATAGAATAGAATAGAATAGAATAGAATAGAATACCTATACCATCTCAGACAGGTGATTGTCTAGACTCTAGTCTCTTCTTAAAAATCTCCAGTGATGGAGCACCCAAGATTTCTGGAGGCAAGCTGTTCCACTGGTTGATTGTTCTGTCAGGAAGTTTCTCCTTGATTCTCTAGGTTGCTTCTCTCTTTGATCAGTTTTCAACCATTGTTTCTCGTCCTTCCCTCTGGTGCTTTGGTGAACAATGTGAACCCCACTTCCTTGTGGTAGCCCCTCAGATACTGGAATACTGCTATCATGTCTCCCCTATTTCTTCTTTTCTTTAGACTAGCGAAACCCAAGTCCCATAGCCGTTCTTTGTATATTTTAGTCTCCAGGCCTTTGATCATCTTTGTTGCTCTTCTCTGAATTTTTTCCAAACTCTCAACATCTTTTTTGTGATATGGTGACCAAAGTTGGCTGCAGTATTCCAGGTGTGATTTTATTAGGGCTTTATAAAGCGGTACTAATACTTCGTGTAATCTTCATTCTATGCTTCTGTTTATACAACCCAGGATTGTATTAGCTTTTTTGGTTGCTGCTGCACACTGCTGGCTCATAGCCACTAGGGCTCCAAGATCCCTCTCACAGTTACTGTTTTTAAGCCAGGTCTCGCCCAATCTGTACTTGTACTTTTGATTTTTCCTGCCTAAATGTAAAACTTTGCTTTTCTCCACACTGAAAGTCATTTTGTTGGATAGAGCCCATTGTTCAAGTTTGTCTAGATCTTTTTGGATTCTGAGTTTGTCTTCTGGGGTGTTGGCTACTCCTGCCACTTTGGTGTCATCTGCAAATTTGATGAGTTCCCCTTCAATTCCCTCATCTAAGTCATTTATGAAGATATTGGAGAGTACTGGGCCTAAGGTGGAACCTTGTGGTATCCCACTGCTTACTTCTCTCCATGTGGATGTAGTGCCATTGAGGACTACTCGTTGAGTATAGTTTGTCAGCCAGCTACAGATGTGTGGATTTCAACTCTCAGAATTCCTCAGGCAGCCAATCCTGGAGCTGAAGTCCACACATCTTAAGGTCGCTAAGGTGGAGACACACTGTTCTTAGATGTTACACCCAATGACAGGGTGTAACCATTAGAAGTAACAGCTTCTACTGTTAGCCTACACCATACTCTTGGAATGTGCTTGAGGTAGAATAAACCAATCTCTCTAACAGATAGTCCTTGACTTGCAACTATTTCTTTAGTGACAGTTCAAAGTTCAATGGTCTTGAAAAAAGTGATCTATGTACTTACTTAAAAACCATTACAGCATTCTCACGGTTACATGATTAAAATTCGGCATGCATTTACAATGGATGCAGCATCCTGGGGTCATGTGATTGGCAACCTTCCCAGCTGACTTGTGCCAAGCAAAGTCAACAGGGGAAGCTGGATTCACTTAATGACTACATGATTCACTTAACAAATGCAGTGAATTGCATAATATCCATGGCAAAACAGTTGTCAAATCGGGTGCCACACATGTCTTGCTTAGCAACATAAATTCAGGTCCCAATTACAGGCAGTTCCCAACTTAACAACCATTCATTTAGTGACCGTTTGAAATTACAATGGCACATAAACGATCATTGTAGCACCCTTCTGGTCATGTGATCAAAAGCCATACACTTGGCAGCTGACTCATATTTATGACGGTTGCAGTGCCCCAGGGTCATGTGATCCCCTTTTGCCATCTTCTGACAGGCAAAGTCAATGGGGGAAGCCAGATTCACTTAACAACCGGGTTACTAACTTAACAACTGCAGTGATTCACTTAACAACTATGGCAAGAAAGGTTGTAAAATGGAACAAACTCACTTAACAACTGTCTTGCTTAGCAACAGAAATTTTGCTCTCAAACATGGTTGTGAGTCAAAGATTACCTGTATGGATGCAAATTGAGAACTACCTGTGTGTATTTTCTGGGAACTAAGATGAGCTTTTGCACGTATAAACTTATTCTTGGAACAAAATTGACATGGAAAGTGGAGTGCGGGATCTCTTTTCTTCAATCTGCAGCCTTCCAGGCTCATATACCAGTGGCAATAGACTTTGACACCAAGCCCTGCCTTTCCTGTATTTACAAATCAAAGAAGGAGATTTAAATCTGTTTTTACTTCCTCAAGACGCATAAGGAATGGCCCAAACAGAAATGACTTTTTAAAGGACAT
Organism: Bothrops alternatus; assembly: GCA_034064705.1. Classification (NCBI taxonomy): domain Eukaryota; kingdom Metazoa; phylum Chordata; class Lepidosauria; order Squamata; family Viperidae; genus Bothrops; species Bothrops alternatus. The sequence goes on from JARGCV010000016.1 coordinate 29,867,108, forward strand.
TGATTTATTTATTTTTATTAAGTTTCATGTGCCAATTATTTGCATTTTTGGAATCAAAGCTCTTTCTGCTTAAAATAGATAAAGGTATTTTAGAACATAACAAAACAGTTTGTTCCGATTAATGCCTGGAAGGAGCATTTCACAAACTTATTAAGTACAGTTTTCAACAAAGGAATTTACATAGTTTATTTTAAAGATTTTTTAAAAAGATATGACAAGCATGAAAACACCTGCCAGTAGTAAGTGCACTTGGAAATGGAATGGACTGTGAATATGACAGTGGCTGAACCAATCGTTTTTCTTTTGGAACAAATTTGCTTGTACAAATTCCATTGGTTGGGAGGCTTCAGGGCAACCACGTACCTAATGAAACTACTGTATTAGTAGCAAAATTCTGCTCCTCCGATAATTGCTATTACTCAAAGCAATCTAAGGAGTACTTACAATTTTTAGATGGTTCAGATACAGGATGCCACGGACAAAAATACTTCCAGTGGTGGGATTCAGCCAGTTCGCACCAGTTCAGCAGAACCGGTAGCTAATTTTTTGTTGCCCAGGCCCAGAATGGATTTCCGGAAGTGGCATCCACACAGAGAACCAGTTGTTCACATATTTGAATCCCACCGCTGAATACTTCCCATATAAAAGCATGCCTTTTGCAAAGCAATAAATTTAGTACCTTCATATTATGCATTCATCCATTCTGTTTATAGTGCTGCCCATTTCACATACATGACTCTGGGTGACTCACACACTTAAAAACAGAACACAATAGTTCCAGATAAACAACTAAAATGAAAACCATTAAAAAGCCGATTAAAACTTAATTTGAAGGAGTGCAATTTGTTTTTACTAATTTTCGCTCTGCTCTAGCTTCAGTTTCCTTCAATTAAGTCGTGCCATCTATCAGGACTCTGGAAGGGTGCCTTCTCTGTGGTGGCACCAGCCCTGTGAAATGTCATTATTCACAAAAACTGGGCTGATCCCATTCTGAAAAGTTTGAAAATGGACTCTTCTCCAAGGCTTTGGATAAGGCTGGTTGGGTAATTCCTGGTTGGGCGCATTATAATATATTTGTTGTTAACAGGATTTAATATTTTGTTTTATTTCCTGTTTTATTTTTATGCTGTGAGCTTCCCAAAGTTGATTGGGCTATACACTTTTATTTAGAAAGACGACTGGAATAAAACAACTTTTGTGCTAATGTTTCCTTTCTGAAGGCATTTTTCTGATTTTATCTGCACTGATGGGGCAGTGTGGTTCCTTCTTAGGAGAAATCAATAAACAAACCTGGTTTGTTCCTGTTCAGGTAGTCCTTGACTTATGACCTACCACTTAGTGACTGTTTGAAGTTATGACAGATTGCCCCAGGAATATTTATGACTTGTTTCCAAAGTTCTGATGGCTGTCACCAGGTCATGTAACTGCATTTTGGGCAACTTGGCAGCTGGCCCACATTTACGGTCATTTGCAGTGACCCACAGTCCCACAACTATGTTTTATGACTTTTTCATAGAAATCAGCATTTACTTCTGATTTTGGGCAAAATTGGCCCATAGTGAACAATTGGTTTGCTTAACAACCACAGCAAAAAAGATTGTAAAAAGAGATGGATCATGTCGGTGGTCCACTTTGCAAATGTCACAGTTTATGACCATAATGTCCTAAGATATTATATCCATTACAGTCATAAGTCAAGGACTTGTGCTCTTTCTTCTTCTCCATCCCTTCCCCTGGAAATCAGAGCAATGCTGAAAAGGAAGAGCTGGATTCTGACCTCCCAGGGTGTAGAGTTTCTAATGTGCATTTCACACTTTTGAGAATAATACACATACCCCTGCTTGAGGAGGGGGCTGGACTAGAAGACCTCCAAGGTCCCTTCCAGCTCTATTCTATTCTATTCTATTCTATTCTATTCTATTCTATTCTATTCTATTCTATTCTATTCTATTCTATTCTATTCTATTCTATTCCATCTCATCTCATCCCCTCTTTATTCTATTCTATTCTATTCTATTCTATTCTATTCTATTCTATTCTATTCTATTCCATCTCATCCCATCCCCTCTTTATTCTATTCTATTCTATTCTATTCTATTCTATTCTATTCTATTCTATTCTATTCTATTCTATTCTATTCTATTCTATTCTATTCTATTCTATTCTATTCTATTCTATTCTATTCTATTCTATTCTATTCTATTCCATCTCATGCTATCCCATCTCATCCCATCCCCTCTTTATTCTATTCTATTCTATTCTATTCTATTCTATTCTATTCTATTCTATTCTATTCTATTCTATTCTATTCTATTCTATTCTATTCTATTCCATCTCATCCCATCCCATCCCATCCCCTCTTTATTCTATTCTATTCTATTCTATTCTATTCTATTCTATTCTATTCTATTCTATTCTATTCTATTCTATTCTATTCTATTCATATAACAGGAAGGTTTAACACTTGGATGATGGGAGGGAGGGAGGGAATGATAGATGACAGAGAATGACAAGGAAGGGAGGGCTGTGCTGAAGTTCAAGCAAACCACTAGCATTTTAAGCTAGAATACCCTGCAAAGCCAAGCCATGTGGTGAGTTTATGGCTCACCTGCTGGGGCTTCACAATTTGCTCCACCCCACTAAGATGGGGTTGGGTGGAGCTACCCAGCTCCGAAGTGATTGGAAAGATCCGGCAGGAACTCCGCGGCCGGGAGAAGAAGTAGGAGAAGGAGCGGCCAAGGTCGCGGGGAGTACCGTCGGCAAACAGACCGCCCAGGTAAGAGCCAGAAGCGGCAGGACGCTAGGCCGAGCTCGGATGGGGTAGAAAGCAGGTGGGTCGTGATCAGGCTTCCCACTCGCGTCCGCGTCTTCCCACTTTGCAAGGCAGCGTCTCCCGGCTAGTCTCCATCTATGGTGCGTTTCCCCGCTAATTGCTTTCTATTCTGACGCGCTTTTCTTCTCTCCCCTCCCCAAGCCACAACAACCCGGTAAGGTAGGCTGGGCTCAGAAAGAAGGCAAAATATTTCTGGCCTGAATGGGAATGGGAATGGGGGGGGGGAGAGAGAAACTCTCCGATCAAAGTCCAGCAACAGCGTTGCCTCCGAAGCTCGCCTCCTTTGCGGGGATTCGCCGGGGAAGGCGGCGCGCGGCTCCTGGTTGTGGGGAAGGAGACGACAAGCAAGTCCGGGAGTCAAGGGGGAATATGAAGCGCTATTGAACTCTTCTGAGGAAGGGAAGAGTGCCAGCAAGGCAGCTAAAATTTCTAGGAAATCTGTACTTTCCTTCTGTGCTTAATCTGGAAAGAAATGTACTCTATGCTCCATGGCAGCTATAGACTAGCGTTGTGGGTGTGTGAGTGTGTGTGAGTGTGTTATTTATTTATGGGTGTAAAGGTTTGCTCTAGCTCCACTCTTAGGGACTACACAGACCATGCTGCTTTGTTCGCAACAGGGAAGGAGTTCCAGCATGTCTTTTTGACTTCCCCCAATAGCCTACAGCTGTGAAATTTACTGGTGGTCTCCCATCCAAGAGCTAACTAAGTTTCCAGAGCTAGGCCAGCTGCTTCTTTTTCATTCCGATATATATGACAGAGGAAAGGGTGACTTGGGGCCAGTCCCTCTTTCTTGGCCAAGGCAAAAATCACTGCTGAAATCTTCAGGATCTTGCCTGAGCACCTGGCCGGAAATCAAGGCTGACTTGAAGGCACAAGCACTCTTTGTACTGGTATACTTAAGCAGCAGCCAAGCCCCAATTTAAGGGGCCACCATGTTACGGCTTTTGAAAGTCCCATGTGAAAGGCCACGGAGTTCCCCAATTGTTTCCATTGCTGTCTCTTATTCCCAATGTCTTAAAAGCAGCAGAATGGAATACAGACTTACAACTATTTGTTTAGTCACCAAAGTTACAACGGCACTGAAAAAAAAATGACTTATGACCCTTTTTCACACTTACGACCATTGCAGCATCCTTGGGATCTCAAGATCAAAATTCGGACATTTGGCAACATATTTATGACAGTTGCAGTGTCCCGGTGTAGTGTAACCACCTTTTGTGACCTTCTGACTAGCAATGAGAAGCCAGATTCACTTAACAACTGTGGCAAGAAAGGTCATAAAATGAGGCAAAAGTCTTGCTTAGCAATGGAAATTTTGGGCTCAGTTGTGGTTGTAAGTTGAGAGTACCTATAACTGAGCCCACAATTTCAGTCATAACTTGTGACAATGGTTAACAGTAGTAGGGTCACCATATGACTGCACCCAATTTTACAATCGTTTTTGTGTTGGTTAAGTGAACCACTGCAGTCATTAAGCAAACTCGTTCTTTGCTATGAGGCATTTTTTTCCCTGTAACTTTGTGGTCACATGACTGTGAGCACTGCAAATGGCTGCAAAATGGCTGCCAAGCCCCCCAAGTCCCCAAAATGGGGTCATTTGATTGGGGGTAGAACTGTCGGAACTTCAAATCCAGTTGTAAATTGAGGACTACTTGTACTTCCACCTCTGGTGAGATAAAAGAATAACGTTAGAGGGTGAATGGGTAACTCCTATTTATGGGGTGGGGGGATGGGACTGTATAGGAACTAACCAAACGATAATTCTTTGAGGGAAAAAAAGTTCAGTTGCTAAGATTTTGTATATGTCATAGTAAAGCTACAGCAATGGACCATCTCAGTTCCTGGACTCACTTGACATTTTGACAATGAGTTTGAACTATCCCAAAGGACTTGTAGAAAAGTGATCTCTGTTCTCGTCCTGGTTTATCCATCCTCTTAGACTGCAGCCTTGTAACCTGACTAACTTTGGATACCAGACCCACTGAACCAGGGCTTTTTTTTTTTTTGTCATAGAACACCCAGAACAGTGTTCCAGCACCTTTTTTGGATGGAACCTTGTAGGGTAGGCAAGGCAGGTTGTATGACATGTGTGAGTTCTGGCACCTTTTTTTTTTTTTTACAAAAAAAGCACTGCACTGAACAGTTCGCAAATGATTTCATAAGATATAGGTATCCTAACAGCCGAACTTGGATGAGGTAGATCTTTGGCTAACTCAAAAAAAAAAGTCTTCTTTTTCCTATTCTGAAAGTTGGGAAGAAACAGCCATTACAACTTGATGCCTTCTAAGAGACTAAAACTCCAAATTTCCAGGATTGGGCCAAGCCCATTTTAACTTTTGAGAGATATACTCTAAAGAGATCTGAAGAACATCAGGCCAAGAAAGACTAGGTTAGATGATGAGTTTAGGATTAAGGGAACTCAGCCTTCGCTCAGGATAATTTCCTAAACGGTATTAATTATTGCATATAAACTGCCTGCAGCACTTTGGAGGTAGGACTAAATAAATATATTTTGTTGATGTCCTGAGATTGCTTCCCAACACTGAAACTTCCTGGAGTTAAACCTGGACCCAAATATATAATTCAAACACAGTAATATGACAGCTGTTTTTTTCAAAGAACCATGCTATATCCAGAAATTTACAAGCTCCTGTACATCTCAGTAGCCCTACAGACACAGGTGTATTGAAGGCGTACTGCCATATCTAGGTTCAGTCTCCTCCCATCTTGGCTCAGTAATATGTCACCATCTTGATACAAATCTATGTTATTCATCCACTCTGCAGAGAAGAATGCTAACTTGATCTTCCTTTTGTGGTGTAGAAAAAGAATGCTGTGTGGTTTTTCCATCTGGTATCCTCTATGACAGGGCTTTTCAACCAGTGGTACGGGTACCACCTGTACTACATTGGCACCTGGCAGGTGGTACGCGACCATCCTAGAAAAGTGGTAGTGGGGGAGGGGAATGAGCTGAACCAGTGGCAGCACCGCACAAGCCTGAGCGAGAGATGGCTGGAGCTGCAGGGCTGTCAGGGCTCAGCGGAAGCGCCAGGATTAGCGCCAGGCTCCAGCTAGAGCTCGGCGCTGATCCTGGTGCTTCTGCTGAGCCCTGAAGAAGCACCAATCAGCTGGAATGTTGCAACATCTCCAGGGTCTTGTGATTTACATTCAGATGCTTGGCAACTGATTCATATTTATGACGGTCACAGTGTCCCAGGGTCATGTAAAGTGACCAAAACCTGCTGCAACCACCCATCAGACAGGGGGAATAAAAACCAAACACCCCCCCACCCCACCCCACTGCCAATCCTCAACAGAAATGCTCACAACAATGAAAACCTTGGACAGGAGGAAGATTACCACCGGGTGGGCAGGCAGGTGTCTTGCTCGGCTGTAGCTTGGGGGGCACTTTTTTCAGTGCCATTGTAACTTCAAACAGTCACTAAGTGAACTGTTGTAAGTCGAGGACTACCTGTACTTTATCACTTTTTTTTTTTTTGGTCATCAAGTTTTTCACACCTTGCTGGTGGTACTGGGATGTTGCCATATCCTAAAAGTGGTACAATGGGTGAAAAGGTTAAAAAGCCCTGCTCTATGAAGCTTCAGCCCTAATTTCCAAATGGAGCCTATTACTCTCTTATCTGTGCTGCCTCTCTCTGACCCCAAACTTGGCTTTTTATGTACATATAGTCTGTTTGCTGTCTGAAAGATTGTGAGCTTCTGCTGATGCTGTTCTTTATATTCTTTTGCACAATCAACAGGAAAGTTTGTTAGCAAATGGCTATGTGCTTTTCTCATCTTTTGGAGATTGGCTGTTGAACTCTCACATTGAGGAAACATCTCAAGGAGAGGAGGCACATGGGGACACTGGTGGCTCAGAAATAGCCCAAGGACTTTGGGTGCAAAAAGTCAGGTTCAGCTTTGATATCTCCAACGGGGGGGGGGGAGTTGATTTTAAGGATTCCTTGCTGATTAGTATGAGTGAGAGGGGAATAGAAGCTTTTTTGTTGTTCAGTCACTAAGTCATGTCCAATTCTTCACAACCCCATGGACCACAGTATGCCAGCCCCCCTCATCCCCCCTCCCTCGGTCTGCCACTCTCTCCTGGAGTTTGCTCAAAATCTTGTTCATTGCGTTGATGTAACAATCTAACTATCTCATCCTTTGCCTTCAATCTTTCCTGACATGAGGGTCTTTTCCAATGAGTCCTCTCTTCTCATTTGGTGGCCAAAATATTTGAGGTTCAGTTTCAGTATCCATCCTTCCAAAGAAGAGTCAGGGTTGATTTCCTTTAGGATTGACAGACCTGTTTGTCTTGCAGTCCGAGGGACTTTCAAGAGTCTTCTCTAACACCACAATTCAAAAACATCAATTCTTCTCCGCTCAGTCATTCTTATGATCCAACTATCCCAGCCATTCATTACTACTGGGGAAAACCATAGAATAAAAGCTTATCGATCTTTTTTTATTGATTTTGTGCCATCAAATCATTGTTGATTCTTAGCAGTTACGTAGATAGATTATCTCCGTGTTGATCTATCCCTAACATGATAGGTCTTCTTTCAGGTCTTCCAAGATGCAACCTTGCCATTGTAACTTGCTGTTGGTCACCCTCTTTTTCTCATTCCTTCCACAATAACCAGGATTAGAGCCTTGTTTTTGTTTCACTGGTGTCCTGAAATATATTAACCAGAACTATGTGCAAAATGATGGCCCAACTGGGAAAACATAAACGAAGAACATTTCCAGACAGCTACTGGACACATCCATGTAACCCCAACAGCACTCATCAAATGCTCAGTTCTCCATATTGCTAGATAGCAGGTTCTTCAAAGCAACAATACGAACCCACAAAAATGTAGCTGGATGGCACTCTGCCAGCATTTGGCTTCCTCATGGCACTGCTTTAAATATATATCTGGATTCTGAGAACCTCTCCCTGGGACCAAAGTCCACTGTCTACTACTACAGTAGTAGGGCAAGGAGAATGTATTTACTGGGACATTCCTTTTAACTAGTTCATTGTAGGTTTTATGATACTCTGCATTTCTTCTCTTACTTTCCCTCCCTGTTGCTGCTTAGCTATAGACTGAATTCTCACAAAATTCTCACAAGGTGCCTTCATTCTAGCTGCATGTTTTCCTTTGATCTGATTTAATGCACTTTTTGTTAGTTTGTATAATTGCTCCTGAATTCTCATGCTTGAGGAAATAGTGTGTGGCACTGCCCTAATACAGTGTTTCTTTAAAAATATATATATATTTTCTTGTTTTTAAAAATAATGAAGGAGCTTTGCATGGTTTATACTGATAAGATTTATCATATGAAAAATTAAAATGGACACATTGGTACGCTTTTTTTGAATGATATAATAATAATAATAATCCCATTCAATATTAACATAAAATATTTTTGCACGAAAAACCCTGTATCTTTTAACAAGAAAAAAAATGATGTGAAGAGTGGCATTGTTTTAAATGTTTGCAAATATCTTTACTAATTTGCAGAACTCTGAGAGGGATTTGAATGACTCCCCTAGGAGTCCTTGGATGACAATTTAAGAAACATTCTTCTAATAATAAATGTGTGGATGCAGATCATCAAAACACTGGGGTTCTCTTCAAAAAGGAGACAGATTTCGCCCTCATTCTCTCTGAATTATCTCTCTCCTTCCTCGTTCTTTCAGTCTTAAGATTTCCAAGGTATTTAAGAATTAAGGCTGTGCAAATCCTTCCAAAGAGATGCCTTCAAAGATAGAGGGGCCTGTGTGAAGAGCCTCTTTTTGAATCCTTTAAGAAAGCAAATCTTTTTCAAGATTACTAGAGCTGCTTTGAAAGCTTTTCTTGGTTCTTTTTGCAAGCACCGTAGTATCTGCCCTATTCCATTCTTTTGAAATAGTTGCACCCGTTGTACAATGGCTAGCCAGTATTTGTGTTTGTAAGGTGACCAAACTTTTTTACAACGAAAAGGAGGACACAAATAAATTGAAGAAAAAATATTGTAAATAAAAGCAACATTTTATTAATTGCAACAATAATACAGACAATTAGCCTGTGCAAAGTTTGCCAGCCGGGTGTTTTGGCGTGCTCAGCAGCAATTCCTATTGGCTTTTGAAAGCCAATAGCGGGAGTAGCAGAGCTCAGGCAAAAGCTGAAAAAAAACCATCAAAAAAAGGTGCCAGAACACCGTTCTGAGCGTTCTATGAGAAAAAAAAAAAAAGCCCTGCCGATTAGTCTTCAAATATCGAAAAGGAGGACATGTAGGAGGACACTTTTCAAGGGAGGACAGAACTTACAAAAGGAGGACTGTCCTCCCTAAAGGAGGACAGTTGGTCACCTTAGTGTTTGTTGCACAAATAGGACCTGCAACACAATGCTGCACTATGCTTGGGTGGTTTACAATAACCTAAAAAGGCAACATAGGAAATATAACTGGGTTTGACATGAAAACACTAATACAGGTGGTCCTCGAACTTATGACCACAATTGAGCCCAACATTTCCACTGCTAAGCAAGACAGTGGTTAAGTGAGTTTGCCCCATTTTATGACCTTTCTTGCCACAGTTAAGTGAACCTGGCTTCCCCATTACCTTTGCTAGTCAGAAGGTCACAAAAGGTGATTACCTGGCCCCAGGACATTGCAGCTGTCATAAATATGAGCCAGTTGCCAAATGTCCAAATTTTGATCTTGAGATCCCAAGGATGTCACAAGGGTCATAAGTGTGAAAAATGATCATAAGTCATTTTTTTCAGTGCCGCTGTAACTTTGGTCACTAAACAAATTGTTATAAGTCAAGGACTGTCTGTATTGGAGATCACCATTCTATGTTTTTAAGACATTAGGAACAAAAGACAGCAATGGAAACAATTGGGGAGCTCCATGGACCTTCACATGGGACTTTCAATGGCTGTAATAAATATGGGGCCACCTTAAATTGGGGCGTGGTTGCCACTTAAGTATACCTGTATGGAGAGGGCTTGTGCCTTCAAGTCAGCGCTGATTTCCGGCCAGGTGCTCAAGCAAGATCCTGAAGATTTTGGCAATGGTTTGCCTTTGCCTCTCCATTGTAGGTCTGAGAAAGAGGGACTGGCCCCAGGTCCCTCTTTCTTGCCACAGAACAACTGAATCATTGCAGTTCTTAAGTTAGTAACACAGCTGTTAAGTGAACCTGGATTCTCCATTGACTTTGCTTTTCAGAAGGTCACAGGGATCACATGACCCCAAGAAACTGCAACCATCCTAAATATTAGCCAGTTTCCAAGTGACCGAATTTCCATGTGACCACGTCCAATTTTAATATCTTTTTTTTTTTGCAGCAGCAGCAGATGTTAACTAAATACCTCGGTTGTTAAGCGAATGTCAGAGACGTTAAGTGAATGCAGCAGTTGTGAAGTGGATCTTTGGACCCAGTGATTGCCTTTTACTGGGTGTCTTTTTTTGGAACCTGGAAGTAAATGCTGATTTCCAGCAAAAAAAAAAATGTCATAAATTGTGGTCACATGAGAGCAGGATCCTGCAAACTCTCGTAAAAGTGGGCCTGGTTGCCAAGCATCCAAAATGCAATTGCAGCAGTCACAACTTTGAAACCAGATCATAAGTAGCTGTGGAAGATCTGTTGCAACTTCAAATGATCCCTGAGCATCCGATTGGAAGTTGAGGATTACTTGTAATTAAAACCCAAATCAACAGTTAAATTCACTTATCCTTCAACTATGTCTAGGATTATTTCAGGATGCTAAGGCCCTGTTCAGGCCTGCTCATAATCTTCAGGATATGAGCGATGCATAAACAGTTGGAATACAGGGCTGTCCACAAGGTGTGGCAAGAAAAAGCCAGGTGGGGGGAACACAATGGTGCAATTTATTGTCCATGGCACATTTTTAACAAGGGTGGAGCTTTGATGGCACTGTCGCAGCTGCAATCATGATGTTTTTAACCACACACTGTGGGCATCCTCTGGGTGAGGCTAAGTCAGTTGCCATAGGATAAATGTTGGTAAACATGTAAAAGACAGGCTGAATTCAGCGCTTAATAGCCTCTTGTGAAAGATGACACACAGCCACTAAAGACTTAATGGCATAGATGCACAAGGAGAATTGGTATATCCAACTCTGCTGAAATGGATGCAAAAGCCTTAGGTGGAGCAGAAAATATGAGAATTGTTTTTAGGACTGAACAATAGACCTGGCAGCACCAAGTCTATATTTTCTTCAGTCATGCATTTCCTTTGTAAACCTGAGTTCAGGGATAGAAACAGTTTGGTTTAGTGGTTAAGGCACCAGGCTAGAAGGCAGGAGACCATGAGTTCAAGTCCCACTTTAGCCATGAAAAGCAACTGGGAATCTTTGGGCCAATCACTCTCTCTCAACAGTGTTGTGGGGAAAATCGGAGGAGGAAGGTATTCTGGATAGGTTTGCTGCCTTGAGTTATTTATAAAATTTATATAAATATAAAAAAATTACCAAAAATATTCTGTTTGAAGCAGATATATTAGTTTGAGCATTTTCCTTCTCTGGTGGCCCTTGAAAAATATCTGTCTTTTCTCTTATCTCTGGAGCAATTTCTCATTTTAAAATGCAACCCCTTCTCAGGGTTATTTAGATAACAGAAATCATTTCAGAGTACTGATTTACATCATCACGAGGCATCACTGTGTCACTCTAAGGCTGAATGCACTCAGGATAAATTACCATATAATTTTTAAGGGTGGAAATCTTCCTAGCTTTTTGAAGGCATTTGTGATCCAGCCACATACTGTCATTTCTATTATCAAACAAAATAGCATACAGCAGTGTTTCTCAACCTTGACAATTTTAAGGCATGTGGACTTCAACTCCCAGAATTCCACAGCCAGCATTGCTGGCTGTGGAATTCTGGGAGTTGAAGTCCACATGCCTTAAAATTGTCAAGGTTGAGAAACACTGGCATACAGGGTCGTCGTACGGTAAATCTGGGCCATTTTATAGCAGCTGAGGATTTCACAATTGTTTTAAAAGTTGAAGGAGAAGGTTCATGAAGAATTTGCCATTTGAGGCAGCGTCTTTTCAGCTAATAGCAGAGCAGGCACGAATAATATGATCTACCACATTCCAAACACAGTTTCCTTTGACATAGTTTCTTTTGGCAGCCTAATGCTTCTTGAACTACTTTATTACAGGTAGGTTTCACCTAATAGAATTTTGAACAGGTAGCCTTGCTTGACATTGTTTAAGCATTTTCTAATACAAGCTCTGATACATATACATATGTGTGTGTGTAATATATATGTATATATATATAATACACACACACACACACATATATATATACTATATATACTGTGTGTGTGTGTGTATACATACATACATACAAACATATATATACAACACAAACCTGCCCTTAGACATTCAAACGACATAGTCAAATGTTTTCCATCACAGTTCATGCAAAGCTAGTAAAATTGACAAACAAGTGTTCCATTAATGTGTGGAGTGGATATTTGCTAACTCTTGACAATATGCCTGTTAACATTACGCTAGGAGACGTGTATAATGATCCAGTTTTGTGGAAGAGAATATTATTCTATTTTAGCCACATGGAAATCTTGCCACTGACTACAGATAGTCCTCAACTTATGACCACAGTCAACCACAGAATTTTTTTTTTTTGCTAAGCAGGATAGTTTTTAAGTGAGTTTCGCCCATTTCATGACCTTTCTTGCCATAGTTGGTAAGCCAATCACTACAGTTGTTATGTTAGTAACACAGTTGTTAAGTGGAACTGGCTTCCATATTGACTTTGCTAGTCAGATGGTCGCAAAAGGGGATCACATGACCCCCCAGGACACTGCAACCATCATAAATATGTGCCATTTGTCAAGTGCCTGAATTTTGATCACGTGACCATGGGGCTGCTGCAATGGTCGTAAATGTGAAAAATGGACATAAATCACTTTTTTTCAGTGCCATTGTAACTTCAAATGGTCAATAAATGAATGGCTGTAAGTGGAGGACTACCTGTACTGGCTTGTCACTGAAATTCAGTCTTCTAGATACAGATCATGTGGCCTACATAAGAGAAATGGTAAATGTAGTTGTAGGCTTTCCTTGGAGATTGTCTGTTCTACGTCCTCAGGAGCCCCACAGATGGCCACCCATAGTTTAAATTCCTCCATTTGGAAAAACCCACCACTTCCTAAAACAGACTCCTCCATTATCCTAGACATATTGACATCAGAAAATTCTTCCTGGTGTCCAGTTAACTCTTCCTTCAATTTAATTGGAACCCTTCTCTCCTCTTCTCTCCCCCCTCCCCTCCCCTCTCCTCAGCCAAAGGAATTAACAGACTTGTCATTTTTTTACCTTTTCTTTTTTGTTCACTAAAATGGGCAGAAAGACACTGAGTTCTCCAGATGATCCATATTTTTATTTTAAATCTATTCTACTTCAGAAAAAAAATCCATTATGATATAAACTGCATTCCAGTATGATGTTGATGGGCCAACTCTTCCTAAGTTATTTGGTTTTGTTTTTATTCTTTTAATTACAGTACCGCACAAAAGGAAAGGTAGTATGTTAAGAAACAAACCACTACTTTCAAAGAAACTGTATTTGTCTTTAGGCTTCACATATATCCAGGCCATTGTTAGCAGGTAAATTAATGGCTAGAGCATTTTGTTTCAAAGGTGATCCTGGCCTGGCCAGAGGGGAAGAAGTAATCCTGAAAAGTAAATGTCTTTTTAGAAAGGAGGATGTGGCACAACTTCCCTGTTTGTTTTTAGTGAAAAAAAAAGTAATTAGTCGTGTTTGCTACAGCTGTACTTACCACTCAGCATGACAAGCAGTTTAACATGTGCTTTTCAATCCAGATGTGTACACTCACCACCAAAGTTGAGAACCTCTGGCATTCACTAAGCGTCCACTAATAAAAATAGCAATATAATAACAATACTATTTCATTATCAATTAAATAACTAGTTCTAATAACACATCAATAATTCTTCTTTATTTATTAAAATAAACATATAAGGAACGGTTGCTGGAATTGGGTATGTCTAGATTAATGAAGAGAAGGACAAGGGGGGACATGATAGCAGTGTTCCAATATCTCAGGGGCTGCCACAAAGAAGAGGGAGTCAAGCTATTTTCCAAAGCACCTGAAGGCAGGACAAGAAGCAACGGATGGAAACTAATTAAGGAGAGAAGCAACCTAGAACTAAGGAGAAACTTCCTGACAGTTAGAACAATTAACCAGTGGAACAACCTGCCACCAGAAGCGGTGAATGCTCCAACACTGGACATTTTTAAGAAGAGACTGGACAGCCATTTGTCCGAAATGGTATAGGGTTACCTGCCTAAGCAAGGGGTTGGATTAGATGATCTCCAAAGTCCCTTCCAACTTTATTATTATTATTATTATTATTATTATTATTATTATTATTATTATTATTATTATTATTATTATTAAATTTATTTATGAAATTTGTTTGCCACCCATCTTGCCACAATGCAAAGCAAATGCTTTTTTTTTTTTTAAAAAGATGAGTATTTAACAAATTCATGAATATCAGGATAACAGAGTTGGAAGGGACCTTGGAGGTCTTATAGTCCAACTCCCTGCTTAAGCAGGAGATCCCATACCATTCCAGATAAGTGGCTGTCTAATCTCTTCTTAAAAGCCTCCAGTGATGGAGCACCCACAACGTCTGAAGGAAAGCCATTCCACTGTTTAATTGTTTTTACTGTTAGGAAATTTGTCCTTAGTTTTAGACTGCTTTTCTCCTTGCTTAGTTTCCATCCACTGTTTCTTATAAGAACATAAGAACCTAAGAAGAGCCATGCTGAATCAGGCCAAAGCCCATCGAGTCCAGCATTCTGTGTCACACAGTGGCCCACCAATTGTATATGGGGATCTTGAGCAGAAGGAGAAGGCAAAACCCTCCCTTTCCCTTGACCCCCAACAAATGGTACCCAAGAGAATCCTGCCTGCCTCAACCAACATAGAGGCGGCACATGGACATCCGTTTTAATAACCACCGATACACTTGGCCTCCATGAATCTGTCTAACCCTGCCTTGAAGCTGTCAAGGCTGACAGCTGTCACGACCCCTTCAGGAAGTGAATTCCATAAATCAATGACCCTCTGGGTGAAGAAATATTTCCCTTTATTTGTCCTCACTTTCTTAGCTATGAGCTTTAGGGAGTGCCCCCTTGTCCTGGTATTGTGTGATAGAGAAAAGAATTTTTCTCTATCCACCTTTTCTATCCCATGTATGATTTTATACACTTTGATCAAGTCACCCCTTAAACGCCGTCTTTCAAGGCTGAAGAGACCAAGGCGTTGCAATCTGGTTTCATAAGGGAGGCACTCCATTTCCTTGATCATTCTTGTTGCCCTTTTTTGCACCTTTTCCAGTTCCATTATATCCTTCTTGAGGTGCGGTGACCAGAACTGTACACAGTACTCCAAGTGTGGTCTCACCATCGATTTGTACAGAGGCAATACAACACTTGCTGACTTATTTTCGATTCCTTTCCTAATCATGCCAAGCATGGAATTTGCTTTTTTTACTGCTGCTGCGCATTGGGTTGACATCTTCATCGAGCTGTCCACCAAAACCCCAAGATCCCTTTCTTGGGTTGTCTCAGAAAGTTTGGTCCCCATCAGTTGGTAAGTATAATTGGGGTTCTTTGCCCCAATGTGCATAACTTTGCACTTGTTTAGGTTAAAATGCATTTGCCACTTTGTTGCCCACTCACACAATTTCGAGAGATCCTTCTGGAGCTCCCGACAATCAGTTTCACTTTTCACAACCCGGAACAATTTAGTGTCATCAGCAAACTTGGCTACCTCACTATTAACTTCTACATCCAGATCATTGATGAATAAATTAAAAAGTAAAGGTCCCAAAACTGAACCTTGGGGTACACCACTTCTCACTTCTTTCCATCCGGAGAATTGTCCATTTATTGCCACCCTTTGCTTCCTACAATTTAGCCAGTTACCAATCCAGGACAAGACCTGTCCTCTAATTCCGTGGCTGGAGAGCTTTTTTAGGAGCCTTTGGTGAGGAACTTTGTCAAAAGCCTTTTGAAAGTCAAGATATACAATATCAACTGGGGCCCCTTTATCTATGTATTTATTTACACCCTCAAAGAATTCTAACAAGTTAGTAAGACATGATTTGCCTTTGCAGAAACCATGTTGATTTTCTTTCAGCAATGCCTGTTTTTCTATGTGCCCTGTAATTTTATCTTTAATAATGGTTTCCATCAGTTTGCCTGGAACTGAGGTTAGACTGACTGGTCTATAGTTTCCTGGATCACCTCTGGATCCTTTCTTGAAGATCGGGGTTATATTTGCTTCCCTCCAATCCTCCCGTACAGTGCCTGATCTTAGAGAAAGATTGTATATTTTAGCTAGAAGTTCAGCAATTTCACACTTGAGTTCCTTGAGAATTCTAGGGTGGATGCCATCTGGACCCGGCGATTTGTTGACGTTTAGTTTAGAAAGGCATGCAAGAACATCTTCCTTGTTTATCTCTATCAGGTTTAATTCTTCTATTTCCCTCCCTGGGAAAACTAATTCAGTGGCAGGCAGATGTTCTCTATCCTCCTCGGTGAAAATGGAGGCAAAGAAGTCATTTAGCCTCTCAGCAATCTCCTTGTCTTCTCTGATTATCCCCTTCTGACCATTGTTATCAAGTCGCCCAACTCTTGCCTTCTAGTGCTTTGGAAAATAGGTTAATCCCCTCTTTTTGTGATAGCCCCTCAAATATTGGAATATTATCATGTCATCCCTGGTCCTTCTTTTTACTAGAGTAGACAAACCCAGTTCCTGCAACCATTCTTCATATGTTTTAACCTCCATCCCCCTAATCATATTTGTTGCTCTTTTCTGCACTCTTTCCAAAGTCTCTGCATTTCTTTTATAATATGGTGACCAAAACTGGATGCAGTATTCTAAGTGTGGTCTTTCTAAAATGTAATAAACCAGTACTAATACTTCATATGATCTTGATTCCTCTGTTAATGCAACCTAAGATTGTGTTGTCTTTTTTGGCTGCTGCCACTCATTGCTGGCTCATATTTGAATGATTGTCCACTAGGACTCCAAGATCCCTCTCACACTTATTGCTATTGAGCCAGGTTTCTCCTACTCTGTACCTGTACATTTGACTTTTCATTTCATTTTGTTAGATAGGCCCAGTGTTCAATCTGTCAAGAGCCATTTGGATTTTGAGCCTATCATCTAGCTATTCCTGCCAGTTTAGTGTCTGCAAACCTGATGAGTTCTCCTCCTTTCCCCTCATCGTTTATGAAGATGTGGAAGAGTACTGGGCCTAAAATGGAACCTTGGTGAACCCCACTGCTTATTTCCTTCTATGTTGATGTAAGTTCCATAGAGGACTACACATTGAGTGTGATTCATCGGCCAGTTACAAATCCATTTGGTGGTGATGCTGTCTATCCCACATTATTTTAGCTTACCAAGAAGTAGGTTGTGGTCTACTTTGTCAAGAGTGAGAGTGTAGATTTTATTTTTGGTGTAAGACATTGTATAGAAAAGCTACAGCAGAGATTTCAGTTGCCATTGTACTAGTATTATAGGGCAGTACTGGATTATTCTTATTAGTATGTGAGTCATACTATTTTTCATCCTCAAGCTTCTGAGTGATCTTCAAGGGCTGCCCGATGTAAAGCTGTAAATATTTTAAATTACAGTATTCCATACATACGAACTCAGGTTTGGGTGACTGTTTTCAGTACTTACTGTTCTAATACAAGTCTCAAACGGGTTGCGGAACAGTTTTCCATCAGAAGTTGTGGGTGCTTCATTACTGGAGGTTTTTTGGAAGAGACTGGACAGTCACTTGTCTGAAATGGGGGTTGGACTTGAGCAGGGGATTGGACTAGAAGACCTCCAAGGTCTCTTCCAGCTCTATTCTGATTGATTGATTGAAGCTAAGAGTCCAGTAGAACCCTTAGATTGTAACTCACATTCACTATGGGAAACAGAAGGCCTGGGGCGGTTGAAATCTTGCCCCTAGCCAGTGTATGTCTGTGTGTATGTTTGCTGAATGAATGGTTCTTAATTTAGGGGTTCTTCTTTTTATATATTTATTTTTATAAATGTACTATTTAGTTTGTATTGGATTTCTATTTATGCTGTAAGCCGCCCTGAGTTCCCGGAATAGGGCGGCATAGAAATTTAATAAATAAATAATAATAATAATAACTTGAGCCTGTGTTGGATTAGGTTCTGAATCAGGAGCTACTTCACCTTGTCAGAGTTAAATCTCAACTTCTTTCTCCCCATCCAGACCTTGTCCAAGGTCACCCATCTTTGATGCCTCCAGAACGTGAGTCAAGACACAACTCTTAGTCTGCAATAGAGATATATAGTGAGTATTCTGCATACTGAGGATCCAAACCCCCAAACTGTTAAAAGATCTCTCCCAATAGCTTTATATATACTTGTTCAATAAAATTGGTAAGAAAGTCAATCCCTGTGGCACTGCATATTGGAAAGCTTGACATCTCCTCCCTCCTTACACTAGTAAAGTTGGAAACTATCAGAGTGAAACTACAGAATCATGGCCCTTGTAGACAGGTCAGAAGCATATAATGGATGGCAATAAGACCACCAAAAGATCTAGCAGGACTACTTGCCTCCCACTCCTCCATAAGCTCTGATATATATCATCAGTGAGAGCAACCATTGTGGTTCCTGTCCCATACTTTGGCCTGAACCTTGACCGAAAACAATCTAGGTTATCTATTTCTTTCAGAGCCTTCTGCAGCTTTCATCCTGCCTCCTTCTCAACAGCTGTCCCTAAAATGGGAATATTAGACACTGGGTCTTATCATTCAATACATCTAAGTCCAGCTGGACCACTTTAGTCCTTTTCAAAGACATTTTTCCTCCCACAATGATATACTATATTCACAATCCAGCCTGCAACCTCATGCCCACCCCAACAGCACAAGCCAGGTGAGGAAGGGATTTAGCCCACACATGACAGAGTTTATCTCCCCAAGACCTCTGAACATTTGCTCAGGATTGTAGCCAAGCAAACTACATGTTTTATCCAACATTTGATTGCATTACTGGTATCAAAAAAAAAACCCCCTGAGTGTCCCCAGATTAAATTATCTCAAATAGCTGGGCCACTACATTAAATAATAGCAAATTGCATTGAAGTATTTAAAAACAATTATAAGGAAATATTTACTAGGACTATGCAATCTGGGTATCAGAAAACATTGCTGATGTTAGTTCCATTTACAAATGACATCTTTGTATTTTAAATGTTTAATAATGTTGTGTTTAGAACAGAATAAAAATTCTATTGATTTAGTCATCTGACCATATCTAACAGTGTCTTTAAAATGTGCATTTAAATGCTGGAAGCAGAAGGCTCAGTGAGTTTTTGTGACACAATCAGATTTCACATCTGTGTTGTTTTCTGATGCGTTGGCCAAATAAATGGCTCTCTGTTCCCTCTTAGATTGTATAATAGCTAGTGAGGTCCCTGCTGAGTTTACTTCAAATGGATTTTACAACAAAAGTATCATGAATCTAAAGATGGCTTATATTTCAGTCCAGTTGATAATGTGTGTTTCCTATTCTAATGTAAAATATAGACCAAATGATTGGTGCAAAGTTCCGCTTGGGCCTTTCTCTGGTCACTGACAAAAACCTGGGACCTTTCTCTGGTCAGCATATAGTAGCTGACTGGATTGGCTACTCAATCTGAGAGAATGCTTCAGACAGGCCATGCATTTTGGCCAATTCTCTCCCTTAACAGAAGCAAATGGTCCACCAATACTTCCCTTCTTCTCAGATTTGGCTTCTTCAGCTGATTATTTCACTCAGCCTAATAGTAGGACTGGCCAACAAAGTTAATAAACTAAACAGGATGTTTTTATTCACCTTTGAAACACAATGGGAAGACAAAAGGAAGAGGTTATTATGTTAGGTCTATCATGGGTCTAAGCCAGTGATGGACAGATGATACATGCCCTTGTATGCCAACTCCCAATTCCACAGTCAGCAATATGGCAGGAATATTAGAATAGCTCAGAGACATCTGGAAGGTCACGTATTCTTCATTCTTTTCCTAAACATTTTATAGGATAAATCAACTCAAGAAGTTGGGAGTTCAACTGGGAAAGTACATTTCTTTACTAGTTCAGGGTGTACAAATAGTTCTCGACTTACAACAATTTATTTAATGACCATTCTAAGTTACAGCAGCACTGAAAAAAAGTGACTTATGGCTGTTTTTCACACCGTTACAGCATCTCCATAGTCACGGGATCAACATTTGGATGCTTGCCAACTGGCATGTACCGGTATTTATGATGGTTGCAGTGTCCCGGGGTCATGTGATCATCTTTTGTGATGAGCAAAGTCAATGGGGAAGCCAGATTTTTTTAAACAATCATGTTAGTAAGTTAACAACTGCAGTGATTCACATAACAACTGTGGGCAAAAAGGTCATAAAACAGGGCAAAACTCACTTAATAAATGCTTCAACAGAAATGGGATCAATAGTGGTCGTAAGTCAAGAGCTACCTGTTTTCTTTTTTATCACACTTTGAAGCAGTCTGTCCTTGTCCTCTTCTGTTTCACGTTTCATTGTGTTTTACTTATTTAGTCTACTGACTGGAGTCTGAGCCTTTGCCATGTGTAGATTTTTTTTGTATTCATCTGTAGTCTTTTGGTACAGATTATCCCCAAACTTGGATAATGTCTACCTCCTTAGTGGTGACACATCATCTGAGAGAGAACCCAGAGACGGCAGAACATTTCCTCTTTTGTGGCTCTACCTTGTCTGAGATTATTGAAGAAACAGAATACATTAAAAAGGTATGGATTTTTGTATGAACACATAACAAAGCAGATCCACTAGTCTATGCAGTTTGCCAAAATGACTGGAAATGATTGAGCAAGATCTCAAAGGAAAGTTAGCTCAGTTATTAAGATCCTTTTAATTGTCAGTGTGTGTGTGTGTGTGTGTGTGTGTGTGTATCCCACACACACATACAAATACTGACTTGCATACTGTGTATAGATCAAGAATATTAGAAGTCTGGAAATCAAGTCCTACCAGGAAGAAGTATGTTGGGTATGTTTAGCCTTGAGAATTAAAAACTAAGTGGTGGAAAATATAATCTTCTCCTTCACTGTCTTAGAATGCAGGATACAAAATAATTATTTGAAATTACAGGAAGGCAGATCTTGGTTGTTGAATATTAGAAAAAAACAGTGGACAATTTGACAGTGGGACTGTTTTCTAGAAGAGGTCATTGCTGACTGTCTTCAAACAGTGATTTGTCATGGAGTTTTAATTCCTACTGTGAGCAAAAGATTGAGACCTCCTTGTTCTGTTTGCTTAATTTTAAGTTTTTAAAACATTTAAAGAATAAAATGAATGGCCACAGAAAGGGAAAAAGAAGAGGCAAGAGAGCACAGTGTATGGAAAATAACTTATCAGTAAATAGAGACTTTACCATTGTCATAACATTTACAATACATTATTTCATTTTTTTCAATGATTACTGAATAATTGAATACAGGTAGTCCTCCTCTTAGGACCGATCACTTAGTGACCATTTGAACTTATGAAGGACCTCCCTGGAGATACTCATGACCCAGTTCTGAAGTTCTGACAGCCAGCCTCCCCCTGCGATCATGTGACCACATTGTAGGCACTCAGCAGGCCTTTTGCAGCATCCCATGGTCATGTGATCACATTTTATGATGGTTTTGCCTAAAACTAGCATTTATTTTCAATGTTCGGCAAAAAAAGGCCCATAGCACTTAATGGCCATGGTGTTCGTTTAACAGCTGACTCAAAAAAAGTATTGAAATTGGATTAGTCATAGGATGACTCAGTTTATAACTGTCACAACTTACAAACCTGTTGGTCAGATTCCACTACGGTCGTAAGTCAAGGACTACCTGGTATAGAAAAATATTATAAGAGCTGTGGGTGAATGCAGCACTGCAGGCTACTTCTGCTGACTGCTGGCTGCAGCAGTTCAGCAGTTCGATTCTGACTGTCTCAAGGGATGACTCAGCCTTCCATCCTTCCGAGGTCGATAAAATGATTGTTGGGGGCCATAAATAGGCTGACCCTGTAAACCACTTAAAAAGGTCTGTAAAGCACTGTGAAGCGGTATATAAATCTAAGTGCTATTGCTATCATACTGAGAAATGACTAAGTTACTACAAAACTACAAAATCACTACAAAACATTAATATTTATATTGATGTCACCACTGTTTACCATTATTTAAAATAAATGCACATGAGCTTACCCCAAAAAAATAAATATGAAAAACAACTAAAAAAATTTAAGCCCTGACTGGTATTAATGTTATTTATAAACATTAAAACAGCTTCTTGG
Organism: Bothrops alternatus; assembly: GCA_034064705.1. Lineage (NCBI taxonomy): Eukaryota > Metazoa > Chordata > Lepidosauria > Squamata > Viperidae > Bothrops > Bothrops alternatus. Next base: position 29,889,337 of record JARGCV010000016.1, read on the forward strand.
TGCTACCTTTACATCAGACATTTTCCTCTTAAAAACCATAAGCATCTCAGCTTGCTTTTTTCCTGCAGATTCGTTCCACATTAGCGAAAGTTCAGCCTCTGTTATATAAAAAGGAATCCAACCATAGCACTACAAATGGCACGCTGGATTCAAAGGTATGAAAGATTTTCTTTATTTTACAGACCAATAAGGTAGATCTGTTCTGCACAATAGCAGGGATGACCTTCAGACTTGTGCTAGCCACTCAGTAGTCAAGTTACATTCATCAGACCAATCCACTCTCAACCGGCACTCAGCGCCCTGCAAGAGTTACCAAATCTATACTATCCTTTAGATTTGTCCTGTTTTTCTTTCCTTTGAAATGACCAAGGATAGATAGATACAAATGAGGGTGAAGGTTCGTTGTGTGAGCTTGTGGGTTGATTTTTGAACGTTTCATTACAAAGCTAAGTAACGTCTTCAGCGGAGTTTAGGGGTTTAAACTCTGCTGAAGCTGTTACTTAGCCTAGTAATGAAACGTTTGATCCACAAGCTCGGAGAAAGAAGCTTTATCCTATCCTCATCCTACACCTGAGCTATAGATATTCACCACTATTGCATAGGTACAAATGCTGCAAAAGTATTGGTTACCCTCAACCTTTTCCCCCAAGAACCCCCAATTCAGTTCCTCTTTGGGAAAGAGAAGCAGCTAAGCTGCCATGTGGCCTTCCTATACAAAGGTGCCATCCTGGAAGCGGGCACCCTTTTGGGAGCATTTCCAATGTTTGAATTTCAAGAATTTTGGCTGCTCCTGAAATGGTGTCTACTCTAGGATGGCTTTTCTATAGGAAGGCTGCAAGATGCATCTGTATTTCTCCTTGGGAAAGTTGATCTTCGGAAGAATGAGGTATGATGGGGCAGGAAGCAGACCCAACACTTATGGGGACCCAGCCCTTTGAGAAATAGAACCAAGAGCCCCAGAGGGACAAGATGGGGGGTAACATAGACAAGTGGGGCAGCTGAAGCATCTCTATGGTTGGATATAAAGGTGAGCAGATTGCCAAGCACCTAAATTTTATTTAGGTCACCGCAGGAGTATAGCAACAACCACAACTTTGGGTATAGGTGTAAGTTCCTTTGTTCAGCACCATCATAATTTTGAATAGTTGCTGAATGAATGGTCATAAAGTCTATCAGTTTGTGTGCTTGATGCCATTCCAAGGATCTAGAAAACTACTTGCCATATGATAGAATGGACAGAATCTCCACACATCAGTTTCAAAATTCACATTCTTGGAATGGCAGAATATTTCAACAGTGTTCTAGATAATTAGGAAGGATCGTCCCAAAGATGCTTTTTCCAAAGTTCTGAAGAAGCTTCTTAGATGAGAAGCAAAACATTTTCAAAGCAATAAAAAACCCCAAGAAAGTCCAGTTGCCTTTTGGAAAGAGCACCTTTTGGACAACCATGATGATTGAGAATCCCCATAGACATTTGGGAATGATCCAGTGATCAAAAGTACCAAATCTAGTCAGAACCATCTGGTAGATTATATGTAAATAAGAACAACAACAATACTTTCAGCATTAACTCCTGGATGTTGTCTGGACTAGTTTCTGTAGTTTTCTTTGCAAGATTTGCAAAAATGTCTTTCTGTTTCCTTCTTCCTAGAGCTGAAACAGAAGGACTGGTCCAAGGTCCACTTACCTGGTTTCATGTCTAAGGCAGAACTAGAATGTAGGATATCTGGTTTTCTAGCCTAGTGTGTTATCCACTGCATCAAACTTACTCTTGATAATGCATTACTGTGGCTACTTGCCTTTCTGCATGGAGAAGTGAGTGAGATTTACTGAGTAATGCCCATTTCTTGATTCTCTGCAATTTTATTAGCTCAACCTGCCCCTGTACATTTTTTAAAAAAGCTGCTACGGGGACTATGGTACTCCATAACTCATGTGCTACACATTTTGTCACACTAAAAAAAATAGCCATATTCACAATTTGTCCTATGACCCTGGTGCTCATTAAGCAAAAGTTACAGGTTCTTATGAGTTCAGTGTTCATAAAACATGTGAAGGCATTTTTGGTTTTTTACATGCCTAATGCCCCTGGTCTGCAAACCTTGGCAGAATGATTTTGCAGCCTGATGCATTCTTCCAAGTACTAATTAATCTTGTAGGTAGAGAAGATTGCCCTAAGGGAATTGGGGCTGTTATTTATTAGGTCTGTTCTGCTAATGCTTTCAAAAGTAAAACCCAGGGGAGCTGAGCAAATAGAACATGATATTTTACTGCATGGGTTGAGAGGTGAAAAAAAATTTTTTTTGCTAGAAGTTTAAATTCCCCTGGGTTCAGTTCATGGATGAAAGTACAGGTGGAATATTTGGCCTTAAAATTCATGCCATTTATTCTCCAGTGACATCTGACTATCACTCACTCAGGTCTAGTCTAAAGATGTCACAGAACATGCAATTGCATTGGGCATAAGAAAAATGGAGGCCCTAAAAGCAGAACAACTGGCAGAAGTGAATAATGGGTAGAATCTAAGGAAATGATGGCAAAAGGGCAGCTGCTTCCATCATTTCACCATTGAGAAAGACATATTAGCCAATGGGTTGAATGTGGTGGCAGGATTATGGGCAGAACAGTCTACTCACTGGGTAAGTCTGCTTCCTGTTAGTCAGGGGCAATATCAGGCTACTGCAGAGAAAATGTCTAGACCAAATGGATCACCACTTTTTTATTACCAACATTTTGAAGGTGAATTGCTACAACCATTGCAATATATGATGAACTCTGTTTGGCAAGACACCTGACATTGGGTAGAGGCTAATACATAAGACGTTAATTCTGGATTTGACCTCACCGACAAATTATCACCCGATATCATTACTGAATAATGGTTATAAGCTATTTACAATCCATTTCAGCTGAGAAAATGAAAATGGTTTTACAGGACTTTGTTTATGAAGATCACTGTGTATTTTTAACCTAAAGGGCAGTTGCTGGATAATATTAGAAGTGTATTGGACCTTTTGGAATACTTGGAGTAACAGTGAAAGTTAAGCAGCACTGAATTTTCATGATGCAGAAAAAGCGTTTAATAATTTGAATGGGACTTTCTTGTTTAAAATTTTGGAAAATATGAAATTTATTTTTACCTTATATCCTATATTCCTGTAAATAATTCAAAGCAGGAAACATATCTCATACTCTTTCCTCTTCCTATTTTACCTATAACAACAGTCTTGTGAATTGTGACTTTGGTGAGAATTTTATTAAATGGGTCACTTATAATTTACTTATCAAAAGCAATGATTTACGCTTCAGAAAAGGCAAAGAAAATTGTGAATGGGGAATCAACAAAATCTTAAGCAATAAAGAAGAGGAGTAGACTAGGATGCTCCTTGTCACCATTGTTATTTGTTTTAGCTTTGGAAGTTTTGAATGGAGATATAAGGCAAGAAAGGAATAGAAATACTAATGGAAAAACTAAAGGATTTGGGGATTAACTGACTTTAAAATTAGCAAACAAAAGACCAAGAAAATGATAACAAAAGAAAGATCAAACTGCTGTGGTTATTCTTCTAAGAGTTTTACCACATGATGAATAGTATTGTTCTGTTTTCAGATTATTTTAGGGGGGCAAAGACTTATTTTCTCTAATGCAGGGTGTTTCATTTTCCACTATCTCAGTGTGCAGGAATCCAGATGTAATATTAAAGCTAAAGCTTCATGTGAGATGGGATTTCAAACTAGTGTTAGGGATAGACAACCTTGGCTCTTTTATGACTCGTGGACTTTAACTCCCAGCATGGCCCAGCTTGGAAACCTCTCCCTTTCCCCTCAGCATGGCTGGCTCAGGAATTCTGGGAGTTAAAGTCCACGAGTCAGAAAAAGTCAAGGTTTCCTACCCCTGCACTAGACCTCTAAATTTCTTGAACTAAGTCATCTGCACATATGAACCTAGAAAGTTGTTATATACAACTTGGGAGTGGTAAAGAGGCCTTGTGGATGAAATAAGGGCAGAGCTTTGATTCTTTCCAGTCTATCCAGACACTAGCTGAAAAAATCATGTATCCCTTTCATCCATAGACATTCAGAATAAGCCACTGTGACATCTCTATACAAATTATGTAATTTGCATTTTTTGCATGGTGGCAACATGACACACAAGTAGTCCTTGATTTACATTGAGTGACCCTTTGAAGTTACAATGGCACTGAAAAAAAGTGATCTTTGACCATTTTTCACACAACCATTGCAGCATCCAAATAATCAAAATTCAGACACTTGGCAACTGACTCATACTTATGACTGTTGCAATGTCCTGGGATCATCTGATCATCTTTTGCAACTACCAAGCAAAGTCAATGAGGAAGCCAGGTTCACTTAACAAATGGGTTACTAATTTAACAACTGCAGTGATTCACTTAACAACGGTGGCAAGAAAGGTTGTAAAATGGGGCAAAGCTCACTTAACAGCTGTCTCACTTAGCAACCAAAATTTTGGGCATAATTATGATTATAAATTGAGAACTACCTGCATATGATATCCTTCCCAACTCCCAACCGACACCTATGCATTCATCATTTGCTGTAGTCACTCTTCCCCAATCTCTCAATGATTAACCAGCATAAACATACTCTATAAGGGGAAGCATAATAAATCTGACACATCTTAGTTTATTGATTAGATTTATACCGCAGTTTTATTGTACAGTTTGTTCAAGGTCGCATGCATAATGCTTCTGCCTCCTATTTGGCTATTGAATAGTATTCAGGACAACTTAGGTAGGAAAAAAGGAATGTTTTACTACTATAAAGAAGTAATATAAAAAGATCTTAATCATGGATGATAGAGCTGTCAACACATAATCAGAAGGAAACTTTGGAATTGCTGGAGTATTCTAGTGTCAAATTATATTTCAAAATTAGGGTTGCTTAGAAAAATATTCCTGTTTGCTTTTCCACCCTGGGAAATCAAATGAGGGGAATAAAGGCTCTGAAAGACCTCATGTTATTTTCAGTATGGCATGGACATATGTATTATGGATTAACCATTCTTCCATTAATAAAAAAAATATAGCATGCGTGGAATTTTGCTACATTTTTACAGCAGGTTTTGCTAACCATGCACACAAGAGAATATACTCATTAAATTTCAGCATTGTGCAGTTTTATTAAGATTTCAAAGAGTTTGAATGAATAACAAACTGTATCTGTCACTTGCAGCAAATTGTAGAAACCAATTTAGTTAAAGGCAGGCCGAGTAAAAAAAAAGGGACAAAGAGAAAAATGGCAGAAGCAGGAAGAGCTGATTTACCTTTATTTCTTTTCTTCATTTTAGCTACATTTTACAGAATCTGCATTGGTCCCTGATGAAGAGACGCTCTCTTCCAACAACAAGGAGACCTTAAATAGAATAAAAGAAGTAGAAGGAGAATTATTATGGGTGAACAAAGAAAATGAAAGGCTAAAGTTCAAGGTGTGCTTTAATTTTTGGAATTTCAAAAAAGTACTGTTGTGTCTTTAATACAGGAGATAAATTTGTATTTAAAATGAATTTTGAAAGTTATTCAATTCTTTATTGGTTTTGAAACTAATCCAAAACATACAAAAGATTGAAGTGATAAACTATTTTTATTATTTTATTTATTAAACTAGCTGTTCCCGGCCACGCGTTGCTGTGGCTCAGTCTGGTTAAATGAAAAAGAAAGAAAAGAGAAAGCACACGTTTGTAATATGTTTAATTTCACAATGCTTGTGGTATACAATATTTTTTGTTGTTCCATTGTCTGTGCAGATATAGAGATTGTCTGAAATCGTAGCGTGTGTTGCTTTTACGTCCAACAGATGGCGCTGTTTTTCACAAAAAGCATGTTTTTACCTGTCACAGGTGTGACATCTATATAATATAGGTATATAAAAACGTGTGTGTATTCGAATGCAACGTTGTGTCAAAATTTCAAAGCAATCAGTGAAGAACTTTCAGAGATTTAAGATTTTGAACAAACAAACATTTACATTTTTATTTATATAAGATAGCCACCCATCTTGTGTGTATGTGTGAGTAGAACAAATTAAAACAATTTTTAAAAAGGCATATAGAAAAATCATTATAAAAATGTTACAAATTTCAGTCAAATTCCGTAACTGAAGGAACAGGGGAAAATATTACAAGACTGAAAGTTCCTCCCTCTAAGAAATATTCTTTGTATTTTAAAGAAGAGCCACTGATCCTTTTCCTTCAACATGCTTACCAAAAAATGGGTCAATTAATCCAGCTTATTAAACACCAAAAGATTAAATTTGATTCCAAACAGAGCATATCATGCCCAGAGTGAACTAATCCTCCCTTGTCAGTTAATGTTCTAAATAAACATACATTTGAACAACTGGCCTGTTTGTAATTTGGTCCTCCAGGAAAATAGCTGGAGAGAAAGAATGGATGTAATGGAATGTATGGATGACCTTGGGCAATGAGAGGAAGAGATTCTGCCTAAGAGACAATCAGACAGGAGAGGCAAGAACCCGCAGTGGCTTAACAGTCAGAGAAAGAAACTAAGGAAGAACACACCCTAATGGGGGTCTAGGACAACTCATAATGGCCAACTCACCATGGCCAACTCACCACAGCCAATTTATCATGGTGTCAAAATTAAGGAATCTTCAAGACTTTGAAGTGCCACAAAAGATAACTTTATTGAATACACATCTCGGAACTGAAGAAGCAAAACCAGCTCTGGTTCTCCCATGTGAAAATCTGCCTAGTTAACAATAGCTTCCCATAACCCCCACCCGCCAAGTATTCACATTGCCCAATCTTACTTCTTTGGTTTGTTATGAGAACAGTCCACTTCTCCGTCAGACACCTGCATAAGTGACCTTGGCTCTCATGGTCCGTGGACGGCTTCTTAGACTCCCGTTTTCTTCTCATGCTTCCTTCCCCTCCCCCTATTTCTATGGCAAGTTGAGTAGTGATACAAGTTAGCAGGCATCTTAGCAATTCAACCTGGACATGGTCAACTCACTACAGAACAACTCGCCATGGGACAACTCACCGTGGGACAATTTAATGGTGTATTAATCGTTTCATCAGTTACTGTTATTATTGGTGGCCATGTTTTGGTTGAAATTATTGTAACCCTTGTATTTCTGGATTGACTTTCTTTATTGTAATTGGCCATGGTTCCATTGAAATTAATTTAACTTTTGTATTTGTTGAATTGTCGTCTGGCAATTTGTCCTGTGGCGAGTTGTCCCATTCTGCCCTAATGCAGGTGGCAGTTAAAAGTGAAGAGTGGGAAGTTTGTACTTACAGATTTATAGAATTCTGTTAATGTAGCCTTACAATAAAGCCGAATTAGTCCGTCTAGTTGAGTTTCTGGTCTGGTTTATCTGGGAGGGCTGACATCAACCTCTGACTTCCTTCTCCCCATTGACTTACCTTGTAGGAAAGTGGCAAGGAGCGTTGGAAATGATGATTCTACGATTGCAGCTAACTGCACAGTGTGGCAACCACAATTTTGCCAAATTACAATTCATGGGAGTCATGGCTCCCAAATTTTGGACACATTCTGTAAGTTGGCAAATTTGAGGCCTGTTGGTTTAAAACTTGGTTGCCCTATGATGCAATGTTTTGCCCAATTGAAGCTTACCAACAATCAAACACAAGAGTTTTAGTAGTAGACAGAACTAATAACGAGCTGGTGAAGTTTGCAAGTGATACCAAATGATTTTAAAAAATGATGAGCCCAGAGAAATCTTTTTAAACTGAGTAACTGATCAACAAAATAGCAAATGCTATTAAATGTAAGTAAGTGTAAAGCAATGCTCGCTGGGGCAAAATCTTCTTATCTGAGATTTATATTAATTTAGGATTCTGTAACTAACAAGGAGAAAGAATTTGGGTTACAGTATGTAGCACAATGAAGATGTCAGCAACCCCCCTGCTTGAGTCATTAGGTGAAGAATTGAAAATAAAAACACCAGGATTGGTAATGCCTTTATAGAACTTTGTGGTATGTTTACAGCTGGAGTAAAGTGCATAATTCTGGATACCATAATTGAGAAACAATATAAGAGAGTCATTAAAAAGTGGAAAAGAGGACAACTGAATGATCAGAAGGATTGAACACTTTCCGTATGAGAGTGTTTTACTTTTCTTATACTTGTACGTTCACTTTTGAAAACAGAAAATCTTAAAGAAAAAAAAAACCTTTTTCACACAGAATCTATTACTATCCAATATGGTGATGGCCACTAACAATGGCACTGAAAAAATGGCTTATGACCGTTTTTCACACTTACAAGTATTGTAGCATCCCCAATGAAAATTCAGACACTTGGCAACTGGCTCATATTTATGATATTTGCAGGATCGTCCGGTCATGTAATCACCTTTTGTGATCTTCTGCCAAGCAAAGTAACAACCATGTTACTAACTTAACAACTGCAGTGATTCACTTAATGACTGTGGCAATAAAAGTCACAAGACAAAACTCACTTAACACCTGTATTGCTTAGCAACAGAAATTTTGGGCTCAATTGTGCTCATAAATCAAGGAGAACTGGTGGCTTTAATAGTGGATTAAATGGAGGATAAGTCTGTTAAAGTGTGTTAGTCTGACTTTTCAGTGTTACCTCCATGGAGGGGATAACTTACTTGCAAATACCAGATGTAGGGAGAAAATTAGGAGAGAAGTGCATTCTGTTTGTAAGCATTTAAAGATATTTAACTGGCCACTATGAGAAACCAAATGCTGGATGGAAACCTGGTATAAAATTTCAACTATATGAGAGAATACAATAATACTTTCTGAGATCTAGAAGTATTTCCAGTGCTATGCTTAGACTGAAGCTGGATTGATTACCATCAAAATGAAAGCTTAGTAACAAACCATATTTTACCATCTCAGAGTCTGTTTCCCACAGAGCTTCTACACCTCTTATAAATTTAAATCTAGATAATATATAGCAATAACTAGCACACCTTCCCTTGGCATGTCCTCTGATTTGCTTATGGGTTGTAACAACGTCATGGAACTTATTAAACAAAGGCTAGAAGATATTGAGCTTAACTTAGGAAGAACATCTAGGTTACGGTGTCATCTTCTTAATGAATCAAAGGAACCACAACCTGCACATTATTTAAATTAGTCTATATCCACTACTAATGGGTATTTTTCTAGAGCACATTTTATTGCTTTCCCTTCTGTAATTATGGATGGCAGATAAAAAGGAAATCTCTGTAGCGCTTAAGCAATGCCCTTGAACTTTGGTGAACCAGAAACCCTAGAACTTATTTTTTTTTTTACACAGAGTTTATTGAGAACTGCTCTGCCAGTTTGATGAAGTCCTTTCTTAGTTCTAGGAAGCAAACAATGGAAAACCTTGCCAAAAAAACTGCAGGGATTTGTCCAAGTAGTAGCCAGGAACCAAGAATGACTTGAAGATACACACATACAACACAACACACACACAAATGAAAATACTCCCTGACCACCTTGATCAATGGTACCTAGAAGTTTTTTTAAATGATAGATGTCTTGAACCCCCCTTTTTTAATTGCTACATTTTGTGCCTTAGCCATAAGGCTGCATCCTATCTAGATCTCTTAATAGAAGTACACCGAAAAGTAGAACCAATGATCATGGAGGAATGAAGAACTGGTGAGTAGACAGGCTCTTCAGTAATTGCTCTCCAGACAAGGAAAGGACTTGAGATTGCCCACAGGTGCTCTAGGCAGCTATTCCTCATCAGGAAACTGCAAGATAACAATCTCTGAGAGGTTTAGAGCTATGAGAGGCAAGGGAATTGCCATCTTGGTCAACCCACAGTTGGCATCCTTGAAAGGACACTGAGTTCACTTACTTTGTTTTATTTTAATCAATTTTGGAGATTGGTATTAACAGCTTTTCAGCTATTAGGAACCTTTGGATTGACCTTTGGAGTTTTACAGCATGAAGTGAACTTCCTTCAGTCCTTAGTAAAGAGGTTTTAACTACAAATTTAAGACCACAATTTTTGGGAATTGACAGCAAAAGGGTGAATAAAATTTTGATTTTAGAAAGTTACAAGTGGCCTAAGAGTTCAGATGAATATGAAATAAGATTTTTGAAATAATGATAAAGAACACTTCCTGAGGAAAAATGTTTTTGCTTTGTTTCTTTTAAATAAACATTTTTAAAACTAAAGGGAACTACAGAGAATCAAATATTATAATTAAAGGAGAACGTTTACTTGACTTTCAGTTACAGAATGAAGCAAAATATTTTAACATTGGATTTATTAAAGGATATTTTTGAACACAGGACCCAGAATTTTAAAAGTTTCTGTCTCTGTAGACAGACTGTATCTAAAAGTTATGTTATGGAAGAGGAGCAAGTTCTACTGACATGATCCAAGACTGAGTTGATAGTGGATTTTACAAGACTGTAACACTGGACATACAAATGAAACTGGCTGATACCTTAATAATTAAAAGGGATACACAAACAACAAATCAAGAGAGTGACCTGCATAACTTTCCTACATTGGATTTACAAAAGAGGCTTGTTAAAGTTTTGAAGAATTTTGTGAGAAAGCACAAACAAGAAATGAAAAGAAATCAAAATCTATGACATTATTTAAAAGAGTTAAAGATTAAGATTGTTAGAAGTAAAAGTAAGATTGTTAGAATATAAAGTTTTTTTTTTTATCAAGGTTAAGGTCCATATATCTCTGCAACTCTTAATGGATTTCTGCTGACAGGCTGAAATGATGAGGCTTTATGGATTTCTTTATAGATAAGAGATGGGACGTTGGAAAAAAAGATTATGTTTTTTTTAAGAGGTGATAAGTTACTAAATTGTTTATACTCATGATGAAAGCGTGGTCAGTTCTTATTTTTTTTCTTTGCTTACTTTCCTTATTCTCTTAATGTCTTTTTTCTAATTTTCCCTTTTTTTCTTTTCCACACATTTTCTCTCTCTTTTTATTCTATTTTCAGTTTGTATTAGTTTTTATTGCTGTAATTATATTTAATACAATTGCTATATAAAAAAGAAGCTTACCATTCATTAAACTGTTACAGCTTATATTTCTGAAAACCACTTGCATTGTTTCAACCTATTTTATTTGTTGAATTTTCATACATGATTCTGCGTGGCTTACACAGTTAAAAACAAAATGCAATACATAGTTATAAATAGAAAATGAAAATGAAAACCATTAAACATAAAACAGGTCAAAACTTAATTTTCAGGAGAATAAATGCAATGACTAACAATATAAGTACCGTATTTTCCAGTGTACTAGACGACTCGGCGTATAAGATGACCCCCGACTTCGGAGCCGATTTGCATGCCTAGAAAGTCATTTTATACGCCGAAAAATATGGTAACTAACAAGAACTATACATTTTGTACTGGTTTTGGACCACAATAAAGCTATCATTACTAAATGCTGGATTAAGATAGGCCTTGCCTCTCTTCTCAATATATCTAATCATAATCTTTCAAATTACAATGTAACAGTTCATACTAAGAACTTATTTACATGGCATGTGATGCTCTTATATAGCATGTGATTCTTTTTTTGAAAAAGAAAAACAGTTGTCTCTCCTCAAATGATTTAAACAATCTGTCTGTTTCCATTGTGTCCTTTCCAGCTTGAAGCTTTAAGGGCAGCAGGTGCTGAGTGTGTGAAGCATGGCTCCCAAAAGCTCCAGGAGAATTATGCGAAGCGCTCTGAAGATCTGAAGAAAAGACAAGAAGGAGCCATAAATACAATGAAGGTATGAAATGTAAGAGACCCAGTTTGGTGCAGTGCTTAAGGCAACAGGGTAGAAACTAGGATATTGTAAGTTCTAGTTCTGCCTTGGAATGAGGCCATCTGCCATAGGAACGAGGGTATCTGAGTTGTAGGAAGGAGACAAGGACAAACCATTTCTGAAATCATGCCAAGAAAACTGCAAGTACTAAGCTAGGCAGTTGCCTGGAGTATCATGCAAAGCATAGTTCTCCAGAAAATCTTTGAGATATTTTAAAAAGATGATTGAGGATGAGAGGACAAGTTTAGGGATATTCTACAACACTGTTTGATCCACACTTCAAAACAAGCAGACCAGTCCACATATTGATCTGAGCTCCCCTGAAAGTATTAATTGTTTTAAAGACACAGCAATTCATACATTGGGACACAGAAACTATATATACAAGGGCAATTTGGAAATAAACCTCTGTTTGGTTATCAATGAGAGACACTCGCCAATACAGAACTTTTATTATACACATTAGAAAACTGCAACATTACATTACTTTTCGACATAACCACCATTCATATTGAGGCACTTGTCATAATGTCTTACAAGGTTTGAAATTCCTTAGTAGTAGTCGCTCGGCGCCAAATCTGGGCTATAGGGAAGGGTGATCAAAAACATCCCAATGGAACTGCTTCAAAAGTTCTTGGATGCGTCTAGCAGTGTGCGGGCAAGCATTATCATGAACCAACACCACACTGAAAGTCAGCATGCCCCGACACTTGTTATGGATGGCTCGTCTGAGTTTTCGAAACATTTCACAGTAGACTTCTTAATTGATGGTCAAACCACGCTCCATGAACTTCACTAGCAGTGCTCCTTTGGCATCTTCACATTTGGCGGGATTTTCTATGGCACCACTTCCGGTGTGGTGTTGGTTCATGAAAATGCTCACCCGCACCCCTCTAGACGCACCCAAGAGTTGTAGTTTTCTAATGTGTATAATAAAAGTTCTGTGTCTGTGTCTGTCATTGATAACCAAACAGAGATTTATTTCCAAATTGCCCTCATATTTAAATATGAATTGAACATATTTTGATTTTAAAATGTGAGAAACTATATCTGAATAAGAAATAAACTGGCCCATTCATCCTAGCAAAGTTGTTATCCACCTTCTCTTCCTGTGCTCTGGGCTACAGCATACAAAGCTCTTCTTCTTCCAGTAATTCTCTTCATCACATGACAAGCAATCTCATATTTGGTCTCAGGGAACAGGGTCATTGCTGTAGGGAAAAATAGAAGCTAATGTTGTGAATGTTGTTTTGAGCTCCTGACTGAGAGGTGAAAGTCACAAACAAATCTCATAGAAGTGGGATCGATAGTGTTGGAGGCTATCATTTAAAACAAACCTTAAACATTTGTTCTTTTCCACAATTGTGGAAAATGAGGAAATTCCTCATACAGTAATATTCAAAGTACCAATAAAGGAGAATATTTGTAGTTCAGGGCTGAAATGAGGGATCCTTGATGCTCTCTGTTGTTGTTTCCTTGCAGATGTTTCATTACCCAAACTAGGTAACATCATCAGCACTAATGATGATAAAGTTTGGGTAGTGAAATGTCTGCAAGAAAGCAACCAAGCTCAAAGAGCACCAAGGACCTTTAATATTCAAAGTACCTAGGTTTAGCTAAGTTCTTTGCCACTAAATTCCATGGCTAGCTTGGAAAGTTAGCCACTAACTTTTTTTTTCAAAGTTGCAAACTTCAGGCACAGTTTTATTCAACACAGCCACCTCTCACTGGAAGATCGTGTAAATTACTAAAATACTGTAACCTGCTTGGAAATGTGAGCCTTTTCATTTAATGCAATATTTTCTGACCAGTGAGCCAATTTTAATACAAAAATAACACATGCCAGTGACCAGAGTTTTTGAAACACAGTGTCGCTTTATGAAATTAGCATGGACTACTTGTCAAAAGATGGATTATTTGGAGAACTAGAAAATTAGATTCTATGTTGCAATTAGATTCCCTAATCCTAATCCATCATGCACAATATTCGGCTGTGTTTTTAAAAATGTTGTACATTGAGGCAAAAATCTCACCTCTCCCCTTCCATGATATAATAAGAATAAGAATACTTAAAAATTGTTAATGGTGGACATGGTAGTTCCTAGAGACAGCAGAACAGAGGAGAAAGAACTGGAGAAAATCACAAAATACGAAGACCTGTAAATAGAAGTAGAATTACTGTGGCAAAAGAAAGCAAAAATAATACCAATAGGTGCCTTCCGTGCAATCCCAAAACATCTGGAGTAACTACTTGAACACCATCAGCAATGACAAACTCAAGTCAATTACAAAAGCAGCTTTACTGGGAACACAATACACAACACACAATACACAAAATCTGTCTATCTCAGGTCCTTGGGAAAGACTTGAGAAATGGATAAAAATACCAAATCCAGTCTAAACATCTGGCTGACTGTGTGATCAACCATAATAATACAGATCCCAGGTCCATAATATACAGTCCTTGGAAGTAGTGAGTGGGGAGTGTTTCAAAACTAGATTAAGCCCTTGCTTTTCATCATTTTTTTAAAAAGATGATTTGATATAGTTGATTCTGAAGTGGGAATGAGCAGAAATTGTAGACAATATTTATAGTTTAAGTTGTCGATTTTGGCAGTGGTTTGTTCTCCAAGCTTGCTGTTCAACTCCCAGACATCTCAATACCAAACTAGGTAACATCTTCAGTGGGGTTTAGGGTGAAGTGTCTTGTTCAGTTTCTTCTCTGCTTATATAAGTCCTGGGTGGTGTTGTGGTCAACTGGTTGCATGACTGTTTGTTTGCAGTGTGCGAAATTTACCTCCTCACCAGTTTAATTTCATGCCTTGTAAACAACATGATCAACTGACCGCAACACCACCTATATAAGGATCTATATAAGCAGAGAAGAAATCGAACAAGACACTTCACCCTAAATCCTGCTGGAAACATTACCTAGATTTGGTAACAAAGCATCTGGGAGCTAAACAGTAAGTTTGGAGAACAAACAGCTGCCACAATGAGCAGAAATGTCCAGAAGTGTAAAAATGGACTTTGCATTTCAGTTCAGAGAATGCCTTTCTGGATGTTTAATATCTGAGGACTACCTCAGGAAGAATATCTCACATAAAAAAAATCCCATAGTAATTTTCCTGAGTTTTGCTGCCTGTGCTAAAGGTGACATTATTATTAGCATCACCATCAAAAGCTGAACTCTACAATTTTGCTGTCTTCCAGTTGTGAACTATGTGAATGCCACAGTTAAAGCAGTTTTTAAGAAGACGATAGGCCATCATAGAGGATAGACATTTTTCTAAATCAAGTTTAGTGTTAACACTGCAGTTTTGTGTATTTCTTACCTCCAAATAGAAGTCAGTTCCACCCTTAGTTTTTAGCAGTTGTGGGACTCCAAATAGGAATCACCAAAGAGAAACTGAAAACTCCAAACAACTCTATGATATCAGGGGAACTATGGGGAACAGGCCATTGTAGGGTTTTCCGAAAATAGAACTAGCCTATGGCTGTATCCAGAGTGCGGGTGCTACTGATTCCA
The DNA here is from genome assembly GCA_034064705.1 of Bothrops alternatus. Lineage (NCBI taxonomy): Eukaryota > Metazoa > Chordata > Lepidosauria > Squamata > Viperidae > Bothrops > Bothrops alternatus. The sequence continues at coordinate 29,904,660 of JARGCV010000016.1, forward strand.
AACAAAAACCAGTTTGTGTCCCTTGCCTTGAACTAATAGCATGATATAATCTGTTTCTACAGTCTTCAGAGCCCGGCTTTTGCTTTCTAATTGCAGACCCGCAACCTTGAGCAGGAGCAGATCTTAAAGCAAAGCACTGACAGCCTCGGCCAGCTGAGTGTGCAGCTGAATGAGAAATATGGCCAGATTGAAGAACTGGAAAAACGAGTACAAAGGATGGAAGAGGTGAGACTGAAATAAGATAAGATAACCTTTATTGTCATTTTTTTACTGTGGGCACAACAGCACACATCAAAAATGAAATTTAGTTGCCCGCTCTCAAAGTGAAACACATACATGACACACACCTAAACATACTATGTACAACATATGTATAGACCCACACCCCTACATATACATAGCAAATAAATATTAAATACTGTCCATCTTGAATATATAACGGAAGGAGGAAGCTTGAGAGTTCACAAAGTTAATGCTGTACGGAATGAAACTATGGCTGAATCTGGATGTTCTGCTACAGATACCACGGAGCCCCCTCTGGTAACAAGGAAAACAGGTCGTGAAGAGGATGTGTAGTGTCCCAGATAATTTTATGGACCCTGTTCAAGTAACGCTTCTGTGCTATGTCCTGGATGGGAGGGATGGAGCTGCCAGTGATCTTTTCGGCCATTCTCACCACTCTCTGCACGGCCTTCCTGTCTGAAGCAGTGATGCTTCCAAACCAGACTGTGATATTGAATAAGATGGTGCTCTCAATCGTCCCCCTGTAGAAAGTGGTCAGGTCATGTACATTCATGGCAACCGTTCTGCCATCTACCAATGACTGCCAAAGCTCCTGTAAGGACCCACTGCAGCTAACCACCCAAGAAAGCAGAACTCTTGAAACAGGCATTGTCTCAAAAAGATACTTTTATTAGGGGTCAGTGACAGTAGGGAAGTCAAGGCAAGATCTGGGGGAAATCCTGCACAAACGGTATAGTTAAGCAAGCAATATTCCTCCTCCCATCAAATCATAACGTCCATTTGAAATTCAGCCAATCCACAGATGGCATGATATGCAGGTAATTGGCACAGTTGGCGCACATCTAAAGGTCTTCTCCAGCTTTTGTTTCTCTGTAACGGGCTCCCTCGTAAGGGAGATGCATTCCTTTCTCAAGGATAGAGGCAGGAGAGGGAAAGTAGAAAGCGAAAGTTATCCCAAGTTATCCCCCTCCCCCCAGCAGAATGGCAGGCCCCAAAAGTAGAATATATATGCAAGGGAAAACACAGTGGTTTTGGGGACCTGACAACCCCCTAAGAATTTTAGTGGCCTTTTTTAAAATGAAGAAACACAGGCATTCCTCAATTTACAATGGTTCATTTAGTGCAGCGGTTCTCAACCTATGGGTCGCGACCCCATTTGGGGTTGAATGACCGTTTCGCGGGGGTCGCCGGACACCGCAGTCTGCCATTTTTTCCCGTTGCGCGTGTGCCATGCATGCGCGGTTCAGCCCATCGCGTGTGCGTCGTGCATGCGCAGTTCGGCCCGTCGCGCGTACACCGCGCATGCACGGTTCAGGCCGTCGTGCGCACGCCACGAATGCACGGATTGGCCCATCGCGCTGCGCATGCGCAGTTTGGCTCGTCGCGCCGTGCATGCGTGGTTTGGCCCGTCGCGCACGTGCCGTGCATACGCAGATTGGCTCGTTGCGTGCGCATGCGCGTTTCAGGCTGTCGCGTGTGCCGCTCATGCGCGGATCAGCCCGTCGCATGCACATGCGCGGATCGGCCCGTCTCGCCATGCGTGCGCGCCGCAGGTCAGGGTCGCGCCGCGCATGGGCGGCGCAAGTGGGGTCTCAACCTGAAAAAGGTTGAGAACCACTGATTTAGTGAACGTTCAAACTTACAACGGCATTGAAAAAAGTGATTTATGACAATTTTTTTGCACTTACAACTGTTGCAACATCCCCATAGTCACGTGATCAAAATTCAGACGCTTGGCAATTGGCTCATATTTATTTATTTATTTATTTATCTATTTATTTATTTATTTATTTATTTATTTATTTATTTATTTAAAATAAGTTTTTATTGAATACAGAAAAAAAAGAAAAGGATTAAAAACATTGAACATGGTAAATCGTCTTTGACAGACCATCTCAGTCCATATTATACATTAATTACATATAACTTATCTATATACAAATCTATACATTTCTAATCTCTATTTTAATTTATCTCTTTATTTGTGACCTCTTATTTTTTTCCCCTCCATCTATAAAATTTGTTCCATATCAAATAAAATTCTGTGTCTTCCTGGTTTTTTAATCTTTTAGTTAACCTACCTAGTTCTGCGCAAAACATAATTTTCTTTATTAGATCTTCCTCACTCGGTGTTTCCATTGCTTTCCATTTTTGAGCAAATAGAATCCTTGCCGCCGTAGCCATGTGAATGATTAAGTATGTGTCCTCTTTATTTACATTTTTCTCTAATATTCCTAATAGTAATGCCTCAGGTTTGTATAGAATGTTTTGGCTAGTCATTTCTATCACCCATTCCCAGACCGTACGACAATTGGCTCATATTTATGACGGTTGCAGTGTCCCTGGGTCATGTGATCCCCTTTTGCGACCTTCTGACAAGCAAAATCAAAAGGGAAGCCAGAGTCACTTAGCAACCGTGTTACTAACTTAACAGCTGCAGTGATTCATTTAACAACTGTGGCAAGAAAAGTTGTAAAATAGGGCAAATCTCGCTTAAATCTCTTGCTTAGCAGTGGAAATTTTGGACTTAATTGTGGTTGTAAGTCAAGGACTACCTGTAAGTACCTATTATTGTTGGTTGTACTGCGCATGTTAGGTCAAATATTGTGATTGCTTTTTGTATGAAACTGATGATTAATCTAACACTTTTCAACTGGTGAAGCTTATTTTCTTTTCAAGCCAGAACTAGAAATGACAAACATTTACATATTCCTTACTAATAAGTAGATTTTTGCACGACACTCTCTATTTGACATTAAAGTTTGTGACAGTGTGTGGGATCTGGAGGCAAGAAACCATTTTTTAATGTAGGTGTTAACAGAAAACTGTTGAGGTGAGGTATTATTTCCCTGGGAAATAGAAGAAAGCCAATTTGTGACAACCATTTGAACTCCTACAATATTTATTCTTCGCTGTTATTGAAACACTCCAGCAAGGCCTTTTGCAAAACTTTCTCAGTGGATTCACTAATAAGCATTGACACTTGTGAAGCAAACAGAGTTACTGCAGTAAATGTATTACCTAAAACCCAAGTCACCATATGCTTCTGTAATTAAGTTGGAAGACAAAGGAATCAGATTCCGTTAATGGAATCTCAGCAAAGGACTCAGACTGAGAAGCTTTGGAAATGGGAAATGATAAAATGATAAGATGTTCACCTCTGATCCTGAAACAGCTAAACTCATCAAAATTATAGTTGTAGCATTCTCAGTCATGACAAGTTTCTGGTTAGGTGGCATCCTTTACTAGATGGGACTGCCCTCTCTGGCAAGATACTAAAACATTAATTTGTTTGTAAAGATTCCTTTTTTGTTTAAGGTGGTCTGGAATTTGAAATAACATTTCACCCAACATTTTACAAAACATAGTTGTGCTGTTTGCAGGATGTGCTGAACCCAAATAAGCAACAGGTTGGCTTAATGTGACAGCCTGGCTCACTTAACCTGCTAAGATTACAAGACCGCCTTCTGCCAGTAAATACCTCCCATCGACCAGTTCGCTCCCACAGAGAGGGCCTCCTCAGGGTGCCATCGGCTAAGCAGTGTCAGCTGGTGGTGTCCAGGGGGAGAGCCTTTTCTGTGGGGGCACCGACGATGTGGAACGAGCTCCCCCCAGAACTCCGGACATGTCATGATCTCCGCACCTTCAGAAGAGAACTGAAGACTCATCTCTTCAATCAAGCCGGCCTGGCCTAAATCTCCTCGGGTTTTAAATTTTTAAACAAGGCTATTCGGGTTTTAGAATTGGGTTTTTAACTGGTTTTTAGTAACAGCCTTGTATTAATTTAATTTAATTTATTTTTAAATATTTATTGTTATTATATGTTTTATTGGGTTGTAAACCGCCCCGAGTCCTACGGGAGAGGGGCGGTATAGAAATGTAATAAATATATATAAATATAAATATATAATATAAGATGTTGGCATTTTCCTAATGCCATGTTCAACCACAGACTATCCTACACCACCTCAAGAGGTCCAATCCTAAATGGACACGTTACATGAATCATGCCCCTCACAGAATAAGAGAAATGAAGGCATCATATTTTAAGAAAGATTCAAACAAACTGAAAAAGGTTCAGAGAAGAACGAGAAAGGAGGAACAGAAAACTGGCAAAACCTGGCACAGGAGAGACTGAGGAAATGGATATGTTTAGCTTTGAAAACAGAAGATTTCAAGAATATTTTTTCAGCTGGTTACTGACTGAACTCATTTTTAAAATGATTTTAAGCTGCAGAAGGAAACATGAATGTTAAGAAAATTGTTCCTAAGAATAACAGTTCACTTTGGAAAAAATGCAGAGAAGAGCAACTAAGACGATTAAAGGCTTGGACACTAAAACATATGAAGAACAGTTGTAGGAACTGATATGGCTAATCTAGAGAAAAGAAAAACTATGGGTGAATGATAGCAGTGTTCCAGTATTTGAGGGGCTGCCACAAAAAAGAAGGGGGTCAAGTTGTTTCCCAAAGCACCAGAAGGCAAGACAAGAAACAACGGATGGAACTAATCAAAGGAGAGAAGCAACCTGGAATTAAGGAGAAACTTCCTAACAGTGAGAACAATTTAACCAGTAAAATAGCTTGCCTTCAGAAACTGTGGGTGCTTCATCACTGGAGGTTTTTAAGAAGAGACTGGACAACCACTTGTCTGAAATTGTATAGGGTCTGCTGCTATATTTTGATTGTAATCATAGTAGACTAAGGGAAGGGTGAACTGCCCTAAATTAAAAGCATTCAAATAGATTCTGGTCAACCCCATTTTAATATGGATTCCTGTCCTCAGCAGATGTTTAGGGCAAGATGATTTCATCTCTCCTTTTCCAACTATGAAGTTTTGCATATCTGCAGTTTGCCAGGTTTTGTGGTCATCCCTGAAGGTGAATTCTGAGGAATGGATGAACTTTGAATGATGATGATGATTGTTAACAAAAATGTACACCAGGCACAATCTTTGTTCCTTTGCTCCCTTTTAGGAAAAGAAAACACTGGATGAAAAGAAAGAGCTTTTAAAAAAGAAGTTGCATCAGATGATGTTAAATGTTGAGAGTACTAGAAGGTTAGTAAACTTCACAAAACTTTTTTTAAAAAGCCCAAACCCTAAATCAATAGGGGTCTATAAATACTTGCTCAGAGTGTTTAAAAGCAGAGGGGAATCTTTGTATTAGTTAGTAAAAGATAGACCACTCTGTAAATTATACAAGAGCTGCAATTTATAAAGAAAAAATAATCTGTATAATGGCATGTTCTCACCTGATCTGATTTTACTTAGGAAATACTGTTTGATAGTATCATTTAATACAGGTGTGGTAGACTGCATCAAATATACTCTTCTCCTATGGCAGAAACTCTGGAAAATCTGCACATGACATATGACAGATGGCAGGAGCAGATCTATAGTTCTTATCCATCTTCATTTCAAATGCCTCCCATCTCATCTCAGGCCATAGATTGTGTAGTCTGTATACAATGCATCTTTTACAAAAGAGCAGGTGAATCCCCTTACAGTAGGTGGATCCCATATCACATACTTTTCTGCATAAATACCAGATATGTAATGGTAGACTCATCCTGGCATCTATGCTTGGTGGCTGGATACTGTTTACAAAATCCATATTATGTCACATTTTATACCAAAATTGAGGAGCAAATTACCAATTAAAAAAAGAGCTGATTTGCAAAGTGAGGCTATTAAGGGTACACGGTACTAGAAGATAAAGTAGAGCAGACATGTCAAATTCACAACATCACGTGACGTCGCACAATGTATCGGGAGAATTTTGCCATTGCTGGCAATGGGATGGGCGTAGCTTCCACATGATGTGTCCGGCCCGCAGGCTGGCAGTTTGACACCCCTGAAGTAGAGGTTCAGAATTTTGAAGAACAAAAGAAGCACAAAAGAGACTTCACATAATAATTGCACATAATGCAATCACATTAACTGATTGCCAATTAAGAACTTAAATGGAGCAGCAGGGGTGAAGCTATGCTTATCTAGAAAAGACTGATGTTGAGATAAAAGAAGAAGAAAGAAATCTGGCTGGCTGATGGTCAGTTGTCTATGGAGAGTCATCCAGGTCATAGTTATCCGAAAGGTGCGTTTTTCAGGAGGCAATTGGACTTTCTTGTTTTTCTTTGAAGACATTTCGCTTCTTATCCAAGAAGCTTCTTCAGCTTTGACCGGATGGTGAGGAATGGAAGGATTTATATTCCTTGCAGACAGCTGATCATTTGCATTTAGAGAATCATTGAGGCCTTTTGGAAGTTTATCTGTGTCGTCAGGGTCACCTGAGTAATGCAAATGTGTGTGGAGCCTTCTGGCTGCAGGATGTTTTCTGCCCTGTTCCTGTAGTCTGCAAACATTTTCAAAGAAAAACAAAAGTTCAGTTGCCTCCTGAAAAAGCACCTTTGGGACTGACAATCAGTTATGAAGACATGTAATGGTTTATTCATTGATTTTTAACAGAAGTCTTAGAGAAGATCTTCAGAAGAACGTATAATTCCAGTATGGTCTTCATGATGAGTGCCATTTGCAATCAGATCATCCAAATTTGGTTTGCTGGTTTTGTCATTGCTAAGTAGCATTTCAACCTTCTAAGGACATGTTCATAAAATTGAAAAGAAAAAGGTTAACAAAATCCCAAAATCTAAATTCCATTGGAACAAGAAATCTTGATCAGTTCCTACTAATATGAACATTTTATCATCCTTTGCACATTTGGTCAAAAATAAAGTGTCCATCTTCCATAAAGTTTATGCAAATTTTCTCAATGGCTTTATCCCAATTACTCTTCATTTTCCTTCCTTTAATGTTTTTCCAGTGCATGCATTAGCTGATTTCTCTTTCTCATTTGTTCCAGCTGTGTAAAAGTTCAGTCAGAGATGTGTGTTCTTCAGGAGCAGATTACTCACCTGGAGAGTATGATCCGTTCCCAGCACCAACATTTGCACAATCTGATTCACCAGGTTTGAATAATTTATTTCAATATACTAGGAGCAAAGCTCTGAGTTCAGATCACCATGAGGTGAAATCATCTTCATGTATGTGTGGGAAGGAAGGACTGAGAAACATGGGGGATTGGCAGGTTTACAGAAGAACCCCCCCCTCAAAAAATGGGAACTGAAAAGGGAGGTGTTTATAACCGTTATACATTTCTTCATTTTCATGGCATAATTTTCTGTTAATTCTTCCATTTATTTGGGCAGCAGTCAAGTAAAACCCTTCAATCAGACTTTTGTTTTTATTTTGATTTGAACATGATCTGTTCATGAACTGCAGTCTTGTGCATTTATATTTAAAAATTATTTTGAAATATAATATGTGTATGTGTGAGAGAGTGTCTGTGTATATTATAAATATTCTATATATCTTATATATAGGATTAATGTAATCTAATTTTTAAATAAGTTCTGCTGTTGTGCTCTCATTAATTAACACAATCATTAACTGTATAGTTGTCTCAAATACTTGAGATGCATATTGAGATAACATTAAGATAAATGTTTGAAAGAAGCAGTTATCAAATTAATCACTGAACAAAAAATAGAAAAGTATAAAACAAACAAAACGGGGCATTTTTGAAGATAAAAATCAAAAAGCTCATGAAGCAAAGAGAAGAGTTATTTTTCTAATCATAATAGGCAGTACACTATGAATGTTAAAACTAAAGTAAAAAAGTTTTATTTTTTATATCTCTGGAGATATGGATAATAATACTACACTAAAATTAATTACTACACATCTGTATATTTTATTTATTTTTCTCAAACACACACACACATACACACATATATACACAAACCACCCGAAGGAGTAACTAAGTGAAAATTGTTAGTGAAGATTATAATATATGCCAATTTGAGTGTAACTGTGTGTTTATTTTAGAAGAATAATGTCTTGTAGTGGTCAAGCTTTTGATCCTCAGGTGACTTTGGACCAATTTTTCTCTCACACAGCTTCTTTCTGTGAGGAAAAAAATATGAAGGGATTTATATAAAGCACCTTGAGCTGAGGAGAAAAGGTGGAACATAAACATCAGCTATTATTTTATTATTTATTTAGTCTTGAAAAAAATAAGATTTAAAAGCAATTACATAGCAAATGCTTATTTATTCAGTTTATTTGTTGCCTCACTGCCGGCAGCATACAGATATTAATGATAAAAGCAATAATGTAGTAATGTTGAACAAATAATGCAGTGCAAGTAAATATCTAATACATGTATGTTCAAGGTTCAAACATGACTCAAGATGAAGCCCAGCATTCCTCGGTTACATGACAGCACTTTTGGTTTTTGGCAAAATGGTGCCATAAGCGAACCCATTGGTTTATTTAATGATCACCACAAAAACATTGTAAAATCAGATCTGCCACAAGACGGACCTGTTTTACTACTATCACAACTGTAACGGGCAGGCTCCATAAGGTTGTATGCTGAGGACTGCCTATAATTCTATATAAACCATTGATTGTAAACAATATGATTCTATAGTACATCATTCTGCAGACATTGGTAAAATATTTAAATCTGATTGGTAGAAGGGCATGAAGTTTCCCTGGCTTCAAAAATCTTCAGATGTGTTAACTTGAGAAGAGGCTCTTCTTCTTATATCACAATAAGAACAAAATGTAAACAAATGCAACAGAGTAAAAGGTATAGAAATATTTTTTAATAATCCCGGCAATGTGAAATGTTACTCAGAGGGCCTTCTGCTGTGAAATAATCTCATGGATTTTCAAGGCATTGAAATTGCATCTAGGAAATTTTGTTACTAAATAATTTCTCCACATTGTTTTAGACCGAGGGGCTGAATAATGAACTGAAATATCAGGATGAAAGAATAGAAAACTTAAAAGGCCAGATAGCAGTACTTCAAGAAAAGGTAAAGTAATTATTCTTACTATTATGGTTTGGCACACTATTAGCCAGATGTTTAGACTGGATTCGGCATTTTTAATTTATCTATCAAGTCCTTCTCAAGGACCTGGGATAGGCAGATGTTGTTCTTTGATGGTGTTAAATGTGTTGTTGCATGATGTAAGATGTTCTAGGTCAAGTCCTAAAGGTGCTTTTCCAAAAGGCAACTGAACATTTTGGTTTTTTTCCTTGAAAATGTTTCACTTCTCATCAAGAAATTTCTTTAGTTTGGTACTGAAGAAGCTTCTTGGATGAGAAGTGAAACATTTTCAAGGGAAAAAAAAACAATAAAACCCAGTTGCCTTTTGGAAAAGGACCTTTGAGACAACCATGACCTGATGATTGAGAATTTCCATAGACATTGTTCCAAGTAAAGCTGCCTTTTGCAATTGACTGATGGCGATTTTGTCAATGCTGATGGTGATTTTGCAAGTGGTGCTCTAGATATTTTGGAATTGCACCCAAGGTACCTATTTCTATTGATACTATTGATACTGCTTTCTTTTCCCACAGTCATTTCACTTCTGTTTGTATTGTTTGTATTATTGTTATTTGAAAACTCAGATCTATTCTACCCATTATGTTGACTCACTCCTCCCCTAAAACCTGGATGCATCAATTTCAGGACACAACATTTTTGATAAACTTTCCTAAATATTATGGCAAGCCTTAATATTGTACTGCTCCAATAGAATATAAGAATGTTGTAACATCTAAATCAGATTCAATCATTTGGTTTTGCAGTGTCCGCAGTATTAGGAGTTTGCAAGATCAATTTTAGGCATTGCTATCTCTACCCCAATTATGTGTGTGCTGTGATGGCATTTAAGAGGCACTTCTATTTATTCCATCTTTTTATTTAGTTGCAGTTTGTTGGTCTCTTATAGGACACACAGGCCAAAAAAGCTAAGCATCTATCTGTGTCAATATTTGAGTTTTATACGATGTATATACTTATATACTCTACATTTCTAGAACAATGAACTGAGATATCAAGTGGAATTCTACAAGAACCAATCAAAACGAAAAGTCTCCAAGGCTGTTTACACAAGGTATGTCTTTTCCTTGTTTTTATGGTGGTTTAACAATTACATCTTTAAAAATGCTAAAATTCTTTGATTTGAGTGACTGAAGACTTCTTTCTTTTCTCCCAACCCTGCCAAAAATGCCTGGAAATTTTTATGTTTTTAAAGGGATGCAATATAATGAGGATGACTGAGAACTTTTCCCCTGGAAATGCTTCAATTTGGTGGCCGCCACTAACACAGTGGGAAACTGCAAAAGTCTGTTTCCATATGATCCAGTTCAGATATATCAGGACTGCAACTCCCAAAATTCCTATCTGATTGGGGATTCTGGAGATTGTAACCCCATTTGAAGGGGTTTAGATTAGGAAAGGATAAAGTCTTAACTTCTTGTTGTTGTTAGTTGTGAAGTCATGTCTGACCCCTCGCGACCCCATGGACAATGTTCCTCCAAGTCTTCCCATCCTCTACCATCTCCTGGAGTCCATTTAAGCTCACTTCTACTGCTTCAGTGACTCCATCCAGCCACCTCATTCTCTGTTGTCCCCTTCTTCGATTGCCCTCAATCTTTCCCAGCATTAGGCTTTTTTCCAGTGAGTCCTTCCTTTTCATTTGGTGGCCAAAGTATTTGAGTTTCAACTTCAAGATCTGGCCTACTAAAGAGCAGTCGGGATTGATCTCTTTTAAGACTGACTGGTTTGAATGCCTTGCAGTCCAAGGGACTCTCAGGAGTCTTCTCCAGCACCATAGTTCAAAGACCTCAATATCTTAATTATAATAGCTTGTGGAATGCAACAACCATTTTTGTCTATGATCTTAAACTTGGTTACTGATGTAACTCATCTTCTGGTTCATACAGTAAATTGGATGATAAGCTAATCAACCCAATTAGATTCCCACAACATATAAAAGCATGTAAATTCTAACTGAGGTTAAAACTATCCAAGCTTAGCATGGCACAGGAATAAAGCCACCTGATCTGACCTGGTTAGGTTTGTTGGGTTTCAGCAGCCAATGTACCAACTGAACTTGTGCTACCGTACATGTTGTGTATGAAAAATTGCATGAGCTGGACTAGACAGTGGACAATAGAATTGTTGACAGGATACATAGCTCAATGTTTTTCCTATGAGATATCTGGCAACATTTTTGCTCTGTGAACCAGAAAACTAAATTTCTGCAATATACAAAGATTCTCCAGAAGGTGGGGCTACAGCATACAGAAAATACATTATAGTTACAGAAATGAGTTTATCCTGGGGAAAATCTTTCCAACACTTGGTCACTACTATCATTAAAATAATTAGTCCACAGAACCAAATTACAGGGAATTCTGATATATCAAATTTGGCAGTCTTTAGCTAATTCAGGCAATCAGTGAAATCATAGTCTTTGCTAATGATATTGAAAAATGCCCCTTGTGGTTTGAGTTTTCCAAAATGTTTGCTACTTTAATTTCCTGATTCAAAATAACATGAAAACAATTTCTAAAGGTTGAATTCCCTTTTCAACCTGCCGTATTTTAATTGAATATTATTAAAATCTGTGTATATGTAGTACATTAATAGCTACCTTTAACCGAAAAGTGTGTACAATTCTTTCTGTAAAATTAATGAACTTGTGGGAAAGTACTTAGAAGTCTAAAATTTCTATTTGAAAAACAAAATGTATATAAAATTTAATCTCATATAGGAACCATTTTTGGACTACAATTTTGCTCATGGGTTTACAGCACACCAAAAATTTTCTCATAAAGTTTTAACATTTAACTGTTGAATGATTTGTTAAATATGGCTCTTTTTTCAGTTGACAAAATAAGAGCATAGTTTTTAACTTTGATTCATTTTCTTCTGATTATTGCCATTGATATCTACTTATTAACTTACTTTAAAAATTATCTGCGGTTTTAAAACATTATCAAATACCTAGAACTAAGTTGATATTACTCTGAAAATTTGAGTTCAGTTTATTGCATTTTTATAAATCCCGTATCTATTTACTTAGCATTTTTCATATTTTTTTCTTACTTCGTTCTTTACTAATTTTGTTTCTCTCTTTTCCTATTAAAATGTTCAGGAAAAATATTTTTTTAAAAAAGATTGGTTGGATTCACCTGAACTCAACTATAATCCTGTTTTGGTTGCTATTTTGGAGTTGATATATTGTGTGAACTCAGTCAATTGTTATTTGTTTATTCAGTGAGCCATGGTTAAATATACTATAATTTAATGTAATGCATGAACTTGGTTATTAAGTGAAAATGATAGTCATGAATGTGAATCTACACAACAAGTTAACCTTCAGGTCTACTTTATTGCTGAGCTGAAAAGAAAACTAACAAAAATATAAATATGGAGTAACAGAACATGTTAGAATTTCTAAGAAAATTTTGCCACCTAGGCTGGTTCAGTTTTCACTTTAAAAAAATAATTTTAAAATTATTGCAACCTTTATTCAAATCAAGAGACAGATCTTGTCACTGTGTCTCCTGGTTAATATTTATAAAACAAGTATCCTAAATGCTGTAGACCATTTGTCAACTGAATTTGACAACTGTTAATCTAACACAGTTCTTAGGAACTCTGAATAATTCCTTCCTCCAGATTCTTTGAATAATATCAATACAGGATTAATTTCCACAAGCTAAACTGGATTTTTCAAAATGGTACTTAACCAATTAAATGTTTCTCCATCTAGTTCCAAGATTGACGAAAACTCGCCGTACATTGTGATATCCAGACGACGCAAGTAACCTATTCCTGTGATGTCTAAATCTTCCTCAGATACATTACAAAGATTGTTATTTCTTTCCAGAATAACTTTTCTATGCATTTCCATTGGATTTATCTGCACAAGGAACTTTGGTATCACCTAACAAATTTTATCTTTTGTATTAATGTATGGAATCTTAAGATGGTCTTCTAAGGGAAGAAGTAAATTCAGATGTGAAAGCAGACATCCAGGAAGATATAGAACATTTAAAACTCGGACCACCCATTTTCTGAATAGTTTTTATCCCAGAGCTATAATTGCACTTAATAACGAACTAAAGGGCCACCATCAGTGAACTGTTGGACAGTACTACTTGGTCTGTTGGGTGGATGCTGGGTGGTTTGGGGGTGGGAATTGTGGTGGGTGGGAGTGTGTTTGGGGATTATGTGTGTGGGACCTGGTGTTTGGGTGTCATGTAAATTTCGTTGTATGTGTATACTGCGTATACACACACAATGAAAATAAAGTTGTTATTATTATTATTATATGGAGAGACAGATTCCATTTTTAGTCATGTACAGGCACATTAGAAGCATTGTAGTTGTTCATACTAGTGATGGAAATGCATTGGCTTCAGAACTCATTAATCCATAAGGACAAATTTCCTCCTGCAAGTTCTATAACGCATCTGAATCTACATTGACGAATATTCTGGAGGACTAAGGCAGCTGGATCAAAGATACAGAGGAGAGCTCAAATATGTGGTATGGTTGAACCACAACTGACTAATATTAGTTTCATGAGAATTCTCTCTTCCTAATTTTGGATACCTGGCAAGAGAGAGAAAGATGAACAAACACTTAAGTGGAGATTGCATCAATCTAATAGAAAAATCTCTCATCACACCAAATTGTAGCTCTTAGTATTATATGTCATGGACAATTATAAGTAAAGTGAGCCTTAGCAAAACCTTGAACAGAGATATCTCTTTATAGCAGGGGTCCCCACCCCCCGGTCTGTGGGCCAGTACCGGGCTGCGGCATGCCAGCAACCGGTCTGCATAAACAAGCAAAGCCCTATCCGCGAGATTCAGGCAGCACACAAAACCATGCACCTTCCGGTCTGTGGAAAAACCTTTCTCCACGGAACCGGTCCCTGGTGCCCAAAAGTTTGGGGACCTCTGCTTTACACCATTTCTAACCCCCTCTGTGATTTTGAATCTGGCAAACTAATTATAATGTTGTTGTGAAAAATGATAATTTTACGAATGGTGTTTCTGAAGGAAGCAAAATACCTCTGGGAAGTGCAGCTAAGCACAGAGCACAGAGTCCTGAAGCCATCATTATGTCATGATTTAGAATCAGTAAAATGTAAATGTTCTGCATAGAGCCTCTTCTAGGCAGGTTCATCTAGCAGTATGCCTGAGGCAAGAAAGTAGGAATATATATTTCAGTTATACCTCTATAAAAACAGATTGTACATTTGGCTAAGCCCTGTTTTATGACAGAGCAAGAACAAATTTCCCCATCATTAACTGAATAAATTACTTATTTATCTATAATGATTATAGCATTCTTAGATTATATGTCAAGAGCAGCTTGCCAAGACTGTCAAAACGTAATGAGGAAATGGACAATATAAAAGCCATGAAATCAAGAAAGATCTGTAGTGTAGTTATCAGGATAGGAAGGATGGTCTCTCTAGTGGCCAGTATGATAATGAAAAATAAGGTTGGTTGTTTCTTGGTCTACAGCAAGATTTATGCTTAAATCTGGCTGGATCATTTTTGCACTGCAACAAAATAAATGACTGATATAATGTCCAATCATTGAACACTGAACACTGGGCGCTATCTAACAAAATGAAATTCAATGGTGAAAAAAGTAAAGTTCTACATTTAGGCAAGAAAAACCAAATGTACAGGTATAGTATTGGGGGTACCTTGCTCAATAGTAGTAACTGTGAGAGGGATCTCGGAGTCCTAGTGGACAATCATTTAAATATGAGCCAGCAGTGTGCTGCAACGGCCAAAAAAGCCAACACAGTGCTAGGCTGCATTAAAAGAGGGATAGAATCAAGATCACGTGAAGTATTAATACCACTTTACAATGCCTTGGTAAGGCCACACTTGTAATACTGCATCGAGTTTTGGTCACCACAATGTAAAAAAGATGCTGAGACTCTGGAAAGAGTACAAAGAAGAGCAACAAAGATGATTAAGGAACTGGAGGCTAAAACATATAAGGAACGGTTGCTGGAATTGGGTATGTCTAGTTTAACAAAGAGAAGGAGGAGCAGGGACATGATAGCAGTGTTCCAATATCTCAGGGGCTGCCACAAAGAAGAGGGAGTCAAGCTATTTTCCAAAGTGCCTGAAGGCAGGACAAGAAGCAACGGATGAAAACTAACCAAAGAGAGAAGCAACCTAGAACTAAAGAGAAACTTCCTGACAGTTAGAACAATTAACCAGTGGAACAACTTGCCTCCAGAAGCTGTGAATGTGCCAACACTGGAAGTTTTTAAGAAGAAACTGGACAGTCCTTTGTCCGAAATGGTATAGGGTTTCCTGCCTGAGCAGGGGTTGGACTAGATGACCTCCAAGGTCCCTTCCAACTTTATTATTATTATTATTATTATTATTATTATTATTATTATTATTATTATTATTATTATTATTATTATTATTATTATTATTATTATTATTATTATTATTTAAGCCACAAGACTATAAGGTAAGCCAGTGAATATTGTGGATAAAACAATATCCTTTGCCTTGTCAACATAATGAGAGCAACCATGATTTGATTATCAGGATTCCTGGAAATGATTCAGGAATGCAATGAACATTTCTTTTCTGCTTCAGTCTAACCTTTCCTCCTCACTTTCTCAAAAACATCATGTTTTCCAAGGCAGGGCTCACCACAGAGCACACGCTATTCCCTTCAGGGTGCAGCTACATTAATTTTTCTGCTTTAAATGTGTGCCTATTTTGGGGTTATTTTCCACTTTCCTGCTCCCTACACTTGGGCAATCAGAAAATATTTTTTCTGATTATATTTCAGGGCTGGGATTATGGGTGGGCCTGGCCAGTGACAACGTATTGAAGGGACCAGATCACAATGAACATCTTAGCTAGCAAATGGAAACAATGGCTTTAATGTTATCCCAAAGGTGGAAATTCATCCCAAAATAGCTAGTGGTTTCAAGTTTTTAACAGCAAATATGTCATATTTAATCTATGTGGTCACTAGGAGTCAAAAATGGCTTGATGGAGCATTACGTTTTCATAAATACAGATACTTCATTGAGAAATACTTGTGATATCCTTTTCTGCTTTGCAGGCTGATGCTTCCATTTCTCCCAAAAGCACAGCCTCAATCTGTTCCCTTTTCTCTTCCATTTAACCCAACAGAATATTATTCGTTCTATTCCAAGCATTAATAGAAAGTGCTAGGAAAAGATTGAAACATATTTGTAAAATTTCTGAGTACTATATTTCTGGTTGCAAAAAAAAATAATCTGCTTTACTGTATCCTATTCAGACATTGTATCTCTTACAAATGGATAATGTTGTCATAATATAGAAAATCTGATGCTTCAGTTTTTGTGATTTCCACTTTTGTAATCTTCCAATCTGAAATCTAACCTATCCAAATTATGCAGCTTTCAAATATCCCCCAATGCTTTAAGAAAACAAAAATACTAGAAAGAGGATGCACATGTTCCAAGTGTTAAATAAATGTTGATCATTTGAAGCTTGGACATCTTTATCAAACTTAAAGGACTTTCTCTTACATCTTTCCACATGATTTATTTAGTAGTGCCAGCATGGTAGCTGCTGAACTGTTCCCAGAGATCGGTATTAGGGCAAATTGTAACATTAGGTAACGCCAGTGGCTTGACTCTTACTAAAGCTGCATTTGGAAGGTAAAAAGCATATACTGTACTGGAATTATAAGCATATACTGTACTGCGGTATTCACAGATAGCCCTTGACTTATGACCAGTCACTTACTGATCATTTGAAGTTATAATGGCCCTACAAAAAGCTATTTATAACTTGTGATCACAGTTTATGATGGTTTTCCCAGAAAGTGGGTTCGCTTAATGACTGCCACATTTGTTTTATGACTGCTGTGTTTGCTTAACCACCACAAAAATTGTCATAAAATTGCTGACCCACTTTATGACCATCACAATTTGCAATGTTTTGTGCTAGGCTTAATTACGATTGTAACTTGAGCAGTTCGTGTATTTATTTATGTGTTTATAGCCTGTTCTTCATGCAGGAGCTCAAGGTAGCAGGCAGGCTGTTCCTGCTTTCCATTTTTTCCTACAACTCTGTAAGTTGAGAAAATGTATAAATGTAGGTATGTATGTGTGTATGTGTAAATTCAATATCCTGTTTTTCTTTCAGGAGTTCTTGGAGATACACATTGCCCATTTTTATTCTGCAAGGTCCTCCTTCGAAACCAACTTTAGACCATTATAAAAGTCTACCCTTAACTGAGGAGTAGGATTTTAAATTCCGTATTTTTTTCTTTTCAGATGGGTATAAAGGAAATACCTAGCAAAGTAAAGAGAAATACAGGCCTTATTCTCACTTCGGATGAAGTGAGCTGGGACCTGTTCTATCAATCTTCCTGAACTTTTCTCCAGATGCACTTGTTAGGACCTGCAGCCATCCTCTCTTTGTTCCTGTATAGCTGATAAAAGATTGAAAAATAGTTGAAGTCCACATGCCTTAAAAGTGTCAAGGTTGAGAAACACTGGTCTAGACCAGAGGTGTCCAATCTTGGCAACGTTAAGTGTTGTGGATTCAACACACAGATTTCCCCAGATAGCATGGGAATCTGGGAGATTTTAAAGTTGCCAAGATTGGACACCCCTGGTTTAGACATTGTCCAGTTTAATCAAGAAGCCAAAATAGCAGAATAAAATCATTCAAGCCAATGCAATGAAAGCAATACTGTTGATACAAACCCATAAAATAATCATGTTTTTTGACTATTTATCTTGAAATAGGGACTAGATCGTATTATTATTTCCAAAAAGTTCCAGCAGTCTTATACGACAAAAAAACCAGGTAAAAATGTACAAATAAATAACTTAAGGGTGAAATAAAGCCCAGATCCTGCAGAGGTTGGGTATAATCTCTTTCAAATGACCCCCAACCTTTGGTTCATAATGGCTGGTAATTCAAGGAATTGTATTCTTAACATCTGGAGGACATGGGGTTATTTTTTAAAAAAAAATTACTGGGACTATGATGAATAATGTATTCCAATTTCATCCTTTTTCTGTCTAGATGAGTTCCTACACTGAAGCCATGGTTTTTTAAGCCATTTTTGAAAATATCACAGTTGAGTTCCTACATACCGGTAGTTGTAACTATAGCATGTGAATTCACATGTGCAAAGCCAGAATAAAGTAAGAAACATTATGACTTAGTGTGACATCTGCACACTTTCACCATTCTCAGACACATTAGATCATGTTTGCTGTTCAAGATCACAATCCACAACTGCTTTAAAAATGAAGTTTTTAATTTCAAAAGAACAGTGCAGAAACGAAACTACAGAATTACATTCCTTAGCCATATTGTATAAACCCAGACACCAATGGCTACGGTCTGATTGTATGAATGTATGTATATGTGTGTACTCACTCACACACTCACACATATAAATACATATTTATATATCATTGAAAAGCAACAGCATGGTAGTAGTAATACAACATGGTTAATGACTGAGCTGCTATGCTGGCAGTGCAGTCCATCCAGAGAGAGATAATTCAAACACTTAGCTCAAAGAATGTAAATCTTTAATTTCTACAGAACCGTCTCAAAGACCAACAGAAAACATGCTCAGAGTTATCTAACTTAAGGACACACTAAAAGCAAAACAAAGCAAAGGGGGGGGGGGAAAGCAACTGATCAGTCAGGAGGCTCTTAGTGTTGAATCAAAATCTGAAAAGAATAATTTCAATAAATATATTCGTGAGAAACACACAAAGTACCTTGAATTATACAGTTATGTACACTGAAAATCCCACTGTGGGGGTAGAGCAATGGCAGTTGGAGAAGATTTAAGATTCAAGAAACCTCTTGATTTAAAAGTTGAGATGGAATCAAGTTTAGAAGAGCTTCAAGCAGGACCTTTTTAAGTGTAAGATGGGGCCATGTTTCTTAAGAAATATCCCATAATGAATTTGTGCTAAATGGTATGAGTTGAGGGGGATTATTGATAAGTACAACTAAATATTTAACCAGACTGCAGGACTTCACCCCTTCTGAGAATACCGTATGATTGTAAATTTGTGATAATCCCCTTTGTAGCAAGCCATAATCACGTGACTCAGATTATGATGCATTTGGCCTTTAGAAGAGCTGCTATCATGCATTTATTTTAGAGAAAGGAAAACATGACAGAATTCCTTACAAGCCTTGAGGATATTGTTGGAGGAGAGCCAAGTTAATCAATGGTACCCAAACTCTTCCCGATTACTAACCTTGAGCTTCAAGAGCATATCTAGAAAGTTGACCATGAGGGACACTATCCAACTCTGCCTCAGTTTGACTGGAGAAAGAAGCCAACAAGGCCGAATAGTTTCAGTGGTCACGTCATGTAATACCAGATTACAGAACACATATTGTATTGGGGAAGGTAGATTTTCATAACAAAACAGCAGCAAAATGACTAGTTTGAACACTGTAAATCTTGGTAAAAGACTTTGTTAAAAGGCTGCTGGGCACGTATAGGAACATATTTTCAGTGACAGGGACAACAACCTTCTCTTAAAAATATATTGATTTATCCCATAGACAGTAATTATTAGGGACATCATGTGCATTTTATCAGGCAACAGCTCTGCTCTTCAGAGGCTTTAACTAAGCAAACAAAGATCCTTTCACAGAAATCAAGCTGGTGTGCAGTTTTTGCTGCTGTAATCTAATGCCAATGGTTGTCAATAAAAGTAGGCAAAAATGGTTACATGGAACTAGCAGTTCTCTAGTTTCTTTCCCTCAACAATTATATATGGGTTTATGAAAACATGGTTGGCTTAGTGTGCTTGGACTATCTCTGTAGATGGTCAGAAGCCCAACAGAAGCACTTGGCTCATTACAGCTGAATACTTTTGGATAAAGGGGTATATATAAGAAGTGAAAAACCATGGGTCTATCAATCATACAAACACATCCAATATTTTGATTCAAATATTCATGAAACCAAGTCAGAAAAGGGAATTTCATACCATGTCTCTAAAGGATCAAAAGGAAGCCTGGGAAAATTAGCATAACATATTGCCATTACAATTATTCATCAATGAGCTGCAAGTGAACTTTAATCAAATATTCAATTATATGTAAGATTATTTTGGTGAGATGCTAATTATGAACTATAATGGCAACATAACCTACATCAATATATTTGATATCAATCATACATATCCTGATCTCCTTGATGAAATAGGGCCATAAAAGAAAGATAATGAAAGAATTATTGATGTGATATGGAATTTATTTTGAGTTTATATTGAAAATGCAAGATGGATTCCAATATTGCCATCTTGGCAAGTTTTTAGTTGCATCAAGCCAGTTTCAAAGGCTATTAATAAGATGATATAATGCCAATCTGGGACGTCAAAGCAAGTGTTCTTGTGGATTAAACACTGTGCTGATAAATGTTCCCTATAAACATCTACATTTTATGCATGCAGGAGTTTAGGTGTGCATAATGAAAGCTACAAAACCAACAGCTATTTTGCCTTACTTAATGCTCGGGAATATTTTGTGTACACAATATCAAAGTTTAACATGCATGCATAAAACATTCACTCGTGGGTATTTATGCTGAGACAGAGGCATGGGCAGAACTAATAGATTGCTAGTAGATAACCCAGCATGATTGAAACAAATTGATGCCCGAGAATAATTGTGCCTTAGGAGTGGCTTCAAGTTTTTAAGTTGCTACTCCAGTTAGTAAGCAACAAAATATACATATGGTAGTATGAGAGATTGGAATACAACTGTAATATATTAGTCCCTCTAGATCGGATTTATAATACCAGAAGATCCAAATCTGTCAAACTAAATGTAAGAAAAGTTCTGAATGGCAACTTTCATTAAATCAGCTGGGATTCCTCAGCAGATCAGCCATATGCCCAAATTTTGCACCAGATAATTCTGTTTACTGCTATGCAACAGAGAGCAGAGTAGGTAATAACAGCTGGGAGTATTAAGGATATATAGGTCCAATCTCTTCTTCCATTGGAAAGCTAAAAGTTATAAAATGGCAGAAATGCAGGAAAAAGAGATGAAATATTCCTCACAGTGCAAGGCCACATAGAAAAGGAGATATACTTTAATGCACAAAGAATCTCTTATTCTTTTACACTTAGTTAAGTGCAATGATTCTCAACCTTGGTAACTTTAACATGGGTGCACTTCAACTCCCAAAATTCCCCAGTCAGTGTTTAACAATTGTTAATTTAAATACTTGTTAAGGAATTCTGGAAGTTGAAGTTCACCGGTCTTACAGTTGCCAAGGTTGGGAAACACTGCTTAAGTGTATTCCCCAGCCCTTGATTTCCAGCATAGCATTCTGAACCCAAGTAAATACACTCCAGATTTCATAGAAAAAAACCATTAGTATTTCCCAATATAAGTGCTGAGCAATTAACACTAGCAAAAAGTGAAGACACTTTTGGGATTTTGTAATTTCCCATTTCTGAAAATGAGTTCTGCAGACTTACAAAAAGCAGTAAACATCTAAAAGTGTACTGAAGGTATTACCGTATTGGAATAAAAATAAAAATCAAGATATCACCAAGAATATATTCTTTCTGAGAAATGTGCTCACATTTTGCAAACTGAAATATATGTTTAATTACTGAGAGACTGATGAAGAGCATTGTGATAAATATTAGAAACAACTCTTTTGCTTTGGGTTGGTAACCTGAAGAACCTGGTGAAATATACTCTCTAGCTTAGGAAATGGTGGCAGGGAATTGCAGACAATTTTGGAGTGGCTGAGTTGCAAAAACAGACCTTTTAAACCAGAATGGCATCACAGAGAGATGGTGCATAGTAGAAAGACAATGTCTGTTTTTGTTGTAAATACATGCATTTGGCTCATTATCATCATCATCATCATCATCATCATCATACTATCATCCTATTGTGCTTGGCTCTAAAGTGTACACATCCTTCACTTAACAGTACGTCTACTGTAACAAGATTAGTACTGGAATTTCCTCTTCTTTGTTCCTGTTCCTGTTTTTCTCATTTTAAGTAGTGAAAGTAAAATAAAGGCATTATATATTGAATCAAGACTTTGCTTTGGACAGCTAATATTCAGATCAATGCTGAACATAGCTTCTTGTTTAGGAGGTGCTCTGCTCGTAAAGTAAAAGCACAAATAATCTTGTTTGTATATACAATATGTGTTAATTAGAACATTAGAACAAATAAGAAATGTTAACTGTATCCATATGGAACTTAATAAATATATACTATCTTGTAATGAAAGGGGATTCCATTGGAATATCACTCTGAGTCACCAATGAAATACTTGGCCAAGTATTTCAAGACAGATAGCACTTTTCAGCTTTGAGCAAACCTCGTGGTTTATATCTTTTCCAACACTGTGCTATGTTGTATGGACATCCTCTTTCTACAGTCCACCAACCTCCAATGCCACCTAATGACTACGTTGCAGTTTTAATCAGATCTCGCCTTATGAGAATAGCCAACTGAATGAAACAACGATTAACTTTTTGGTATTCAAAAAAATAAAGATGCTTACAATGAGCCACGCAATATATTCTTTGGGGTGTTTTTTCATCATCTGTTTAGCAAACATACAATGTCCATCATAATAGAAGGCAAAGAGATGAAAAATGATGGCCCAGGCCAACAAAGACAACCCTTTGTTTTATTGTAAAGGTGTCTCCTAACATTTCAATTATCCTCTCCCCAAAGCAGGTATTTTCTCTATTTACTCGCCTATTGTACGAAGAAGAAAAGAGCCTCTGGATTTTCTATGAAGATGGTTAACACCTGTTTGAATGCAGAAGCATGATTTCTCAGCACTGAAAAACAAAATCAGGCTTGCTTAAGACAACAACAGCAGTCTCATTTGGTCCGTGGAGTTCCAGGTTGAATTTAGCATTTGGTCATTCTGTTACTTTCTGACTTCTCATTCCTTTCCTTCAACCTGAATGGCCAAGTCAACAAGCACATTTCTTCTCTTCGGATTTGGACGACACCAGTTTTCCTGAACTTCCACCATTGGCTGTGTCAGAGAGCTGAGACTTGTCAACACACTGTTCCATTCGTTTCATTATTAAGTCCAAGAGTGTCTCCACGGCTTTGTCCACATTTTGGCCAGTTGCTGCACTTGTTTCAAAGTATGGGATGCTACGAACAGGAAAATATCAGAAGTATTGTAAGATATTTCAAGAGAGAGCAGTTATAGCAATAACCCTACAGGTTTTTCTTCAAAGGAGAGCTTGCATTTAGTTCTCCAAAGCAAAATGACTTCACTTCAACAATAAGAATATCAAGTCACTTTCTGAAAGGCCATCAAGTCTGCTGAACCCATCCCTCTTCCCCTTCTGACAAAAAGAAATTCTTATTAGCATTAGTACTTATCCATTCAGAGATTACTTTAAGAATCACTGGTGTCAACGGGGGGGGGGAATAAACATTACACTTGGTTTTCTTCCTTGGAAACTAAATGTCTTGGCTACTTCATTGTGTCCTTTGGCATCACTCAGAGGAGTACACCAATGCCTCCCGAGTTAGCTGAGAGGACAGCAAGTTTGTTTGCCTTACCCGTATTTGTCTGCAAGTTCTTTTGCTTGTCTTTCATTGACCTCCCTCTGATCTGATAGGTCAGCTTTATTTCCAATTAATACTATGTCAGGGTTCTCGCAATAAGCATTTGCTTGCAACTGACCTAAAGAAAGAAAACGTAGAAACTTGGTAAGGAGTATAGAAATGTTCCCTTGAAACAGAGGAGCAGAAATCATAGATTCTCTCAGCCTTTCCTAGTCTGGTTTCTTCCAGTTGTGTTGCTCAAGGCTGATAGATGAAATATGGGCAAATTCACTACCTGTTTTTACATTAAAAAAAAGTCTGATAGAAATAGGATGGTTGGTATCTTATTGTCCAGAATACATTGTGCCATCCAATAAATCAAATTAACATAGAGATAATAAATCTGAAAATGCCAACGAGCACTGTTTTTCTTCTCCGCATCACAGCTGCAATGGGAATAAAGCAGGTAGTCCTCGATTAACAACTGGTGTTGCTTAGTGACCGTTTGAAGCTATGATGGATTTCCCCTGAGCTACTTATGACCTGGTTCTGGAATTCGGTTAGCAATGCCCCCACCAGTCATATGATCACATTTTGGGCATTTGGCAACCAACTTGCATTTACAGACGTTTGCAGCATCTTGCAGTCACATGACCACAATTTTGGGTGGGTTTTCCTAGTTTCTGGCATTTACTTTCAGTTTCCAGCAAAAAACCCCGCCCATTGACTAGAACAGGTTTGCTTCAGTGACCATGGCATTCAACTAATGACTGCCATTTTGCCACAAAAAGGCTGTCAAATTGGATGCCGTCACATAGTGACTCGATAATGACTACAACAACTCATGACTATAATTCTGAGCTCAGTTATGGTTGTTAAGTCGAGGACTACCTGTTACCCCCACAAATTTCAAGCAATTCATATACATCCTTTTATTAATATTTAAACTAGCTTGGGCAGGGTTCAGCGTTTTGCAGAAACATGATATGGTGGTGATGCTGTAGACTTCAAGGAGGAGGCAGTGCTAGAGTGGAAAAACAACTTTGTCACGTCACAGTGAAAGTCCACCTGTTTCCTAAAACTTCCATAAAAGGTGTCTTACAGCCAGTGGCCAAGGCAAAGAATGATCCAGGAACCTCTAGAAGCCATCTTCAGAGAGGAGCGCACCTGGCTTCTAAGGTACCTGCGTGTCTTTAGTGGCTGAGTGTTTAATCGTATCAGGAGTAGCTGACATAATTCCACTCTCTATGGGGGCTGCTGTTGCATTAAAGGTGGCAGATTCAATGCCGCTGAAGCTAAAAGAGCTTAAGGCTAAGGGAGGCAGATGCTTTTTCCACTTACTCATCCAGTTTCTGACATTTAAGAAACTCTGTTGACTGGTGAGATCAAACATTAGCAAGAAGCCCATGGCATCTCTGAAAAATGCTGTGGTGAGACTTCTGAATCTGTCAGGAGAAAAGGAGTGAAAGGATCAATATACAATTTGAGCTGTAAGAAAAAAAGAAAGCAATGGGTATTAGGTAAACATTTCATTGCTGAACTTTTTAAAAGTGCTGCAAGCAAACAGATAAATGACAAGGCAAAGCTTTAATATTCAGTTTACAGGGATCATCAACCCTCATCTAGAATGACTGTTCAAGCACAAATCTTCCTTCAGGTTACAAGGCAGCCCCGGGGATGATTTTATTTTCTCTTATGATCTGTTCCATTCCAATGGGGATTTGTCTTATAAATTTCCCTTTGAATACCAAAAGGATGGGTAGGAACAACCACAGGAGATTTTATCCCACCGAGGGACTAGGAAATTCTGGGAGTAGGGCTCACACACCTTCAGGCAGAGAACTTGATTGTGTGTGTGTGGATGTGTAAACTTCAGACACTACCCTCCGTGTCTTGTGACTTTTAGCAATTGTTCCCCTTAAATGCGACATTCCAAAATGCTTCAAATCACTTTTTATTCAAAATGCCAAATCATCCAAATTAAGAACAAGCTCTTAAGCTGCCTTGTAAACAGTAATATGATGTCAAAAATGATAATAAAAAAAATCTCTGTCTTGAAAACCTGCCTGAGTTCAAATGACAGAATCTAATAGAAAAATGTTGTTCATTTCCCCTTCCAATTATTTCTGCATTGGACTTTTAAGTTCTTGCATATTACCTCTCTTGCCCAGCTGTGTCCCATAGCTGCAGATGGACCTTAAAGGCTTTTCCAGAAGAACCACTTGACCCCTGGCTGTTGTACACCTGAAACATACCAAATAAAGCTTCACTGTTTATTTTAATGCAGGGAGAATTATTTGTTTAAATGTTAATTAAAAGTGAAGTCATGATTTGCAAACTGAAAATGCCGGACAGGAAAAGATGATAAGCATCATGTGATCCTTTTATAGATTTTATTCCACAGTTGATTTTGGCAGCCAGCCCAGCATTTATTGAAGGAATGCACACAGTAAGAATTACAATATTGACATGGGAAGTATCAGTCTCAATATCAGGGATGTCCAACCTCGACAACTTTAAGACTTGTGGACCTCCAACTCCCAGAATTCTCCAGCCAGCATCAGAAATGCCTAGATTGGGAATTCTGGGAGTTGAAGTCCACAAGTCTTAAAGTTGCCAAGGTTGGACATCCTGATCTAGATGAGTTCATAAGCATGGTCAGGCTAAAACAGTACATGGGTAAGAGATTTCCATGAACACAAAGGTTGTAGGCTAGACTTGAGAAATCAACAAAACTTCCCAAGAGAAAGCAATGACAAGCCACTTCTGCAGTATTGCCTAGATGTTTGCCAAAAACTATCTCTGAAGCCACCAGAAGATGAAATCAATTAGGACACTTTAAACTTTATGTTTACAATGTTAGACTGGAACTGGTGGCTCTTCATTTGTCTATATAACTTTCTGGAGGCATTTCAACATTCATTCTTTCAACTTTCCTTACAGAGTTATTGAGTGGAAGAATAACATGGAAATCCCTTGGAGGCTGAAAGATGGATGTATAAGCAATAAATTGGAATTCAGCAGACTGGAATTCTTAATATCGGATTTTATTTATTTATCTGTATCCCACCTTTATTATTTTTACAAATAAGTCTGAAGACTGCTTCAGAGTCTCCAAAAAGTTAGTCACTATCACACAGCCTAAGCTACAAAGTGTCTGGACTTTGGACTACCCAATTAAGACTGAAAAAATAAACTAATTTCTTTGTTTGTATGTTTTTCTTAGGAAATATCTTTCTAAACAGCACAGCTGCTGCATGTTTGCTCTCCTGTACATACATAGAAGATTTAGCATGTTGCTTTGGTATAGAAAAGATCTGAATTAAAGAGGTGACTCAGCCATCCCTGAACAACCCAAGAAAAAACATAACATATGTCTTTGGTCCAAGGCAATAAGCAATTATGTTCCACTTGAGATTTTCCATGAAACTAAAGACTGGAGCAGCAGATGGCCCTGCGCAAGTGAAGGAGAGAGGTGTGTTCAAGGCCAAAGAGCTTAGCACGAGAGCGGGTAAGAGGAAACTTGAGGGAAAAAAATGGCCTTCAACATTTCACCTAGAGCAGGGGTGTTAAACTCGCCGCATCATGTGACGTGTCGCGACGTATCACCTTTTTCACCTTGCCGGAGCTGGCGTGGGCATGGCTTCCATGTGACCCATCTGGCCCATGGGCCGGCAGTTTGACACTCCTGACCTAGAAGATCTAGCTTTCTGAAGTACAGTACACATTTCTCATTTCCCCTGTCATTCCAATAAAATGGGCAGAGATTTTAAAATGTGCAAAGACTAAACAGCACCTGAAAAATAGCATCAAAAGTATTAAAAATGATGTTGGCCACTGAAGCATTTGTGGTTGGGCAAAATATACATAGTTCACATTACTTTAAAAGCAGTATATTTTTGCCTATAACCCTTACAGCCTGGCAAACTATTAAGTCATTAACACAGCACACACTTTTGTTAAGACATATTGCTGTTCTATTGTTTTGGCACCACCAAAGATTTGTAAGAAAGTTGTGTGTGTGTGTGTGTGTGTGTGTGTGTGTGAGAAGTACTTGTGTAGAAAGGGTTACTTAGCCAGCTGTGGCAATCTCTGTGTAATTTAGCAAGCTTTGTAGTGCACCTTCCTACACACCTGTGCTTAGAAGAAATTCCTTAGCAAGCCATGCAGAGGTTGCATCATTCTATTGCTAACCACCCTTGTCTATTATCTGTAATCCTACTTCAACAATTAAGATAAAGAGGACAATACCAGCTCCCTAATCTAAAGGAGAGGTGTACACCTGCTAAGGACTCAAAGCATAAAACCTGATAAACACACTTTTAGCAAAGGGGCACTTATCTAGATCCCTAGGTTATTAATCAAATATGTCATCAACCATGCCCAGTTGCCATCTAATAGGGACCCAGTCTTCCCAAAAAAATATCCTTGACTGAGGTTCCAATGTCTAATGGTATGATCAAGTCCTTGATGAGATGTATTACCAAGTGTTATTGTTTATACTCTCTGTTCCTTCCTGGTATAAAGAGATGGTGATAGCCTTAGGATAGTTTGAACATTGGTCTAGACCAAACATCTTAGGATGGTGCTGCATATTTGCTGACTCTAAGTAGGCTATCTACTGCTATTCGTGGTGTTTGTGGCAAGCTGAAGGGATGTGGATTGGAGTATCTTTCTCTATTAACTCTCTTAATACTTAATAAAATCTTTTTGGCATTTTGCCATGGTTTGAACCCTAAAGAATCTACTGGTTCCTAGCTGGCCACTGGATAGCAATACATGTATTCTTATCCATGGGAAACTAGATCCTGAGTAACAATCTCTGAGACAGTTAGAAAGACACGCAGTTTCCATCCTACCAAAACCAGAAATTAATATACCAGAAGGATTCAAAAGGTTGTGTTTTGAGGTTAATATCTGTGGCACAAATCACAAGCTCTTTAACTTCCGAATTTAGCGTGCAACGGGTTGAAGTTGGCTTCTCAAGTAGGAGGCAGATGAACATTTCAGAGAAAGGGATCCTCAACACAGATGTTTGCTTTGGGTGTCAGAATATGTAGCTGATATTTAGGAAAGAAATACTGCATCCATAAAACCCAAGAAATGTGATGTTCCCACAAAGCTTACAAATTGTGCATTACTGACATATTTTCTCATTCCCAGATCACGAGAAATTAAGCATTATATATCTCTGAAAACATTTGTCCTGATTACATGCCATAATTACAATCTATTATTAAAGTATAAATGAAAAAAGAAACAAATATAATAATATCTGCATGGGGGGCAATTTGTTTTAGAAACAAATCTCCCTTCTTTCTATGGACAACTTTTTTTTGGTAGCTCAAGGTCTCAGATTCACTCTTGCTGTTGCAAAGTTTCATTTGTAACCTGTAGAATCCATGCAGTGTTGACAGCAAAGTAGAATAAGCTTAACAGCTGTGTATGTGTGTGTGTATGTGTGTGTGCATGTGTGTGTGTACACACAAAGGGACTTATCTGGGTCTGTGTCCTGTAATAACATTAAACAAACAAGTAGGCAAAATTGCATTTGGGATCCTTTTTTTAAAAAAAAAATTCCCTCTGAAAATGTTAACTCATTTTTTGTGTCAAAACGATATTTATATTGCAATCTCGCAGCACCCTGTCAATGGATCTTTTCTAAGAGAAAACCAGTATAAGGTTGTTTCCTTTATGCACTGCGAAAAGCACTTTGAATTAAATGAGTTAAAATACAGCAGCTGAATAGTGGCAAACACAACACATGGAGGCTTCCAGGAATAGCAATTTCTCATGTGTGTGTCTATGACAATTCTAAATCCCACCAAGAGGAATTGTAACCAGCAGGGGATACCATATGGCTGTGACATGAGCGAGACTGAATGAATGAAGGAGGAAAAGATCGTTTGGATACCCACCCACACGTGTGTGCGCGCACGTGCACGCGCGTGCACACACACACACACACACACACACACACACACAAGATTTTAACTATAACACCCCCTCAAAAAAAAATCCTCGCTGTTCTCATCTAGTTTCTACAAATGTTCACATACCAATCTAAAGGTTCTGGAAATCCTACAAATACTTTTCAGCTTTGATCTGCAAAACTCCCTTAAGAACTAAGCAAACAGCAGGTAACACAAAAATGCCTATGCCATATGACAATATGAGCTCCTATGATTTTAAAATCCCTGCTGCTAAGCTTCTGAGCAAATCAGAAATATAAATAATACTAATGTTGGAAACATTGATATCTATGGTAATATGGCAAATCTGGAAAAAAAGAAAGAAAAAAGAACCTTAAACTATCTGTGAGGTTTTCAGACTGCTTCACAGACTGCAGTGTAAACAGCCTTGGAAAGTACAGAAATCAAAGCTTAATAAGAAAGACCAATTACAGGTAGGCTTCGACTTACGTTCAAAAGGATATTTTGGGGAAAACATAAATCTTTTATGTTTCCCCCCAAAAGAATCTTATGATCCAGTCTCAAAGTTCTGACACTGCCCGGGTCCCCCATCATGGTCACATGACCACATTTAGGATGCTCAGCAAACAACTTGCAATTACGGCCGTTTGCAGTGCATGATCATGATTTACAATGATCATGATTTACAATTAATTTGCCAGAAACTTCTGGTTTCTGGCAAAAAATGCTCCATACTGAACAATAGGTTCACTTAAAGACAACTGGGTTCACTTAATAACCACTGCGAAAAAAAGGTCATCAAAACAGCTCCGGTCAAATGCTAATCTGCTGATTGTCACATCCTATTACAGAGGATAATATATAAACTGGGAAGAGATGAAACAATATACAAATGCCGTTTTGGACTAAGTAAAAAGACTGGTCAGATGTCATACAATTCAGGTGAAGGCTACAAAATACAGGGCAAAAACCACACAAGGAAATGAATATTGTCTCACTGAGATGTTGAAAATATTTATTTTGAGAGAGTGGAAGCTTCAGGAAGACTTCTCTCTCTCTCTCTCTCTCTCTCTCTCTCTCACACACACACACACACACACACACACACACACACACACTCACTCTCTCTCTCTCTCTCTCTCTCTCTCTCTCTCTCTCTCTCTCACACACACACACACACACACACACAAAAGAAACTCACCACA
Source organism: Bothrops alternatus (assembly GCA_034064705.1). Lineage (NCBI taxonomy): Eukaryota > Metazoa > Chordata > Lepidosauria > Squamata > Viperidae > Bothrops > Bothrops alternatus. The sequence continues at coordinate 29,935,520 of JARGCV010000016.1, forward strand.
CGCTTTTCTCGAAAGTCGATGCCTACTGTTGTGATGAACTTTGGGTTGAACTTGTTGTCTGTGTATCTATACAGCAAAGTGGTCTTTCCAACCCCAGAATCCCCGAGGGCCAGGAGTTTGATCAAATAGTCATAGTCCCCATCAGTCATAATGCTGACCTGGATGAACCTGCAAATCAGGAGAAAAAGAAGATTAGTAGGAAGGAACAAAAAGAACAGAGCATTAAGGACCCATAGGAATGCAGTATTAGCTCCCTTGAATCCAGCCACTTACAAGCTCTCTGGCCTATTTTTGACCGAATTTCTCCATCAGTCCTCAGCATAGATGGAAGCTCTACCTCCTGAATATAATCTCTTCTTTGCATCCTAGCAGCAGGCTTTTTTTTTAATGGGCCCCTGAATTGTGTGTTCATACACAAAGGGACATCTGTTTTTATTGCCGCTGTGGATTTCTTAGTCTTGTTCAGCTTGTGATTTAGTTTGTTTTTATTGTTGTGCTCAATATTCTGGTATCTTTGCCATAGAAAATAAGGCTTCAGAGACAAGGAAAATCATAAAAATATATTAATACTAAATTTTCATTACAGTTTAGGCTAGATACACTGTTAAAATTTTTATTTTCCTTTTTCTTCAGGAGCTGAAAATGGTCCACCTGGAGTATCTTTCATTTCATCCATAGTAGAATTCTGTGGGATAGTTTCAGCTGAGAGTGCATGTGATAGATTGATTGATTGATTTGTTAGATTGATTTGTTAAGACATATGTTTTGTTGTTTTTTCCTGCAGGAGCTATGCAGAAACGTCCTTTGATTTTATTCTCACAACCGCCCTATGTGATGGATTTGACTAGATTAACTAACCAGCCCAAGTCACCTAGTGAGATTCCATGGCTGACTCCATAACCATAACCACCAAACCACACTGGCTTTAGAGCAGGGGTTCTCAACCTTGGCAACTTTAAGACTTGTGGACTTCAACTCCCAGAATTCCTCAGCCAGCTTTGCTGGCTGAGGAATTCTGGGAGTTGAAGTCCACAAGTCTTAAAGTTGCCAAGGTTGAGAACCCCTGCTTTAGAGTCTGTTTCAGATGAATCCTAGTTTCACAAGGTATTTGGTGAAGAAAGATGTCTATGGAGATTCTCAGTCATCCAGATCATGGTTGTCCCAAAGATGCTTTTTCAAGAGGCAACTGAACTTTCTTGTTTTTCTCTGAAGACGTTTCGCTTTTCATCCCAGAAGCTTCTTCAGCTCTGACTGCTCTGACTCTTCAGTCAGAGCTGAAGAAGTTTCTTGGATGAGAAGCAAAACATCTTCAAAGAAAAACAAGAAAGTCCAGTTGCCTCCTGAAAAGGCACTTATTGTGAAGAAAGCTATTTCTTCAGTTCTAAGCCATGTAAAGTAGAACCTACTTTTATGTATTTAGCAATTTTCTTCCAAAAATAAAAAAGAAACATTACACTAACCCATACCCACCTTCAGTCCTTAAAGTCAATTAAGAATACAAGTAGTCCTCAATTTACAACCGTCACTTAGTGACTGTTCGAAGTAATGATGGACTTTGAAAATGGGACCTACAACCTGCTTTTGAAGTTCTGATATCCGCCCCACCCCAGTTACATACGTCTGTGAAATGTCAAAGGGTTTTGATGGTTCTAGGTCGGATATGAGCAACAGAGTACCATGTAAATTTTCCCAGGGGAAAAAAGATTGTGTATAAAGCTAGTTTAATTCTAAATTCAAACGAGTTTTCCTTCTTCTCTTATGAAAAAGAAATGGCTACCATTTTAGTATAACTTCCATCTGGATCCAGTTCTTGTTGTCATTTCCTGTCCCAACGCTTGCTCACGAAAACTATCCTACTTACACACACACACTTGGGGAAATAATAGGTACACACCACATGCAGATTTTAGGAGAAAGTCTCACTGCCTAACTACTGATCAAAAGAAAAGTTTATCCAAGGAATCCTCTTTTTAAGATCATGATACAACACATCAGGCAGAAACATGCTAACAATTCCACTGCTGGCGGTTTAAGCTATGGAGAAAGTATCTGTTCTACTGAAGTTCCCAGTTTTAAAAATAGGGTAAGGTAACCATCTTCAAATATCCAAAGGGTTGTCAGATAGAAAAAGGAATGGACTTATTCTCTCTCATCCTGGAAGGCATGATTAGAATCAGTGGGCTAAAACTACAAGAAGGAAATTCAATTTAGACATCAGGAGGAGGAATTTGCAGAACAGACCACCATATGAAGTGGAAACTTCTCCATCAAAAGAAATCTTCAAACAGTGGTTGGATGTTATCTCTATCAGATGTTCTAGCAGATCCTGCACTGAACAGGCTGTTGAACTAATTGCCCTCCTTTTATGACTCTATGAAGAGAAGACCGAAGGCTGCCAATTAGTACAGAAAACTATCATTTCCCCTATTCTTTTTCCATTAAACAAGAATGCGTTAACCAGGATTTTTTTCCTCCTTCTCCCACAATAACAGAACTTGGAGTCACTCAACTAAAGTCAATGGACACACACCCACAAAAACACCCACACACAAAACACACACCCACAAAAACACCATCCTGCCATAAAGTATTACACCAGGATGTCTATGGAGAGTCTCAGTCATCCAGGTCATAGTTATCCCAAAGATGCTTTTTCAGGAGGCAACTGGACTTTCTTGTTTTTCTTTGAAGACATTTTGCTTCTCATCCAAGAAGCATCTTCAGAGCTGAGCTTCTTGAATGACAATGGACAATAATGGAAGGGGCACTGCAATTGCATCTGAATATCATGTAGGATCTAAAGGGCTTCTAGACTAACTTTCTCAACCTGACATTTCCAGATGGATTGGAAGTGCAACTCCAGTTCCCCACTAGCACGCTTAGCCACATTTTAAAACTGACCTTAGACTAACTGTGTCCGGAACTCTGCAGTCTCCCTGAATGAAGATAGAAATTAAATTTAACTTGCTTTGAACCTCCAAGTCAATTACTGGAGATTTTATTATCTTACTTCTTCATGCAGCTGAGTCAGACTTCATCATCGTGCCTGATGAGTCTCAGCTAATAATTCACACCATTGGCCTTCAGGCCCTGTTAGCTTTAATCGACTAACTTCTTTCAGTCTGAAATTACAAAGTCATAAAGACTTATTGACCACTCTCCAATTGCTGCTGGTGGGAACCATCATTTCTTTGCTATTTCACGGCTTAGTGTTTGTTTTGGAATTATACAAGTAGTCCTCACTTAATGACCGGTCACTTAGCAATCATTCAAAGTTACAAAAGACCCCCAAAAAGGTATTTATGATCTGGTTCTGACACTCGCCTGCCCACACACACACACACACACGTTCACATGACTGCATTTTGGATGTTTGGCAATCAGTTTGTATTTACGCTGTCTACCACATCCCATGGCCCAAAGACTGTAATTTTCAGCAGGTTTGTGGTCGCTTTCTAGTTGCCAGCAAAAAGCACCCAAATCAGGCATGATCTCATGGTGGACTATTTAATGACCGCATGACTCATGACCATAATTCCAGGCTCAATTATGGTTATAAGTCAAAGACTACCTGGTAATTCTATAAATGCATTTTGAATATTTCTGTTATTGTTGCATCTGGAACCTCGTTTGTTTTGCTGGTTCTACTTAAAAGAAAAAAGCAGGTAAAGAATTAAATTTAGGTTGAAGATTAGGTAACAATGAAATACTCCCCTTTTTTCTCCAACACGTTCCATAAAAGCAAACTCAGTTTATGAAATCATAATCACACTGGTGATTACACAAAAAGTTCTGTTCACACTTGCTCTGCTTTGAAGTAGCATTTGCCAGCTGCCTGATAAATAGAATGACAAGTTTATCCCACTGAAGGTATTTTAAATGTTATGTTACATATTTTGCGCTCAAAAATTAATTTGTGTTAGGAGTGTAAAGATGTTTTTGAAATTAGCAATCTTGAGCTTTGCTAATCTTATAGCATTCTGCAGTAATTTCGTCTTTCTTTCCTTCATAATTGTTTAGTACAAAGAAGGTGCAGTTGGAAAAGATGGGAAGATTACAAACTGGAAGATTCAACAGGACCCCTTGTAAAACTCCTTGCTTGTGGTGAAGTCAAGGTATGGAATGAAGATCTCAGTAGGTACCTTTCACATTAATTTCTCTATCGTCCCCTGGGAATTTGGCAGATTCATTCCAAATTTCAAACTTTGTATCGGGCTAAGGGGTTGGCTGTCTCTCTTTGGAGAAGAGATTACTTTAATCATAAACTATTCACATACACAGGTAGTTCTCAACTTATGACAATTCATTTAGCAACCGTTTGATTTTACAACTGATCCGAAAAGGGGTAGTTATGACCCGATGGCCAGGATCCCTCTGTAGTCACATGACCAAACTTCAGGCACTCAACAACACAGCCATTTCCAACATCCCACAGTCATGTGACCATATTTTATAATGTTTTGCCAGCACTTCTGGTGTTTAGCAAAGCCATGCCCACAGTGAACTCCTTAGTTTATTTATTTATTTATTTGGGTTTGTATGCTGCTTCTCTCCGGGGACTCAGAGCGGCTAACAACATATATATAACAGTGAATTACAATTAAAAAAAACCCAAACAAAGATATCTAAAAAATCAATAAAAACACACATTCAATTCAACAATTAACCACAATCATCCCCAGGCCTGCCGGCAAAGATGAGTTTTTAGATTTTTCTGGAAAGCCAGGAGAGTCGGAGAAACACAGACTTCAGGAGGCAGTTGGTTCCAGAGGGCGGGCGCCACAACAGAGAAAGCCCTCCCCGTAGGGCCCGCCAGACGACATTGTTTCGCTGACGGGACCTGGAGGAGGCCAACCCTGTGCGCTCTCACCGGTCGTAGGGAAGTATGTGGCAGAAAGCGGTCCCGTAGTTTGCTTAACAACTGATGCAAAACAGTCAGTCTCATGACCAATCTATTTTACAACTGTCACGACATACAACCGAAATGGGGAGGGCTCCAGCATATTGAGGATTATCTGTACAATAACTATAATTACATTTAGCAGAAGGTAGTCAAAATGCAGACACCTCTGCATTTCATAGATATGGCTGGACTTAGATATCATTTCTGTGGGAAACAGACAGATCCCCATATTTCTGTCCCTCACCGACCCTGTCCCAACCTTTTCCCAGCATGCTGCTATTCTGTCTGTTGGTTTGCCTGTCTTGTGACTTCAAAGAGAAAGGAAACATTGAAGAATATGTTCTGCTTTCTTGCTCCCTTTTGGCCCATCCCAGAGGTAATGCGGGCAAGCATGGGATCTGCCATATGAACAATAGAAACTCTGTGTATTGACAAACAAGCATTTCTTCCCTACTTATTTCTTGTTTCTGCCAAAGAGGAAAGCTCAGTCTCTCTTCCATCAGCAGACTCAGTTGGACATCCATGTTGGCTAATTTCTACCAATAAAATCAGCTATCAGATTCACTGCAGTTCTATTTTTTTTACCATACCCTTGAACTGTCAAAATTCTGTGAATCTAAAATTCAAACCAATTGCCTATGAGAAATCTCTATTGTTCTCCAGTATCCTAAATTGGACACTGAAAACATGGATTTCAGACCTCAAAATGCCAACATAGCAACTGTAATGTTTGTTTCATCAGGGATACTCACGTTAGTGGAAGTGATAATCTCAATTGATTTAGGAATCATCTCTGTGAGCATACTATATTTATAAATTATACAACAGTGCAGCAGTTTGGACATAATTCAAAATAAATGCTTCGGTATATCTGGGAGTGCAAACATAACACCTTCTGATCACCTTTTAAAATTGTGGTGAGATGCTGGGGAAAAGGGGCATTGTCTTACCTGAACTCCTTTTCTCAGCATGGTGGTGTAGAATCCACTGATTGGGTTATTTCAGCCTTCCTGCTCAGAGAGACTAAGTCAGAGCTTTAGTCACGCCTCCCTTTGGGTGTGTCTTCCCAGTTTTGACGAGGCGAAGGATCCTGACAAAGTCTGACGCAATGACTCCAAAAAACACAAAAAAATGACAATACGCAAGCCTACACCCCTGGACCCTCCTGGTGGAGGCACTGAGGTTCTGTTTCTGGAATGGGAGAAGGAACCACTGGAGGTTCCTTGAGTGCAGTCTTGCCCAAGATACCATCTTTCCCAGGAGCTGTGACAGTTGGACCAGAGGAACCGCCCTTGCCCCCCGAATCTGGGATACTAATTTCCGGATGCTGACCCAGTGCTCCAGGGAGAGGTAGACCCTGCAAAGATCGGAGTCTATCAGGGCTCCTAAGTGAAGGAACCGCTTTGTGGGGACTATGTGGCATTTTTTGAAATTCACAGAGAAGCCGTGATCCTGTAGAACTTGAATGGTGGTAGCTAGATCTGACCTCGCTAATTGGGGGGACCGGGACTGGACCAGGATGTCGTCCAGGTAGCCCTGTACGTGCACCGGCTTCATCCGCAGGTGAGCCGCCAACACTGCCAGGACCTTGGTGAAAACCCTTGGAGCCGAAGACAGGCCAAACGGAAGAGCCCTGTATTGATAATGCCGGTGTGCGTAACAGAAGCGCAGGAACCTGAGATGCTCCAGGGAAATTGGGATATGGAGGTAAGCCTCCGTGAGATCTATTGAGGAGAGAAAATCTCCCTTCCTGATGCCGGCCAGAATGGATTTTAGGATCTGCATTTTGAACCTTCTGTAAACTAGAAACTGGTTCAGGCCTTTTAAATCCAGTATCGCTCTCCATCCTCCTGACGTTTTGGGGACCACGAACAGGATGGAGTAGAAACCTTTCCCACTTTGATCCCCAGGGACTGCCTCTATGGCCCTGATTTCTAGAAGGTGAGTGATGGCAGTGGTGACCAATCGTGCTTTTGAGGGGTTTCGCGAGACTGGACAGAGTAGGAAGCGATCGTGGGGAAGCGACTGAAACTTGAGAGCCAGACCCCGTCTGATGGTGTCCCTGACCCAAGAGTTGGTGGTGGTCTGCTCCCAGACCTGGTAAAACTGTTCCAGTTGTCCCCCAATCGGAATGTTCCCTATGACATCACTTGGAACATCTATAGGGACGACCTGAACCCCTGAAGGAATGTTTGGACTGTGACTGACCCCTGGCTCCACTGTTCGGGTGGTCCTGTTGTCGATCTTGCCTCTGGGGAAAGGATTGGGAGTTTCTGGGCAATCCCAGGACTACCCTGCCTGAAAGGGCTGTCGCCATTCCCAAGAGCCAGCCGGGTGGAAAGACTGCCTGCGGAACTCCTGCTGAGGCCGCCTGTCAGTCTTCTTGGAGGGGTGAACCATGATCTTAAGCTTGTCCTTACCCTCGACCACGAAGGGATCAAGGATTGGGCCAAACAGATCCTTGCCGGAGTACTTGGCAGTGGAGAGACACCATTTTGCCTTTAGGTCAGTTTTCCATTGCCTCAACCATAGTAATCTGCGAGAGGCCACTGTGGCGACAATGGATCTGGCCAAACACTTGGCCGAATGGAGAGATGCATCGGCCATGTACTGGGAGGCAGCCACTAGTTTAACTAGAGTCTGGTGAACTCTGACCTGATCGGAGGGAACTGAGGCCTGAGGGTCACGAAGCCACATGATGGCAGCCCTGGCAAAAAAGGAGGAAGAAGTTGCAGCCTTTATGGCCAACCCCGAGGCCTGATGAGCTCGTCTGAAGGAGAACTCGAACTTCTTGTCTTCCGCCTTGAGAGCCTCTGCTGTGTCGCCTGGGGAGGCGGAAGTAGAGAACAGAGAAATTAAAGGGGAATCCACCGATGGAACCTCCAATAAGGCAGCAAAGAAAGAGAAACATTGTACAGTTTCCTTTCCAAACTACTTTCCTTTGGAGTGGATGCCAGGGAGGACCACTGAGACTCCACTGCATCCCGAAAAACCAGGGGACAAGGAATCTGCTTTTGCTCGGTTACCTTTACTGCAAATAAAGGGTTAGCCTCCTGTGTGGCGGAGGTAGAAGGCCTCTTCTCCTGAACTGAGGTCAGGTTGGTAGTAGTGCAGGCCTTCAGAAGAAGGGATTTGAATAAGGAGGGGTCAAATAGACCTGAAGTGGAGGCCTGTTCTGGTGCTGTCTCCTCATCCTCTGACATGGGCGTGTCAGCTATAGCCATGTCCACTGACTCCTCCTCCCCAGTTGAGAGGAGGACTCAGAGATATCTGAACCTGCACCTCCTGGCTGAGGAGGGGAACTGGGAGGAGGAGGCAGTTGTTGAGAAGGAACTTGGGAGCTCCTAGAGGAGGACATGAATTGCACGAAGGCATGGTGCATGAATGCCTGAAATTGGCTCTGAGACCACATGTCCCCCTGGACCCTGGGATCAGTCCCAACCACCGTTGGAACATGAGCAACCTCAGGACTCTGATGGACGGAAGAGGATGAGGAGTGGGGAGGGCCTACCTGTTCGGTTACCCCCAGAGGAGAACTAATCCAAGAGGCTTCTTGCACAGGTGCTAAGGGAGGCTCCAGGATGGAAGCATCCAGTGGGGCAGGGGGAACCGTTTCAGCCCCACTGGATAGGAGCCGCTGTGCCTTGGAGAATTCCCTCTCCAGTGCCTGATGTCTCCTCAAGGCCTCTCAATCGGCTGTTTTAGAAGTCTCCTTAGTAGTCAAATGCTTGGTTTTGGCCTTTTTCTTCCCCACTGCTTCCAGTTCAGTAGATCTGCGTTTTGGCTGCGCAGGGGGTGCACCAGAGACTTGAGATGCCTAAGGCGAAGAGCTATCTGCCATTGCAATCTAGAAAGAGCCGTCCAAGGTTATCTAGAGGTGGGGGGAATCCAAGCACGCAGATCAAGGTCAGAGATGGAGCGCAACTGATCCTCACACTGAGCCTTGGCAATGGCAGGTACAGTCAGACAGCAGTTTAATCCTGTCTGAATAGGCCTGGTGGCTAAAGGCCACAGCTAACAGAAACAGGTGGTCAAACAAACTCCCTACTCCAATCACAGGTCTGGAGACCTGTATCCAATACCAATCCACAAACTATTGTTCCTTAACTAACATTATTGTATTCTTTTCAATATATCACCTCCTATATATGGGTAAATCCGACTTGCCCTGTCAGCAAGGGCCTAGCCAAACAACAAGAATCTGGCCTAGCCGGCCTGAAATAACTGTAGAGGCCAAGAGGCATCCGCCTATGCCCCTCAAACAGTTTTAACTGCGAATATGGAAAAGGTCCCCCCGCTCGGACTTGTCAGCACAAGTCAAGGCAAACAGCAAGAGATTGATCGGCCTAGTAGGCCTTAGACACTTTAGGGCCCCAAATGGCGTCTGCCTATGGGCCTCTCAAAATGGTGACCGCCTGGCGACCACGCGGTCAAAATGGCAGCCGCGACTCCCGTATTTCCCCACAATGATGAAAAAACGGCAAAGGGGAGAAGGAGAATGAATTTCAGGACAGGCCTGGGACTGGAGCCAGAGCCGCCCGCTTCCCGCCCCCCACAGCGAGAGACTTGCGGTTTGGATGAACGTCGCCGAAATCCATAGAGAAAAACCATCACTTGGAGCCTCGTGCTGCCGAGAGAAGCCTCTGAGGGAAAGAACCGGCAAAAAAACAGGCGGCAGAGAACCATGGCAGCAGTTAGCCGCTCGGATCGGGTATGAAAAGTACCCAAGGATCCGGCCTGAAGAGGCCTGAAGCAGCCCGAAGGCCGAGGAAAAGAAAGGGGGGAGGGGAAGCAGAGCCCTTTCAGAGCCTACAGGGCTCCTATCCTCAAAAGGAGGACAGAGTCCTCAGCTGATAGCCAAAACCGTAAACCTCTCAATTTTAGAAAATTAGAAAATTTAGAAAAAAACAACCAATTAGTCTGATTTAATAGAAAAAACTATGGAGCCAATACAACCTGCGTTTTGCTGAGCCTAAGACTAAGTCAAAACTGGGAAGACACACCCAAAGGGAAGCGTGACTAAAACTCTGACTTAGTCTCTCTGAGCAGGAAGGCTGAAATAACCCAATCATGTGGATTCTACATCCACCATGCTGGAGAACCGGGCTGCTTTAAAGAGCTGCAATCATGTGCCATGTTCCAATCCCTGGCCACTCAAAAACACCTTCTGGGAATCAAATGTAACTTCACAGAGTTGATAAACATATTGGTGTTTTTTTCCCCTCTATGGTTTTGGTTGAAATACAGATTCAAATGTTAAACAAAAGTTTTCTTTAAAAAAAATGATATAAAAAAACTTTTAAATCACTTTTTAAAATTCTACTGAGCCGATCTCTCCTTAGTTTAAACATTTATAAATTGATTAATTATATGCCATGGTTTTCAACTCCAATCTATCTCTCATCTGGTCTTTAAAGTCTTCCAATCTTCCCATCACCACTGTAACTGAGTCCATCCAGCTGGCTGCTGGTTGTCCTCATCTTCTCTTTCTTCCCACTTTTCCCAGCATTACAGTCTTCTCCAGAGAGCTAGGTCTTTGCTTAATGTGTCCAAAATAAGATAATTTGAGCCTGGTCATTTGTGCCTTGAGTGGGAACTCTGTGTTGATTTATTTGATGATCCATTGATTTGTTTCCTTGGCTGACCAAATTATTTCAGGAGTCTTCTCCAACATTCAAAAAGACTCTTCCCTCTTCTGCTTCATCAAAATCCATCTTTCACTTCCATAGAGTGTCACAGGGAATACCATAGTTTGTACAATTCTGATCTTTGTAGGTATACCAGGGGTAGGCAACCTTGGCTCTTTTATGACTCGTGGATTTTGATTTTGATTTTGATCACGTGATCATGGGGATGCTGCCAGCATGAACATGATCATAAGTCACTTTCTTCAGTGCCATTGTAACTTTAAATGGTCAAATGGAAGCTGGACTTGAATTCCTCCTCCCTCACACTGCAATTTAGCAATCATTCTTAACAAAGTTCTTGTTCATTGCCAAGTTTCTAGTAGGTATTAATCAGACTAGAAAAAGCCTGATCTATTCCCTCGAGTTTCTCCATTTTCCATCTTGCTCAGAAGCAAGATGAATAATTCTTGATTCAAGCTCCTTTGAGGAACACTTGGCCGTAACTTACAGACAATAAAACAATTGAAAGAGGATATTTGTAGTTCAGGGTTGCAAAGAGTAGCCCTGAGTGCTCTCTGACCCTAGTTGCTTTCTTTTAGACATTTGTCCTGGGTGCTCTCTGACCTCGGTTGTTTTCTTGCGGATGTTTCATTACCCAAACTAGGTAATATCATCATAGCACACAGTTTAGGCAATGAAACGTCTGCAAGAAAGCCACCAAGGTCAAAGAGGACTCAGGACCCCTCAACAAAATAATTTTATCTTGCTACCTGTGCAAGATACAAAATATTGAATAAATGCCAGAAGCAACTGCCATCCGCTTTTGAAACCCTCCTTCAATCCCTGACATGAGTGGCTTTCACTTCATGCCATGGCATGACATTTATGGGTTTTTAAAACAGCTATGAAAAATGAAACTAAAAGAATAATCAGAGGAAATTAAGTCCCCTGCCCTGCAGAGCACCCTGGATCGTGGCAGGCTCTATCAGGATGAAGACAGGGTACGTGGACATTCAGTGCTCAAAAAAAATCAATCACATTTACTTTCACATTCTGGATAATTCAAACATTTCTGTCACAAGAGAAAAATGCACAGTCTTGTTCTTAATTTAAATCACTTTTCTCTTCTGGGCCTTTCTATAGCCAAGGGGCTACGAGTTACAATGGCACTGAAAAAAAAGTGATTTATGATTGGTCCTCAACACTTACAACCTCAACACTTACAATGTTTAGTGACATTTTTTTCACAAGCAAGAAATGTCATTCTTTTTTTTTTAAAAAAAAGGACTGTGTTTTTGTTTTGCTTTCTGCATTGAGATGTTAGTTTATATATTTTTTAAATGATTCTATGAAAAATATTGGAGAAATTCTAGATCAGGGTGTCAAACTCAATTTCACTGAGGGCCGCATCAGCATTGCGGTTGTCCTGGGGGGGCCGGGTGGGTGTGGCCAGAGTGGGTTCAGCCTACTGGGTCGGTGTGGATGGAGTGGGTGTGGCCTACTGGGTGGGTGTGGCCTACTGGGTGGGCGTGGCCAGTTCTACATCATTCGTGTCAAGGGTGCCTATGGGGGCCTGGGCAGGAGTGGAACAGATCTGAGGATTTCTGGCAGAAGGGGGTGGGACCGGGGTAGGTGCCAAGGCATGGTCCACCGGGGCAAGTGCCAAGATGGCCACCACAAAATTGTACATTAGCTCCCGGCTGGCCTGGGCCAGGGCCAAGGCAGAGGGAGCCGTTCCCTCACTGTTTCCAGGATGGCTTTGCGAACCACATGAAACCATTTTGTGGGCCGCATCTGGCCCCCGGGCCTTGTGTTTGACATGTTTGTTCTAGACTGATGTTCCATCCCAAATGGAAGACTATGGCTTACACAGTGACATTAAACAAGGCTTTCTAAAGGAATAAAGTATTTGTTTCCTTAAACCCTTTTCTGGCAACTGCTGAAGCTTTTTATCTCTCTTCCTCCCTTAACTTCCTTGATTAGCCCATTTCCTCCAATGTTATTTCTTACTTGCTGTTTGCTTCAGGTCTGCCTGTTATACAAATATAAGCACTAATGTAGATGCTGGCAGTTTGGCATCCATATTCCCAACTTACAATGGATGCTAAAGAGATTTTCTGCTCCCCTCATAGCTAATTCATCATTTCTTTTTAAGAAATCGGAGTCCCAAAACAGGAGCAACATTCTGTGCCATCCAGAATCAGATGAGCAGCATATACATTTAATAAATAAATAAAACATTTCCACTCTACCAATAGAAAGAACTGCAGTTCCAAGGCTCATTGGGGCCATCTCTCTCCTGACAACTCCCTCTTTAAAAATTCATCTTTCTAACAAAAGTCTTTCCCACAGAACGCGTTTAGACCATTGACCAGATCATCTTTAATTCATCCGAAGTGAATTTAGATTTATTGAATTAATTGGGCAATTATGGCCCTTAGAAATACAAAAAGCAGATATGGGTTATCTGCTTATAACCCAGAAACTCGCTGATCACAGAAGTTACAAAGAATAAGTAGAACATGATCAGTTCAAAAGCTTAGTTGGCTTTCAGTTATCAGAATGACATTATCATTCATTCATTTCTTGTATACAAATTTTAATCCCCTTCCTTTTAATTTTTCAAGAATTGAAATTAGAGTGGGATTGGTATACAATAGCACACAACTATAACTTTCTATTTCTTCAAGCAAACATAAAGATTGAAGTAGATGACCATGCCAGAACATACAGCTTCCGTTTCCCAATTAAAAGACCCTAGAACAGCAGATAGAATTTACAGGACATTACCAATGCCCTTCCAGTCAATAATAAAGGTTATCTGATATATAAATCATGGCAGAATTCAACATTTCTATTATTATTATTATTATTATTATTATTATTATTATTATTATTATTATTATTATAATTTTCAAACAGCTGTACAAGGTGTTTCTTCCTATTTATTCCCACAACAATTTTTTGAGATAGGTTGGTTTGAGAAGGCCCAAAGTTGCCCAGTGAACTTCCGTATCTGAAGGCAGACACCTGAGTTTCTCTGTTATTGGTCCAAAGCCTTAAACACTAACCATAAAACAAAACTGGGACTTCTATCTTGAATTCAGCATCATTGATAATGCTAATTCCTTTTTCTTCTTACCATAAAAGCCAACCACAGCAATGTAGATGCTAGAATACTGCCAGGATGTTAGTCACATGAGACCCAATTAATGAAGGCTGTGTCCTAATTTACTGGAGCATCGGTAGACTGGTATGCATTTGATGAAACAAATCCAAAATGAGACTAAAGGAATCTGTATATAGGTTGAGAGTTCTCCATTCAACCCTTGTCACTAGATACTCATTTAGTCTTAGTGGCTGGCAGCAATTTGAGATAGCTTTGATTTGCTCCACCAGCTACAACGATTCTAGCTGAAGAACCATTTGGTTGCTATAGCTGACAATTCTGGAACTTTCCATCTAGATTATTGGCTAGTAGTTCCTTATAGCAGGAACTTAGATAATGCCCACTACAAGAACTATACTGGTTCCCAATATGCTTAAGGTCAGAATCCAAGTTGCTCATGATGTCATTTAATGTTCTGAGCAGCTGGGCTTCAGCATCTAAGACAGCGGTTCTCAACCTATGGGTCGCGACCCCATTTGGGGTCGAACGACCGTTTCACGGGGGTTGCCAGACACCGTGGTCCGCCTTTTTTTTGCACGCGCGCTGAGCATGCGCAGTTCGGGCTGTCGTGCGGGCGCCATGCATGCGCGGATCGGCCCGTCGCGGTCCACCATTTTTTTTCGACATGCGCGCGCCACGCATGAGCGGATCGGCCCGTTGCGGTCCGCCATTTTGTTTTGGTTTTTTTGTCGCACGCGCCACGCATGCGCGGATCGGCCTGTCGTGGTCCGCCATTTTGTTTTTGTTTCGTCGCGCGCATCGCGCATGCACAGATTGGCCCGTCACGGTCCGCCATTTTGTTTTGTTTTGTTTTTTTCGACGGTGCGTGCCACGCATGCACGGATCGACCCGTCGCGTGCGCGTGCACACGCGCACGCAGGTCGGAGTTGCGCCGCGCATGGACGGCGCAAGTGGGGTCTCAACCTGAAAAAGGTTGAGAACCACTGATCTAAGAGATGATTTTCTCCATTTCTTTCTTTCTGCCCAAATATTAAAATATACTGAGATGTCTCATTGTTGCAGTTCAGATAAAGCAGAGACGCCTTAATCCTTTATTAAAGATTCAACAGGTACAGATATTGATTTCATTTACGAATCAGAAGAAGATTTAGAATATTTACAGCATGCACACTCTTAATCTTAGTTAAATGCCATTTGGCCATGTTTCCATGTCTAACACTGCTTGATTTGATATCAACATTGTTGAACATTGTTAAGTGAATTTTGCCCCATTTTACAACCTTTTCTGCCACAGTTGTTACATGAGTCACTGCAGTTGTTAAATTAGTAACATGATTTTGTTAAATGAGTCTGGCTTCCCCGTTGACTTTGCCTGTCAGCAGGTCGCAAAAGCTGTCCACATGACCCAGGACGCTGCAACCGTCATAAATATGAGTCCATTGCAAAGTGAATTTTGATCATGTGACCCTGGGGCTGCTGCAAGGGCCGTAAGTATGCAAAAAAGGTCATGTCACATTTCTGCTACTGTAACTTCGAAGAGTCACTAAATGAATTGTTGTAAGTTGAGCACATTCAAGAAGTTCTTAAAGAGAGAGAAATTGCCCTTTTCCTCTTGCCTCTGTGTTTCTGCATCAGCCTGTGGCTTTAAAGAAGTTTTCCTTGGCCTGACTGGGAAACGGTAAGTGAGCCCTGCATGGAGAAAATCTCTAAAAAACAGATTGCTCAGCAAGATATGGCAAGAGAGTAGTCAATATTACTTCCCTCTCCTAGGTATCTTGTTTTGCAGAAACACACACACACACACACACACACACACACACACCCCTCCCTAAGACTTTCTCAGTTAGCTAGAAAAACAAAAGGGAAGTTATAAAAACTATCCATTTCAAAAGAAATGAGGAGTGAAGAATGTATCCCTATTGTTGTATGTTATGTTCTACGATGATCGCTTCTCAAGATTTTGTGTATAATGCTGATTGTTTTAATAAAGGAATTTTTTATTAAAAAAAAAAACATAACCCAATTTTGTCCCAAGGTGCTTTTTTCACGAGGTCGTTGACCAGCTGTCTGAAAGGAGTATAAATCCTTCCATTCCCCACCATCCAGCCAAAGTTGAAGAAGCTTCTTGGATGAGAAGCAAAAGGTCTTCAAAGAAAAACAAGAAAGTCCAGTTGCCTCTTGAAAAAACACCTTTGGGAAAACCCTGACCTGGATGACTGAGAATCTCCATAGACCTGCCCCCCCCCCCGTCTTCTGCAAATTTCAGGTCTTGCTTCTAACCATGGAAAAGTTGCGTTCCTTTTTCTTATATAAAATGTGGACTCTCCCCCTTTTGTTGGTATCTGAAATGTAAATTTAACTAACATGACAAACAAACATAGTGTTCATTTATAATGTATCCCTAACTACAATAATAATAAAAAAACCAACACTAAACAACATTTATCAAATAGCAAGAGCCAGTTTGGTGCAGTGGTTAAGGTGTCGGTATAGAAACCAGGAGACTGCAAGTTCTAGTCCTGCCTTAGGTACAAAGCCAGCCAGTGATTTGGGGCCAGTATCTCTCTTTTTTCAGCCCTTGGAAGCAGGATAAGGCAAAGCACTTCTGAAATATTGCTAAAAAAACTGCAGGGACTTGTCCAGGCGCTACTGACTCAAAGGCACAAAAGGCATAAAGAAAAATCACTTAACCTTATACAAAATAAGTAAAATCAATATATACCAGAATATATTTACAATCAAAAGGAAAATGCAATTAAAGCAAAACATAACCCTACCTACCATTTAATTTTATTAATATGATTTATATTAAAAGAGCCCACCTGCCATGAACATGACATTTCTAAATGATTCTAAGCACTCTGAGAACCAAAGCAGACTTACAAAGTAACTTGTATGGATCAAGTTATTACATAGATTCATGTGAAACAACAGCAGCTATGAGTAACCTTAAAACAGGAAAGTGTAAAAAGAAATGAACTGTTTATCTCTTGATAAGGCTCTCCTTCCTGTAACTACTTCTTGCTTCTCAAAATAAGCTCTCATTGGTCCACAGATACACATTATCTTGAGAAGCACTAACAGATTCAAAGAAGAGATATTTGCTGAAGTTGGGACTGTTCCTCAAACTGGCACATTAATTGCTTTCATACAATTAACGTCAAAACAGGAGACGTTGTGTAAGTGCCACGTGGATGCCTGAAGGCAATGATGTACATTGGGTGAAAGCAATAAACTGAAACAGATTCACAGAGACCAGATATTTTATGAAGAGGGGGCTCCAGGTTTAGGGATTAAAGAAATGGCCTCATCTTTTATTTCTGACCTTCCTCTGAACAGTTTAGGAGCCCACCTTGGATTCAAAGCTTGCATCAGAGGTACAGTAGTGGCCAAAATTGTGGAAACCTTTTGGAAAAAGTGTATTTTTGAGGTTTGATGGCTAATAACACCACTTTTTTTGGGGGGGGGGTAGTACCATAAAATTATATATCAGTGGAAAGATAATTTAATCAAGAATATAATGTAACAAAGTTTGTTCAATTATCTGTATTGTATTCTATGAAAAGTTATAGCCAAATAACCAGAAAAAGGAAGTACAACTTGCTTAGGTTGATATCAGATAGCTTTCCTTCTTCTGATTGTAGCCAATGAGCATGAGTGTTTAGAGAGCCAATCAGGTGTCATCTTGTTTTGACAATGAGCCAATCAGACCACGGTAGGATTCAGTTATTGATGTCCGGTATTGAAGCTGAGAGGAGGACATTGGTCAGTGTGTTATGTGATTGCTATCAAGTTGGTTGGGTTTTTTTTGTGTTCTTTCATTTAGTGAGCTTGTAAAATGTATTAAAATTAAAGTAATGGTGCAAGGAGTTGACTGGCTGCCCAGAAAGCAATGTAAAATACTATTATTAAGTGAACAAGGCTACAGTTATAAAGAAATTAGAAGAAAAATGGGTGGAAACTGAACCAAAGGTGGCATTTCTACTGTACACTTTTCCCAAAAGTTTTCCACAATTTTGGCCACTACTGTACATGTGGCTTCATTGACAAAGAGGAATATTATACTCAGTCTTGGCTGGATTGAGATAGCCACACTTCCATTATATTTGCCATTATATCCTTGTGAGTTCACACCCTCCTAAATAGCATAGGCACTGACCACTAGCGTAGCTATATTTTATTGTCAATGTTTATTGCTATTGCATTTTATTATTGTCACTGGTTTTTAATCACACAGCTCCCTGAAATACCTTTGCCATTCACTTAAATGGGAAGAACTGAGTTTCAAAGGAACAGCTTAGCTGGGAGACAATCATTTGGTCAACAGGAAATTTCCTAGTTTCTGGGAATTACAGGCCCTGAATTTGACCTTGACAACCTTACGGGAGACAAGGATTATTGGAAGCAAATAAAGGTCAGGTCTTTCAATTCTAACTCACAATTATAAAATAGAATAATTAAGAACTGGAGGAAGCGGGGGGGGACCCTTTTAAACTCATTTATGTCAAGATTATGTGAAGTCTGGCAGGTGGCATCAGAATTCCAGACTTTTTCAATACTTTTGCCCCTTTTCCTAAAGCTGTCATTGAAGTTACTATCTCAGAAAAAAAGGGCCAAATTTGGCCCAACCCAACATTATCTTATCCAAACAAACATTATCTCCTTAAAAACATAGCAGGGGGAAAGTTACTGATTTGACTGAATAGAATAGATAATCCTTCTCATCAGGAATTGTAGATTTCTTTCTTCTGCAGGCATCTTTTATTTCTCTATACCAGGTCCAACATTGTGTAATCTCAACTTTTTTTTTACTTCAGATCTTAGAAGGTGCCTTAAGAAAAAAACATAAACCATTCTGCAAACCTCTCTTATAAATTGTAATATAATCTGGAACTTTTTCTGCAGCACCTTGTTTGAGATACTACCGGTAGCTGCAATTGTTCTGTTTGCAGCAGTCCAGCATCATCTTGTGGTTTGTCTGGAGCATTGCAGTTTCTTTAACCAGCTGTTTCACTGTGATCTGAATAGCTCTGAAATCCACCCATTGTTATCTTTGAAAATTTATATTTTAGCATCTAAAGTTATTTTTTTAAAAAAATATGTTATACATATTTACATTAACCTTTGTTTTAAAATAGCATTTGATTTGTGTTTATCTCTTGTGATATTGCTCTGTCTCCTAAGGACAGAAGAAAAGTCACACATCTGTATAATACAGAACTAGGTGGTTGTACTATTTTTATTTATAACACACACACACACACATTTTATTTTCCAAAAAGGCAGAACAGGTTGTGAGAGGCCTATTTTACAAGCAAAAGGAGACACTGCCAGTCATGCAACATTCCATAATAAATATATTGGGAGGGAAATTATATTTCTGTCTCATAAAGCTACCTAACAGCCATGATTTCTTGCTTACACAACATGGAAATAATAATGCAACACGATAAACTTTTAATAAGCAGCAATGCTTTATCTTTGCTATTTAAATAGAATGTTGTTCAATCCTTACATAGCAGCCATAGTAACATAACTGTTGCTAAGAAGAACTCATACTCACTGCACAAACAGAAAAAAAGATGTGGTGTAGTTAGCTACATTTTTCTCAAACTGTTGCATTTTCCACTTAAGTTCAAATCAAGTTTTTCGGAGATCACAGTCACAGGGTTTTGTTCCCATCCCTAATCCCTATCAGCTGCTTTTTATCCTTTGCTATGGCAACTAGCCCAGGAAGAGAGATAGACCTGGCTTGGATGACCATTAGCTTGTACAGTATGTTCCTGCCTTCTTTGTCCTTCTCTACTGTATCTTGACATGTCTCAGTTTCATGTGGCTACATGGATCATTCTTCTCTGACCGTAGCCTTGACTCTGAAAAGAAGTATAGGTCCAAGAGCCATCACTGACCAGGTGCAGCAGAAGTGAGATGAAGCAATATAAGTCATTGGCCCTTTTATGACTTGGCCCTTTTATGACTTGTGGACTTCAACTCCCAGAATTCCTCAGCCAGCATGCCTGGCTGAGGAATTCTGGGAGTTGAGGCCAAGTTTGAAGACCCCTGGTCTAACCATACCTGATGATTTAGATGAGAAGATCTTTGTTTTTCTGGAATCATTTCTGAATTCCCAATATCTGTTATCTGCGCTATGAGTTATCAATCTCACTATATTTGGATGAAAAATATGAAGGTAGCAGCATTCCTGACTTCCAATCTGAGTTTTTCTATCCAATCCTACATTTGTATAGCGCTAAATATCCTCATCTCATTATGCAATGGCAATTCTTATCACAGTATTGCAAGGTGTTATGCTCAAATGGAGGTGATGAGGTGAAAAGAGAATGGCTACCTACAGATTTCATGCTACAGATTAGACTCAAATTGTGATTTTTGTAATCTGGATCTGACTACTCCAGATTAGGAAGGGCACAATTTGGCACATTTTTTTTAGCTGACTCTAATCTGTTCATTGTGTTACACCATTGAACACATTTATTTGGGAATAAGAAACTGAACCAGTTTGATCCAGTGGTGAAGGTACAAGGCTAGAAACCAGGGGACCATGAGTTTTAATCCTGTTTAGGTATGAAAGCCAGCTGGGTGACTTTGGGCCAAAGAGATTATGAGTTCCAGTCCAGTTTCACTACCAGCTGGGTAACCTTGGACCAGTCACTCTGTCTGAGTCCAACCCACCTTACAGGGTTGTTGTTATGGGGAAAATAAGAGGAAGATGTGCTGAATATGTTCACCACCTTGAGTAATTTGTATAAGGCAGGATATAAATAAAATAATAAATATGTAATAAATTAAAAAATCAATAGAAGCCCTAAATATATTGCACTGAATTTCTTTCAGTGCAATATATTTAGGATTATACTTGTGAGCAAAATAACACAACTTGTGAGTTGCAACTGAATCAACGTGAACAAGCAAAATGCAACTTTGAAAAATCCATCCTATATTTATTTAAGAAAATTTATATGGCCACCCATCTCACTCTTGGGGACTCCAGGAGACTTACAAAGATAAAAGCCCCATATAAAAGCTATAAAAAAATATCTGTAACCCTCCACCCCCTGGCAACAACAAGGTCACAAAATTCATATCCCAAACTTTACAAAAAGAAATAGTTGAGGGGAAGGCCACATTCTATTAAATGCAGTTAGCCTTAATAAACTAGAACTCTCTCATGTGACTCAAAGTTGGAAAAGTTAATTGTTGAATCCCTCCTCTCTGTCACATGGTGTCACTCAACAGCTGCTCAAGGGAGCAATTCTCTAGGAGAAACAGAAATTTGGAAGCAAGGAAGTACTGAGACATAGCATGAAATAAAAGATTAATATCACGCTGAGATCAGCGTGAGATATTTTCTAGGACTATGCACTGTTTCAGCTTTGAAGGGCAAAATGGAATTGGGAGCTTGCACAGAAGCACGTGGTCTTATTAAGGATACTTCAGACCAAGCATGGCTTTTCCCAGGATCACATGGCAGGTGCACATGACCAGGGGAATAAAATGTGGCTGCTTGAAAGGGCTGAGCACACACCCATGCAAACTCTGGATTAACTTTTTTTGTCTTTCGATCCAAAACTTTGATCTTGTCAGATGAATGCATGAGAATAAGTTCAATACATCAGATACTCATATTAACCCCATAAGAAGACAATCCTGAACTGAAAACGATTCTCCTCAAAGAATAATATAAAAACAATAACAGAGAAACATATAAAAGAGACAAAAATGATGAATAGGACGAGACTGCACAGGAATTTATTTAGGCTTTTACTTGAAGTCTTTCTTCAAGAGCACCAACTGATCCCAAAACATTTGCGTAATAGCAAAAAAAAATAAAGGGGAAGGGGGTTTGTGATATTTCAAAGTTCAAGGCTCAAGTGGAGAACAGTTTTGATAACCTCATTTGTGGTCAATGGCTCATGTAGTGGAATTTTTTAAAGACGGGTCAATATCCTGAAATTCAGAACAATCTCCCCTGAGAGTATTAATAGCGAAGCTTGAATCACAGCAAAATCAATAGAAGAGTTTCATTAAAATGAAATATGGCTAGCCATTTACTGCCCCAAATTCATTTGCAAGAA
Source organism: Bothrops alternatus (assembly GCA_034064705.1). Classification (NCBI taxonomy): domain Eukaryota; kingdom Metazoa; phylum Chordata; class Lepidosauria; order Squamata; family Viperidae; genus Bothrops; species Bothrops alternatus. Next base: position 29,957,276 of record JARGCV010000016.1, read on the forward strand.
AATCAGGATTTAGTGGTCCATTCAATGGAGTGAATCCCAACTTAATGCACACAAAGAGGGGCAAAGATGAAAAAAACGCAGTGGTTGAAATTGTTGAAACAATGCTAGCTTGTCTTCCTCATACAGAACCATATGCTTAAAAAATGGGTGACCGCGCTGTTTCATTCACCCAACTATCTCTGCAGAACTGACTTCCAAGCTTCTCGTAAGAAAAAAAACAAAAGTTACTAAAATGTACGTGCATAATGGCCAGATTCAGCAACCTCAATAATGGTTTGCAACCTAAAACATTTTGACATATAAATCACAACATTAACTTCCTTTATGATGCTATAAAATCTATTTGGGCAACTTAAAAGTAGAAATGATGATAAGGAAAGCAGGATACATGCGCAATCATCAGAATCATTAGAGATGAGTATCAGATCACAAGTTGCTTAAATATATGGAGAGATTTAATCAAAGATGAGGTTGTATTGTACAGACATAGCAGCCATTTTGACTTTTCTGACATCCTTGCTCCCCACCCCCACCCCGTCATGCCCCTTAAGGTTCTAGATTGCTTTTCAATTCAAAATGGTAGGGCCAGGACATTTTTGTCCTAGTTTAATTGTTTTAAGATTAATCTTGTCAAGTCTTTAAGAGATTTTCTCCTTCTAGGGTACTAAAACTAATACATTGTTAACAACTTTGAGTTACAAAATGACTGGAGCCTTGGGTTTCCCCCTCTGCACTAAGCCAGAAAGTGGTTGACTGAGGGCAGCATGTGAACCCACTTTAACATTTGTAAATCATAGCTGGTGGCTGAGCCTGCCCTGCAGCTAGCTTGTTGAACAGACTTTAAAACAAATGGCAACTTAGAGTGGGAACCTCTGTATTAACTGTAAGTGCCCAAATATAGTTTTTTTTTCTGAAATTCACCAGTTAATAGGTTAGTAATAATATAGTGTGGGAAGAATCCAGAGAAAGAAATATTTGGGGGAATATTAAAAAGGAAGAATATATTTCCCCAAAGGAATAATGGAGAAGATCTTTTAAAAAGACAGAAACCAGCCCCAGCCTCTCTCCCCCAAGCAGAAAACTCAGCAGAGGCCAGCTAATAGTAGTAGTAGTAGTAGTAGTAGTAGTAGTAATAATAATAATAATAATAATAATAATAATAATAATAATAATAATAGTAAAAAAGTTGGAAGGGACCTTGGAGGTCATCAAGTCCAACCCCATGCTCAGGTAACCCTATACCATTTCGGACAAATGGCTGTCCAGTCTCTTCTTAAAAACCTCCAGTGTTGGAGCATTCACTGTTTAGAAATGCAAATTCAGTAATCCTTTCAGAAAAGTTTGAGCCTTCCAGCTAGAAACTGAAGAAATTAGGAAGACAAAGTCGCCTCAAATCTACATACCCCCACCCAAATTCTAAGGACAGGAAACATAATATTAACCACCAATACCAAAAGGGCACACTCAGACTCAAGTCAAAGTACATGACACAGGAAATACAAAGCCTTAAACAGGAAGAACTCCAAACAAAAGCTCAAGGAGGTATAAAAACCCACCACTCCCAGCTACGTGTAGTCAGCTTTCCCAGAGCCATCTTTCTGTCTAGCTCTCCTCTTCAATAAACCGCAACCTTCTTTCTAAAGCAGTCTCCATTTTGTTTATTCCCAGCTTGGACTGGACCCTGATGAAGATTTTTCTTTCAACAATAGAATCAATTTCATTTTGAAGCACTGAAATATAAACTGATGTACAGTAGGTATGTCATGCTGTATAACGCTGTGCTAGTTTATTTAGGAGAAAGACTTATTCTTTTCTAAGGTGGACACACTTTCAACGACAGCTGCTGAAAAAAAGTCCAAAGGACTAAATCAACAGATTGAAATTGCCCATTGGTTACTTAAGTACTCTCTTCCCTGTTATGCCAATAGGGGTTTTGTCTTACCTGAATGCCTTTTCTCAGCACGGAGATGGAGAATGCAATATTTTCTATTAAACTATGGTAACTTTTACATTTGCATATACCGTAGGTATGTCAATCACCATATGCAGCTTTAAGGCAAGCACTTGTGCCTTCTTTCAGTTTTCTTGTGGGCAATGCATTCACTCATTCAGACACTGTGCTAGAACAGCGTTCAAAAGTGCATCTGCAAACTCTATGTACATCATAATAGTTATGATCCTGGCTCATAAAAGATACAACAAGCCAGGATGGCTTTTGGTATATTAATCACCCTCTGCGAGAGGAAACCAACAGGTGCACCTATATTGTATGCCTTATTCACAATAAACCAGGATTTGCACGGCTTCCAAAACAGCATAAACAGGTATTACAAACCTCTCCCTCACCTTTGACTAAAACAGGATCCCGTACTTCGGCTCATTTATTTAAAGCAACCACAACGCTTCCTGTACACATCAGCAGAGACCACTATCTTAAAAATCAACAACCCTCTCACTCAAAGAGCAGAATAAGACGGGCTACAGTTTGTAACGGGAACGGCGGATAATTCCGAGTTACGTTAGAACGGCTAAAATAATTTCTCCTAGGAGCTGAAAGCAGCAGGGGCGCTTTCATGTCTGCGGTGTTTCTGGTGTTTTAAAGTTCCTCCTTAAAATGTAGCAACAGGCTACAAGGGAAAAAATAAAATAAAACTACTCTAAATCCTTGGGGCTGTCGCTTGTATGGCAGGCGAGCCCCAAGCAAGATGATTGTGTTTTTCTGTTTTGGTTTGTTTTTTATAAAAAAAAACAACCCTGCCTTCGAAAAACTTTCCAATGCACAGAGCCCCAGCCTGGCATAGCGCACAAATCACCCCCCCTCACACACACACATAACGCAATGGCAATGTCAAGAACGCCAAAAGCAGAGACAAACCTCGCTGCATTTTAATCCCCCGCCGTTGCAACCCTGGAAGAGACCCGATTTCGCCTACACTACAGCAAAGGTTACCGACCATTTCACTCCGGGCGCGTCCCGTTTCGGAACCGAATACCCGAATACTCGATCTTGGGGAGGGAGGCGGGGGGGGCAAAACTTACCGGCGTGGGAAGCCTGCCCTTCTTTGGCTCGGATGCCCGCTCGCCAAGTTCTTTCTTCCGCCTTTCCCGGAACCTCCCCAGCCACCTTTTGGAAACGGGGATGGGCGTATAAAAGGGAGGGGAAGGCACACCGGGGAGATTCGGACGACTTCGAGTGCCGAAAAAAAGTCAGTTGGCTTCTCACTTGGCACCGCCCTCGGCTCGGGGGAAGCGGCTGCCTCTACAGGCCGACGGGAGGAAAAAGGCGTTCCCTCCTCCCCATCGCCGCCGGGCAGGACAGATGTGGCGGAGGTAGCCCAGGAAAACCCGGCGGATGACTCAACGGCGCGCATTGTTCGCCGCTCCACACACGCTCCGTGCTCTGGGAAAACTTCGCCCAGTCTTTCTGTTCCCCGCGTGGCCAGCTGAGAAGTTTCAGTAGCACAGTACAGGTAGTCCTCGATTTGCAACAGTTCATTTAGTGACCGTTCGAAGTTACAACAGCACTGAGGGGGGAAAAGAGACTTTTGACCCCTTTTCACACATTAACAACTGTTGCCGCATCCCCATGGTTTTACCTTTGTCTGCTTGACAATTGGTTCATATTTATGACGGTTGCAGTGTCCCGGGGTCATGGGATCGTCTTTTGCGATGTTCTGACAAGCAAAGTCAACAGGGAAGCCAGATTGGTTTAACAATCGCCTTGCTAATTTAAGGACAGCAGTGATTCACGTAACAAACGTGGCCAGAAAAAAACGTAAAATGGGGCCAAACTCACTTAAGAAATTTGTGACCTGGCAATATAATTCTGGGCTCAATTGTGGTCGTAAGTCGAGGACTAACAATGATTCAGACTTGAGATGAACTGCGGTTCCTTTGGAAGGTTGGCTGAAAATTCTTTTTGAGGCTCCCAAATGGAAGGGATCTCTTCAGATTCCTTGTCTTGCAGATCGGTTTACATTGTGTTTGACAAAGGCATTGCTTTAATGCATGCATGTCCCCATACATGGATACACATAAAATAAATCACTTGGCTGCATCTCCTACCAAAACAGCTAAGACAGAACCCAAACCAGCTCTTCAGGCAATCAAACCTCACAAGGTATTTACTGATGTAGCAGATGGATAAGGAAATACATGCTGGCTCTGTCTCAAATTTTCTTTTCGTGACTCAGTTTGAGTCCCTGACCTTCCCATGTTGCGTGGCAGAATCTGAAGCAGGTTATTTTTTAATTTGTAGTTACATGCCCTGATAAAGCTGGGTTTCTGGACATGTAGTCAGTTCAATTCATATTAGAGTGATTGTAGCAAACTCAAGAGTTTGAGTTTGACCTTTAAATATGAGTAGATATTTTCCAGGCTGATGCATGTTGAACAGTTGAAATTTGGTTTCCATATAACTGTAGGGTGAAGCTCATTTATGCAGAGGCCCCAAATCTATTTTCAACTAGAGAAATCAGTAAAGGGATATGTAGAGCATTATAGAAAATGTGTGCACAAAATAATAATTATAAAATAAATAAATAAAAGGGAGTCAGTTTAGTGTATTTGTTAAGGTCAGGCTAGAAAGCCAGAGACTGTGTGTTCTAGTTCTTTGAGCCATGAAAGCCAGCTGGTTGATTTTGGACCAGCCACTCTCTCTCAGCCCAGCTCACCTCAAAGGGTTGTTGTTGAGGAGGCAATGGAGAAGGAAGGTGTTTTTGATATGTTCGTCACCTTGAGTTGTTTTTAAAAATAATAAAAGTGGGATACAAATAAATAAAATGAAGAAAAAAATAATATTCTCCATCTGATTGGTATTATTCAGCCACTGACCTCATTGTCTTTGCTATGTCCTTCCTGACAGTTAAAACAATCCTGTTCCTTCTTTGTTTTTGTCTCCCGAGTAGTAAATGCTTTGATTTTTTTTTGACTGAAAGTGCCAATTTCAGTCCATCTCAATTTTGCCAATGGTAAGGTATCAATTTGTAATCGTATAATTTCCTTTTTCACGGAGTTGAGCTTTCCTGTGTTCAGGCTTCTTACATTCCATATTCTCACTGGAATCCCATCTCTGCAGCATCAGCTGTTCTTTTCCTGCCTGGCAATATCAGCAATGAACCGTCTTGAAAGCTTTAATCTAGCCACATCGTAACCCCAGTAGAACTCCAAAATGTTACTCCATAAAATGTTGAGTGTCATCCAACCTGTGGGGGGCCATCATTTGGCACTATATTGTCAATCATTTTATATTTTTTTACCCATCCGGCAAAAATGCAGGCGTGATTAGCCAATGCCTTCTTTTGCGCAGTAGCAAAGCTGGCTGAGGAATTCTGGGAGTTGAAGTCCTCAAGTCTTATAGTAGTCAAGGTTGAGGATCCCTGTATTATATTACCATTGCCTGATATAGGTACACTCATAGTAAAAACTCTATCAGTCATTGTCCCAAAGGTGCTTTCCTTTCTCCAAAAGGCACTTGGACAACCTTTTGTCCGAAATGGTATAGGGTTTCCTGCCTGAGCAGGGGATTAGTCTAGATGACCTTCAAGGTTCCTTCCAACTCTGTTATTTTTTTAAGTCAAGGGAGAAATGGTCCAGTCCCTCTGTGCTCACTGCATTAGCTACTTGCTCCCTACCTCACCCCCTCCATACACAGGCTTGGAGACCAAACATTCTGATTTAGCACCAAGAAATCTAATTTCAACCCAGTATAGTTGGGAAGCATGGAAAATAATACTATAGTGAGGAGAACAAGGTGACTGAGATGTATTCTTTGCCAAGTTGTTATAAAGTAAATCCCAAGACTCTTTTATTAGGAGAAAGAGAAAGAGCTACTAGATTCAATGAAGTAAGTATGTGTATATGTCTGTGTGCTGATTATATATATATATAGTCATAGGGTTAGAAGAGATTTATACCACACACACACACACACACACACACACACACACACACACACATGTTTTCTGAGGTTTTCGCGGGTGTTTGTATGTAGGTCTTTGGTTCTTTGGGTTTTCTCCCACATAGAATTTGAAGTGTCTTGGTGACGTTTCAACGAAGTCCCATTCGTCATCTTCAGGCTGGTGCTTTCGGCTTCGTGCTTCTAGGAGCAATGTGTGACTGTAGCTGTTTCTTCCTTTTAACTGCCAGTGGGGGTTTGAACTGATTGGCTGGGAGCTCAGCTGTGTTCTGATTGGGTGAAGGTGTGTTCTGATTGGTTAGGGGCTTGGCTGTGCTCTGATTGGATGGGGGGTTGGCTGTGCTCTGATTGGATGGGGGAGTGTTCTGTTTGGGTGGGGGCTTTGTTGTGCTCAAGTTAGTCTGAGTTACAGGGGGATTAGAGATGGTGAGCTGCATAGCTGTTTGGCTTCACGTTCGTGGTCGTGCCTCATCTTCATGGTGGATGTCAGTTTGCTTCATGTATAGATTGGAGGGGTTTAAGGTGGCTAATGTTGCAGCTGTGGTCTTGCTTCTGGTTTGTGGTCATGCCTCATCATCGGTGTGGGTTTGGGTTTGCTTTTTGCCTGGATGTGTAGTGGTGACATCCTGTGTGGTTTTTGTGACTGTGGGTCTGGTGTCATTCTTTGTGTTGGGGACTCATTTGTCAATAAGGGTGGGTTTCCAAATGGCTGGTAGGCAGGAGGTATCATCTCGTTTGTTCATGCTGTGAGGACGTTTTTTCTATCTCGATGGCTTCTCTGATTATTCTGTTATTAAAGTGTTCAGTTTTGGCAATAGTTCTGGTCTTTTTGAAATCAATTTCATGTCCTGTGGCTTTAAGGTGTTGGACCAGGGAAGAAGTTGGTTCCTCTTTTTTGACTGAGTTTTTGTGTTCTTCAATGCGTGCACTTATTCTTCTGTTGGTTTGTCCGATGTATGTGGTGGGGCAAGCAGTACATGGGATTTCATATACTCCTTGATTTTCTTTTCAATTTTGTCTTTAGGGTTTCTTAGGATGGTGGATATTTTTCTGTTTGTGCAGAATAATGTCTTGATGTTATGTTTGTGCAGGATCTTGCTGATCCTGTCTGTGGTGCCTTTTATGTATGGGAGGAGGGCTTTGCCATTTTCTTGTTCTCTGTCTTGGATTTTAGTGGGAGTTTCTTTTTGGATTAAATTGGAAATCTTATTTCTTCGGAATCCGTTGGATGTTAGTACATTAGTGAGAGTGTGTAGTTCGGTTTTTAGGTGTTGTTCGTCAGCTAGGCATTTGGTTCTGGAGATGAGTGTCTTGGCTACGGAGTTGATCTGTGCTGGGTGGTGGTGTGAGAGTGCGTGCAGATAGCGGTTTGTGTGTGTTTTCTTCTGGTAGATGGTGTGTCCTAGGGAGCCATTGGATTTCTTGTAGACTAAGACATCCAGGAAGGGAAGTTGGTTATTAGCTTCTGTTTCCATGGTGAATGAAGCACGAAGCCGAAAGCACCAGCCTGAAGATGATGAATGGGACGTCGAAACGTCGCCAAGACACTTCAAATTCTACATGGGAGAATATATAGTGTCATAGGGTTGGAAGAGATTTATACCATTCCAGACAAATGGAAGACCAGTCTCTACTTGATAACCTGCAGTGATTAAGTTCTTAGAACTCTGGGAAGCAAACTGCTCCATTGTTTAACTGTTCTCACTGTCAGGAAGTTCCAGGTTCCTCTGACAAGCTTTCATCCTTATCCTGCCCTCAGGTGCTATAGAGAATAAATACTGCATGGATTAAACTCCTGTTTGTACCTCATTACATAATATTTTGACTGATTATATCATTTGATTGCAAAGAAATCTGCATTGGGGCTGACTGAAGCTGCCCATACTAGCTAGGATATTCTGTGCAGTGCAAAACACCTAATTTGTAACTTTTATCACTTTTTTGATGAAGATGTATCAAACATTCTGCTCTGAGTGTGCCTTAAGTAGAAAAATTAAAACAAACAAACCGAAGTAAACAAAAAAAGTCTTAGAACATTCCTTTCTGCACTGCTAAAAGTCTCTAGAATTAATTCTATTGTGGTTTGTGGACTGAAAATACAAATGATCATTTTCTGCAAAACTTCATTCAATTTCTTAGATTTCAATGTGCTTTATAAAGAGACTTCTTTCTTATTTGATGCTTTGTCTTGTATTCCTAGGTAAAAAAAAAAATTCTGTTCATAGGCACTAAAGGCTGGGAATTTCTCCTGTACACATAGCCCTTGAGTTATGATTGTAATTGAGTCCCACAATTTCAGTCATAAGTCATTACAGTCATAAAACAGACCATCCTGTGATCAGACCCGATTTCATGATTTTTGCAGTGGTTGTTAAGCAAATGTGGCAGTTGTAAAGAAGTTGTAAAATTGTAAAGAGTTGTAAAGAGTGTAGTTGTAAAGAGTCATCTTGTGGTGCGATGGGCAGCAAATAAATTTAATTAATAATAAAGTGAATCCATAGAATAGAATAGAATAGAATAGAATAGAATAGAATAGAAGAGAAGAGAAGAGAAGAGAAGAGAAGAGAAGAGAAGAGAAGAGAAGAGAAGAGAAGAGAGTTGGAAGGGACCTTGGAGGTCTTCTAGTCCAACCCCCTGCTCAGGCAGGAAACCCTATACCATTTCAGACAAATTTGCTATCTTGCACAGCTTTCCTCAGTAGCTTCTGCTTTGAGTCCTGTGGTTACTTTGCAGCATAAATGTAGGATAAAAATGTTTTCAATAACTCTATTTGCAGGCAACATTTGGCTCAGAAAGATTTTGAAACAGGCAGACTCTGGAATTACATAAGCCTGTTTTGCTTCAGCAAATTCAATCATTTTAGATCCAGCCATCCTACCTGAAAAGAAATGCATTGTGGGCTCTTCCTGCAGGACTATAGCAATCATTGTCCTTTCTCATATATTGGAAATAGCTGCCTTGATTAGTTGCCACTGATAGTTTATCCTTCATCAATTTGTTTTGCCCTCTTTTAAAGTCATTTGAGTTAATGATAACCATTACCGGTATATGGCATACAATTCTACATTTTATGAAGATGGAACTGGTTTTTTTTCTGCTTCCTGAATCTCTTTTTAATTACTTTCATGGGATGACTTGAAGTTGCATTATTAAAAAAGAGAGAGCATCTACCTATCTTCCCAAAAAATCTCTCTATGACGTCCCAAGCCCCAGATAATAACAGCGTCTCAGTGAAGAAAATGAGCTCCTGAAAAATGCCAAATCCATTATGGATATTACCTGTAATGGCTATACTATAGTGAACATCAGTGTTTAAAAGTAATTGCTACGGGGAGCTGTGGGGCAAAATATTTTGCTGGGCAGGGTTTTCTGAAATTATCTTGCTGATATATTGTAGAAACCAGAATGGTAACTAGACCCTTCATATCCTAAGCATAGTAATAGAAGGAACAAACATAAAACAAGTATCAACGTTCAAGTATCTAGGAACAACATTCACCAAAGATGGTAAAATGGATGAAGAGATTAACGTACCATGTAATAAGGCAAAGCAAGTACAGGTAGTCCTCGACTTATAGCAATTCACTTAGTGACCAGTCAAAGTTACAATGGCACTGAAAAAACTGACTACTGAAAAAACTGACTTATGATCATTTTTCACTCTTACGCTCTTTGTAGCATCCCCATGATCATGTAATCAAAATTCAGATGCTTGGCAACTGGCTCATACTTATGACCATTGCTGTGTCCCAGGGTCATGTGATCCCCTGTTGCAACCTTATGACAAGCAAAGTCAGTGGGGAAGCCAGATTCACTTAACAACCGTTTTACTAACTTATCAACTGCAGCGACCCATTGAACAACTGCGACAAGAAATTTCATAAAATGGGGCAAAACTCACTTAACAAATGTCTCACTTAACACCAGAAATTTTGGGTTCAGTTGTGGTCATAAGTCGAGGACTACCTGTATTGAGAAAACTACCTGCACTCCTACAGCATAAGGCAATACTTATCAGCACAAAGAAGAACCTCATACAAAGCATATTCATTCCCACCCTATGTTACCAGTGCCAAACATGGGTACTTACTATAAAGATAATGAGATGTTTGAGGAAAGTTGCTGGAGTGACCAGAAAAAATAAAATCAGATATGAGACCACAAGAGAAAGAATTGGCATAGAACCAATCTTAAATTACATACAAAAAGAGCAAATAAAGTAGCTTGTTCACCTGGAGAGGATGTCTTGAGATTCCATGCTGTCCAAGGCATATACAAAAAGAGAAGGTCAATGAACATGAGGTGGACCCAGAAGAAGATGAAGAAACAACATCAAAGACACGCTACAAAACCGCGAGAAGAGCAAGAATTAGAACTTTGTATCTCCCTCGACACCCAAAGCAGTAAAAGAGGAAATAAAGAAGAAGAAGAAGAAAACTAAACATCTTCCACCTTTTGGTGTCTACCAGATTTCCATAATTCCTAACTGATATGAACAATGTCCATGTTGATCAATGAGTATGGAAAGTAAAATGCGATGCATCTGGAAAGCGGATACATAACCAGGATTCATTGCAAGAATAAGGAACTGAGTGGTAATAATAGTCATGCCATCTCATTCCCAATTGTGTCTTTGTTCAGTTGTTTACAGCAACCTTTTGGGCACCAGGGACCGGTTCCGTGGAGAGAGTTTTTTTGTGGATTGGAGAGGGCGTGGTTTTCCATGTTGCCTGCATCCTGTGGATGGGGCTTCACTTGTTTCTGGCATGCCACGGTCTGGTGCCGGTCCACAGATTGGGGGTTGGGGACCCCTGGTTTACAGTGACCTAAACAAGAAGATACATTTCTTGCGGTTCATATTAATCCTCAGCATAGCATGTTTGCAGCTGCCTTGTGAACTTTTGTGGGAAATGAGATGAGACGATTAAAACAAAAGATTTGCAAGATAGTACATGCTAACAAAGTCAAGCCGATCAACTGTGGTGTGCTAGTACTGCATGGTGATAAAACGATCACATTTTGCAAAGTACAGCAAGCCAGCTTGTCCTACCTGTCAACACATTACCAAAGATGTAATTCCACATCCTATCAAGATGCTAGAATTCTACATTTTACATAATGAACAAGCCCGTCATCTTCACTCAAGAGGTTAGTCATAAACTGCTCACATTTTATGCAAACTGACTGCTGTCATCTTGTCATCACATGTTCTATCAAGTACTGAAATTGGCAGCGGACTTTAAAATAAGCCTTTTCTTCTTGAATTCTCATCTGATGCTAGGTATCCAGATAGCCATTTCTAATGGGGAGGAGAAGGGGGGATAGCAGGAAAACAAGAAAAAAATTATGAAAGAAGAGCTGGTAACCACATGTTAGAAGTATAAGAGGGACCAGTATAAAAAGTGGAAAGAGGGTCACATAACTGCAGCAGAATATTAGCAAATAGTCTGAGCCTGCAAAGATGAGGTGAAGAAAGCTAAGGCTCAAAATGAACTAAGGCTTGTGACCACAGTCAAAAATAATAAAAAGCAAACAGTCCAACTTACAAAAATAGTACCATAAAAAATAGATTAGAAGCACAAGTTAAGTTAGGCAAGAAAATGGTGAGCAAGCATTTATCCAGCCTAGAAGAGTTCAATTCACCAAGACCAGATGGATTACAACCCAAGGTTCTCAAGGAACTGGCAGATGTGATCTCAGAACCACTGAACTATATTTTTCAAAGACCCTGGAGCACTAGGGAACTACCAGAGGACTGGAAAAGAGCTGATGTAGTTTCCCTCTTCAAAAATAAAATAAAAATAAAAATAGATCTAGGAAATAACAGATCTATCAGCCTGACCTCAATACCTGGGAAGATTCTGGAAAAGATAATCAAACTAGAATCCATGAACACCTAGAGGCAAACAAAGTCATTACTAAAAGCCAACATGGGTTTGTCAAAAATAGATCATGCTAGACACATCCTACTGCATTCTTTGACCCAGTTACAAAATTAGTGGACTAGAGGAATTATGTGGATATAATTTTCTTGGACTTCAGTAAGGCATTTGATAAAGTTTGAATAGGGTTTCCTGCCTGAGCAGGGGATTGGACTAGATGACCTCCAAGGTCCCTTCCAACTTTATTATATATTATTAAATGCAAGAGTGAAATCTTTCTAGCAGATGAACTTAAAACATTCCCTCCTGCTTAAGGCTGTTCTTAAGAGGACACAGAGAGAAAGAGGAAAACAAACAAATAAACAAACAAACAAACACATTTTTCTTCACTCTGTTTGTTGGCCAGACAAACAGAGTGAGGTATTTCCTTTTTGTGGCTTCTTTTAAGCAAAATTTCTAGCAGAATTTAAAATTCTTTTCTCTTTGGATTTGAAACAGTTAATAGTCACATTTACCTCTTACACACAGACTTTGAGAAACATACATACACAAAGACAAGAGAACAGAAGTCTTAGTTTTACACATCCTAGTCATTCCCACCATAAATTTCAGATAACTCAAGTTAGGGAACGCATACATTTTAAATGTACCACATGGTTGCATAGAGGAGAGAGAGAGAGAGAGAGAGAGAGAGAGAGAGAGAGAGAGAGAGAGAGAGAGAGAGAGAGAGAGAGAGAGAGAGAGAGAGAGAGAGAGAGAGAGAGAGAGAGAGAATCACTATTTCTTATTTTCCCTTTTAAGTACCTTTATTTAGCCAAATTGGTTTCCCAGCAAAGCCCTAAGCAAAGTCTATTTTTTTCCCTATACTTTCTTTACCTATCTCTTTTCATTCCAGCCTGGATAGGAAACTGTCTCCTGTCCCAGGCTCCGAGCAAGCTATCTACCGGGAAACCTACTTCAGCCCTTGAATTGGAACCCCCCATTCTTCTATAATGGGGTTTTCCTTTTAACGCTAAAGGGCACTACACAGTCGAAGCCTCCTTTTGAGACTTCTTTCCAACCACCACGATTTTGTGAGTCCGGAAAAAAGGGGACTCACGGAGATTCTCTGGATCCCTCTCAGAGTTCGTGGGCTCCTCCAAGGGATCCTCCCGTTTTCAGACCAAAAAGGGGTCTGCAGAGACCTTCCAGTTTCCCTCAGAAGGTACGGGTTACTCTCCAACCGGCCGGCTTTACACCACCGTTTAGGGACCCCTTGGACCTCCAATGTCCATGGGCACCTCCGCCTGCTCTCAGAGGTGGGTGGCTGCTCCTTTTTTGGGGCCTAATTTCCTAACTTTGCTTTGCTTATAGGGCCTTACCAGCTAGTTGCCCAAATCCAATTCTTTCATTCACTCATTCCATTTCATTTTCACACAGCCTCTCCCTTTTCCCTAACAAAAGGTCTGTGCTCTGACCAAACCCCTATGCTTTCCAGGTTCTGCCAATTAAACAGATCCTTTCTGCGGCTAGGAAAGACCAGAAGGAGCAAAATCCAACTGTGATTGGGAAAAAAGTCTTCTCACTCACACAAACAGAAATACACACATTCCTTTGTTCCCCTGGGCTTTAAACTTAAAATTTAGAGGTACTCACCTTCACCTTCTTTCCAAAGCAGCCCTTGAGCTCAAACTCTCAAAACTCCCTTTACTACCTCGGCTCCACATGGGCAAAGCCTGGGAGACCCATCCACAGACACAAGGGGGTCTGTTGCCGGCAAGATGGGACTTACCAGTCTCAGTCCATTGAAGAGGTTAGCTTGGAGTCCCATCTGGGGTGCCAAATTGTTAGAAGTAAGTCTTCATCCTGGTTCATCCAAGCTGGGATAAATAAGCAAAATGGCAACTGCTTTGGGAAGAAGGTTACAGTTTATTGAAGAAGCAGAAGGATGGTCCTTGCAAGGAGCAGAGAGGAAAGAGAGCTTGAGCACATGGGCAGTAGGTTTTTATACCCCCTCCAGCCTTTGGAATAGTTTCCTGTTCCTGTGACATGAACCTTGAAGCTATTTCTGAGTGTTTTTCTAGGATTTGATATCTGTGGTTTAATCCTATTATCATATCCTGCTTGCCAGGTGATGGGGTTAATCACTCCTAGAGTTTGGGTGGGGCATGCAGATCTTCTCTTTGTCTTCTGGAGTGCCCTGGCTTCAGCTTTCTAATGGTTCTACATCTGCATTCGTATGGGGCTAGCTCTTGCTTGGAGCAGAGAGATAGATTTGGGGCCAGGTTTGGTTTTTAAAAAATCCTTTTGAGGAAAAATATATTTTTTCTGCCCTTTTAATATTTCCTTCTCTGGGCTAACTTCCTTCAATATCCCCACTTTGTGCCTTAAGTGTGAGAATGTCACACTTATTGGCACAACATTAAAATTGATCTGGTCAGGGAGACTTGGTAGGCAAGCTTTTAAACTGTTAAGCCAAAAAAAATAATAATAATAAGACATTAATGGAGGCAGCAGAAAAAGATCCCTTTAGTGGCTCCCAAAAGGGGAGCTTGCACCCATAAAGTTCTAAAAGTTGGCAAAAATTTTGTTAGGTGGAAAAGAAATTTATAGTGTCCTTTCCTTTTGAGGAAAAATATATTTTTCTGCCCTTTTAATATTTCCTTCTCTGGGCTAACTTCCTTCACATATAAAATTTATTATTGTTGGCAGCAAAGCTGGTGAGCCAGAGAAATGTCGGTACTTTAAATTAATATACAGATTGGATTTGAACCTATAGAAATCATAATTGATCATTTGGAATTGATAGAGGAAGGGGGAAGGGGGAAATTGGTATTTCCTTTGGCTCAATTAGCTGTATATGGCACTCTCTGGGAGAAGGAAGGGAAACACTTCAGCATAAATAGTATTCAAAAATCCAGCCTCTAGCGCAGGAAAAGAGAGTTTGAGTTGTACTTTGGAAGGTGAACCTGCAATTCCAAAGCAGCATTTTCAGAAATGTCACATGTTGTATACACAGGGCTAAATAGGCAGCTGAGAGGTCTAAATAGGTAAACAACAAAACAACTCTTTGCAAGAGAGAGGGGGGAGAGGGGGATTACCTGCAGAGCAAATGGAACCAGATCCTGATATCCAGACAAACCGGAGATAAGCTTTTAAAATAGCCTGCAGAAAAATCTAAGAAGTCTGGATGATTAATAAGAGATGATTCTAGGTAGTTTTCAAGGCCAAAATTGTTCTGGCTTTTCACTTTTCTAACAAAGAAAGAATTGGAAGCAGACTTTGGCTTTATTTGTAAGAGCAATTCAAAAGTACCAAGTAGGTTTAATCTGTTTGTTAATTTTACTACGTCCACTGATGCAATCTCACTTTGTATCAACACTCTGCTTGTGCACAATAAACCGGAATCTTCAGCACTTCTGACTCATTAGTATGTCACAAGCAGCCAAATTATTACAAACAAGAGCCACGTTTTTGTGGGCATCTCCATTTTAATTCCAGCCTGGCTCAATTTAAAGAGAGCAATGCCTCATCAACACCCTGCTTCCCACACTGGGGCTGTTTGTAGGCAAAGTTTGTAATCCTTCTGTTCCTATTCATTTATTTAGTATATTTTTCCATCCCCTTTAAAGTAGTAGATAAAATCATTTCAAGGTTGAAATTGCAAATATCTGAATGCTTTAATTTTGAGGCAGATGGTCGAAATAGAGTAAACAAAAGGATTAATTACATCTGGTAGGAAAGAATGCTAAAAAGAGAGAAAATGCCAATTAAATATTCATTCAGGTTTAAAAATATTCTTTACTTGTATTTCTGATAAAGTAGCATTTCTACTGGTATTTAAATTATTGGAGATTAATTTTCTAATTCTTTATGAAAAAGCTTAACCAGAAATCAACTTTTCTTCTTAATGAAATAGAAAAAACAAAGTTAAACCAAGTCTTTGAATCCTGCATACAGAAAAAAATATAAATAAATACCAATAATATTTGCCACATATTTCTTCCAAAAACTTTGAAATGATATATGATATAATTGTTTTTAGGGGATTGAGTTTTAAGATTAAGCATTGGTTTTAAATGATTGGACTAAATTACTTTTAGGTAATTGGGTTTTTAAATGATTGGGCCAAATTATTTAATTTATTTTTAATAATTTTACCTTTTGTATGTTAATGTTTTTAATCGGGCTGTACACCGCCCCGAGTCCTTCGGGAGGGGGGCGGTATAAAAATCGTAAAATAAAAATAAATAATAAATAATGAAGACCATTATAGCAATAGCACTTAGACTTATATATCGCTTCATGGTGCTTTATAGCCCTCTCTAAGTGTTTTACAGAGTCAGCATATTGTCCCCAACAATCTGGATCTTCATTTTACAGACTTCGACAGGATGAAAGGCTGAGTCAACCTTGATCCAGTCAGAATTGAACTGCTGGCAGTCGGCAGAATTACCCTGCAATACTGCATTCTAACCACTGTGCCACCAGGGCTCTTATAGCATCTTATTATAGCATCCCAATGATTACATGATCAAAATTTGGGTGCTTGGCAATTGCCATGCATTTGTAATGGTTGCAGCATCCTGAGGTCATGTGATCACCATTTGCACCCCCTTCCCTGGGGGCTTCCAGCAAGAAAAATCAATGGGAAAAGTCGGATTTGCTTAGCAACTGTTTAATTCACTTGAGGACTGTGGCAAAAAGGTTGTAAATTGGGCGTGACTCAATAATGACTGCATCACTTAGCGACAGATGTTTCTGTCCCAAATTGGTCTTAAGTCAGGGGCTACCTGTACTCAAAGAAGAATTCAAGGTAATCTCCAGTTATTCCCAGTGGATAGAATTGGCCTTGGAAATAGAAGAGGAGGAGGAGGAGGAGGAGGAGGAGGAGGAGGAGGAGGAGGAGGAGGAGGAGGAGGAGGAGGGGGAGGGGGAGGAGGAGGCAGGAGATGCCGATAGAAAAATGTTGAGATATTAGAATGGATGTCCCTCTCCCCACCTTTCTGTTTTGAGTGCAATACACTTTTTTTTTCCTCCCTGGATCTTATTAGTCCCTTTCAACCTCCTCTCCCTATTCAAGAGAGATTCTCTTTTTGTGAAAATACCTGATCCGTTCTCTCCCAGCTCTTTCCCATTCTCTGGTTATCAGCAGCAAGTATAATCTCTATATCTGGGTGATATAGTTATCTGCCTTCTTCATTTGGTCACAGTCCCTTCATGATTCTGTCCAGTCAGCAACCCATGTAGACTATATTATGTATACCACTTTAACCAAATAAAGTTCAGACTAGATTTGCAACAGAGTGAGATAATTTCTATCCGTGACTATAACAACTTAGTGTAGAGAAGATATGTAATCAATAAAATATATGATGGGTGAGTCATGGTTCTTCTGCTTTCCATCTCCTCAGTGATCATGTAGGCGGACACAGATCAATGGTGAAGAAAGAAAGTTCACCCAGGCACACTGATATCAACTTTAATATGTCAACATTCCTTCGTAACCTTCCGTTTAAACTAATTCTGGCTTCCAACTATTTGTTCCTATGACCCACTGATGTTAGTGGGATTCTGTTTCTAAATAGAGGTATTTTGGATGCAGAAGGCCATTAAATCCCCCAATTTCAGTTCCTCTCCATTACTCATCCATTCCTTGTAGGCTAAAACATTCTTCCTGTGTTTAGACAGAAATGGAAAGAAAACAAGTTATTGTAAAATGTTGCATAACATTCTCCTTTCTATTCCTATAGGCACTGATCATTACTCACCAATAACAGAAAACTGCAGTATACCTGGTCACACCTCCCCTCTTTTGTTCTTTAAATTCCATCAAGATTCCATATTTACTAAGCCTTAGGATGCCCTGAGTACAGGTAGTCCTTGTAGTCCAGGTAGACCACAATTTAGCCCCACATTTTTGTTGTTAAGCAAGACAGTTATTAAGTGAGTTTTTGCCCCATTTTACAACTTTTCTTGCCACAGTTGTCACGTGAATCACTAGAGTTGTTAAGTTAGTAACCAGGTTGTTAAGTGGACCTGGCTTCCCCACCAATTTTCCTTGTCAGAAGGTGGCAACTTACAATAACAATTGGGACCTGAATGTCCATTGCTAAGCAAGGCGGTGGTTAAGTAAGTCCCAGCCGATTTTACTATGTCTTTTTTTGTCAGGGATGTTAAATGAGTCACTACAGTTGTTAAGTGAATCACATAGTCATTAATCACATGAATTTGGCTTCCCCCATTGACTTTGCTTATCTGAAGTCATCTAGGAAAAGTCACAAATGGTGGTCATTTCACCCTGGGACTCTGCGACCATTGGTACATACATGCTGGTTGCCAAGCGCCCAAATTATGATCACAGGACCATGGGGATGCTGTGATGGTTGGAAGAGCAAGGAGGAGTTGCAAGTCACTCTTTTCTGTGCCATTGTAACTTTGAAGGGTCATTAAAGAAATGGCTGTAAGGCGAAGACTACCTTTAAATGATTCTAGGTAGCCTTTTTTACATGCACGTATCTCTTCTTTTTACATAGCCACACCATTTTATTCTTTTTTGTTTACAGGATACGGAATATAGAATATAATATAATAGGTTTGGAAGGGACCTTAGAAGTCTTTTAGTCCAACCACCTGCCCTATGCCATTTCAGACAAATGGTTGTCGGTCTCTTGAAAACCTCCAGTGATGGAGCACCCACAACTTCTGGAGGGGAGCTGTTCCACTGATTAATTATTCTGTCAGGAAATCTCTCCTTAGTTCTAGGTTAAATCTCTCATTGATAAGCTTCTATTTGTTATATCTTGCTCTCAGGTGTTTTGGAGAACAGTCTGTCACAGTTAGATGCTTAAACAGGGGAAGGTTCTCAAGGTTTATAACAAGGCTCTTCAAACTTGGCCCTTTTATGACTTGTGGCATGCTGGCTGAAGAATTCTGGGAGTTGAAGTCCACAAGTCATAAAAGAGCCAAGTTTGAAGATCCTTGGTTTATAATTTTAGTTCTTCTCTCTTATGCATCTTGGCATTAAAAGCCCTCTCTTAAAGACACCTCTTCTTTGCGAGACAGTTTGTAGCCTAGCACACCTATGAGTCTGTCCCTACCATGCTACCTGCATTGGCAAAGCATAAGAGCTGAGGAATTTCTTTAAGGTGTGGAAGTTGGCTTATTTCTGAGGTGGCGGGGGGGGGCAGTTGCTCTGGTTGGTGGAGTAAGTTAAAAAAAACTCAAACTAGGGAAATCCCACCTTAGGGGAATTTCCAATTCCACATTATGCTCAAACAGGATTCATTTGTGGGGTGGGGAAGACTCTATGTCCCTTGAAGACAAAACAAATCCTGGTGGCTTAGATCAAGGATCCATTTAGCCCAGGATCTGGATCATAAAATAGACAGAAAGATAGCATCATACCTCCTTTTGTTGTTTCTTAGACAATTTGCTAAGCTAGCAGGATTGTGAAAGAAGAAACAGAAAGCTATCCTGAAATAGTGATACACCTTGTAACAGGATGTATTTCTTTATTTCCTTTTCCTCTCTCACTCTCAATGACTACAGCAAGTTGGAAAAGCATTTCAGAAAAGTATTGTTTTATTGTAAACCAATTAGTGTCTTGTTGGCTTCTAGGCAAAAATCTCCCCTAAGCTGAACTTCATTTTTGAAGACTGTATACACAAACCCAGGAAGTTTTCTTGGTAAGCATTACAGAAGTGATTTCACATTCCCTTCTTCTGGAATGTTTTTGGACTTCTCAATCTAGATTACTGACAAGGGATTACCTACTTTAAATACTAACTGGATTTGATCCCGCTCAGCATCTCAACCCAGACAAGATTCAGCTGGGTAGGGTCATTTATGGAGATAAAGTTGTAAAGATCTTCTGTACTGGTCTTTAAAAATCTAGAACAGTGGTGGCGAACCTCTGGCACGCGTGCCAGAGGCGGCACTCGGAGCCCTCTCTGTGGGCACATGTGCCGTTGCCCCAGCCCCGCCTCCCTCCACAGCCCTCTCCTCTCCAGCAGCACCCCTGGAGGAGAGTTGCCCCCGAGCGTGGCCCATGCAGAGCAGCGCAGCCAAGGACATGGCAGCCAGGCAGCATAAACAAGACTCTGCCCTCACACCCCATCGCGCACAGTTGTTGCTGCAGGGCGTGGGCAGAGGGCGTGGCTGCCATGGCGCTGCTGGGCTGCCTGGGCGATCTGCGGTGGACCTTGGAGGTGGTGAGTGGCCCTGCGGGCAGGCGGGGTCGGGGTGAGGCAGGGGGTGGAGCAGGGGCAGCGCTAGTTTTTGGCCACTCGGTCTCTAAAAGGCTCACCATCACTGACCTAGAACTTCAGAATACTAGCTATTATTGTTAAATCATTGAGTAGTTGGGTTTTTTTGCTTTGCCTTCTGTTTAGAAATTCTTGATCTGTCTAACTCAGTTGTACCATTATTAATTTCCAGTCAACAGAGGAGATGAAACTTTAATTTTATCTTTTAAGAGATCTGTGCAAAATGTCACAGTCACCATTTCCTATGTGAAAAATCAGTTTTAGAATCTTTTTACTGAGATGAATGGAACAAAAGAAAGGCTAAAGATTGTTTGGAGCACATTTATGTCTTTAAAATGGAGATAGACAAACAGACTGATTCTTCATCCTTTCTCTTTCATAATTCATTCTGGTAAAAATAGTGACACCCCACTGAAAAGAAATATTGATCCTCCATTGTATGGATGGCTAAGACAATGAATTAGAAAAGGGAACTTATTTCCAGCTGAAATTATTTCTTCTCCTCTTTGCCTCTATGGTTTCCTGCAGTCACCTTTTCTATCTCTTAACAATTGTTTTATTGAAGTATAGATCATATCCTACAAATTGAGTTGGATACAATAACCAATTCAGAATTGATTCATAATAATGCAAAATTCTCAGATAACTAAACTCTCAACATTAATTTGTGAGTTGTTCAAGACAAGATTGGTTTTTCAGACTGCTTTAAAAGTTAACATTTAAATGCATTCCATTCCAGCTTTTTCCTTCATATAATTTCAACCACAACTTCCACAATTCTACCTGAGAGCTTACAGTTGCAGTTACATTGCACATCTAGAGCTAACCAAAATGGGGAAGAGGCTAAGCTAGTCTATTGTTATTTTTCCTTTGAAATGGGAAGATACATGAATTTGCATTTCCTTTTCCATGGAGGTTTAAAAATTTCATATTGTGCTCACCACATTGGAGGAACTGCAATCTTGCACAAGGTCTTGTGGGAAACATTTTATTTATTAAACTTGTTAGGCTCTCAACATGAGGAACGATTTTCAGTTATTTTGATCCACACAAAGGACCAAGTTAGAATTATCTAAGCTGTAGTGACTGAAACTTAGATGCTGCTGCCAGCTTTCAGTAAGTCAGTCAGAATTAAATTGATTTAACTCTCCCAAGAAAGTGGGAGAGAAGGGGAATAATGGAAACATACCGGGTTTAAGAAAAATATGGATTAGCCTATGCTGGCTATTCTTATTATTATACATTTAATTTTCTACTCTGGTCATACAAACCTTATTATATATTATTTATTACTTACACGGGCATACTCATCTTATTATTATATATTATTTCATTTTACTAACTTTATAAGCCACCTCTACCATGATCTTCTCTTTGTCCTGCCGACCTGTAGCTTCTAACTGATATCATAAGACTGATTTTTGAATTCTTAAAAAAAGGATAGGGAAGGGATTATAAATAAATATAGTTCTCTAAAAGCTAGAAAGCTCAGAATGTGTAACTGAATTGATCACGAAGACCCAGTGACTTTTTCCATCACTTTATAGCAATCTCACTTAGACTTATATACTGCTTCATAATAATAATAAAGTTAGAAGGGACCTTGTAGGTCATTGTCCAACCCCCTGCTCAGGCAGGTAATCCTATAGCATTTCGGACAAATGGCTGTCCAGTTTCTTCTTAAAAATTTCCAATGTTGGAGCATTCACTGCTTCTGGAGGCAGGTTGTTCCACTGGTTAATTGTTCTAACTGTCAGGAAGTTTCTCCTTAGTCCTAGGTTGCTTCTCTCTTTGGTTAATTTCCATACGTTGCTTCTTGTCAGGTGCTTTGGAAAATAGTTTGACTCCCTCTTCTTTGTGGCAGCCCCTGAGATATTGGAACACTGCTATCATGTCCCACCTTGTCCTTCTCTTCATTAAACTAGACATACCCAATTCCAGCAGCCTTTCCTTATATGCTCCAGTCCCCTAATCATCTTTGTTGCTCTTCTCTGTACTCTTTCTAGAATCTCAACATCTTTTTAATATCGTGGTGACCAAAACTGGATGCAGTATTCCAAGTGTGGCCTTACCAAGGCATTGTAAAGTGGTATTAATACTTCACATGATCTTGATTCTATCCCTCTGTTAATGCAGC
The DNA here is from genome assembly GCA_034064705.1 of Bothrops alternatus. Lineage (NCBI taxonomy): Eukaryota > Metazoa > Chordata > Lepidosauria > Squamata > Viperidae > Bothrops > Bothrops alternatus. Next base: position 29,979,458 of record JARGCV010000016.1, read on the forward strand.
CTAGCACTGTGTTGGCCTTTTTGGCAGCTGCAGCAAACTGCTGGCTCATATTTAAATGATTGTCCACTAGGACTCCGAGATCCCTCTCACAGTTACTACTATTGACCAAGGTATTCCCTATACTATACCTGTACAGTTGGTTTTTCTTGTCTAAATGTAGAACCTTACTTTTTTCACCATTGAATTTCATGTGCTTTACAGCCCTATCTAAGAGGTTTACAGATTCAGCATAGTGCCCCAATAATCTGGATCCTCATTTTACTGACCTTGGAAGGTTGGAAGTCACACATGCATATTTTTCACTGTAACATCAAGCAATGATTTGTATATATGAATAAGCCATTAGAATCTAAAGCAGGACAGACATTTACTTCATGTCAACTTTTCAACAGAATTAGTTCACTTCAGCCAGAAAGAGAATGACAACTATCTTTAGTAAGTACACACCAGTCATTCATTACTTCATCTCCACTGGAGAGCTTTACCAACCAACTTTTCAGGAAGTGAAACCAAATGTATAAAAAAATAGCTGAACATGTGGATCTTTATTGTTTGTTTTTTAATAAACAGGGCCACTTGAAGTGCAAAAATAGATTTATTGCTGAGACAGAATTCAGGTTAATTGGAATGCCTGGGCAGAACATGCATCCAAGGAAAAAGAAATAAAGGGTCCTTAATCATGAACAAAGAAGTTATGGTTTCTTTTGAACATTACTTGATTTCAGTATTATTAAGAACCAAATCCATAAGCACATAGACTGCTTAATAGTGAGAAAGTTCTATCTATCATCTTTTTTTACTTATCCTATAAGGAAATGCTAAAAATAAACCATATACAGTAGAAATTCCTAGCCAAGGATGCGAAATTGAGCTTTTGGTGAGTCTAGATCAGTGATGGCGAACCTTTTAGAGACCGAGTGCCCAAAAACTGACCCCGCCCCGCTCCACCCCCACCCCTGCCCCACCCCCTGCCCTTGCCCCACCTGCCCACAGGGTCACTCACCACCTCCAGGGCCCACCGCAGATCACCCAGGCAGCCCAGCAGCACTATGGCAGTTACGCCCTCTGCCCGGGCCCTGCAGCATCAACTGTGCACAATGGGGTGTGAGGGCAGAGTCTTGTCTATGCTGCCTGGCTGCCATGTCCTTGACTGCGCTGCTCTGTGTGGGCCAAGCTCAGGGGCAACTCTCTTCCAGGGGGGCTGATGGTGAGGAGGGAGTCACAGGAGGAGGCAAGGCTGGGGCAACGGCATGTGTGCCCACAGAGAGGGCTCCGAGTGCCACCTCTGGCACCCGTGCCATAGGTTCGCCACCACTGGTCTAGATGTTCAAAGGAGACCTGTAATTTTAAAAATAATAATTACGTAATTGGATTGCAGTCTTTCACAAAAAGTATGGAAAAAGAGCATGGTCTCTCCACAAATTGAGCAGGTGGCTACTTTAGCATTCTCAAATTTGAAAATATCAAGGAGTGGAGAAGAAAAGATCTATAGGAGAAATATGATGGCTTGACACAGAAGAAAACTTCTAAGATGGTGTTGGGAGGGGGGAATAAGAAATCAGTTATGAAATCAACCAAAAAATCCTAAAAGTTTTATATATATATATATATATATATAAGATATATATATATATATATCTTACAATGTACTTTTACATTTTTATTAAAGTTTTACAAAGTACATAAAAATGACAGAAACTAAGAGCAAAAGCAATAAAGAATGAAAAAAGAAAAAAAGGCAAAATGGTCAAAGAAAAGGTAAAAAAGAAAAAGTAGAAAATAATTAGCTTTCAATTTCCTTTGCAGCCAATGTTAAGTACAATTACAAAATTGTCTCTTACTCTATGATTACAAAAAAGCTCACATTTTTATTTTATCCATTTTTGTTCTAGTCAACAGAACCACAAATCATGTGCATTTTTCCTGTTTCATGCAAAAAGTCTATAAGGAGATTCCAGTCAACCATAAATACAGATACTGTTTTTTTCTCTAATCAAATTGGTTAATTTAGCCAGTTCTGCAAGTTCCTTTATCTTCACCAACCGTTCTTCCATTGTAGGAAGTAGAACCGTTCTTCCATTGTAGAAACTTTTCTACTTTTGAGCATCTAATAATTTTGATGCAGTTTTGTCTACAAAAACAAAGCTCCATTTTTTTTTCTAATTGCTTGTCGATTAGTCCCAAAATAAAAAACTGGTTTCAGTTGTACTTTAATCATCAAAGTTTTCTGAATTAATGTATCTAGCATGATAAAATGACCCTTCATGTTGATCACATTTCCAGCAAAGATTCAAAACTTCTTTATACATTCTAGACAATATTTCTTATATTATTCTCTATTTTCTGATGGAGTGTTTTATATCTCATATAGTACTTTCTTATAGGAAAAGTATATATTTAATGCCACAAGATGTTTAATCAGTTCACTCAAAGGATTAATCAGCTTCAAAAATTTACAGTGTTAGCAGCAATCTTTAATGGATGGAAGCAAATACTAATTGATAGTAAAGAGAAAAATATTTGTAGTGCTCATTGTGTTGATGCAAAATAGATCTATTAAAGACAATGTTTTCTTCCCTTATTAATAAGCAGCTTTGGTTAATTGCAACTAACTTTTCCAACACACTTTTTTTTTGTCCTCTAATAATGAACACCTACAATGAAATTTTGGCATGTACGAGTTCATTGAGCCAATTAACTGGCAATAACGTACAGAAAGCGTATTTACTCAGTAATAGTGATCCTATTTATTGAACATACCATATCAATATATCACAACCTATAATTAAATGATATATTAATTAGTATACGTTATATCCTGTATGCATTGTCATCATCAGCTATTCAGTAGTTTCTGATCCTCAGCCACTCCATGGCCACATATTCATTGTAGTGGCCCATATTCATTGTAAAACTGTCAGCTTTGCAGGGTAAACCAGATAGCAATCACAACCAGATAAGCTGATTCTACTTTATTGTAAAGCTACATTGACAGAATTTTGCAAATCTGAAAATATACTCCCCTTGTTTACAACCTGAGAAACTAGGGAGTGGCTCTTCTGATGCTCTTAACCTGCCTGCCATCCAGTTGTGGGCTACTGTGTTTCCTACTTGAGCATTCCTTTGGCAGCACCTCCTAATCTCCCAAGGTCTTTTCTGCATATCATTACAATAACAAGAAATAATGAATGTTAAGAATTTTGGGTCTTCATTATGAGCATGACAAGATTAAAGGTAACCTGTTCTTCAAGGTACTGTGAAATATAATAAATATATAATTGCACCGTAGAACTTATGAATTCTAGACCTGGGAATACGAGTCAGCATTTAACTTACCTAAGCAGTGGAGTTCTTAATCTCTAATTTTGAGTTGTTATTATGAAGATGGAGTTCCTTCAAGGATTCCGATGGAATGAGTGGTAATTAAGGTTTAATTAAGGTGCTCTTTAGAATCTCCATTTTAAAACATCCATTAGACCACCTTTTAAAAATAGTTCCATTAAACAACTGTAACCAATCATCATCATCATACAGTAATATAACACACTCAACATGTTTTCGATTTTCTTCATCAAGTTATCAGTCTTAACAATCATTTAAATGTATTGATAGGAGCTGAAATGTCTCCCTGGTTTTATATTTTGCTTAGTAGCTTCGTCGGCACACCTAGCAATCCTTTCTGCTGAGATCAATGATTTCTCTTTTTTCCTTTCCTTTCCTTTCCTTTCCTTTCCTTTCCTTTCCTTTCCTTTCCTTTCCTTTCCTTTCCTTTCCTTTCCTTTCCTTTCCTTTCCTTTCCTTTCCTTTCCTTTCCTTTCCTTTCCTTTTGCTTCTGTTTCCTTCCCTTCCCTCCCCTCCCCTCTCGTCTCATTTCCTCAACATGCATAAGTTTATTTGCTACTGTGTGTTTTAAAACAATGTCAAAGAAATAAAAAAAATACAAAATTACCCCAAACCAGCCACAATGTGTATATATACTTCATTTGCATAGTGTTGAACCAGGTCACTGAAGGGCATAAACTAAGTATCCAAGGAAATTCTGATGTCCATTCAGATGATTGATACTATGTCCCCACCACATAATCTCTGATCCTATTAGCTGGAAAAGTCATGAGTTTAACTTGAGATCTTTGGCATGCAAAACATGTCTTCTGTTACTGGGTTACTGAAGGGATCCTTCTGAAAAGTTATTTACAACTGTCAAAGGATATTATCACGAACCTCAGCACAGCCCAGTTTTTTAACATATATATTTACTTTTGCCTGCTCTAGGACTGCATGGAATTCTCCAAAGCAGGGAAGTGAAGAAAAATGAAATCTTTTCCCCCGTCACAATGAATTATAAGACTCTGTGAGAACTGATTGAAAAAAAGAGCATAATGAATGAGTTTTGTCTCCCAAGAACAGCACATTTTGTATCAATATACATTGCAAAGCTGTATCAATCAATATATATTGCAAAGCTCTCTGCACATACCATGAATAAGAACACTGTTTAGCAAATCACCATAAGGGGAAAAAAAATCTGTCAAGCATTACCAACATTCATCCAAGCCTGCCACGAAATGTGGCGTTCAAGTGGAGCACAAAAAATGGCTAATTCCTTACTTTCATTTACTTTGCAATGCAATGTGCAAGAGACAGCATAGGAAACACTCTTTCCAAATCTCAGGCCATTTCTGCAAAGCACACAAGTGATTCAAGTCTGCACCTGTTCTCTGTCAAGAAGTGTCTTAACACTTGTGATAGTTTCCTGAGTTTAGTCTAGCAATCTCTATGTGGACAGCATGGAAGAAAAAAAGTAAGCACACTTATGAGAACAGGTTGGGAGAAGAGGTTCTGCCTAGGGAACAATGAAGACAAAAAGGAGAGAACCCCACAATTGAGTAATGGACAGAGAAAGAGAAAGATCTTCCCCAAGATATCAGAAAGTAACAAGAGACAGTGGGAGATTTATACGCTCAGACATACAAAATTCTGTTAATGTAGCCTCACAATAAAGTAGAATTGTCTGGCCTACTTGTGAGGTTGACAACTGGGGACACAAGATCAAATCCCCATTTAAGAGCCACAAGCTGGAAGAGAATGAAGAGAACAATGAACAAAGCAATGTTGTCATTCCATATTTTGCAGTATTATCTGAAAAGCTCAGGAGGATCTTCAGCCAATACAACATACCTGCACACTTTAAACCCAGGAATACACTAAGGCAGAAGATGGGATGAAATCAATTCAGAAGCGCAAACGAACAATATGCAATAAACTAGATACAGCAGATAGACCATATATAAGAGAAACACCAAACAAACAAAAGGTACTCGGAGTATACTTGAAGAGGGAAGGGAGGAGGGAAGAACGTTTACTAAAACAGATGTTTACAAAGATTAATACCTAATGTTGTATGCTATGTTCTAGGATGATTGTTTAGCAATAGGATCTTTGGTTTAATGTTGACCACATTAATATGGAACCAGATAAGAGAAACACCAATCAAACAAAGTGTAACAGGAGTATAGTTGAGGCTAGACGCGAGGGGTGGGAAAAAGGCTTACTAATTCAGACGTTTTCAGTGACTAATACCTAGTATTGTATATCAGGTGCCATGATGATTGCTGCACAATATGTTTTTTTATGTTCAATGTTGATTGTTTTAATAAAAGAATTTTATATTAAAAAAAAAGATTTACTGATTAAATCATCAGAATACGAAATAATAATAATAAAAAAAAACAGCCAGACACAAACTGAGCAATGTGGTATATGCAGTACAATGCAGTGAACCATGTGCAGATCTGTACATTGGGGAAACAAAACAACCACTTCATAAACACATGGCACAACATAGGAAAATAAATGCACCAGGAAAAGATTCAGCAGTCCATCTGCATTTAAAAGACGAAGGCCACTCTTTTGAAGACAGCAAAGTCCACATTTTGGACAGAGGACCACTGGTTTGAAAGAGAGGTCAAAGAAGCCATCTATGACAAAATTGGACAGCCCTCTCTTATTCATTTATCAACATTCATCCAACACAGCGGTTCTCAACCTATGGGTCGCGACCCCATTTGGGGTCGAACGACCATTTCGCGGGGGTCGCCGGACACCGCGGTCTGCCATTTTGGGTTTTTTTTGTTTGTTTTTTGTTTTTTTTTGTCGCACGCGCGCCGTGCATGCGCAGTTCAGGCCATCGCGCACGCGCCACGCATGCACGGATCGGCCCGTCACGGTCCGCCATTTTGTTTTTCCTTTTTTTTTTCGTTGCGCGCGTGCCGCGCATGCACGGATCGGCCTGGCGTGCATGGGCGGGGCAACTGGGGTCTCAACCTGAAAAAGGTTGAGAACCACTGATCCAACATGTTAAAATCCTATTAAGGCCAATACAAGCCTGGGAAATCAGCAGGTTTTCAAAGTCTTCCTAAACATCATCAACATCAACAGGAATTCTAGCCTGTTTCTGCTGTCAGGGAAATAAACTCCAGTGAGTTTGGATTAATATACTTAAGTAACAGAATAACAGAGAAAGGACCTTGGAGGTCTTCTAGTCCAACCCCCTGCTCAAGCAGGAGATGCAATTTCCATCGTGACTGTTTATTAAATTCATAGGATTGCAGCTAAAGTTTAGAAAGCCCCCCCCCCATTCTAGACATTCAGATCTCAGTTTATTTAATTTTCAGATCAGAATCTGTGTTTTATGCCCTGGTCGCTGTGTCAATGCTTTTTTGTTCATATAACTGCTATTTTGAGGACATGGATTAATGAATACAGTCCAATTTTTGCCTTGCTGCCTCCATCAGATGCCACATATTAATTCAGTGTGTCAAACTTTCAGAAGAAGGAACTCATACAAAGCACTGCCTGTAGGATGTTTGGATTGAGTAATGTATGACCATTTGCACAGCTGTTCGAATAATAAGTGCAAGTTAGGGTTGCAAGTTATACATGAAAACATGCATATGTGGATCATTCACAGCTTCACAAAGATCGCCACAAATTTCTGCTTGCAAATGAATTATTCCTTTGCCACATGTCAAAGATGAAAAACTAGGGAAATGTTACAAAACTGGTTCTGCAACTCCAAAGATACTGTCAACAGGAAAAGTTATAACATGTGGCTTAATGCACCATAATCACACAACTATTTAAAAGCTGAAGCAATTATCACGGACAACATTATCTTTTGGCTCTGAATTTCAGGTTCCATAAACAGGTCCAGATATTCAATGTTCGGTTTACAAGGGAAGAAAGATATTTTCTTGATCCCTATTTAATCTAACAGGAAGTTGGGTGATTTTGTAATAACTGAAAATTAGCACAGCCTTTCCTTTCTCCCTTTTAACTGTGTGACATTTCACGTAGCTGTGTGCAGACAACAGTTTGCATAGCTAGGAGTAACTGCTAATCCCTTGGTGATTCATTATCCGGCTTTGCAAAAGGATTTTTTTAGTGAAAATTCAAATCGCCCAAGAATGAAACACTAGAACCAGCTCATGAACTGAGGAAGACAAGACAAGATCCTTCAAACTGACCACTGTGTTCTTCACATTTTGTGTAAGCCTTAACAATTGGGCATTTTTTATAGTCTTCCATAGAGTTCAATTAAAGCATGAATTATGATAAATTCTCTAAAGTGTAAGTTGAAGAATATTTGTCCCCTTCCCTTATTTTAAAAACTCTGGCTTGTGAAAAAAAATGACAGATTTTACTCTTTAGTGATTGTACTTGATCATTGCTTCTTAATAATATATTTATTGACTAATAAATGAATCAACTAAAGTTCTAACTGATTGGCCCATTGACATGGATATCTGACTAATTCAGAGGAAGGAAGGAAGGAAGGAAGGAAGGAAGGAAGGAAGGAAGGAAGGAAGGAAGGAAGGAAGGAAGGAAGCAGTGTTAAAGCATGTCTTGAGTATATCTTCATTTAGCAACCATCTATTTAGTGGCCATTCAAAGTTGCAGCAGTGCTGAACTAATGGTAGTTACAGCCAGCCCTTGAAGTTATGGCCATTGCAGCATTCCCACGATCATGTGATCATAAATCAAGTACTTGGCAGGCCACCTGCATTTACGACCACAGCATGTGCTTCAGCTCCCTCCACCTGTCTATCTCTCCCCCATCTCTGTTCTTTTGGCACCCTGCATCTTGCTCCCCATGACTGAGGGCCACACAAGACGGATTTTGTAATACTGGAAACATGTTTTTTGTAGTACTGTTTCAGCCTCCAGGGTGGACCTTTTTTCTCCTGTTGATGAGGCACACCTGGCCAAGGCAACTGAACTGCTGGCCCTTCCTGAGGTGGTGCAAGGGCTTACACAGCCTCCATCAGGGCTCGCATGGTGTCAGGGAGACCTTGCAAAAGGTCAACAACTGCCTCAGCCAGGCATGCCTGCTCAGCAGCGGAAGGAAAAAGATGGCAAAGGTCAGCTAGGGGTGGCAGGGGGCAGCAGGAGTAAATGGCGGTGGCAGAGTGCAAAGGCAGAGATGGTGGGGTAGATAGGCAAGGGGGGGTGTTGAAACAAAAACAAGCATGGCAGGGCAGAAGCATGAGGTCCTCATCTAACAACTAAGACTGCTGGAGCTGCCATGGCTAAGTGAGGGGGACCATGTTATGTTTTGCCTAACAACTGCTTCACCTAGAGACGTAAATTCCTCTCCCAGTGAGGGTTGCCAAGCGAGGACGATCTGTAATATAAAACAAGGCGTTTGTCAAGGCGTTTTTATTCATGATAAGAAAATCCAGCCTGAATTAACAATTTGAAAGGCAAATGAGTAATCAGCTACACATTATTTAATGGGTGGACATCTGTAATTCCTTTTAACCCAGAGATATCATGTTAGATGTGCAAAGCGCGTGGGAGCACACGAGGAAGGAAATTATTAGCTCAGGCCATTTGTACTAACAACTCACAAGGGAAAGTCTCATGGGCATAACTATTGGATTTCGATTGTAACATTATCAAACATTATCATCTGACCTTGTTATCCCCAATTCTAAACAGCACAGCTTGTTCTAGACATTTGAATTTACTGTACTTAGAAGCCTGCAACAATCTGCTTGTGAGCTCGCTCTTTTCTAATCATTTGCCCAGAAAGGAAGGAAAGGCCCATGTGATCCTCGATGATCTTGTGATAGTTTGGCACACAACATCCTTCTGTTGATTCTCTCCCTGCAGCTTCTAGCAGAAAACCTTCTTCTTACTGGGTGCTGAAAATATTATAGAATATTTGTGGAATAAGCCTATTCCAAATTCACTGTTCCCCCTGTATATTTAGCCATTCAAGCAGAATGATTATACTGAAAGCTTTATCAGAAAGATGCTTTTTATCATTCAAACTGGCTTTCCTATTGCTGGGTCCTGCCCTGTGTGTGTGTTAGCTCAGTTAACTGCCAACTGGCAATGCAAGAAAGTTGGTTTACGTTCTCACTTTTCCTGTTATTATACCCTCCAGACACTCAGCCTTTGTAAATAGCGCTCTTATTTATTAACTAACTTGATAATGGCGAACAAGAGGATTTACATCAAGCTAAGCAGATACCCAGGGAAAAATGGGGCTCATAAAGAAAAATATTTATTTTTCCTCAGAATACAGCAAGGCCCTGTTTTCAATCAGCTTTTTTTTCCCTTTCCTGTCAACAGGGTAACGCAACAAGTATTTCTGTTATTTCTGGGTATACTTTTGCTTTTGCTGAAGAAACAGGCCAACACTATAGCCTGTCTTCTAAAATAGGTTTTATATCATTTTAAAAATATCTCAGCCCCCTCTTCCCTCTCCCCCTCACAAAAAAAAAAATCTAAGGAAAGAAAATCCAGAACATCTAGTTGCAGCTTATACATTTGAGGTGTTCTGCTACGTTCGTTTGTTTAATGGTTCATTCTAACTCTAATTCTCCACACCTTGAAAGATTTCTGCATGCAGATTTAAGGCACCAAAAGGATGAGAAGGGAACATCTCTCGGGAAAAGCACAGAATAGCATGCATTAAGGTGGGTCATTTTCCTCCAGAGCAGTGGATTTGGGGCAGAGTCTGGAAACCTCAGCCATTGTTGCCAGCTACAATTCTCTCTTCCTATCTGTCCATCCACTGGCTTTTTTCCAGCCTTGGACATCACATTTGGCCAACAGTTTTCCATTGTGGCAAGAAGATGGGAAAGTTGCTCTAGAAATGGCTTTTCCAGCTGCAGTAAAGAACAGTGGCAGCCCCAGTAGTTAGGTTATCTCTAATTTTGTCCTACAATACTTAGCTCAGAGGAAAAAGGAAAGTTTTGTTTTGTTTTGTTTTTATTTAGAGCAACAAAATGTATTCAGCTGGATCTGTGACAACACTCCAGACTAAGTTCACCCCAGGACTTAATCACTAAGCCATAATAACAATTTGGCTTCAGACAATATGCATACTCATCAATTATGATACGTAACTTTGGTTTATGGTTTAGTATATTGGACAAGACCAACCAGTTGTGCTGTACTCAAGAAACAAGATTAAATAAACCAGGGCTTAGCAGAAATATATGAAGCTAAGAGTGTATTTATCAATAGTATAGCCACCAAGTACAAGGCCAATTCGGAAATAAACCTCTGTTTGGTTATCTATGACAGACACTCGCAGATACAGAACTTTTATTATACATATTACATTACTTTTTGACATAATCGCCATTCAAATTGAGGCACTTGTCATAAAGTCTTACAAGGTTTGAAATTCCTTAGTAGTAGTCTGATTTTCAGATATCTGAAAATCCCGCCACAAGTGAAGATGCTAAAGGAGTACTGCTAGTGAAGTTCATGGAATGTGGTTTGAACATAAATTCAGAAGTTTACTGTGAAACATTACAAAAACTCAGAGGAGCCATCCCTAATGAGCATTGGGGCCTGTTGACTTCCAGTGTGGTATTGGTTCACGATAATGCTTGCTTGCATACCACTAGATGCATCCAAGAACTTTTGAAGCAGTTCCGTTGGGATGTTTTTGATCACCACAACCCCATAGCCCAGATTTGGTGCCGACTACTACTAAGGAAGTTCAAACCTTGTAATGTGTTATGTCAAGGGCCTCAATTTGAATGGCGATTATGTCGAAAAGTAATGTAGTGTTGTAGTTTTCTAATGTGTATAATAAAAGTTCTGTATCTGCAAGTGTCTGTCATTGATAACCAAATGGAGGTTTATTTCTGAATTGCCCTCGTATAAGTAGTTCTCGACTTACGACCACAATTGACCCCAACATTTCTATTGTTAAGTGAGACTTTTGTTAAATGAATTTTGCCCCATTTTACAACATTTTTTGCCTCAGTTGTTAAGTGAATCACTGTGGTTGATAAGTTAGTAACCAGGTTGTTAAGCAAACCTGGCTGTTAAGTAATCACATGACCTTCGGACACAGCATCGGTCATAAGTATGAACCAGTTGCCAAGCATCTAAATTTTGATCACGTGATCATGGGGATGCTGCAAAGGTTGTAACTGTAAAAAATGGCCATAAGTCACTTTTTTCAGTGCCATTGTAACTTTGAACGGTCACTAAATGAACTGTTGTAAGTCGATGACTACCTATACCTCAGGACGCACAAATGTTACTTCCTTCCCTGATAGGTAACCATGAATTGCAGATTGTAAAAAGAGAAAAAGTTTGAGAACTATTGAAACTAAATAATCTAAATCTTGTGTTTGAAGAGGTCTGAGTCTTGGAAGATACTTTTATTGCTTTTAACAAAGGGACAAGTTCTTATGAGCCTCTTTCAAAATCTCCAGAAGATTTATATTTCCTAACATGCATTAAAAGGTTTATTTCGTACATTATTTCTTTTATTTACTCCATTTTTATGAATATTACTCTTCTGTCCAGATGGCCCCTAACAACAGTATAAGCTGCTTTATACCACACAAAATTCTTTACTCTAGAGTAACAGTTTAGCAATGAAAGCAGGCACACCATCATACTAAACCAGTTGTTTCTGAACAGGGTCAAAATAATAATAATAATGATATAATAATAATGATAAAGTTGGAAGGGACCTTGGAGGTCATTTAGTCCAACCCCCTGCTCAGGCAGGAAACCCTATACCATTTTGGACAAATGGCTGTCCAGTCTCTTCTTTAAAACTTCCAGTGTTGGAGCATTCACCACTTCTGGAGGCAGGTTGTTCCACTGGTTAATTGTTCTAACTGTCAGGAAGTTTCTCCTTAGTTCTAGGTTGCTTCTCTCCTTGATTAGTTTCCATCTGTTGCTTCTTGTCCTGCCTTCAGGCGCCTTGGAAAATAGCTTGACTCCCTTTTCTTTGTGGCAGCCCCTGAGATACTGGAATACTGCTATCATGTCCCCCCTTGTCCTTCTCTTCATTAAACTAGACATACCCAATTCCAGCAGCCTTTCCTTATATGCTTTAGCCTCCAGTCCCCTAATCATCTTTGTTGCTCTTCTCTGTACTCTTTCTAGAGTCTCAACATCTTTTTTACATCGTGGTGACCAAAACTGGATGCAGTATGGCCTTAACAAGTGTGGCCTTACCAAGGCATTGTAAAGTGGTATTAATACTTGATTCTATCCCTCTGTTAAAGCAGCCGAGTACTATGTTGGCCTTTTTGGCAGCTGCAGCACACTGCTGGCTCCTATTTAAGTGATTGTCCACTAGGACTCCGAGGTCCCTCTCACTACTATTGAGCAAGGTACCCCCTATACTATACCTGTACATTTGGTTTTTCTTGCCTAAATGTAGAACCTTACTTTTTTCACCATTGAATTTCATTTTGTTAGATAGCACCCAATGTTCAAGTCTGTCAAGATCCTTCTGTATCTTAAACCTGTCTTCTGGAGTGTTGGCTATTCCTGCCAGCTTGGTGTCGTCTGCAAATTTGATGAGTTCCCCATCTATCCCCTCATCCAAATAAACTATACAAAAACTAGCCTATATGCAACTTAAGGATAAAAAAGGGAGCACTACAAAATTCATCTTTCTAAAATGTTTGATGGTGGGATCTAACTTGAAACTTGTCCAGAGTTTTTAATTTCACATCCTCGTTTTAAACTCATCATGGTATCTAGGCAATTTATTGTGACTCAGACTATTTTCTGAAATTCAGAACATGTTATCCAGGCACAAATCCCATTGGAACCTACAGAATTGCTCAAACCTGCTTTTTAAGCTGTGAGCTAAAGTGTTTGGAGAGAAGAGAAGAGAAGAGAAGAGAAGAGAAGAGAAGAGAAGAGAAGAGAAGAGAAGAGAAGAGAAGAGAAGAGAAGAGAAGAGAAGAGAGGAGAGGAGAGGAGAGGAGAGGAGAGGAGAGGAGAGGAGAAGAGAAGAGAAGAGAAGAGAAGAGAAGAGAAGAGAAGAGAAGAGAAGAGAAGAGAAGAGAATTTGAGGGCTCTGCATATTCATTAAATTGTTTGTACAGCTACTAAATGGGTAACTACAGTACTAAAAGAGAGAAGTGTACAGTAATTTCTTTCCTAAGATATTGATATAACTAACAGAATAATCCAGACAGAACTCTGAAATGAATAACTCTGAGATAAAATGAACAGATATTCACATGGGATAGATAACAAAATAGCAGCAAAGAAGAAAAGTTTAAATTCATTTTGTTGAAACCAGTGGGACAAAATAAATCCAGACGGAACAGGAAGTTACAGAAAAATTCATTTAAAGACATGGGAGGACAAGTTATGACTGGCATTTCACACATCTTAACTGTATTATTGTTATGAACCCTTTGAAAGTATTGTAGGTTTGTTTAATGACACGTCATAACAGCTGTTGAGTGCCAAGCCTTAGGATTTTGTTTTGTTTGAAGAAACTTGTTTTTAAAAATGGCAATTTTTTTCAGACTTAAGTTTTTACAAAGTTGTTAAACCAACTTTACACTGTACTTGTTTTTAAAAATTAATAGGTTGTATCCAATCAAGGTGGTAGCTAGTGCTCCCGAGACTTCATTTCCTTTAAAGTCTCTTAGCGGATGAAATTCAGATTGTTAACATCCCAGAGACACCCAGCCAATTTTATGCCTATGTTAATGGTTATCCCAAATGTCTGATATACTTTGATTATGCTTGCCAGCTCTGTAGGCAGCTAAATAAAGTGCTCAACATAATGGTTTAATCACAGAATGTTGAACAAGCAGGACTGAGCAGTACATAATGTTATGTAGTCAGTGTGTTCTCACATCACACTACAGTAAAAGCAAACCGACTACATCATTTTGTCCCAATCTCTCTTCCCAACAGTAGTACTTCTGTTTCTGGGACCTGACACTTTTATTCCAGTCTCACAGTTGCTGTGTGGCAACTATAGCAGTCAGTAGACTTACTCAGAAATAAACAATATTCATGAACATACCTTGAAGGTACCTTGAACATACCTTGAATGGAGATGTGGTTTCTCAGTTGATCAAGCCTTGTGGAAGAGCCTCCCCTTAGAGTTCACACTTGCTCCATCCCTTCTAATCTTCCAGAAACTACTTAAGATGGAACTCTTCCATAGAACATTTTATGAATATTATTATTGTTATTGCCATCATTACTTTATCTTGAATTTACTTACATTTGTTTTGGGGACTTGCTAAAAATGCTGTAAATGTTTTAAGGCCGTTATAACTTACAACCGTTACAGTCGTAACTCAAGGACTACCTGTACTTCATTTGGTTATGATTTCAGCATTCACATATTATTATTCTCATATTTTTGTAATTTGATTAGTAATTGACGGTTTTAATTTAATATAAACTTAGCATGGAATTTTAACTGTTTATAGATGTTTATTGTTGACTATATTGTAACCTGAGTGGGGTTTGCATTGATTTAGAAGTATATAAGCTGAACAAATAAACAGATAAATGTTCTGTACCAAAGTTTTTACAGTAATAGCATGGAGCTCAATTTGACCCCCCCTCATCCCTTTCAAATATAAAGGATGAAGCTGAGTTTTGAAAAAGCAACTGGATGAAACATGAGAAAAGTTGTTAATGGATTAAAACACTTGCCTCCAAAGATGGTTAGATATACAAGGGTTAGAAAATATGCCCTTTGGTAATTAATAGCACAGAATAGTCTTATAAGCATCTATTATTGAGATTATAATTCAAGTCATTATGAATTGCTGTGATAGAGATTAAATGGGTCTTTGTGATGGTATAGTTTTCCGTATAGTTTCATATAATGAACAAAATCACTGGCTTTTTAAAGAATCCCATTATTCCTCCAGATTTTAAAACACAACAAAGAAAACATCGTCTAAATATTTGTTTTTAGCTGAATATTACTGGGGGCTCTGGGAAGCATTTTGCAACATCCCTTAAAGCAACAACTTCATAACACATCAATGGAATATTTTCTGCATGTTAAGTCATGCTCATAGAGCCTTGAAAGGAGAAAAAATAATCTAGGCACAAAAACAATGTATATGCCTTTCAGAATCATTTGAGAATATCATTTCTCATAAACCCAGCTAGCAGGAAGAGGATCATCCATAAGTTGTAATACGCATCACATCAAATGTTGATCTAATGTGTTCATTTGCCTATGAACAGATGCTTTCAGTGGTAGAGCTGCAGTATAAGAGCATGATCATGTTTTATTCAGAGATGCCATTTTATCTTCCGGACCTAGAACAGGAGTCGCCAATTCTTCTTGTTTCAGGGAAAAGTTAAACTACCATTATTTTATTAATATATCAATATATATTGAGAGAGAGAGAGAGAGAGAGAGAGAGAGAGAGAGAGAATATACAAATATTGGGTAAAACAGAACTTGAATGAGCAAAGTTGGGTCTGGAAGGTATGTCTTACCGGTAGCTATTGCAAATAAGACAATAACTCTGCCAGGCTCCAGAGCTGTTTGGTAGCATTTTTAACATGATTGGGGGCTTTTTACTGCTATGATAAAAGATTAACACAGAAAAGCATATATATTATGCTGTGATTAGTCCTGCTCAATCCTTACCTACATTGTAAATCTTAAAACTCAAGCTAACCATGTTATTTATATATTTATGAGCTATATCTGTCATGTTTCCTCCAGGAAGTTCAAAGTGGGATAACTAACACATCTTTGAAATAGTGGCAAATATATGTAGCTCGGGTAGGATGAGGGTGAAGGCTCATTCTCTGAGCTTGTGGGTTCATTTCCAAACATTTTGTTACCAGGCTAGATAGCATCTTCAGTGGAGTTTAGGAGATGTCAGTATCAGTGTTCTTCTGTTTATAAGGGCTTCATGTGGTCAGTAGGTCTTGTGATGAGTCAGATGTGGATGTGTCAAGTAAGGGTTTGCAATGGATGTTGTGATGGGTCTTGTGCTATAGTCCACAAACCCACAGCCACACTCCACCAGGAATTATCCAGAACCAAAGACAAGATGCAGAAAGATGAAAGGAACAATGTAATCTACAAAATCAACTGTAACAATTGCAACCAATTCTGGCTGGGACAACATCATATCAATTAAAAACCAGGATCTACGAACACCGGTTGGCAGTCAAATGCCACGATCCCAAATTGTTAATTTCTACCCACCCTGACATCAAACAGCACCAGTTTGATTGGAGTAACATAAAAATCATTGGCCACACTTCGACCTGCCACGCTTGTGAGTTCATCGAAGCCTGGCTCTCCACAAACAATTCCATCAACAGACACATTGACCTACAACCAGCCTACGAACCCCTCAGAATCCAAATCAACTACACAGCCAACCAGAGACGGCACCGACCCATGCAAGCCCCTCCCCCAACCAGCACTTCACCTCCCAATGACCCTGACCTGATGTAACCTCCCCATCACAAGACCCATCACAAGACTCCCACTGATAAGTCACACCTGACCCATCACAAGACCCATTACAAGGCTCTCACTTGACACAGCCACACCTGACTCATCACAAGACCCTCACTTGATACACCCAAACCTGACCCATCACAAGACCTACTGACCATATGAAGCCCTTATAAACAGAAGAACACTGACGCTCCCTAAACTCTGCTGAAGATGTTACCTAGCCTAGTAACAAAAAGTTTGGAAACCAATCCACAGATTTGAAGAATGAATCTTCACCCTCTTCAGTAGAAGGTTGGGGTAAGAGTGAATAATTAGTCTAATAGTCTCTATGGCTGAGAATCAACTTGACCATAATTTTTCCTGGACTCCATTCTATACTTTACAACCACAGATATAGAGGAAATAGGTGAACAGTTCTACAACAGTTTGCAACACCTTGTCAATTCAAAACCCAAAGCAAGACAAAGTCAAACAAATTAGCAACACTGATTTTTCACATATTTGAGAGTTCATTATCTTGGGTGGGGAGCACTGAATAATATACACGGCATCTTTGGTATTTTTATTTTATTGATGGAACTGCAAAGTTTTTCAGACTGACCAAGATTTAAAAACTATGGCTCAGAACTGCAGGGCAAATTTGTGCAATACTCATCGGCCTCTGGTATGCAATGTTGCGTCTTTCACAATGTAAAACTCAGTGTGTCAAAAATGTTGTCATAAACATTGTAAGAAATATGAGATAAAAACAATGTATAAAATGGATGTTTCTATGCAAAGAAGATCTGATGTATTAAAAGGCTGTAGAAATATAACTACACATGTATTAACCATAAATGTATATGCATATATGTAATTTTTCTTTGGCACCTGGCTTGTCCCTCTAATTGTGCCTGAAGGCACAATTCTGCTTTGGTTATGTGACAGTATGACTTGGATTGTGTAGAGATAGGTTGTTGGTTGCAAAAAGGAGAGGACCACAATTCTGGGATCGTTCACATAAGCTGCATCTGTCCTTAATCTAGACATACTCCTTTCCAAGGTATTCTCCTTTCTCACTTTACACTTTAAACCTGCTCTTTATGGCCAATGGATTGTCAGTCTCAGTCAGGCTGGTCTAATTGCTCTTTCTCCTGGATTTTTGCTTTTAAATATTTCTAAAAATCTTGAAGTTTTAAAACATCTTTGAAATAGGTGGAACTGTTTTGGAATTTTTACGCTGACATACATACAATCCTTTGTTTAATTCTTGGCAGCTCCAGTTGATTAAAAAAAAGAGGACCAGATAATAAAGAGTGGCAAATTATTCTAAATTGAGATACTGAAACTCATAACCTCTTATAAGATTCTTTCAAGTCCTGCTCGTTTATTTGTGCTTTCTCCCTTTCTTTGTCTTTTTTGAGGTTGTTTGATTCCTATCTCAAGATTTCAGTCATCACCAAAAACTGAATTAACTGTATGGAAAGGAGAACGCATAAAGGGGAGATGAACAAACTTTAGATATCTGAAAGGCAGAATAGAATATTACCAACCAAATGACTTAACAACAGAAACTATCCTACATTTCTCCCTCTCTTTCACCATAAATTCAACAATTTTAGGAGCTGCAATTCTCTAACTAGAAATACACTCTAATAAAGTACACTTGGTTAACAGAAAAGATTGAAATTTGAAGTCTTCTGTGATTAATTATTCAACCACCGGGCATTTCCATCTAAAACTAAGGCGCACTGTGATCCCTGAATGATACTTGTAAACCTGAAACCTATCCTACTTGTAACTAGAGTCATTCAATCAATGTTGTGTCAAAATAACTGTAATGAAGACAGGCCTTCTATTACTTTTACAGTGATGAAGTGGCGCACTGAAGGCATTTTAAGTTACTAGGAAGGAAGGGCTTCACTCTCCACACTAATGTGATTTGCTTGATTTGGGTGTAGCACAATGTATATGTAGCCAGCCATAGCACTTTATAGACCATAGTTTATGGCTGCACATGCCTGTGCAATCCCAATCATTGGTGGTTTATTCAGTGAAGTATGGTTAGGCAAATCATGGGTGGCAGAATGTAAAACACACCTCTGTTTGCCTAATGTTTTGAATCAGAAAAATTGAAAATTCAGTTAAAATCCCTTCTCAATTACAGGTTTATTTTGTGAACAATGTACTTAACATTGCATGAAATTGGCTTCTAGACCTACCAATTTATTGAGGAGATAAAATGTTCTGAAAGCTTTAGAGGTAGTGCAGCTAAGAATAAAAGCTATCTATATTACCTTTAAATGTAAAGGGAAAATCCTGATGGTAAGATCTGTACAATATCAGAACAGTGGAGATTGTGGGTTCTTTATCTCTGCAGACTTTTCAGAAGAGGCTGGGCTGCAAAGGATTGGACTCTATCAACTCTATAATTCTATGACTTTTTAAAAAGGAAGCTATATCTTAAAAATACAGTTTCTCTTTGCTGATTCAGGAATGAAAAATGTAAGGTGTATCCTTCACCAAATAAACAATGCATAATGGTCTATATTAAATTGCTCTTCCTGGGAGGCATTGTTGGTGAAGTGACTCCATGTACTAGAATGGAAAAGTCAGTTATACTGCTACTAGTCACAACACAGAATGGATAACTGTTGAAAGTGCACCAGAAAATTACATATAAATGTCTGTACACGAATGCTAGAAGCATTCGAGCAAAAATAGGGGAATTGGAATGCTTGGTGAAGGAAAATAATATTGATATTATCGGCATAACAGAAACCTGGTGGACAGATGAAAACCAATGGGACACATTAAAACGGATGTCCATGTGCTGCCTCTATGTTGGTTGAGGCAGGCAGGATTCTCTTGAGTACCATTTGTTGGGGGTCAAGGAAAAGGGAGGGTTTTGCCTTCTCTTTCTGCTCAAGATCCCCATGTACAATTGGTGGGCCACTGTGTGACACAGAATGCTGGACTCGATGGGCTTTGGCCTGATTCAGCATGGCTCTTCTTATGTTCTTATGTTCTTAACTGGATGAACCAGTGATCCAGTTGAGTGTAAAACTGCCCCTTTACCAGGTTAATAGATGATAGCAATGACCAGAGATTGCCTTAAAGATTACTGAACTTTATTCAGATTACAGTACTTCATGAGAAAGGAACACCTGTAAAATAAATACTGCAGCACAGTACAGTCAATATTTATATAGCAGCTATGGTACGGTCAAACCTGAAGCAGTTGTAAGCAATAATTAAAAGCTGCTAGGTATAAAATACTTTTCGTTCAGGTAAAATTGTATCTGTAATGAGGCCCAAGACCTAAAGATAACACCCTGGTCCAACATTATTTCATTCAATTAAAAGTAAAACCACTACAGCCTTTAAAAAAAATGCTGACACTGTTTTTTCCTCTCTTAAATTCCTTTTAGCTGCTTCATCAACCTTTCTGTTTCTGCCAACCTCCAAAAGGCCTCATTCATGGACCGTCACTTGTTCAGTTTAAATAGACAAAAAAAAAAAAAATCACAGGGAGAACATGTTATTCAAACCACACATACGATTGAAATGACAAAAATTATCTTCACTTATTTCAACCAGAAAACTTCCCTGTCTTGTTCTGGTGATGGATGTGTGTGTGTGTGTGTGTGTGTATCACAATTTTTGCCATTAATTTTCTTGCATTCCCTAACCCTGGGAAAACTGCCATTATGACCATGGCATCTCCATTGCCAGTAAGTATACATAAGTATGCACACTGCTGGAGATCCCAAATCACTTTTCACCTTTTTCACTTTTCACTAGTTCTTATATCTGTAAGTAATTTTGTGTGTCCAGAGGAGCCCTTAATCATGGAATCCTTCCTTTTTGCCTGTTAGATATGTGGTGGATAATGCCCAAGAACAGAAAAACTGAAAGCAAGTAAAGCATCCTTCAAATTAAACGTAATGTCTGGTGACATTCCCAACAATGATCAGGTTTTTGTTGAAATATTGCAGAAGAGCTTGGGGGGAGGGCAGTTTGTTTGTTTTTGTTTCACTTGATGGTCTGGCCTAGAATCCTAAGATTTTGTAGGGATTTCCCATCCAACAAATGCCTTGGTGTGATCTTGCTTAGCTTCCAAAGTTGGGACAATTTTGCTGATTTCATAGCAATAGGCTACTATGGAAATTATATTCCAGTGAATATAGCTTAAAATGCTTTAAACCAAGGCTTTCCAACTTTGGTAACTTAAACACTTGTGGACATCAAGAACTTGAGAATTGCTGGCTGGGAAATTTTGAGAGTAGAAGTCAGAAGTCTTAAAGCTGTCAAAGTTGGACATCCCTGCTTTAAACAAACCCTTAATAGGGTAGTCTCTTTTGGGACAAGCTTAATCTTTGGTGCCTCTTCACATCCACATAGTTTTGTGGTCAATAATAAAGGTGTGTCATTGTCTTTTGGAGGGATTTTATTTTATTTCTCAATTTAAAGTGTAATTTGGGGTTTCCTAGTTGTCTTCTATTCAAGAATTCAGCTGGTCCAACCCTGCTTAATTTTTCAAGATCAGCCAAAGTCATATAACTTCTGTCAGTTAGCTGAGCCTTTTTAGATGTAAAAAGTCAGGATTCGGAAACAGGCCAGCAGACCTGAAGGATGACCTATCACTCATTCTGTTAAAGCTTGTGCAGGATCATATTATGACAGACTGTGTTCCACCAAGCCCAGCCTAGTCCAGAAATAAAAACATTCCTTAGTTTTCAAAATAATCTAATCAGTGCTGCCAAAGCCAGTTTGCTTGCATTTCTTAATACCCAGAGGCAATGAACTGCAAAGCAATGAAACATGATCAATTAGTCCAATGTGCTGCTAGAGCTGCAAGCCATATTTCTCCATCTATGGTCCATTTTTCAACCATGCAAAAACACAAACATCAAGAATACTATGTAAAAAGGGGGAAAGGTGTCATTCTATGAATTGATAATTTTGTATATTAACACAATGGGATATCCTCATTTGGGTCTTTGACCAACAGCAACTAAGAATATAGGGCTATGAGATTAACAGGTACGATTTGATAAGAAACGAGGTCTAAATATTGTAAGGACAGTGATTGCAGAGTTAAAAGATAGGAAATAAAAGTCATACTTGAAAAGAAGATTTGGAGTGGGCTATCAAAAAAGCTACAAGAATAAACAGTGGTAGCAAAAACAGAGTAATTGGAAACCAATCACGGAAGAACAGGAATGAGCTGTGTTAGGCAGGTAGACTGAGGTATGGCAGTCCACAACTTGGTAGATTTCTACACTAAACTTGGTAACCTTAGATGTTATGAGGGGGTTGAGTCAGAGAATAGAACAGAGACATAGAAAAGGTCAGTGCAGCCAAGTTAACTGGTAAATAGAACAAAAATAAAGGTTGTATGGATGTCTCTGTAAAATGAACAGGAGAAGACACCCTGGTATCAATTTGCTTGTTGTCACAGATGTTCTTGGAAGGGGACAATCTTAGAAGGAAGAATAAAAAAACAGCCAAGGGGACAATATTGCAATGGACAAGAATAGAAGTCTTTTTTTAAATTCAGGCTTTTGGCTCTATGAGATGCACAGCTGCTGCATCTTCAATAACCATCTGCAATCACCGTGTTTTATTCAAAACACAAATTTAAAAAGGTTTTCCATTGAGGAGATGCAGAGAATGTTGCTTTTCCAGGGTGAAGTTGGGCTTTTGTTAATAATGTACTGTGCTGGAAAAACAGGTTTCACCATTTCAGAATACTGGCTCCTATTCTCCCACTCCTATACCAAGTTAACTGAGGAGAGGAACTTGCCTTTTCCTGTTCCACCGGGAGCTATGCCAGCAGGCACAGAAAACATTCATCGGTTGAAAGACATTTCTCTCAATGCCCAAAGTCAGGCTGACTGGTTCAGGTTGACCTACCTCAGCAGCAAATGTGAAAGCAAAAGCTCTATTTTTAACCTAGATCAGCAAAACTAGTTTCTGCTCACTTCCATGAAAAGCAAACTTGTGGGCTGTTGTTTTTTAATGTAAAAAAATCCCTGACATTTCTGGAGAATATTGGCTCTCATATCTATTCACTGTAGATTTGTTGAGTTTTTTTTTTCTGCATCTGGTTCAATCTCTAATGATTTCAACCATGAAAATGTCATACAGATGAGGAATCTAGAGATCCAGTTATTTCCATCTGGACGTAACTTCTTAAATTATGGTTGGCCACAAAGTCAGCCTGATGTTTCAATGGATTCAGCATTTTGTCCACCTATTGAGTCTTTCACAAAGACCTGGAATAGGCAGGTGTTGCCGTTTAATAATATTAAAGATATAGTCCCAGACATAAGCATTTCCAAGTAAAGCTGCCTTTTGCAATTGACTGGTGATTTTGTCAATGCCATTGGAATTCAAGTGATGTTCCACTTGTTTGGGATTGCACCTAAGCCTGCACAACCACATCAAGGTAGTGCCTCACTGGGTTTAAAATTATTTAAAATTATTATTTTTTTATATGTCACTCAACCACTGGTGATTCTAGGCAGTACTTCTAGACTTATTCCAAGGCCTAAATCCTGGTGCTTCAAATAGGCCAGTGCTATATAAGGTGACCAACTTTTTTACAATGAAATGGAGGACACAAATAAATTGAAGAAAAAAATATTGTAAATAAAAGAAACATTTTATTTATTGCAACAATAATACAGAATACACTATAATATGATAAATGCATAATAAAACATTTGTAACAATAACATTTTATATTGTAATTATGCTTACATGCCGCGCCGTTGCCCGCAGCCACCCCACCAGCACTGCTGCCCTGCCATGTAGAGCAGACCCCACGGCTCCCAAAGCACCAGCTGCGCCAGCTCTGGCCCTGGGGGGCAGCCCGCCATTGACACACCCCGCCTGCAGCCGCCCTGCCAGCACCACTGCCCACCCTGTGCAGCCCCATGTAGAGCAGACCCCGTGGCTCCCACAGCATGGGTGGCAGCCGGCCACCACCACCCCTGATACCCCTGCCCACAGCAGCCCCGCCGCCCCTGCCTCTTGTGCCCACAGCCATTATTGCCCTAGCAGGGTCGAAGATCAAGAGAAAGTTACCATGGCGTCGCCACTCCAGTCTCCTCCAGGTATCTTCGGGACTAACTAGGAGATGGTGTAGTTGGGTAGCAGGGAGGGGTGCAAAGTTCCTGCCAATTCGCCTTCGCTGCAGCCAACTTACATGTGCAAAGTTTGCCAGCCAGGTGTTTTGGCGTCCTCAGCAGCAATTCCTATTGGCTTTTGAAAGCCAATAGGGGGAGTAGCACAGCTCATGCAAAAGTTGAAAAAAACCCATCAGAAAAAGGTGCCGGAATGCCGTTCTGAGTGTTCCATGAGGGAAAAAAAGCCCTGCAGATTAGTCTTCAAATATCGAAAAGGAGGACATGTAGGAGGACACTTTTTGAGGGAGGACAGAACTCACAAAAGGAGGACTGTCCTCCCTAAGGAAGACGGTTGGTCAGCTTATATGCACAGACATTTTGTACGTGTTTCCCCGATAGTAAGACACCCCCGATTGTAAGACGTATCGGGGTTTTCAGGGGGTCGGCTAATATAAGCCGTACCACGAAAGTAAGACATATTACTCCTGCCCACTTCCGCCTCCTGCTTAAAATACTTAAATACTTAAAATACTTAAAATACTTAATATACTTAAAATACTTAAAATAAAACTGACAATTGTTTTCCAATCAATATAAGCCGTACCCCGAAAGTAAGACATAGTGGGGCTTTTGGGGATAAAAAGAAAGTGTGACCCTGTCTTGCTTTAGGGGAAACACGGGTATATGCTCTTTCCCCAATTTGAGTCTCAATTCCCATCACAAGCAGATAACCCTTGTTTAACAACTGCCTCATTTAGCAACACTTCACGGTTACTGTTCTGTTCCAGCCTACGTGAGTCCTTGTTAAGCTCACAAGGAGAAACCCCTCTTCCAACAAGCAGGCTGGAACCGCAGGAAAAAACCAACCCCTTTTATTATTCACAGACTTGAGTCAATGTCCAAGGCAAACAAACACAGTTCACAGAAACTCAATTCGCAACACGAATTGTTGCCTTTGGCAACCAGCACCTC
Organism: Bothrops alternatus; assembly: GCA_034064705.1. Lineage (NCBI taxonomy): Eukaryota > Metazoa > Chordata > Lepidosauria > Squamata > Viperidae > Bothrops > Bothrops alternatus. The sequence goes on from JARGCV010000016.1 coordinate 30,004,310, forward strand.
CCACACCTTTCCTTTTATTATGCAGCCAGGGCGGGCTTCCTAATGCCTTCTCCTTTGCCTTTGGAGCCGCCTCATTGCATTCCTCTGTCCTACTCTCTTTTTTTGCCAGTGTTTACGTGCATCCTGGATATCTTCCAGCTGTGATTCATCACTGTCTAACTCAGACTCCCAGCATAGTTATGTCTCAGCCTGAGTGTGAGTAGAGGGGCAAGGCTCCTTGTCAGACTGTAAGTCTTGGAGCTCCTCAGAGCCTTCCTCTGACTCTGATGTCACTCCAGGCCCCTCCTCCTCCTCTGATTCCTCAGACTCAGCTGCCAGGTCCACTGGCTAGCGAGGAATTACAACAGTTACAACCATGATGAAAAGCCTCGCATTTATGACCTTCACAGATCTGTAAAGCAAATGAAAGCTGAAGTTGGTTCTTCAGCACAATTGTGATTTTACTTTGCTTAACAACCAAGTGACTGGCCCCAGTTATAGTTGCTAAATAAGAACTCTCTGTATTTATATGCTGCTCCATAATGTGGCTTATGGTAGATTAACCCAACAGGTGACATTTTATTTATATGATTGGTATAGCTTCCTACATCATATACCATATAACCCTGGGCAGCTCACAAGCAGTAATAGAACATTAAAAAAAATACTTTTAAAAAAATAGTATAAAAGCTAACAAAAACCTTCTTAATGCCCCAAACATTGCACATCCTCACATATCCAAACAAACTTAGAGTTTCCCTGGTTTCCAATCTCAAAGTACCCCAAGGCTTGTAGGAAAAGTGGGGTCTTTACAGCCTTGAAAAGCTAGGAGGTTGGGGGTCTGCTAGATCTCACGGGGAGGGTGTCCTAAAGGGCAGACTACTGAGAAGACATGGTATTTTGATCCTAGGTGGCATAATTTAGGGAAGGGTATATGTGTATGTGGGAAGTCAGCCCCCCAGAGAAGGAAATATTTAAAGGGCAGAAAAATATATTTCCTCAAAGGATCTTAAAGAGGCAGAAAATCATGCCCAGTTTTTTCTTAATAACCCCAAGTCTCCCTCCCCCAAGCAGAAACCAGCTCTGTAGAAATGCAGATGTAAACCATTTAGGAAGGTTGAAGCTAGAAGATTAAGAAGACAAAGATACCTAAAAACTACATACCCCATCCAGACAGGACATAATAAGATTAACACAGAGATGCCAAAGGGCACACTCAGACTCAGGTCAAAGTTCATGCCACAGGAACAACTCCAAACTAAAGACTCCAGAGGGTATAAAAACCCACTCTCTACATGTGGTTGCCTTTTTCTTCCAGAGCCATCTTCCTGTCTGGCTCTCCTCTTCAATAAACTGCAATCTTCTTTCTAAAGCAGTTGCCATGTTGTTTATTCTGACTTGGACTAAACCATGATGAAGACTTTTCCTTCAACATGTGTAATGTATGAATCCGAATCAATGCACGCTTATGTATCAAAGAAGGCATCCATGGATGTGTAACTGTGGGCAAAGAGGGTTGCCCATGTCTGCCTAGTAGTCAGTGGATTAGCCACAAAGGAATGTAAGCCTTCTTCCCTATTAATAGAGATAAAAGATACACTCTTTCAACCTAAATATTTGCTTATAGATTTGTTAAAAGATTGATGTTTAGATGGTTCTGTTTTCCTCTCTGAAAAATTTCCTTTTGAAATACCACACGGAAGCAAAAGGAACAGACAATCTCCTTATTTTAATATGGCATGAGACTCAATGTCTCCCTAGTCTCTTTTTCATCTTTTCACATTCCATAAGCATATATTCAAGCTCAATGCTAGATGTAAACAACTGGAGACTTCACTTCAAATAGCATACAATATAGTAAATTACAATCTGGGGATTGTAGTATAAAACATTTGGAGAATAAAAGGAAACAGCCCTCCCCTTAGGGATCTTGACTATATTAAAAAGGCAGACGTGCTGTATATATTTCATTGGCTTCTACCCCTCTTAGTCATAATTTTCATAAAATTATTTCCTATTCTACGCACTTTTGTTTCCTCCAATGTCTCTTTCATGATCAAAGAAAATTCCCAACTGGCTAACAAGTTTCTCCAACCTTGCATCAAAAATATTGGGATTCCACAATCCAGGAAAGATAAGCAGAGTATACAATATATTATCATTTAGTCTGCTTTTTTTCCCCACAATGGAAAGAATTAACACAATACCCAGATGCTGCTCATCCCTGGCCACTAGCAATTTGCCATAATTTAAAAAATATCATAATTATAGAAAATGGATGCCAAATATTTTCATGTTTGTATATTATCTCAATTATGATTTTTATAGCAGTTCTCAAATACTGAAATACTTAATGGAAATGTAATAAAGAAGTAAGAATTTTCATTATTTTATCATTACCCCTTCTAGCACTGATGATGTTACCTAGTTTGGTAATGAAACATCCGCAAGAAAACCACCAAACTCAGAGAACACCAAGGATCCCCACAATTTTATCATTTGTGGTTGCCAACTTTAAGAAAGCTCAATAATTTCAGAAATTATATTTTGAAAAATTTGGCATTCCTTTATCAATTATAAGACAGAAAAATACTCTCGCATTCTCAGGCAGTGGCTTTATTTAGTTTTCTTGTTTTACTGGGCTTTGCTATTTATTATTCATTTTTAATCAATTGATTACATTTGTTAATTCCTTTATGGAACTTTTGTTGACAGGTTAATGAAATCAGGGAAATGTTAAGATGACAAGATGGCGACAGATTTAAATAAAGGGGAAAACGTTTCATCCTTGGGTGCTACCAATTATTTTCAGCCAGCTGACAACTGAGGTTTTTTCAGCCATCTTCCACGTACATTTAAGATATGAGGCAGCTGAGCCTGCAAAGGAATGTGGGCATGACAAATATCTCAGAAAGATCTTAGGAAGTATAAAGGTGAGAGGAAGAGAGGTACTTTCGGACCTGCAACATAGTTATTATTATTATTATTATTATTATTATTATTATTATTATTATTATTTATTTATTTATTTATTTATTTATTTATTTAATTTCTATGCCGCCCTATTCCGGAGAACTCAGGGCGGCTCACAACATGATAGAAATCACAATAAAATACATAAATATAAATACATAAATATAAAAACCCCGAAGTTAAAAAAAGAAAAACCAATCATTCCACAAACATACACACAAACATACACTGGCTAGGGGCAAGGTGTTAGCTGCCCCAGGCCTGCCGACAAAGGTATGTTTTAAGCAATTTACGAAAGGCGGAGAGGGTGGGGGCGACACGGATCTCCGGGGGAAGTTGGTTCCAGAGGGCCGGGGCCGCAACAGAGAAGGCTCTTCCCCTAGGCCACGCCAGGTGACACTGCCTGGCTGACGACCTGGAGAAGGCCGACTCTGTGGGCCCTAACCGGCCGCTGGGATTCATGAGGCAGCAGACGGTCCTGTAAATAACCTGGTCCGATGCCATGTAGGACTTTATAGGTCATAACCAACACTTTGAATTGGGTTCGGAGACCAATTGGCAGCCAATGCAGCTCGCGGAGTGATGCCGAAATGTGGGCATTTCTAGGCAAGCCCAACACTGCTCGCGTGGCTGCATTCTGCATTACCTGAAGTCTCCGAACATTTTTCAAAGGTAGCCCCATGTAGAGAGCATTGCAGTAGTCGAGCCTCGAGGTGATAAGGGCATGAGTTACTGTGAGAAGAGACTCCCGGTCCAAATAGGGCCACAACTGGTGCACCAGGCAAACCTGGGCAAATGTCCTCCTCGCCACAGCCGAAAGATGATGTTCCAAATTTAGCTGTGGATCAAGGAGGATGCCCAAGTTGCAGACCTTCTCCGAGGGGGTCAAAAGCTCCCCCCCAGGCTAATGGACGGATAGATTGAAATATCTTTGGGAGGCAGAACCCATAGCCACTCCATCTTGTTGGGGTTGAGTTTGAGCCTGTTGGCACCCATCCAAACCCTAACAGCCTCCAGACATCGGCACATCACTTCCGCTGCTTCACTGAAATGACACGGGGTGGAGATGTAAAGCTGGGTATCATCAGCATACTGATGATATCTCACCCCGTGTTGTCGGATGATCTCACCCATTGGTTTCATGTAGATATTAAACAGCAGAGGGGAGAGCACCAATCCCTGAGGGACCCCACAAGGGAGGAACCTAGGGGTCGACCTCTGACCCCCTGCCAACACCGACTGCGACCAACCAGTGAGGTAGGAGGTGAACCACTGCAAAACAGTGCCCCCAACCCCCAACCCCTCCAGTCGGTGCAGAAGGATACCATGGTCAATGGTATCGAAAGCCGCTGAGAGGTCAAGTAGCACCAGGATAGTGGATAATCCCTTATCCCGGGCCCGCCAGAGATCATCTGTCAGCGCGACCAAAGCAGTTTCCATGGAGTAGCTGAGCCTGAATCCTGACTATTGAGGGCCCAGATAATCAGCCTCATCCAAGGACCGTTGGAGCTGGAGTGACACCACCTTCTCAACAACCTTCCCTATAAAGGGAAGATTGGAGACAGGACGGTAGTTGTTTAAGACAGCTGGGTCCAGGAAGGCTTCTTGAGGAGGGGGGCGCACAATTGCCTCCTTGCAGGGAGCCGGAAAGGACCCCTCCCTCAAAGAAGCATTGACAATCTCCTGAACCCAGCCCCACGTCACCTCCCTGCTGGCCGAAACCAGCCAGGAGGGGCACGGGTCCAATAAACAGGTGGCGGAGGTCACAGCTCCAATGGCCTTGTCGACTTCATCAGGTGCTACCGGGTCAAACTCCTCCCACACAACAGGATCAAGACGAGTCCCTGTCATCTCGACTGAATCATTATCAGCCGATACTGCATTCCAATTGGAGTCAAGGTCCATCCGAATCTGGGCGATTTTATCCACGAAAAACTTATTAAAGTCCTCAGCACTACCCTGCAAGGGTGCATCAACCCTCCCCCCCCCCGATTAAGGAGGGAGTGAGTTACCCTGAACAGGGCGGCTGGGCAGGATTCCGCAGATGCAATCAAGGCAGAATGATACGCGCATCTTGCCGCCTTGAGCACCACCTGATAAGTCTTGATATAAGATCTTTAAAGTGTTCGGTCAGATACGGATTTACTTTTCCTCCATCGCTTCTCTAGGCGTCTCTTCTGGCGCTTCATCCCCCTGAGTTCCTCAGTAAACCAAGGAGATCTCCTGGGTCTGCTACCACAGAGAGGTCGCAGCGGCGCAATCCGGTCAAGAGCCCCCTTCGCAGCCATATTCCAGGCCGTAACCAGGGACTCTGCCGAACTGTGAATGAGAGAATCCGATATTTCCCCAAGCTGTCAGCCTTGCCAGGTAATCCAGACAAGAAGCACATCCAGGCACCCCAGAACTATCTTTACTGTAGGGTTACATTAAAAAAACTTGCAGATTGAAAAACTGACCCTATTCCAGTGACTCCAAAACTTATCTAACATGACGCTTGCAACTCAGTTGCTGAAAGATATGCTTTAAAAAAGGCATCTCCAAAGATTATTTTTGCCTTCCCTCACCTATAGAGGGGGAAGAATACGACATCTTCTATCTCCAGTCTACAACACAGTCCTTTCAGCGGTTACAAGAAGGCTCCACACCCATTTGCACCACTCAGGTGACCTTGAGGACACAGGTAAACTTCCAAATGGCCTCAACAACTCTGTAAAAGAATGCAAATGACCAGCTGACTGCAAGGAATATAAATCCTTCCATTCTCCACTATCCTATCAGAGCTGAAGAAGCTTCTTGGATGAGAAGAGAAACATCTTCAAAGAAAAACAAGAAAGTCCAGTTGCCTCTTGAAAAAGCACCTTTGGGACAACCATGACCTAGATGACTGAGAAGTTCCTGTCTTACATTTAAAAAACATTACAGGTTGGAAGCCATGTCTCTTCAGTAAAGGTGATGCAAATCTAGAAATTACCATTCTTGCTCTGAATTGAATTGGTACATGACTTTATATCCAAACTGTTGAGTCCCGAGCCTGCAAAAGCTGAGATGAGGCAGAAGGGACATCCGGTCAAGGCCCCAGCATCTTTTCAATGCTTTGGGTGTAGGAGGATGCCATAAGCGAGCTGCCTGCAGGTTTCGCTCAGCCATTTGCAGGGCATGTGGCAGGCAGGGCCACATTGCATCCATCTGTTTGGGTTGCCAGAAGGTTCAACCTTGGAAAGAATTGCTTCAGAAAGGTACCAGGGGCCCCAGCCAAAATAGGGTGGGTTTCTGTGCATCGCGCAGGAGTATTCTAAGAACAGGGTCACACAAGCCCCTTAAGAAGAAATTTTCTATTAACGTAAGGTTGCAAGGGGTTCCCCTATCAATGGAGTTGGACACTGGGTCCGCTCTCTCAATTATTTCAATTAACACATTCAAAAGGATATGCAGCAGCAGTGGCCTTCGAGTTAAACTCAGGCCATCAAATCTAATACTTACTGATTTTCAGAATTCTGTGGTGTGTGTTAAGGGGGAGGCCGCTCTTAGAGTACAGCATAAGGATTTTGAAGGTCCCCTAGATGTGGTGGTTGTTGGAGTCTTATTGGACTCGATTGGTTTGAGGCTCTGGGAATCCAGGTAACTGGGCTGCACCATTTGCAAATGTTGAGCCTTGCAGAAGTCTGCAAAGAGTTTGCAGATGTGTTTAGTTCAGAGCTAGGATCCTACAAGGGGCCTCCAATTTCTCTACGGTTAGACCCAACCATCACGCCCATTAGGGTTAAGCCTAGGAGGGTACCTTTTGCCCTCAAGGGCAAGATTGATGCTGAGCTGGACAAATTGCTCCAGCAGGGCATTCTAGAACCTGTGGATTTTAGTCCATGGGAAACCCCCATAGTTACACCTCTAAAGGCTAATGGGAACATACTTATATGTGCAGACTATAAGTGCACACTGAATAAGGCACTGCAACAGCACGTTTATCCAGTGCCGGTAGTAAGTCACATTCTGGCCTCCCTCAAGGGGAGGGCGCATTTTTGTGAAGCTTGACCTGGCACAGGCCTATCAACAGTTACCTATTGATGAGGCAGCTGCAGAGGCCCAGACTATTGTAACTCACAGGGGGGCCTTCAAGGTCAAGAGACTGCAATTTGGGGTGAATGTAGCCCCTGGCACATTCCAAAGTGTCATGGAGAGCACACTTCAAGGTATTCCTGAGGTCTGTCCCTACTTCGATGACGTCCTCATTGCTGGGGAGTCATCCCAAAATTTAGCAGAAAGACTAAGGGCTGTCTTGCTTCGTTTTCGAAAAGCAGGCCTTAAACTAAAGGAGGATAAATGTAAGCTAGGAGTCACTTCTACTGACTTCTTAGGATTCAGGATTGATGCTCAAGGCATTCACCCTGCTGAAACTAAATTGCAAGCTATCCAGCAGGCCCCAAGCCCTAAGTCTAAGAGTGAACTGCAAGCCTTCTTGGGACTATTAAATTTTTACCATGCATTTCTCCCACATAAAGCTGAAGTAGCAGAGCCATTACACAGGCTCTTAGACAAGCAGGCTCATTGGCAGTGGACTAAAGTCCATGAAAAGAGTTTCAATGAGGTTAAAGCCTTGCTCACTTCTAATGCTGTTTTAGCGCATTTCAATGAACAACTGCCTGTTTGCATTGCATGAAATGCATCTCCTTATGGGGTGGGAGCAGTACTTAGCCATCTGAAGGCTGATGGGACACAAGTCCCTGTGGCCTATTAGTCAAGGACTCTGTCATCTGCAGAGCGGAATTACACTCAGATTGACAGAGAAGCCTTGGCCATAGTGGCTGGCATAAAGAAATTTCATGATTTCTTATATGGCCACCACTTCATGGTCTATACAGACCATAAGCCTCTGTTGGGTTTGTTTACTATTAACAAACAGACACCACATATCATTTCTCCTTGTATGCTGAGATGGTCCATTTTCCTGTCAGCATATGACTATACTTTAGTTCACAAACTAGGAAAAGAAATGGGTCATGCAGATGGCCTGAGCAGACTACCACTGAACCAATTAGAGCCAGATCCTGCTCCAGCCATTAATATTCTGTCCATTCAGAGTTCCCTGAGTCTCCTCTCAATGCTAGGGATGTGGCTGCAGAATCTGCCACTGATCACACACTTACACACGTGCTGACATGGGGGTTGTCAGGATGGCCTGACAAGTGCCCAGATACTGAGTTCCAAAGCTTCTGGCACAAGAAGCATGAGTTTTCCACTTTCAAGGGTTTCCTGTTATGGGGCAGCAGGATAGTGATCCCAACCTCATTGAGGTCTAGAATCTTGATCTCTCTGAATGAGAGACATCCTGGTATAGTCAGGATGAAAGCGCTTGCGTGCAGTCATCTTTGGTGGCCTGGACTCGATAAAGCCATTGAGGCCCAGGTGCACGGGTGCCAAGTGTGCCAACAGTACCGGCCTGAAATGCCTCAGGCCCCAGTACATAGGTGGGAGGAAGCTCAAACCCCATGGTCTAGGGTGCATATAGATTATGCTGGGCCCTTTCAGGGGCAATTCTTCCTGGTTGTTGTTGATAGCCATTCCAAGTGGCTAGAGGTTGTTCCTGTTTCCTCCACTACTACTGCCAGGACCATCCAGATGTTGAGAGGAATTTTTGCACCACACAGTCTTCCAGATGTTCTGGTTTCGGATAATGGCCCTCAATTTACCTCTTATGAGTTCCAGGCTTTTCTTCAGGCCAATCTGATCCGGCATGCAACATTGGCTCCCTTTCACCCATCCTCCAACGGACTGGCAGAGAGAATGGTGCACACCCCCAAAGATGCCCTCAAGAAACTGACTTACGGTAACTGGCATCACAGGTTAGCAGATTTCCTTCTTGCACACCGCAGCACACCATGCACTGCCATAGGGAAGAGCCCTGCTGAACTCCACTGGGGTCGCCGCCTCATCACTAAGCTGGACAGGTTGCACCCTGACTGGGTGGCTTCACAGGTGTTACAACCGGAGGCACCTAGAAGACTCCAGGTGGGTGATCTGGTTTGGGCAAGGAACTATGGGCCTGGACATCTCTGAGTCACAGCTGTGGTCTGCAAGGTCTCTGGGCTATTGTCATATGAAGTTGCCTTGGGTGATGGCTGCGTTCTACGCAGACACATAGACCAACTGCATTGGAGACTGGACTCTCACCCTTCTGCTCCTGGCTCTGCTCTAGGGGGGGAGGAGGACCATAATATGCATTCTGGGTCACAGTTTCCCTGGACTAACAGGCCCTCACTATTTATTTATTTATTTTATTTATTTATTAATTTGACTTCTATGCCACCCTATTCTGGAGAACTCAGGGCGGCTCACAACATAATAGAAATCAACAGTTAAAAATACATATATATAAAAACCCCTAATTTAAAAGAAAACCCAATCATTCAACATACACACAGACATACACTGGCTAGGGGCAAGATGTTAACTGCCCCAAGCCTGCCGGCAGAGGTGTGTTTTAAGTAATTTACGAAAGGCGGAGAGGATGGGGGCGACACGGATCTCCGGGGGAAGTTGGTTCCAGAGGGCCGGGGCCGCAACAGAGAAGGCTCTTCCCCTAGGCCCTGCCAGGCGACACTGTCTGGCTGACAGGACCTGGAGAAGGCCGACTCTGTGGGCCCTAACCGGCCGCTGGGATTCATGGGGCAGCAGACGGTCCCGTAAGTAACCTGGTCCGATGCCATGTAGGGCTTTATAAGTCATAACCAACACTTTGAATTGGGTTCGGAGACCAATTGACAGCCACTAGCTGCTACTGAGGCTGTTGGGAATTCATCCCAAGGTTCCGCAAGTGCTCCTAACAGGAATTCGCTGGATAGGGGATCATCCCAAACATCTATAATTACTCCAGACAGGGAGTCACACCAGGGCTATCCACAGTATTCACATAAGTCAGATAGTGCTCCAGACAGGGAGACTGACCAGGGGTACCCACACAAATCACAAGCAGCAAGAAAAAAGGAATTCCATCAGGGGCGCTTGCCAAATTCCGCAATTGCTCCCAAAAGGAGGTCTCCAACAAAAGCAGTTGCCATGGAGGTGACTCCTGACTCTGGCACCTGGGGCACATGCTTGGGGGCCACAGAGTACTGGGGCACTTCCGCTACCCAGCCCTCTCCATCTGCTGGCCTTGGGCTCGAGAGACAGTGTTCCCAAGAGGGGTCCATTGTGGACTCGGGGACTTCCACCCCTCCAAGGTATGCTGGCTTAGACTTAGAGGGTCCAGCCAGCCAGCAGCTGGGCAGGTCAACCAGGTATTTGGGGCAGCAAAGTCCTGGCCTGCCTAACCTGGTAGGTGAGCAGGTAGGCCAGGCACCCTCACCAGGGTCACCTGGGAATTTAGGGCAGCAACACCCTAGCTGCCTAGCCTGGTAGGTGAGCAGGTGGGCCAGACAATCTCTCCAGGCATTAGAAGGTCGCAGAGGGCCAAGTGCCCACCCAAACATCTGAGAGACTTTGTGAAGTTGCTGTCAAATCATGAGGCCCCTGATTAAGGGGAGCAACTCGTGGGTAGATTATTTTGTATTATTTTTTTTATTTCGGATACATTTATTGTATTACTAAGATTGGAGGGGGTTTGCCTGAGGGCAGACTCAAGTATTCCACACTCCTTGCATTTGATTATTGAAACTGTATGGCACTCTTCCCAATTCATGGCATACATGTGAGTGCACAAAGTATGTTCCATCTAGGGGGGAGGGGTGTTGTGTCCCGAGCCTGCAAAAGCAGGCTCGGGATATTGCATTGGTCCCGGGCATTCCAAAAGCTGACCGGGACCAGACAGAGCGGCGCCAGCCTTATGTGCATGCGCATGGCACAAAAACGCTCTGTTTCGTTGGTTGACGTCCGGGTTTCTGGCCATATAAAAAGGCTTGTGTGCCTTTTGTTTTCGCTTGGGTATTGTTAGAAGGAGAATAAAGAGTTGTTCAACATCGCCATGTGTCTTCATCATTCGCACGCGAATCAAGTATACAACACAAACTATATACCCACTATCCTCATACTCAATACATGACCTCCGGATTGGCTACATTTGTGTAATGACATTGGCAGACAGAGAATCTTATTCCTGTTGCTAATCTGAGTGACACAATCCTTTCCTATGGCAGTTTACAAGTACAGTCGAAGTAGGAAACATTGTTTTTTATTTGAGAGTTAAAATAAATTGGTTGATTTTTATTTTTACATTTGAACTTTATTGGGTAGAAAATTTAAATTTGATTTTTTTTCTTATGAGAAATTGACCTCTGAACTAATTCTTGCTTCAAAATGGCTAGTGTGTGTGTGTGTGTGTGTGTGTGTGTGTGTATATATTGTTTAAAATTGTTGACAAAGAAATAAGGGATTTCTGATATAGCTATTTCGAGTTTCTTAACTCTCTTCAGTCAGAACTCACCCTTCCGGGATTCGAACCTGGGCAGTCTGCATGCTAAGCAGATGCTTTAACCTATTGAGCCACAAGTTCTCTCCCGCTTTGTCAGTAGTCAGGGAGTAAGGATATGTGTCAAGTGTTTTTATTTTTTAGATTGCACCCTGTAAACCCAAATATGGGAGGAAGGAATCATTCTTTCCTTTTGCTTGTTTCAGCTCAACCCAGAGCCATCCTGCAAGCACAAATATATATATGTTGTTTAAAATTGTTGACAAAGAAATAAGGGATTTCTGATATAGCTATTTCGAGTTTCTTAACTCTCTTCAGTCAGAACTCACCCTTCCGGGATTCGAACCTGGGCAGTCTGCATGCTAAGCAGATGCTTTAACCTATTGAGCCACAAGTTTGAATCCCGGAACCTATTTAATCCCGGAACCTATTTAACCTATTGAGCCACAGGTTCGAATCCCGGAAGGGTGAGTTCTGACTGAAGAGAGTTAAGAAACTCGAAATAGCTATATCAGAAATCCCTTATTTCTTTGTCAACAATTTTAAACAACATATATATATTTGTGCTTGCAGGATGGCTCTGGGTTGAGCTGAAACAAGCAAAAGGAAAGAATGATTCCTTCCTCCCATATTTGGGTTTACAGGGTGCAATCTAAAAAATAAAAACACTTGACACATATCCTTACTCCCTGACTACTGACAAAGCGGGAGAGAACTTGTGGCTCAATAGGTTAAAGCATCTGCTTAGCATGCAGACTGCCCAGGTTCGAATCCCGGAAGGGTGAGTTCTGACTGAAGAGAGTTAAGAAACTCGAAATAGCTATATCAGAAATCCCTTATTTCTTTGTCAACAATTTTAAACAACATATATATATTTGTGCTTGCAGGATGGCTCTGGGTTGAGCTGAAACAAGCAAAAGGAAAGAATGATTCCTTCCTCCCATATTTGGGTTTACAGGGTGCAATCTAAAAAATAAAAACACTTGACATATATATATATATATATATATATATATATATATATATATATATATATATATATATATATATATATATATATATATGTATGTATGTATGTATGTATGTATGTATGTATGTATGTATGTATGTATGTATGTATGTATGTATGAAAAATATGGTCAGATATTGGGCATATTACCACCAATCGACTATTGCAAATTGATTCTAAATGTTTTAAAACATTTGGGATTTTATGGAAAGACTACTGGGTATACCTAAAAAGACTAAATACCAATCCATAGAATTAAAACATTTGATAGTGGGATTAAGAAACTCTGGAGAGTAGTTCCTAGAACTCAAGGGACAATTCTGCACTGCTTGGGCTGGCAAGTATCATCTGTTCCCATCTGCATCCACAGCCTAACAATAGGAGAGGATTTATAGAGATCAGTTTAGCAGTGCCAGAATATACTGCTGTGACAAAGGAAAGTGGTCCTGAAGTCTTACAGTGATAAAAGCTGACTAATATACCCAGTCTCAAAACTTTAAAATATCTTGCCAAGAAACCAGACTGTTCACTTTTCTATCCTGAAGATTATCAGTTACTATAATTGATAAATCAACTCAGCCATTTATGTTCAAGTAAAATAATTCCTTCAAACAATAGGCTGGGAGAAAGGACACATCCTGTGATGTTAGTGGATAACTAAGCTCTTAGCATTTCTGGAATATTGCCAAGTTTTTAATTATTGAAAAACTGCTGTTCCATTTTTGTTCTATCACCATTTCAGTTAATTAAAAAAAAGTGCAGGAATGTTGAACTGAGTGTTTTTACCTACTGCCATTGCGTAAATGGTTTGAGAAAGCCCTTTCTAATCTTTCTCTGGCCCATTTCTGCATGTAATGGACAATAATTTACACTGGATTTAAGGTGGTTTATGTATACAATAAAATACGCCTCATTAATTAGGGATATTTCAGATGGCATCAAATACTATTCATACACAGAGGGATAGAATCAAGATCACGTGAAGTATTACTACCACTTTACAATGCCTTGGTAAGGCCACACTTGGAATGCTGCATCCAGTTTTGGTCACCACGATGTAAAAAAGATGTTCAGACTCTAGAAAGAGTGCAGAGAAGAGCAACAAAGATGATTAGGGGACTGGAGGCTAAAACATATAAGGAACGGTTGCTGGAAAAACTGATGTCTAGTTTAATGAAGAGAAGTATGAGGGGGGACATGATAGCAGTGTTTCAATATCTCAGGGGCTGCCACAAAAAAGAGAGAGTCAAGCTATTCTCCAAAGCGTCTGAAGGCAGGACAAGAAGCAACAGATTTATTTTATTTATTTTATTTGGGTTTGTATGCTGCTCCTTTCCGGAGACTCGGAGCGGCTAACAACATATAAACAACATATAAACAACAAAAAAGTACAGTATAAAAAAAACCCAAACAAAGCTATCTAAAAAGTCAATAAAAAACACACATTCAATACAACAATCAACTGCAATCATCCCCAGGCCTGCCGGCAAAGATGAGTTTTTTCAATTTTTCCGGAAGGCCGGGAGAGTCGGAGAGACGCAGACTTCAGGAGGCAGTTGGTTCCAGAGGGCGGGCGCCACAACAGAGAAAGCCCTCCCCCTAGGGCCCACCCGATGACATTGTTTCGCTAACGGGACCCGGAGGAGGCCGACCCTGTGCGCTCTCACCGGTCGTAGGGAAGTATGTGGCAGAAGGCGGTCCCGTAAGTAGCCTGGTCCCATGCCATGAAGGGCTTTATAGGTAATAACCAACACCTTGAATTGGGATGGAAACTAATCAAGGAGAGAAGCAACCTAGAACTAAGGAGAAACTTCCTGACAGTTAGAACAATTAACCAGTGTAACAACCTGCTTCCAGAAGCGGTGAATGCTCCACCACTGGAAGTTTTTAAGAAGAGACTGGACAGCCATTTGTCCGAAATGGTATAGGGTTTCCTGCCTGAGCAGCGGGTTGAACTAGATGACCTCCAAGGTCCCTTCAAACTTTATTATTATTATTATTATTATTATTATTATTATTATTATTATTATTCATTAAACATGAACCTCAGTCAACTGAACTTTCAAATTGGATGGTTGACACAGTATGCTACGTATTATTATTATTATTATTATTATTATTATTACTATTACTATTATTATTACACAATTTCAGTGGTATGTGGGAAAGACCTGGGGAGACAGGAAGAAGAGATACAGACAGTTTGTGTAGTTATTGTTACTATTAATCTCAGAGAGTTCACATCAATTTTTGCATGTCTTCTATGGGCTCACCTGTCTTTTATCTTACCACTGCCTAGTCTGCAGCTCTTCTTACTGTCTCCCAAGGTCATTCTTTCATACCATTACAAAGTGTTACAATTTACAATTATATCTGAACAGCTAAACATCTGTTCTCATTTGTTAATTGATTGAGAACTAGAATATTAGTTCTATATATTAAGATAAGCATGAATTTTGAATGTGCTATAAGTCCAGATACAGTATATAGAATTATAATCCCCAAATGGTTTCCAGGTTAAATTAAATTCTGTGTCAGATTTATTTTTTGAAATATATAATTATTTTTGGACATCAAGGCGTAATCTCTGAACCTAATTATCATTTTTCTCCCTAGAGAACTGTATATACTTTTTAATAGGAACTGTAAAATATCTTTGCAGCAATTACCAAATGCAATGCTAATTTGTTATATTTTGTAGGGATGTAACCTTTTGTCATATTGAGAATTTTAAAAAATTTGGAAAAGAAATTTAGCTTTTAGAATTTGCAAAATTCTGTTATAAATCATCTCCCTCAAGCTGTTGAGCAATACAACATTACCACCAAGCATGATAAAAGTCTGTGGCCTGAAGGTTACATTTCCAACAACTTTTAGGGTACATTTTAGCAATCAATGTGCCATTGGTGAAATCTTTTAGACCAGTTTTCAGAAACATTTGGTATGAATTTAATGTTCTTCTATTGCAATTCCCATTGTTGAAAATCATTTATTGTATGTAGCTTCTGCATACAGTATTTGCCTTGTTCTGTTTCTGAATCGTATTGTGAATAACAATAAATAAGACCTAGCAAATGCTTCAAATGTTATAACATTTTTTGCAGTTTTTTAAATATTATTCTGCTTATTTAAAGATATTGAAACCAATCAGATGACTCTGTGGTTATGAAGATAAAGTCCCAAAAGGTTTTATATTTGTCTTATTAACAAATCTTTCAGTATACAGTATATAATTTATTGGCTCACCGCTAAAAGAATTTCTGCTTTCCTCTTCATGAAAATAAGTATTTAATAACAAGACGAGAGGAGATAGGTTTGGACCATTTTTTTCCCTATATTTATCCCAAAAGTTTAATACATTGCTTATTATTGCATCATCTCTTGTGAGCTATTTATTTTTGTTTCTATCATGCCAAAGATATTTGTGCAGCAGTCCTGCTTCCTCAATAAGGTATCTCAACCATAAGATAGTATGATCCAATCTGTGATCCAAGTTGATAATATACTATAAACTTTGGATCTGTTCAGCTGTCTTGACCTTTCAAATCTTGCATCACCATGAATTTAACCTCACTCTTTAATTGGACCGAATCAAATATGTTACTTTTCTCTGACCAATCATTAATACCTTGTTTTCAACTTTGATTGAATAAAAACTGAAGCTTTATTAGAATATTCATTTTAATATGTGAAATTCTTCCTAACCAAAACAACTGCTTCATTTTTTAAATGCCTGCTGTTTTACATTTTCCAATCTGTGAATAAGTGTTTTTAAACAGATCTTTATTATTTTTGTAAATTATTCCTAAATTTTCATTATTTTAGCAGTGATATTAAGTCCTATTATTTGGTACAAATATTACTTCTCTTCTTCACTTAAGTTCCAAATAAATTTTAAATTTTCTTGTTATTGGTCTGTCACTGAATAAAACTGATAAATAGATTCTATTATTCTAAATATTCCATTATCCTGTGGCCAAGTAGCTGTAAGTGCAACTTCATCTGCATATAATTTCAATTTATGTTCTTGTTGATTTAATTTCTTTAATTTTGTCTTCTTGATGTACCTTCCTTGCCAATGGCTTTAATACCAATAAAAATAAGGAGGCTGAAAGGAGACAAAGTTGTATTGTCCTCTTCATTATGGTATGCTATTCCAAGTTACCAAAACATTCTCTGTATCAAAAAAGGATCATAATCACTCTTTTGTTTTAATTTATATGCCAATAGCATCCAAGAAATAAAATTGATATGGACTCACACACCTTTTTGAAACCAATCCAATCTAATCAGGCTACATTACTTCACTTAAAGGGCCATTTATTTTCTTGTAAGTATGGCCAAGTAAAAATTGAAGTGTATATTCAATTATCAAATAGGTTTATATGACTCTGGACCATTGGGGATGTTCCCTTCTTTGTAGATCAGACAGATGAAAATTCTTTCATGATGAAGGCAGTTGTTGGTGTTACTGAATCTCATTCATTGCTTGCATTATCTGCAGATAGTTCTTGGCTTACAACCACGATTGAGCCCAACATTTCTGTTGGTAAGCATGGCAGTTGTTAAGTCTGTTGTTCAGCAAGGCAGTTGTCCCATTTTATGACCTTTTTGGGCATAGTTGTTAAGCGAGTCACTGCAATTGTTAAGTGAATCATGCAGTCATTAAGCAAAGCTGGCTTCCCCCATTGACTGTACTTTACAAAAGCTGGCTGGGAAGATTACAAATGGTGATCACATGATCTCGGACCAGCCATAATAAATACATCCCGGTTGCCAAGCACCCAAATTCTGATCACATGACCATGGGGATGCTGCTACAGTAAGCGTGAAAACTGGTCATAAGTCAGTGTTGTAACTCCAAACATTTTTCAGTGTTGTAACTCCAAAAAGTCACTAAATAAATGATTGTAAGATGAAGACTACCCATTTCTTTTCCAAATAGAAATAATAGGGTTTTTTTTCTAGCTCTGTACACAATTGGTAAGCCAGAATTTAATTGACTTACTGATTTTTTTCAAAATAATTTGATAAACATCCTGTAAACCAGGGGTTCTCAACCTTGGCAACTTTAAGACTTGTGGACTTCAACTCCCAGAATTCCTCAGCCAGCTTTGCTGGCTGAGGAATTCTGGGAATTGAAGTCCACAAGTCTTAAAGTTGCCAAGGTTGAGAACCCCTGCACCTAATTCAGAGGTAGGCAACCTTGGCTCTTTTATGACAGGAATTCTGGGAGTTGAAGTCCACGAGTCTTAAAGTTGCCAAGGTTGAGAACCCCTGCACCTAATTCAGAGGTAGGCAACCTTGGCTCTTTTATGACAGGAATTCTGGGAGTTGAAGTCCACGAGTCATAAAAGAGCCAGGGTTGCCTACCCCTGATCTAGTCGATTACACATTGGGTTATCTCTGTACCTTAATTCTGATTGCTTCAATTTATTCTCCTTCTGTTTTTGCACAGCTTTCTCTCACTTTGATTCCAGAGAGAATAGCAATCTTTTAATAAATGTTTTACTAGGGTACCATATTGTAGATAAAGAAACAGCTGAAGTGAAAGTGATTTGGAAAAAGTCTGTAATCCCTGTTGACAAATGATGTCTTCTTATAGTAGCAGTTCATTAAATCTCCACCTTTTTGGTGTAAGTATTCTTTTGTTGCATTGGGTTATGGTCTGCATATGTGAGAACTGGAGCCCTCATATCTATGAGATTCATTAATGGTGAGTTAGAAATCCAGTTCATGCTTGTTTTCAAGTCAGTTTTATGAATTGAAGAGTAGAAATTATTCTTTTTCTACACAGGATAATTGTCTCTCCATGAACTGAACAAAGATAGCTGTGACATGTAGTTTAAAACATTTTGAGAGAATTTATCACAGTTCATTTTACACAAAATAGATTTATCCAGGTTTGGGGGGGCGGAAAGGTTCATATTTGAGAATAAAAATTTCAAGAAGTAATTGAAGAAACAAATATATAGAACTTTATTTGTTGTCTTATGGGCCATAAACTGAAGCAATTATTATTTTCTCAAATGCATCCTGAAAGTATAATACCGGTATTATAACTCTGTCTTATAAACCTAGAAGACAACTTTGTCTCCCAAAAAGTAGAGAAGGGAACTAGGGGATTAGCCATTTTGGATCTAATTCTCACTAACAGATATGAAATGATAGGTGTTGAAGCCATAGGAACCTTGGGAGGAAGTGATCATGCAATATTGGAATTCAACTTTATGGAAGCACAAGCAATAGAACACAGTCAAACTAGAGTCTTGGACTTCAAGAGAGCTAATTTCAATAAACTTAGAGAGGGCTTGGGAAGGATTCTATGGATGAGAATCCTCAAGGGGAAAACTGTTCTGTTTCAGGAAAAAAGGCATTGAGACAAAGCAACAAGTTCCAACAGCTCTCCTTTATTGCGAACACCAACAGAACAGATTTTAAAATGATGCAGCCCCATTTTATAGCCTCCCTGCACAATACCTTGCTGGCCAATCATTGCAAAGGATCTTTTCCCACCGTGCGTGTGCACGCAAGGCTGGGAGCAGCCTTTCTTGTCCCGGGCATCCATATGGTCTGCCTGGGCCAATCGCTGCAGCCTGTGCCTGCCGGCCCAGGACATAATACCCCTCCCCTCTTGGCTAAAATAATAAGGCACAGTTATTATTTTAAATACTCCAACACTCCATTGCATTGCTTACATTGCATCTATATATAACAACACTACAGTCTTGCTACTGCCATGCTCCCACTCCCCTTGAGCTGCATTACTTAACCCAGACTACTAGGCCTGCCCATGAACTGACAAGGACCGTACATAGTCTTGTAAATATTTGGGAGGACCTCTGGCCCGCCCTGATCTTCTCATGGCCGGTGTGTGTGCCTGGCCTGCCAGCTCGCCTGCCAGGCTAGGCAGACCAGAACTTTGTTGCCCCAAAGACCCAGGGGACCCACCCAGCTGCTGACTGGCTGGATCTGCTAAATCCAAGCCAGGGTTCCTTGGGGGAGTGGAATTCCCCAAGTCCAGTGGTGGGGTGGAATTCCCCAAGTCCACAATGGACTCCTCTTGGGAGCACTGTCCCTTGAGCCCTAGGCCAGCAGCTGGAGTGGCCTAAGTACCAGAGGCTGGAGCTGCCTCCATGGCGAACCCCCTTTCTGCGGACTCCCTGTTTGGAGCAATAGCTGAAGCCTGGGGATGTTGGAGAGACTGTGGTCCCCAATCATAACTGTGGTCCTTCTCCCCCCCCCAAGAGCCAAGCCAGGAGCGGAAGAGTTGCTGGGAAGCCTCCAGCGCAGTTGGTCAATGTGACATCGGATCACACGATCATCGTCCAAGGCCACTTTGTAGGACAGCGGCCCAGAGACCTTGCATACCACTGCTGTGACCCAGAGATGTCCTGGTCCATAGTTCCTTGTCCAGACCGGATCACCCACTTGTAGTCTCCTAGGTGCCCGTGGCTGTGACACTTGTGAAGCCACCTGGTCTGGGTGCAATCTGTCCAGTTTCGTGATGAGGCAGCGACCCCAGCGGAGTTCAGCTGGGCTCTTCCCAGTAGCTGTGCAAGGTGTGGTGCGGTGGCACAGAAGAAAGTCTGCTAGCCTGTGATGCCAGGTCCCATGAGTGATCCTCTTTAAGGCATCCTTGGTTGTGCACATCATTCGTTCAGCCTGTCCATTGGAAGCTGGATGGAATGGTGCAGATGTGGCATGCCGGATGATGTTGGCCTGGAGGAATGCCTTGAACTCAAACAATGTGAATTGGGGCCCGTTGTCGGAGACAAGGACATCTGGAAGTCCATGTGCGGCAAAGATCCCTCTCAGCACCTGGATGGTCCTAGCAGTGGTAGTGGAGAAGACAGGCATGACCTCTAGCCACTTGGAATGGCTATCCACGAGAATTAAGAAGAATTGCCCCTGAAACAGCCCAGCGTAGTCGATATGGACCCTCAACCATGGGTTATGAGTCTCCTCCCACCTATGAATTAGGGCCTGGGGCATCTCTGGCCTTGAATGTTGACAAACAGTACACCCATAGACCTGGGCCTCGACGTCTTTGTCGAGCCCAGGCAACCAAAGATGGCTGCGTGCTAACACCTTCATCCGGACTATTCGTGAATGTCCCTCATGCAGAGACTACAGGACTCTAGTCCTCAATGAGGTTGGGATTACTACCTGGCTACCACATAGGACACACCCCTTGAAGATGGAAATCTCATGCTTCCTCTGCCAGAAGCTCTTGAATTCTGAGCCTGGACATGTGTCAGGCCATCCAGACAACGCCCAGGTCAGCACGCATGTTAGCGTGTGAACGGTGGCTGTTTCTGCAGCCATGTCCCTAGCACTGAGGGGAGATTCAAGCCCTGAATAGACAGGATGCGGTTGGCAGGTGCTGGATCTGCCTCTATCTGTTGTAATGGCAATCTGCTGAGACCATCTGCATGACCCATTTCTTTGCCTGACTTGTGAACCAGTGTATGGTCATATGCAGACAGGAAGATAGACCACTTCAGCATTCGTGGGGATATTATGTGTAGGGTTTGTTTGTTCTCTGTGAACAACCCCAGCAGTGGCTGATGGTCTGTAAAGACCGTGAAGTGGTGGCCATATACGAAGTCTTTATGCCAGCCACTATGGCTAAGGCTTCCCTATCTATCTGTGCATAATTGCATTCAGCTGATGATAGGGTTCTAGAGTAGTATGCTATTGGGACTTGCGTTCCATCAGCCTTCAAGTGACTTAACACAGCCCCAATCCCATAAGGGGACGCATCACAGGCGATGCACACTGGCAAGTTCTCATTGAAGTGCATGAGGACTGCATTTGAAGAGAGCAAGGCCTTGACCTCTTTGAAGCTCTTTTCATGTGCTTGTGTCCCCTGCCAAGGGGCCTGTTTGTCCAAGAGCTGGTATAACAGCTCAGCCACTGTAGCCTTGTGAGGAAGGAATGAGTGGTAAAAATTTAGCAGTCCTAGAAAGGCCTGAAGTTCGCCCTTGGATTTGGGGCTTGGGGCCTGCTGAATTGCTTGCAGCTTGGATTCAGCAGGGTGGATGCCCTCAGCATCAATGCGGAATCCTAGAAACTCCATGATCTTGCACTTGTCTTGCTTAAGCTTCAGCCCCGCTTGGCGGAAACATAGCAAAACGGCTCTTAGCCTTTCGGCTAAATTGTCAGCTGAGTCCCCAGCGATGAGGACATCGTCAAGTATGGGCAAACACCAGGGATATTTCAGAGCGTTCGCTCCATTACACTCTGGAAGATGCCAGGGGCCACGTTTACTCCAAACTGCAATCTTTTTACCTTGAATGCCCCCCTGTGAGTCACTATAGTTTGGGCCTCGGCCGTTTCCTCATCAACTGGCAAATGTTGATAGGCCTGAGCCCGGTCAAGCTTAGCAAAGATCTGGCTCCTCTTGAGGGAGGCTAGAATGTGACTGACCACTGGTACTGGATACGAATGCTTCTGCAGCGCTTTGTTAAGCATGTACTTGTAGTCCGCACAGATTCAGACTTCACCATTGGCCTTCAGTGGTGTAACTATGGGTGTTTCCCATGGACTACAGTCCACAGGCTCTAAGATACCCTGCTGAATCAGGTTATCCAGCTCTGCATCTATTTTACCCTTTAAGGCAAAGGGCACCCTGCGTGGCTTGATTCTAATGGGGGCTATGGCTGGGTCTAGCCTCAGAGAAATCGGAGGGCCTTTGTAGGAGCCAAGTTCTGGACTAAACACATCTGCAAACTCCTTGCAGACCCCAGCCAGGCCTCTTGTTTGCACGCTGTGTATTCTAGTCACCTGAAATCCCAAGGCCTCAAACTAGTCGAGTCCAATGAGACTCGTACAGTCTCCCCCAACCACAACTACATCCAGTAGCCCCTCAAAATTCCTACGCTGCACCTTGAGTGTGGCCTCCCCCCTCACGTTCACTCTGGAATTTTGGAAATCTGTGAGGATGAGGTTTGATGGCCTGAGTTTCACCTGTAGGCCACTTCTGCTGCAGACCTTGTTAAAGGTGTCTAGGGAGATGATCGATAGAGCAGACCCAGTGCCCAGTTCCATCAACAAGGGGACCCCTTGCAACTTCACATCGATGTAAAGCTTCTTCCTAAGTGGCTTGTGGACCCCTGTTCTAAAAACGCTCCTATGTGACACGCAGAAGCCCACCCTGTTCTGGCTAGGGACCCTGGTACCTTTCTGAGGCAATTCTTCTGGGTAACATTCCTTCTGGCAACCCAAACAGATGGAGGCAATATGGCCTTGCCTCCCACAGGCCCTGCAGATGGTGGAGCAGAAACGGCAGTCTGCACGGTGATGGAGGCCTCCACACCAGATGCACCGAGGGGATGATGCTGGCTGGGCCTTCCCTCCGTGAGACTTTCTCCCTGGAGTCTGATGCAGCTGGTCCACTTCCAATTCTGGATCCTGTTCGGATTCTTCATGAGCAACCTCTTGATGGACGGTGGGTGGAACTTGAGGGGGTTTGGCGAGCCGCAAGGCCTTCACAGCTCCGCCTGCTACTTCTTCGGCTGAAACTTCCCTCAGGGCATCTTGGAACATGAAGCCTTCCTTCATGAAGAGCTTCTGCTGCAACTCCTGGCTTCGCAGGCCACAGACCAGCTGATCCCTCAGTCTCTCCTCCAAGTCTTTGAATTCGCAGAGCCTAGCTGCTTGTTGCAAGGCCACAACAAACTCTGCTGCAGACTCACCAGGCCTCTGGTCCCTCTGCTTGAATGTGTGTTGCCAGGCAATTACTGACAGCTTTGGTTCAAAATGGTCTCGAAGCATCCTCTTCAATTCTGTGTAGGTGATTGATTCCAGTGGTGCTGGGGCGACCAGATTCTCTGCAATCTCAAAGGTCTCTTGCCCACACACACATAGCAGCGTGGCAGCTTTGAGGTCATCTTCACGAATTCGATTCACCCGGAGGTAGTTCTCCACCCGGGCCACGTACGAGCTCCAACGTTCTGGGTGAGCTGTGTCAAACTCTAAAAGCCGGCCTATCTTTGCCACCGTTTCAGCCCAGGAACTTCATCCACGCCTCCTGCTAGAAGGATTGAGAAGGGGCCCCCTTGTCTGAGCTCAACCTCCAGCATCTCAGTGCTGGCAGGCTAAGTCAATCTCCAGGATCCACACTTCTCCGAGCTGCAAGCCCCCCTGTGGTGAGTCAGCTTGGCTTCTTAATCTGTTTGCCTTGCAGGCATCCCACCTTTGTCACCAATGTTCTGTTTCAGGAAAAGAGCCATTGAGACGAAGCAATGAGTTCCAACAGCTCTCCTTTATTGCGAACACCAACAGAACAGATTTTAAAATGGTGCGGCCCCCTTTTATACCCCCCCTGCACAATACCTTGCTGGCCAATCATTGCAAAGGATCTTTTCCTGCCGTGTTTGTGCACGCAAGGCTGGGAGCAGCCTTTCTTGTCCCGGGCATCCACATGGCCTGCCCGGGCCAATCGCTGCAGCCTCTGCCTGCCGGCCCAGGACATAACAAAAACAATTCAAGCAGCTTGGGAAATTTTGAAAAATGAGATAATAAAAGCCCAGTCTAGCACAATACCAACAAAGAGGAAAAATAACAGCTCTCAAAAGAAACCAGCATGGCTGCATAAAGAACTCTCTGCAAATTGAAAGATAAAAAGGACATGGCAAGAAGGTGACAAGCAACAGGGAGAAAGCAGAACAATTTAATTCGTTTTTTTGCATCTGTCTTTACACGGAGAGAAAAAACAGACCAACCTATCAAAAACAGTGCCATAAAAAACAGAATAGAAACACAAGTTAAGATAGGCAAGAAAATGGTAAGTGAGCACCTGTCCAGCCTAGATGAGTTCAAATCGCCAGGACCAGATAGATTACACTCCAAGATTCTCAAGGAACTGGCAGATGTGATCTCAGAACCACTGAACTATATTTTTTCAAAGATCCTGGAGCACTGGGGAACTACCGGAGGACTGGAAAAGAGCTGATGTAGTTCCCATCTTCAAAAAAGGAAAATAAATGGACCTAGGAAATTACAGACCTATCAGCCTGACCTCAATACCTGAGAAGATCCTGGAAAAGATAATCAAACAACGAATCAGCGAACACCTAGAGGCAAACAAAGTCATTACTAAAAGCCAACATGGGTTCGTCAAAAACAGATCATGCCAGACAAATCTTATTGCATTCTTTGACCAAGTGACAAAATTAGTGGATCAGAGGAATGCTGTGGATATAATTTACTTGAACTTCAGTAAGGCATTTGATAAAGTAGATCACAACCTACTACTTGACAAGATAGAAAAATGTGGATTAGACAGCAGTACTACCAGATGGATCCGTACTGGCTGACTGGCCGTACTCAGCGTGTGGTCCTCAGTGGAACCGCATCAACATGGAGGGAAGTGTGTAGTGGAGTGCCCCAGGGCTCTGTTCTGGGCCCAGTGCTCTTCAACATCTTCATCAACGATTTGGATGAGGGGATAGATGGGGAAATCATCAAATTTACAGACAACACCAAGCTGGCAGGAATAGCCAACATTCCAGAAGACAGGTTTAAGATACAGAAGGATCTTGACAGACTTGAACATTGGGTGCTATCTAACAAAATAAAATTCAGTGGTGAAAAAAGTATGGTTCTACATTTAGGCAAGAAAAACCAAATACCCAGGTATAGTATAGGTGGTGCCTTGCTCAATAGTAGTAACTGTAAGAAGGATCTTTGAGTCCTAATGGACAATCACTTCCATATGAGCCAGCAGTGTGCTGCAGCTGCCAAAAAAAGCCAACACAGTGCTAGGCTGCATTAACAGAGGGATAGAATCAAGATCACGTGAAGTGTTAATACCACTTTACAATGCCTTGGTAAGGCCACATTTGGAATACTGTGTCCAGTTTTGGTCACCGTGATGTAAAAAAGATGTTGAGACTCTAGAAAGAGTACAAATAAGAGCAACAAAGATGATTAGGGGACTGGAGGCTAAAGCATATAAGGAACGGTTGCTGGAATTGGGTATGTCTAGTTTAATGAAGAGAAGGAAGAGGGGGGACATGATAGCAGTCTTCCAATATCTCAGGGGCTGCCACAAAGAAGAGGGAGTCAAGCTATTTTCCAAAGTGCCTGAAGGCAGGACAAGAAGCAACGGGTGGAAACTAACCAAAGAGAGAAGCAACCTAGAACTAAGGAAAAACTTCCTGACAGTTAGAACAATTAACCAGTGGAACAACCTGCCTCCAGAAGTGGTGAATGCTCCAACACTGGAAGTTTTTAAGAAGAGACTGGACAGCCATTTGTCTGAAATGGTATAGGGTTTCCTGCCTGAGCAGGGGGTTGGACTAGATGAACTCCAAGGTCCCTTCCAACATTATTATTATTATTATTATTATTATTATTATTATTATTATTATTATTATTATTATTATTATTATTATTATTAATTATTTGTGGGTTTTTTCAAATTTCATGGTAATTTTTTCACCCAAAATGTTGCTCCATTTTTTCCCTCTGACCAAGGCTATAAATTTTTGACTGAGATATTTACATTCCAACAGGTTTATATTTTATTTGTTAATCTGCTTCTCTTGAAGTCATAATATCTGAATTTTCTTTTTCAACTTCCAAAAAATTCCTTTTAAATAGGTTAGTCAGCCAATTAATTAATTGAAAATATTTTAGTTTGATCCATGATGTCAGGTCTCAAGTTAATTGATGAAGAAATAGCACCTGCTTAATCTAACTTTTGCTCTTCCACCCATTAAATCCCATTACATTTCTTCAGTCTATTTTTCTAACCTATTAAGATCAGAGCAAGAGCTATGCTACCTAATTATAGCTAGCCTAAACCAAAGTATTTTCATTTGAAGCTAGACAGTTCAACCTCCTGCATTCCTCAGCCTCAGAAGCTTGAAAATTTCTAGATCCTTTTGTTTCCCAGAAAGCACAATCAAGTCCATTGTACATATTCAAGCTGCTTTATAGAAAGTTCAAGCTGTTTTGGAAAGCTTCTTATTGCTACATGCTAATATGTATAGTTTTGTTTGTGAATTCAAGAACTGCACCGATTCTGAAGAAAAAGTCAATATCTCTTGACCAAAATTGCCTACCGCAGTTATAGAATAATGGACGTTAAATGAGAAAAAGAAAAATGGGTTCCTCACTTTCAGGCCAACAATTAAGGCAATATTTATATTCCTTCCTTCCTTCCTTCCTTCCTTCCTTCCTTCCTTCCTTCCTTCCTTCCTTCCTTCCTTCCTTCCTTCCTTCCTTCCTTCCTTCCTTCCTTCCTTCCTTCTTTCCTCCCTCCCTTCTGCACCTTCTTCACCTTTTCTCTAAGAGCTCAAGATAGGCAGGGATTAGATGGACTGAGGAAAAATGACTAATCTACCTATTGACTGGTTTCCTTGATTTAATATTTTTACCACACCTAGCTTTTTATGCATGGCAGCTGTGTATTAGCACTGTTAAAAGATATATCAGGATTGTTAAATACCTTTTACCTAGGCTGCAAAGCTATCTGCATTTATTTAGGCTAGGGGTTTTCAACCTTGACAACTTTAAGACTTGTGGACTTCAACTCCCAGAATTCCTCAGCCAGCTTTGCTTCAACTTTGGGAGTTGAAGTCCACAAGTCTTAAAGTTGCCAAGGTTGAGAACCCCTGATTTAGGCTGAAAACTGGCTTTAATAGCAACATCTATCTTTTCTCTATGGAGAAAGAAAGCAACAGCTAAAGAAGAAAACAGAGAGATAGGCAAAGAAATTGGTTGAATATATTCCAGAAATGGATGAAAGCATCTTATAAAGCCAGATAAGTAATGCATATGTATTCATATTCAAAAGGCAAGACAGCGTATACCTATGATCAGAGCAATTTACATCCCAGCCATTCTTCCCTGATTTTCCAGTTAACTTGATCAGTTTCCAGTCATTATTCTGAGAAAACTATGAACATCATACCAAAGCAAAAATCCTAC
This sequence comes from Bothrops alternatus, assembly GCA_034064705.1. Lineage (NCBI taxonomy): Eukaryota > Metazoa > Chordata > Lepidosauria > Squamata > Viperidae > Bothrops > Bothrops alternatus. Next base: position 30,031,612 of record JARGCV010000016.1, read on the forward strand.
ATTGTTCTTAGTAACCTTCCTATTTTCCCCTTTGTTAACTTAGTTTTCTAACTTGTGAGGCCTATTAGTCATGCTTATAGTAACAGCATGCCTTTCATTTTAAGTCCCTTGCAACCTAAATACCTTTAATGAATATGTGGGTTATATCTTCCAGGTTAATGGATCTTTCAGATTAAAATACTCACTCATACAGGAACCCAGAATGAAGAGTGATAGAGAGTATTATATAAAAAACTCATTGAAAAGTGATGAAGGATATCAACCTGTTTTCTTGTTGTATACTAACATGCTTCCTTCTGTGTCTGGGAGGTTTCAATGCGTTTAGCACATCATAATCACTAAATGCTAAATGCTTGGGAACAAATTCTGGGTACAATAAAAATGGAGCTACTCTCATCGTTCATGTATTTACTTTCTCTAAACCAGTATTTCTCAATCTTAGCAATTTTAAAGATGTGTGAATTTCAAATTCCCCAGCCATCATTTCCCATTCAGTCCTCTCTCCATCTTCCCATCCATTCATTTTGGGGAAAATGGATGCCACGTTTTGGTCTAGCTTAAAAGCTCATTCTTGTCCCTTAAAACAATTCTGTAGACTCCTAAACTGAAACACTATTCTGGACAGCAAAATGACTAAAAAAAACCCCAGAGATTGTACATATTATGCTGCCTTCTATTGACAAAGAAAAAAAGTGCAGCTTAAATGAAGGCAAGAATTTTCCTCTAAGCCCTTTCCCAAATTTACAGATTGAAAAATGAATAAAGCATAAAACAATCTAAATGCTCCCACCACTTTTGAAATATATCCCTTGATTTGCTACATGAAACCAAGCATGGCACAAGAAAGTCCAAGGGTGGATTAACAGAAGGATAGAATCAAGATCACATGAAATGTTAGTACCACTTTATAATGCATTGGTAAGAACATATTTAGAATACTGCATTCAGTATTGGTCACCATGATATAAAAAAGATGTTGAGATTTAAGAAAGAATGCTGAGACGAACAACAAAGATGATTAGAGAACATAAGAACATAAGAAGAGCCATGCTGAATCAGGCCAAAGCCCATCGAGTCCAGCATTCTGTGTCACACAGTGGCCCACCAATTGTACATGGGGATCTTGAGCAGAAAGAGAAGGCAAAACCCTCCCTTTCCCTTGACCCCCAACAAATGGTACTCAAGGGAATCCTGCCTGCCTCAACCAACATAGAGGCGGCACATGGACATCCATTTTAATAACCACCGATACACTTGGCATCCATGAATCTATCTAACCCTGCCTTGAAGCTGTCAAGGCTGACAGCTGTCACGACCCCTTCTGGAAGTGAATTCCATAAACCAACGACCCTCTGGGTGAAGAAATATTTCCCTTTATTTGTCCTCACTTTCTTAGCTATGAGCTTTAGGGAGTGCCCCCTTGTCCTGGTATTGTGTGATAGAGAAAAGAATTTTTCTCTATCCACCTTTTCTATCCCATGCATGATTTTATACACTTCGATCAAGTCAACCCTTAAACGCCGTCTTTCAAGGCTGAAGAGACCAAGGGGTTGCAATCTGGTTTCATAAGGGAGGCACCCCATTCCCTTGATCATTCTTGTTGCCCTTTTTTGCACATTTTCCAGTTCCATTATATCCTTCTTGAGGTACGGTGACCAGAACTGTACACAGTACTCCAAGTGTGGTCTCACCATCGGTTTGTACAGAGAACTAGAGGATAAAACATATGAAGAACAGTTGCTGGAATTGGGTATATCTAGTTTAATAAAAAGAAGGACTAGGGGTGACATGATAGCAATGTTCCAATATTTAATGAGCTGCCACAAAGAAAAGGGGGTCAACCTATTCTCCAAAGCACTTGAGGGCAGAACAAAAAACAATGGATGGAAAATAATCAAGGATAGATCCATTCGAAGGAGAAATTTCCTGACAGTTATAATAATTAATCAGTGGAACAACTTGCATTCAGAAGTTGTGAGTGCGCCAACACTGGAGGTTTTTAAGAAGAGATTGGACAACCATTTATCTGAAATGATATAGGCTTTTCTGCTTGAGCAGGGAGTTGGACTAGATGACCTCCACGATCCCTTCCAACTCTGTTATTCTGTTAAAGAAAAAAAGATAACAAACTGAAATAGGAGACAAGACAAAGAGGAAAAGGGGGCTTCAATCACAGTTGCCAAAAGCCTGGGTGAAAAGTTTCTTCTCGCCTGTTAACTTGCCCTTTCAAAACAGAGATCCAAAATAAAATTTAAATATTTTCCAGCCATTACAATACTGAATTATATGTGATTATCATTGACTAGTACCTAATCTATAACATTTGACAAATGAAAATATAGAATGACATCAACATACTTAATTTTACTTTATGAAGGTTTCATGTCATCTGCTTTTCACCCCCTAAACTTTGCTGTGAAAATATAGAATGGGGACAATAGAAGAATTGACCCATAATAAATGTTTTGGCTGTGCTGAAGGGGTGGGGCTCATATCTCTATCAGAAAGTTTGCAAAAGTTGTAAAGTGTTTCTCTGTAACAGCATTTCTCAACTTTGGTAACTTTAAGATGTGTGAACTTCAATTCCCAGAATTCCCCAGCCACCATGCTGTGATTCTTGAAATAGCCTGTTTGGGATCCATCCCATATTTTTCAGTTTGATATGTATTTTAAATACATGGAACAATAGGCGATTCCATAAAAATGGATGACATATGGAAATGTCATATACCTATAACCCCCGATGCCTGGAGAATTTCCAGTTTTAAATTGCTATTATAGAAACTAACATAAACTGTATTTCATGTATTTCCAGCATTGTAATAGCATTATCAGTATAAGAAATAAAAAGAAGGAAAACCAGAATCCTGCTTTATAGAATTTGCATTAACGTCTTTTAAACATTTGAAAGGAAAGAGGAAAAAAAAATCTTTCTGAAGATACTTTATACATTCAGTACAGGTAACACTGTGTGGAGTTCTGGTTGACAAGACAATTAAAGCACTTTGATAGCTTTAAATCTCCCTTTTATCTGAACGTGACCTTATTACATTTAATAGGGAGGCATAAATAATCCCAGTTAAATGAACTCTCAAAGGAAATTCAGCTCTATTACCTGTACAATCTATCTAGTGGATTATAGCTTTCAAACATCCCTAATGCTCCCAACACTAACTCTCAGCTGCTAAGAGAACTTCAGCAGTTCAAAATCTTCTATAACATGCAGCATGAAAATGTTCATTGGAAGTATGTCTGCCACTGCTATAAATATAATGTAATTACACTTTTCTCTCCCTTCCAGAGTTTTTCTGATATCGAGTAGCAATAGCAAAAGCACTTACACCTATATACCACTTCATAGTGCTTTACAGCCCTCTCTAAGTGGTCAACTCTTGAGCCTGTCAGGATCGAACTGCTGGCATTTGGCAATATTAGGTCTTTGTTAGCTAGAGATTCTCCAAGTAAGTGTATGAACATGAGAATATAAACACGCAACTGCCAGTTACAAAGGGGGGGAAATAAAGATATCTGAGTGTTACAGAGAAGTGAAAAAGTAAAGTTCTACATTTAGGCAAGAAAAACCAAATGTACAGGTATAGTATAGGGGGTACCTTGCTCAATAGTAGCAACTGTGAGAGGGATCTTGGAGTCCTAGTGGACAATCATTTAAATATGAGCCAGCAGTGTGCTGGAGCTGCCAAAAAAGGCCAACACAGTGCTAGGCTGCATTAACAGAGGGATAGAATCAAGATCACGTGAAGTGTTAATACCACTTTTCAATGCCTTGATAAGGCCACTCTTGGAATATTGCATCCAGTTTTAGTCAACACGATGCAAAAAAGATGTTGAGACTCTAGAAAGAGTATAGAGAAGAGCAACAAAGATGATTAGGGAACTGGAGGCTAAAACATACAAGGAACGGCTGCTGGAATTGGGTAGGTCTAGTCTAATGAAGAGAAGGATGAGGGGGGACATGATAGCAGTGTTCCAATATCTCAGGGGCTGCCACAAAGAAGAGGAAGTCAAGCTATTCTCCAAAGCACCTGAAAGCAGGACAAGAAGCAACGGGTGGAAACTAACCAAAGAGAGAAGCAACCTAGAACTAAGGAAAAACTTCCTGACAGTTAGAACAATTAACCAATGGAACAACCTGCCTCCAGAAGCGGTGAATGCTCCAACACTGGAAGTTTTTAAGAAGAGACTGGACAGCCATTTGTCTGAAATGATATAAGATTTCCTGCCGGAGCAGGTGGTTGGACTAGATGACCTCCAAGATCCCTTCCAACTTTATTATTATTATTATATGAGAAGAAAGAATACAAGTTTTGAATCCATACAGTTGACTGGCTAAATAAGTTTGCTTAAAACATAATTACTTACAATACCCATATCTGGTGATGTACTATGGAATTAAAAGTTGGACATTGAAGTAGCAGACTAGAAAATATTCTGTAATGTTGAGAAAGATGAACGAGGGCAATTCATAGCAAGATGGATGGACACAATTGTCCTGGTAGTGCACCATTAGAAAATCTGAAGGGCCACATTGGAGACCAAACATACTGGAGATGGTCAATTTATGTGACCATTAAGAATTAGCAGTAACGTGACATCACATAATCAATCAACCAACTTCTATCTGGACATATTTACAACATGGCTGCTCCTTCTGCTAATAGATTCTTGACACTCAACAACTCATAATTCATTTTTATTTACAAACTGAGAACCACACTGCAAAACTGGTGGAATTTCATTGCTTCTGCTCATATTAGATATATCAGGAGAATAGTTTATAATAAATTTTAGGTTTGTTCACAAGATTAGAAAAATTGCATATAAAATAAAATTATATAAAATGAAAAAGAAAGAACAATTAAAATTCTTAACTAAAAGCAAATATTCTATTGACCTAAAAATACCTGCATATTGTCAGCAAAGTAGTTCATAAAGGTGGGGCCATGAATGAAAAGTCCATATATCTTGACTCTCCTAACATAGTCTACTGAGAGGCCAAAGAGTAATATGTCTAAGGCCAAACTTGGAGGTTCAATATGATGATCAGGTCTGCACAACTTGTAGTGGCAAATAAGCCGCAGTGATAAAATCAAAAATTCTTGCGAGTTGCAAAGGAATACTTGATGCACCAATCAACTGTTCGGCAGTTAGCAGAATAGCAGCACCACAGGAACTGTCAGCACTGAGGACGCCTGGAGGCATTGGGAGCACTTGATAGTGTGCCTCTTGGGGTATTGGCAGCACTTCCTGGTGGCAGTGACATTTGACAGTGACAAATTTACTGAGCTTTCAAAGCCACTATTGGGATGCACAAGACTGCTTAGCAGGCCACGTGTGGCCCATGAGCTGTATATATTGTCCCCTAAATAGGACTTTGTGAACCTTCTAAAACACAGGTTTCAGTGGTTTGCTACTAGATAAAGTGTAGTACAAGAAAACATCTATACCAGCTTTCCACGCTGCAGTGTCCTGGTCTAGGTCTCTTGAGTCACAACTCTCCTTAATACTATTCAAAATGGGCAAAAGTCAAGGATTTGAAATCCACATTGGGAAGATGTCACACTGAAGAAGTGTTGCCTAGATGACAGCACCTTTTAGTGCCTATTGAATGCTGCTCCTGAGCACTTAATCACAAGTACAGTACTGTGACCACTGCAACTACTATCCATTCCTTACTATTAGCAAACATTCAACAGGGAACATCATTCCACAATTCTCACCATCATTCAAGGGAGGCTTACAGTGGCAATAGCCATAGTGGGAAAAGGGGTGTCCCTCCAGGAATTTGGTTAGGACCCAGAGTTTGAAACCTCTGTCTAGTTCCATGAGCTAAGAGGCAGGAATAGAGCCAAGAGATCAGACCATAAAACCAAGCCAAAGAAATTAATGATAAAGAAAAGGATCAAATTCACATTCAAAAACAAAGTCCTTTTATAAGCCTTCCAATGGGACTTCAATGGGTGGGATCGCTTCAGAATGTGAAAACTGGTAATTCTGATAGCTCAGGACATAATAAAACTATCATTTGAGAAATCCTGGTTGTTATTCCTAGCAAAATAGAAGCTTACTGCCTTTGTAGCTTCTACTTTGTATGCTTGTCATCCTTGTTTATAGGGGGGGGGAAAGCTCCTTATCACAAATACGTAGTTACCCATCACTGCCTACAGGCTCCCTCTTAAGAAATTTCTAGATCCATGAGCCCAACAAGACTTTAGAAAAAGAGAATACATCTATTTTCAATTCTTTACTTTGCTTTGTGTATATACATAAAATGAAGGCATTTTCGTAGCTTCCATATGTTGAATGGGTCTTCACTTTATGGTTTAAGGGAGGAAGCTGCCATGTTGGGATTGTTTTGATTAGAGGATGGTAGCAAAATTCACACAGATGGTGTAGACATGCATATGTGCAACACTGTAGATGGGCAGCAGTGTTAGTATTAAATTCGCCTTCTCTACACATATCTTTGTGCTGGTGACTCTGCTACTACTCATGCATAGATTCATGACTTTCCATAAAGGAAGACCAGGCAGACGAATTTTTCCATCTGATCTTCTTTGGGGAAGGAGGTATCACTGTAAATTCAGAGTCTTCTTTTTATGGATGGGTAGTGCATCAAACCTCACCTACAATTGTTGGCAGGAGTCATGCCCATTGAACCAACCAAGCAAAACTGAAATATTCCTTGAAATCCAATCAACACCTATTCACGGCCTTTATTAAACCGCTTGCAAATCCAAATTACAATGACGCCATCGTCAAAACTAGAGAGAACGGTAACTGTTAATTAAAAGTGAAGTGACAACTTTGGAGTAACAACACTGATGGTGAATAAAGTAAACATAAAATCTGATATTGCCCCTTAAAGAATTTGCAAGATGCCGTGTTCCTGGTTTAAAACGTTTCTCTTGACATTTACCTATAGCATGTATGTCTATTACTAAGACATACATGTATGTCTACCTAAGTTCTGCATTTATTTAGCAATAAAAAGAACCCTTGGGTACAATATTTAATACTAGCGTATCAGTGCTTAGTAATGATCCCAATTCTACAAAGCCAACTCTGCTGCTGAGAATCTCTCTCAGCCTTCTGCCAGCTGAGAATCTATGTATTTATATGTGATCCACATAATGCATAGCACATGAACACAGAAATCCTAACTCCTGTTGTTGTTGTTTTCTTCCTAGCATTTCCTCAGAAATGCAGGGTTTATTCATCTGTCTTGGACAAAACATGCTTTGTCCTTAAGGGGTACGCCCCTTTTTGGAAAACCAAAACATTCTGAGTGACATCCCACATCAATATTCAGTATAGACCTATGCATATACCACAGCCCTTACGTGGGGATATGTCACCTTATAGTTACCCTCCTTATACGTTGGCCTGGGCTACTATTCTCTACAGCACTACAAAATTGCTTTATAGATCTGAAATGACATAGTTGCCTTTTTGTGCCACTTGTAAACTTGGAGCTTTTAATCTTTGTGGAATTTCATCCATAACATGACTATACATCAATCCATTAGACTGAGATATATTATATTTCACTGAAGTCAGCAGGACTAAACTGGATTAGATGCAAGTGATTTGGTTTCCCACAAGTAGCTGCTTCCTGATTTTAACCCAAGTCATCTTGGCCCTCCTTAAGGGTTTTCCCTCCTGCCTTATCCCCAGAGCATCTCATCCAAATGCACCCAGCAGAAAAACCATTTCTCATCATATACAAACAAGCAAAGAACACACTGCACTTTCCAAAGGCTGATTTGTAGGTTCCTCGTCATATAAATATTTCATCTGATCTTTTGTCCCCGAAGAGGATGGACACAAAAACAGAAAATGTTTTGCAAAGATGGGAAGATGCCAGACAAGGGAAAAACAGAATCGACTTACACCTTTTGATGTGAAATTATTCTTCTGGAGTCTGTCAGCAGGAAAATAACTAGCCCATTTCTCTCTGGCACTGTTGCTCCTGTCTGTTCTATGGACATAAGAAAATAGAGGTATTGAGAGGCAGGCAAAATGCAGCGACAGAACTGAGGATCTGGCAATGCAGCTGACTTGTTTAGGCTCAAATAAAAGCCCCTGGGAGGATAAAGATGCTGCAGGTGGAGAAATACCTTTCAGGAAGCAAAAGATGCTTCTCTGGGAGAGGCTTCTACCCCTTTCCTTGCGTAATAGCAAGAGGTGCTCTGTATCTGTACCTCTGGCATACTACCAGCCAGAATTTCACAACGATGTCTGGGGGGTCCTAGTGCTAGTGGCCGTGGTTAGTTCTTGTCGCAACCGCATACCAAGTTGCTTCTGAAGACAGAGAAAGATGTAAGGTGCTTACATCAGAAGCAAAAAACCCAAATTTAGTTCAAAACCAGTCTTGAGTCAAATTGCCTCCTCTATGAAAACCTTTTACAAAATACATAAAGGGGGAGATCACTGCATTAGACTAAAAAAAGAACAAATGTGTTAGAAAATCAATAAGACTGATACATTATAACCACAGGGATGGCGGCTGGAGGGGGAGACAGAAAAAGGGAGAGATGGTTCAAGTCCTGCCTTATTATAGTATTATAGCTATAAAAGATATTATCTCTCTCTCTCTCTCTCTCTCTCACACACACACACACACACACATCTTTGCCCTTCCTTCTCCCCCTCTGCTCACCTTTTTAATTTCATATTATTATAGTTCCACTGTTTATTTGTATTGTTTCACTCGTTTACTAAAGAGTAGCTCCACAGCAAGATGGGTTGCAAATAAATTTAATAAGTAAAATAATAAAAAGAGATGGGATAAAAATATATAGCAACAATTATAAGTAAGATTATAAGTAATAATTCTACCTTGTCTATAAATACATAGGGGATTTCAGTGAGGGAAGAGTTTTTTCAAAGATGTCCACAGGGTACAATGGTAAAAGTCAAGATGGTGGCTTCAGCAGTGAGATCTGCTTATTTTTTATGGCATTGTTCACATTGTCATGACCACCATTTTGACGTTTGCATCATCCTGTAGAGACCTCCATGCATTTTACACCAGTATTTTCACTGTTTTCTTAACTACAGAAAAAGTTATCTAGAGGCATTGTTCTGTATATCAAAACAGTGCTGGAAAAATATGGCACATACAGTATGTTGGAAAATAGCATTCTCTGATCTCCCCCCCCTCTCTCTCCTATTCTTCACATTCTAGTTGAGAGATAATCCTTTAAAAAATAAAAATGCTGGCATACAGATTAGAAAGAAAACAACACAAACCTCTTGCTCATTACATTCAAATATATGCATGCCTCTGTCAGGTTTATGCATAAGTTGCAAGGTAAGCTTATTAGCTGATATTGCTAGACAGAACGGATGTAGATTGCTTGCTTTGCTGTCCTTCATTAATGATGGCAATTCTAACTGGTTATGGTCATTAAGCAAGGACTGCACAGATCATTAAGTGAGGATGTCATGTGGTTGCCAGCTGTGACCTCCTGCAAAGAAGGTTACAAATGGCTGCCACATGAAAGCTGAACACTGCAATAGTCAGAAATTCAAGCTGCTTGCTGAGTGCTTGTATTGTGATCTCATGACCACAAGAACCCTGTGATGGCCATAACTCTGAGGACAGATCATGAGTATCAGTCATTCTGCACCATCACAACTATGAGTGGATGCTGAATAAGTGGTTATTAATCTAGGACCCCTTGTACAGAGGTCTGTTTTCTGGAAAGAGATGGAAGTCAGCTCCCTCTTTTCAACTGCCTTGCTGGCTTATACACTAAATACCATGCAACCATGTTTGGGCTCAGATGCTAAACACCCAGGCCTGGATTGGAGTTTACCAGAGCTGGGGATTAGGTGGCAAGTCCAGGACTATCATAGAGAAAGACAGAGGCAAACTGTTCTAAATTGCATGGCCCAAAAAGCAGGAATGAAGCTCAACTCAAAAGCATTTTTACCATTTTTGTGTCTGGACCAATTACTGAGGTAAATTAATTAAGCCCAATTTAAATTTAATTAAATAGATTCTAATTAAATAAATAGCAAAGGTTTTGGTGGGAGTAACTTTTTCTCTCAGCTCACAGTAAGATATAGGAAGGATACGGTTCAGAAGCTGACCAAATCTGAGAGTGTCTATGGAGATTCTCAGTCATCCAGGTCATAGTTATCCCAAAGATGCCTTTCCACAAGGTAACTGGACTTTGTTTGCCTTTAAAGACATTCCACTTTTCATCCAGGAAGCTTCTTCAGCTCTGATGGTGGGGAATGGAAGGATTTATACTCCTTGCAGACAGCTGGTCATTTGTATTCTTTTAGAGAGTCGTTGAGGCCACTTGGAGGTTTATCTGTGTCCTCAGGGTCACCTGAGTAGTGCAAATGGGAGTGGAGCCTTCTTGGAACTGCTGAAAGGACTGTGTTGTAGACTGGAGATAGATGATGTTGTATCCCTCCTCCTCTTTGGGATTGTCCATGCTAATTACTCACAATATTATTTTTATTGGCTCTGGAAAATTCTGTGCCTTTTGGGATGGATGGATGGATGGATGGATGGATGGATGGATGGATGGATGGATGGATGGATGATCTAAATTCTTGCCCATTGTTCATCCTTCTCTCTATGCTTTTGCCTGCCTTTAGCCCCATACTTGCCAGTTATATATTTAAGAGGTTTGCTGATGTTTAGTAAAAGAATCTTTATTTTTGCAGACCAAACTCAATTATGTACTGTCAGTCCTCAACTGATGAGCACAACTGAGCCCAAAATTTCCATTACTATGCAAGGCAGTTGTTAAGTGAGTTTTGCCTCTTTTCATACTTTTTTTTGCCATAGTTATTAAGCAAATCACCAGTTTGAAGTGAACCATGCAGTCATTAAGCAAAGCTTGCTTCCACCATTGACCTTGCTTGTTGGAAGCCACATGGGAAGGTTTATAAATGGTGATTACATGACCCTGGGGCAGTGCAACAGTCATAAATAGATGCCAGTTGCCAAGTGCCCCAATGTTGATCGTGTAGCCATAGACATTCTGCAATGAATCTGAAAAACAGTCATAACTTACTGTTCTCAGGGCTGTTGTTAACTTCAAATGGCCACTAAGGGAATGGTTGTAAATTGAGGGCATTTCTACATGATTGATCTAATCTGAATCTTCTGGCTGTGATTGGGAGCGTGCTGGGTGCCAACGAAACATAACAATTTTCCAAAATAAAGTACTGCATTAGTTTGAGGATAAAAGTCCAGTTAGGTGATCTTGGCCTTTGACAAGTTTAATTGAGGCATATTTTAAATTAAATCTACTGAGCTATCTTTCATTTGTTCCAGAGCATGTGTTATTGTTCTTTTTAAAAAAAAGAAAAAGAAAAAAAGAAATGCTGCTTTTGAAAGACCTCCAGAAGAATCACATATAATCTTTTTTAAAAACAAAAACCAAAAAATCCACACATGATGTATATTCTCTGTATCTGTAGATCATATTTTTTCCCCAAGATTACATGAGACCATTCCTGCCTAAACAATATTCTACAATTTAACCCCTTTCATGGTAACATGGTCGCAGCTCAGTTTTGGATCTAGAAAAATTCAGTGTTGCCTCTTTCAAAACATTTTACTTTCTCAAAATAGAAAAGACAGGAATGCCAAATCTGAAGAATAATTTTTCTTCAGATTCGGCTTTCCTCTCTTTTGTATTATGAGCAAGTAAAATGTCTTAAAAGAGGCAACACTGAAAGGGAGAGAACTAAAAATGAATTAATAAAAATCAGTCATTTCTCACTTTTGACCCTGAGGAATAGGAAATATTTCATAGAACAGGTTTTCAGTTTTCCTTTAAAAAGTTTGGATTATTCTTAGGGACCACAATCATCAAATGGCTGTTGCAACCAGATTTTCAAAACCCCATCTCTCTCTCTCTCTCTCTCTCTCTCTCTCTCTCTCTCTCTCTCTCTCTCTCTCTCTCTCTCTCTCTCTCTCTCTCTCTCTCTCTCTCTCTCTCTCTCTCTCTCTCTCTCTCTCTCTCTCTCTCTCTCTCTCTCTCTCTCTCATATCTACCTATCTATCTATCTATCTATCTATTATCTGTCTGTCTGTCTGTCTGTCTGTCTGTCTATCCATCCATCCATCCATCCATCCATCCATCCATCCATCCATCCATCCATCCATCCATCCATCCATCTATCTATTTTTAATCAGCCTTCTGCCTTGTAGATGGACTCTGGGCAGTATACAATTTAATCAATGTAATAAAACATTAAAACTGAATAATTTAGAATTTTTTTAAAAAAATGTAAAACATTTTCAAAATTACATTTTTAGTATCTGTGGTGGGCATCACACACATGTAAAAGGAGGTAAGACTCCAACCCCTGTTGCGCCCACCATTTCAATCCTGTTGACCATGCCTGAGGAGATCTCCCTTCCCTAAGTCCCAGCAAGCATAGCTAAGGATGCTGACAGGCATAGCCTAAACTGAGAGCAGAAAATTAAGAATTGTCCTCAGATTAGTTTGCAGTAACTAAATAAGCATCAAACAGTCACCTCTCCAGGGAAAGTCAGGTCTAAGCAGCCGTTTGACAATCTGTAAACAGTCTGCTGAGCGGCTCTCCTAGAACTAACAGAGACATTCAAAAGGTCAACTGCTCCAACTGTCTTAGAATGGAATGTATTCAAATATATAACAGAGTTCTGAAACAGTTGCTGAACAAGAAAAAAAAGACAAGCATCTTCAAAAAAATTAAAAATCCCTCCTTTTATTTTTTTTCTTCTTTTCAAGAAAAAAGGCAGACAAACTGGAAGCTACAATTTATTTATATATTTATGTGGGGCCACTGTGGATCTCATCAGGGATAGGGTGTTGCCAGCAGACATCAGCTGTTTGTTTTCTGTTTTCCTGTTCTTGTGGTTTGTGGATGTTGTTGCAGAGAGGTAATTGAAGACAAATAAATGCATTAAATCAGGCAGAGATGACCTGGATGACTGAGAATCTCCATAGACAAATAAGGCAGAGGTTCCATGCATCTCTTTTTCTTCCCTTTTCTTTCTTTACTAAAAAAAGGGGTCAAAATTGCATTACTGTATTTTTGTGTTTATGTTTTAATTTCTTAATGGTAATTTAATGCTCAGTCAAAGAAACAAACCAATGTATTGTGGAATAGATCATTACAATAATCAGCCAAGGCAAAAATGATGAGACTCAGATGATCCTTTACACATTATGTGAAGATTTAAGGAGGAGGAGGAGGAAGAGGAGGAGACTGTAATTCTGGGAAAGATAGAAGGAAACTGAAGAACAGCACAACTAGCAGCAAGGTGTATAGACTCAGTGGTACCTGGAGCACTGTTAGAAGACTTGAAATTTCAGGTTAAGGTCACATCAACATGGAGAAAGACTATGTGGTTGCTAAGAGTTGACAATGACTTGATGGCAACTAATTAGTTCTGATAGTGCTCTACTCCCAAATCGCTCTGAGTCAAATAGCAATTTGCTCACTGACATTCAGCAATCGAGTCTAGGTGACCTTTGAGGACCACAAAAGTTGGAAGCCGCATGCACCATACAGGCTCTGCAGCTCTTGCCTTCTCATCTAGTACTAGATGAATAGCCTAGACCATGTTTCTCAAGTTTGACAACTTTAAGATATATGGACTGGGGCATTCTGGGAATTGAAGTCCATACATCTTAAAATTGCCAAGCTTGAGAAACACTGGCTCATTCTGTTGTTCAATATCTTCCTTGACCAAGTGGGTTAAATATATCTTCGGTATGATATTTGAGAACTCAAACCTACTGTCCTTGAGAATTTAACATCTGTGCTAGGGCCATTTCAGGATTTGTCTTCATGACAGCCACAAATCCGTCCAACTATTACTGGAATATAACATATGATGGGTCACATCCTTGAGTTAGAGTTTCCTGAGGCCTGGCTATTGAGGGAGTTAAATATTATTCAAATGTCATGGTCAGTCCACAATTGAGTTTGATCTCATGGCATTGTGGTCTAGCTGAGAGACGCATTAAGATGTGTCTGTAAACCGATAGAACCTAATTAATTCTAAAATGATTTGGGGAATTTTCTAGAGATAAGAACAGGTGAGCCTCCTAATATTGTTATTGAATGAAGAAACAGAATAGTTAAAAGGAGAAATAGACTGACAATATCAATCTTAGTTCTCATACAGACATTGTGGGGCATGGATTTCTCCCTGATTTACTGGTAAGATTTAGGTGATCAAAGAGGTCAAAATGAAATTACAGCACAGATAAGATTTATTTCCAAGTTGACTGGACATACTTTAGGGTCATGCCTACTGTGTGGCAGTGAAGGCCCAAAGAAGTCTTCACCTGTGGTCTCTCCACTACTTTGTCAAGTAGATATTCAGCAAACCTCTTTAAAAGTAAAAGTTTCCACTGTTCGATTCATGTCAGTCTCCAGAAGACAGTGCTCATCTTTGTTTCTTAGCTGAGGGAACCAGCATTGTCCAAAGACACTTCCGCAGTCATGTGGCCAGTACATTTTCAAATAGAAAACAGCATATCTCTTTAGGCAGTCCATTAGCTACATCAGAAAACCCAAATCTTTGCAGTAGATAATTTGCAAGGCGTGTGGTGGATAAAATCAATTGTCTTCAAGCTGACATGAATGCTATTTCTGATTCAGATCAGGACCAGATAATTTGTTGCACTACCTAGTCTAATTGGATGGTTTTTGTTAAGTTCACGTGTTGGAGGCATTAAGAGGAGACGCATAGTGTAACAACAAGCCTTCTTTATTGTTCTCATCCACAACCAACAACAGCAAAAATGGCGCACAGGCCTTTTATAGTGTCCTAGCCCTGGACAATGTCAACCAATGATTGCAGAGGCTGTTCCCCGCCTTGCGCATGTGCACAAGGCTGAAGACAGCCAGTCTGATCCCGGGCAGCTTTTGGTCTGCCCGGGACCCTTTGCAACATTTCTGAGTCTGCTGAATGCTTCAGCAGGCTCAGGACATAACAGTTTTATTTTAATGGACTCCTTTTCTAGTTATGGTACTTAAGAAGATGGTGCCTCTGCAACTGAAATTTTTTGGGGAGGAATCTAATTGAGCCTGGCAATTATAGTTGTAAGTCATGACAATCATACAGCTGGTCACCATATGACTGGACCTGGCTTTATGAATTTTTTTGTGGCAGTAATCAAGCAAACGCCCTGTTAAATGAACTCATTCTGAAAAAGGGAAGTAAATGCTGGTTTAAAATAAAAATATGTCATAAATCGTGCTCATGTGACCATGGAGTATTGCCAATAGCTGTAAATGCAAGCTGGTTGCCAAGCGTCCAAAATGCTGTCATGTGATTGCAGGGAAGGGCAGCTGTCGGCACTTCAGAACCAGATTGTAAGTAGTTTTTGAAGGGTCTGCCATGACTTTCAAAGGTTGCTAAGCAACTGGTCATAAGTTAAAGACTACCTATATTATTACAAAACATTAGGACTGATTCTACAGCATAAGCCCAGAATTATCATGAGGCATCTTGCAGGCACATGCCAGTGGATTTTTCCTGGAATGCTCTCTATGCTGAAACCTATAGGAAATCCTTGCTCTCATTGCTACCGTTTCTGGGGTTTTATATTAGTCTGGAAGCTATTTGAAAGCATCTTCAGTTTTTCACGTGCACACACTGATCACTGCTTCAGTTGTCTGTATTTGCCTGGTGTCCTCAGATGCACCCAAACAGCACTGCTCATCTGAAATCATCTCCCTTCAGCACTTCCTTGTGCATGTCTGTCTTCTCAGAATATGGTTAACATGTTCTGTAAAAAGACTTGGGAATGAAAAGACTTGGGAATGCGTTCCCACAATAAATGAAACTTGTTTAAGATTAATCTCAGTTTGCACTTTTCTAACTTGGTGTCCTGTGTGAACGTAGCTTAGTTGGTTCATTTGTGTTGTCAAGAGCTGCTACCAAGCTGGAAACTGGGTTGATTCAGCAACTGAGTGAAGTTTGATGTGTGAATGCACTCATGGAAAGCCCAGATACTAGCTCTGCAAGAACTATACCATGCATTCCTATGAAAGTTTAGATAGCCTCTCAGATGTCACAATAGCAGTTGCTTTTCTGTTGCCATGGCAATGTTTCCCCTACTGTTGTTGCCATTATACCATTTCTAAGCGTCTCTTGATGTATGTGCAGTCTGTCTGCTTATTTTATTCCTTCCATCCATGTGTTTATAGAGTTATATTTTACACTTAGGATCTTCCTAGAGTGGAGTTTCAAAAACAGAAGACTCAAGTTTTTCCATAGTCAAATGTCACAATGAGGTTGTTGGCTTTAATGTTTTCAACACTTGGCTTCTTGTTATTTATTTATTTTGATGTCATATTACTTCCATAACTATCTCCAAGTTAGTTATGCAGATCAAAAGTCGATTTTTGTTTGATTTATTATGGAAAAATAGAACATGAGAGAAGTTCTAGCACTAAAGCAAAAAATATAACTTTGTGGCCTTGTCAAAGTCAGTTCTTGTTTTCCCATAACGACCAGAAATATTTTGTGGCCCTTCTGAAAGAAGTAACAAATGAAGACAAAGTTATGTCAAGAAATAATGAAATGTTATCCTATAGGCTTAGCAGCATTGTAGCTATTTCCAAGACATTTGACTAAAGTTAATCAGTTTTATAGTTGGTACCTCTTAGATATAGATTTCACCTTCCAAAAAATCTCAGCAATAATCGTGTTGAAATCCACACATTATGGAGATTCTCAGTCATCCATGTCATGGTTGTCCCAAAGGTCTTTTTTCAAAAGGCAACTGGACTTTCTTTGTTTTTCCTTAGAGACATTTTGCTTCTCATCCAAGAAGCTTCTTCAGAACTGAAGAAGTTTCTTGGATAAGAAGCAAAACATCTTTAAGGCAAAACAAACTCCAGTTGACTTTTGAAAAAGCACCTTTAGGACATACATTTGGACAGTGCTCAGGCTGGAAAAACCTTCGCCAAGCTACAGCCTGGTTACGCTTTTGTAAAGTGAGTAGCCCATAGGTTCAATTGTGGTTATAATGAAACATCTAACACACACTTTTTTGTAAGCTAAAATAGTGAAAGCTGGTAATCCTTGACTTACAACCATTCATTGAGGGTCCAAAGTTACAATGGCACTGAAAAAAGTGACTTATGACTGATGTTCACACCTACAACTGATGCAGCATCCCCATGGTCACAAAATCAAAATGTGGGTGCTGGGCAACTAGCATGTATTTACGACACTTGAACTGCCCTGGGATCACATGATCACCATTGCAAGCTTCCCAGCCAGCTTCTGACAAGCAAAGTCAATGGGAGAAGCCAAATTCACTTAATGAGCACGATACACTTAACAATTGCAGTGATTTCGCTTGACAATTATGGTAAAAAGATTATGAAATAAGACAACATTCACTTAACAACTGCCTTGCTCAGCAGTGGAAATTTTGGCCTCAACTTTGATAATAAGTCGAGGACTACTGTATTAATCCTCATGAGGTCAATGCATAGTATATATTGATACTGTGGACTAAAAGATATTGTCTTTCATGCCTCGTAGTAAATGTGGTACATTATATTTTGTCATAGCACACATTAACATCACACCACACCCTAAACCAGAGATCCCCAACCTTTTGGGCAGTGCCATGGAGAAAGGTTTTTCCACAGACCAGAGGGGGTGTGGTTTTGTGTGCTGCCTGCAACCCAAGGATGGAGCTTTGCTTGTTTGTGCGGCCCACTTGCTGGCATGCTGCGGACCAGTGCCAATCCACTGACGGGGGTTGGGGACCCCTGCCCTAAACCACAAGACTGTAGTATACTATCTGTCATGGATCTGCCTCTGGACCCCTCTCTGGACATGAGGTCAGAGGAGGAAGAGGATGATGAGCCAGATCCTGGCATCTCGAGGGAAGCAAGGAATGAGTCGCATGAAGGCTTGGATCAGGGAATGGAGGGGTTTGCCCAATGGAGAAGGCACAGCTCAGTCGGTTGGATGGGTGGCAGACTGAGACTGAACCGAGGGAGTCGCCGCTGCAGCAGCTTAGCCTAGAGCAGGGGTTCTCAACCTTGGCAACTTTAGGACTTGTGGACTTCAACTCCCAGAATTCCTCAGCCAGCAAAGCTGGCTGAGGAATTCTGGGAGTTGAAGTCCACAAGTCTTAAAGTTGTCAAGGTTGAGAACCCCTGGCCTAGAGACTCCAGGCAAGGGACATGAACAACTGCCGATGGCCAGTGACAATGAGGAAGTGGAGCCCACACTGCCTCCCTATCTATTGATGCTCAGAGTGCAGAGGAGACAGCTGCACAGTGGGTCAACCAGACTGCTTGCAAGGTTGCCCATTGTGAAGGGCCACACCGGCATTGCCTATTTAATCCCGCCCTAAGAGATGGGTATTGCTGGAACAATATGTCCAGTTCCTTGTTCTGTGTTCCTGTTTCGTGTATCTTGAACTTGTGTTTTGGGACTTTGGACTGACTCTGGACTGTATATTGTGTTTGTGGACTGAGTTTTGCCAAGGACTTTGCTATCGCTCCAGTCTTGCTGAGTGTGTCAACCAGAAATGCACATTGTGTGGGCTTTCTTGGAATTGGATTTTCTTGGAATTGGGCTTTCTTGGATTTTCCACTATCCTGGTGCTACTTGACCTCTCAGTGGCTTTCGATACCATTGACAATGGTATCCTTCTGCATCGACTGGAGGGGTTGGGGGTTGGAGGCGCTGTTTTGCAGTGGTTCACCTCCTACCTCACTGGTCGGTCGCAGTCGGTGTTGGCGTGGGGTCAGAGGTCGACCCCTAGGTTCCTCCCTTGTGGGGTCCCTCAGGGATCGGTCCTCTCCCCTCTGCTGTTTAATATCTACATGAAACCGCTGGGTGAGATCATCCGACAACACGGGGTGAGATATCATCAGTATGCTGATGATACCCAGCTTTACATCTCCACCCCGTGTCATTTCAGTGAAGCAGCAGAAGTGATGTGCCGATGTCTGGAGGCTGTTAGGGTTTGGATGGGTGCCAACAGGCTCAAGCTCAACCCCGACAAGACGGAGTGGCTATGGGTTCTGCCTCCCAAGGATAATTCAATCTATCCGTCCATCAGCCTGGGGGGGAGCTTTTGACCCCCTCGGAGAAGGTCCGCAACCTGGGCGTCCTCCTCGATCCACAGCTAAATTTGGAACATCATTTTTCGGCTGTGGCGAGGAGGACATTTGCCCAGGTTCGCCTGGTGCACCAGTTGCGGCCCTATTTGGACCGGGAGTCTCTTCTCACAGTCACTCATGCCCTTATCACCTCGAGGCTCGACTACTGCAATGCTCTCTACATGGGGCTACCTTTGAAAAATGTTCGGAGACTTCAGGTAATGCAGAATGCAGCCGCGTGAGCAGTGTTGGGCTTGCCCAGAAATGCCCACATTTCGGCATCACTCCGCGAGCTGCATTGGCTGCCAATTGGTCTCCGAACCCAATTCAAAGTGTTGGTTATGACCTATAAAGCCCTACATGGCATCGGACCAGGTTACTTACGGGACCGTCTGCTGCCCCATGAATCCCAGCGGCCAGTTAGGGCCCACAGAGTCGGCCTTCTCCAGGTCCCGTCAGCCAGACAGTGTCGCCTGGCAGGGCCTAGGGGAAGAGCCTTCTCTGTTGCGGCCCCAGCCCTCTGGAACCAACTTCCCACGGAGATCCGTGTCGCCCCCACCCTCTCCGCCTTTCGTAAATTACTCAAAACACACCTCTGCCGGCAGGCCTGGGGTAGTTAACATCTTGCCCCAAGCCAGTGTATGTCTGTGTGTATGCTGAATGATTGGGTTTTTTTTAAAAAAAAATTAAGAGGTTTTATATTTATATGTATTTTTATGTTGATTTCTACTGTGTTGTGAGCCGCCCTGAGTTCTCCGGAATAGGGCGGCATAGAAATCGAATAAATAAATAAATAAATAAATAAATAAATAAATAAATAAATAAATAATAAATAAATAAATAAATAAATAAATAAATAAATAAATAAATAAATAAATAAATAAAATAAATTGTCGGGGGTGGGACCAAATAAAATCCATTGACTCACTGCAGTGTCAGTGTGTGTGTGTGTTTCTGTGTGTGTGTGTGTGCACATGTGTGTGTGTGCGCGCGCGCGCGTTTGTGAGCAAGGCAGCACCCTATCTTTCAGTTGATTATGTTTTGCAATTCCAGTCCATGTAGCTTAGATCAGGGGTTCTCAACCTTGGCAACTTTAAGACTTGTGGACTTCAATTCCCAGAATTCCTCAGCCAGCAAAGCTGGCTGAGGAATTCTGCGAATTGAAGTCCACAAGTCTTAAAGTTGCCAAGGTTGAGAACCCCTGGCTTAGATGAATCAGGCAATTAGTTTCCCCCTACTATGTTAACACATTGAGTTAACTTAGTGTGCTTCCTACATGAATGAAACCTTCCTTCTTATGAAAGTCATTGTTCATTCATTGATCCATCGATTATTCCATCCATTCATTCATTCACCAACCATTCTACTGGCCCTGTCCCACAACTCTGGGCCTTCTGCCCTGCTGCAGTTTTCAAGCAATAGAAGCACATCCATAGATTAATCCATGTTGGTTAAGGCTGTCCCAAAATACTATTGCTGAATATTTTGGAGGGTTTATATCTAAGAAAGAAGGGATATCAGACTTAAATTACTATTACTACATAGTTGCTTTCCTTTTCGGTGCAAAACTTTAGGAGCAATTTGATTTAGCTTTTTAAAGAGAGAGTCTTAGTAACATGATTGCACCTAACTGTTGAGCAGAGAGACCCATCATGCAGTCATTTAGATCAGCTAGCACTCCAGCTGCAGAGTGACCTTGGATGGGAGCACAAGGTTCTCTTGAAAGAAGAATCTGTGACAACAAGCATAGCCAATCATGATTATTTCACATGCTTCTTCCCTCTTTGCAAATGAAATTGAGCTGAGCATTTCAAAAACACAATACTTTTTCATGAAACTGTACCCTCTTCTGTGTCTTTACATAAACACTTGTTTATTTACTTGGCCCCTTTACCTTTACATTTTGATGGAGACAAAGAAGCACAATTTAATTCCAGTTATTACAGCCCCATTTCAGTTTTTCTCCCTGTTTTATTTATTTAATTTATTTATTTAATTTAATTTATATGCTGTGTGTTGATATGATGGCTTACACCCTAGGATCGTGTACGAGCTGAACGGAGCGTAGGCGGGGAAAAAGAAACTGCCATAAGGAATGTGAGAAATCAGTCTTGAAACAAAAGACCATGGAGTTTTGGAAGCAACAGGAAATGAGGGAGGAGACGAAGATAAGAGTAAGGAGGGGCTGATAGGTGGAGGAAGGTTGTACCATGATTTTAAAACTACTGGCTACAAGTGTAACTTTGTTATTGGCTGTTTGTGAATCTTGCTATTGGCTGTTTGTGTATCTGATGTCTTGTGTAACCACCCACTGTGAAAGGTAATAAAAAAGGGGAGGCAGCCTTTTGTCTTGGTTGCTTCACCCCAAAGGAACCTGCATGCCCGCATACTTCCTTCATTAGGCTATCATGATGGACCCGCCATGGATTGAGGCATAGTGAATTGCCTCAAGTGGTGACCCCGGCGTGATTCGGGTCGGTGTCGTATGACTACGACATCCCTGACATCCCTTTACTCATCTCGCACATCGCGGCTTCTTCGACAAGGACCGACTTCCTGTGAGTAATGGGGACAGAATTCTCCAAGGAGCAGATAGCACATCTGCAGGAGCTTGGAGTAATTGTCAAGGCCTCAATTAAGCAACTAAAAAAACTCATAAATTGCCTTCACGTAAGGAGTTTAAAAATTGTTAATGTTTATTTGGGCTCATTGTCCCTCTTACCCCTTAAAGGGATCATTAAAAATTGCTCATTGGATCAAATTTGGCTTATGTCTTTGTGAGGAGCCTTGTGCTCCTTCCCAAATTCTCCTTACATGGAAGATGGATCTCGCTTGTTTGCGGGTCCATTTTCAAGATCTGCCTTCTTCCTTTTCTTCTTCTGTAGCTATTGGTTTGGAATATAGTCATTATTATCAGGATTCTCTTTCTGTTCCTTCTGCCTGTCTCCTGTATATCAGGGAATTCTTCAGGCTCCTATACAGGGAGCTTTTACTTCTACTGAAGACTTAATAACTGCTTCTGCCTATCCGGTTGACCTTACTGGTGCTAATCCAGTCTTTACTCCCTTATCTTTTAACTTGTTAAAAAATCTTAAGTCTGCTGTTTCTACTTATGGTCTTTGTAGTCCATATGTCCAGGAACTTCTTGCCTCCCTTTCTGCTACTTACACTATGATTCCTTATAATTGGAAAAGGAGAAAATACCTCCTGGCTCCCATCGATTCAAAATCGTCTTAATAAAGCCCTGTTCACTGTTAACTTTCTTAACTTGACAGGCTCCCCTGAGACGTCTGCAGCAGAGAGCCATTTCCCCCCATCTTCTTTTGCCCTAAAACTGCAGGTTTATTATCGCTGGTTGCCGGATTTGAAGACCTTGTTTGGTGCAATCGTCGCCTGGAAAGGATGGCTGTAAATGAGATCCCACCTCCATCTGCATATAACTATGTTTGTGTTCCCTTCTCCCTCTTATACCCCCCGGTTGTTTTGTTTAATAAACCACAGCCCCCTCCCTTTTTATATCTCTATGATGTCCTGTTTTGAATTTATGTTTTCTAGTCTTGTTAATGATTTTTATTTTTATGACAATTTTTGCTGTTTTGTATTTTATGTTTCTCACTATGCTATGTTGATGAATGCATCCAATTGTTGGATTTGTATGCACATGCCAGCACAGAGCAAGCATGCTTTCCCCCTTCATGGTGTGCCTTATGTGTCTGCCTTGCCTCGCAACTCTTCCCTTAATACGTTCCCATGGATGGACGGTACTTCTCCCTTTTTCACTTTGAAATCTTCCTTACGAGTCTCTCTTGCTTTGCACCACCCTGCCAAAGTGTGCATCAATCGCACAGCTTCGTCAAACAGTAATAATACCTTTTTAGGTATTTGGCAATCTTGCAATATAACTATCCCTTGGCAGCTAGACTATAAAACTAAATATTATAATGAGACAAACAATGGCAACAGGAAAGCATGTGCTGGTTGTGTTCCCTTGTTTGATTTTGGTGAAATTTTTGAAACTTTGTATAACTTTTCTAAAGACAATGTAGTCATGTCTGATAAGGATTGGATTTTATGTGGAAAAAATGCATATCGGTCAATACCCCAGAATTGGTCTGGCATATGTACATATGGAGCTGTAATCCCTGTTTTATATAAACTTAATAAACTACCCTCTTTCCACTTGCGCAATAGACGCGCTGTTGAAGCTTCCAATGAGCTCACTTTGGGGGGCAGTTGGTCTGTTCAAACTGCTAGAGCGTTAATTCCTGCAATGGGTGTTGCCATGAATTATAGGGATTTGCATATATTAAATAATTGGACTGTTGCAATGTTTAATGATACTATTCTCTCAATAGAATTGTTAAATGAGGAACAGCAGCAAATAAGAGAAGTAACCTTACAGAATCACTATGCATTGGACGTCCTTCTTGCAGCAAAAGGAGGCTTATGTGCTCTTATTCAAAGTCATTGCTGTATGTACATTTCTGACAATTCATCCAATATTTCTGCCACAGTCACTCATATGGAAAGTATGGTACAAAACAATCCCTTTTCACAAGGAACTGGTGCCTTGATTGATTGGGACAGTTTGTTTTCCTGGCTACCTAATGCTGGGTGGCTCAAAAAATTGGTTATTACTATAATATTGCTTGTAATATTTTGTGTAACAATCTGTTGCTGTGTACAATGTATTCATCACCTATTGAACATGTGTAAGTCTCCCGCTTCTGTCCATCTCCTGGATAAGCACCAACTACAGCCTCTGATGACTGAGCAAATTCACATGGATTGGCAGAAGACAAAACCATGTCCCGTTTTCTCGGAAGAAAGACACTTGGACTCTTTTTAAAAGAAAAAGGAGGAGATGTTGATATGATGGCTTACGCCCTAGGATCGTGTACGAGCTGAACGGAGCATAGGTGGGGAAAAAGAAACTGCCATAAGGAATGTGAGAAATCAGTCTTGAAACAAAAGACCATGGAGTTTTGGAAGCAACAGGAAATGAGGGAGGAGATGAAGATAAGAGTAAGGAGGGGCTGATAGGTGGAGGAAGGTTGTACCATGATTTTAAAACTACTGGCTACAAGTGTAACTTTGTTATTGGCTGTTTGTGAATCTTGCTATTGGCTGTTTGTGTATCCGATGTCTTGTGTAACCACCCACTGTGAAAGGTAATAAAAAGGGGAGGCAGCCTTTTGTCTTGGTTGCTTCACCCCAAAGGAACCTGCATGCCTGCATACTTCCTTCATTAGGCTATCGTGATGGACCCGCCATGGATTGAGGCATAGTGAATTGCCTCAGCCGTGTATTTATTTTACTCCTGTAAAATAAATTTAAAAGCTTACAATAAGCCAAATATAAGCTCTCTCTGAGAATTTGGTTGATAATCTGTTCCACTTTAGTATAATTATTTCTGGGCTATTATATAGCCTAGAAAAAGATACCTTGGAAACCAATTTGTCAATTTCTTTTTCAGTTTTTTTTAATGCAATATGGGCTTAAACTTTGCTTGGAGGCTTCATTAATATTGTATGACTCTTGTTATTGATTGGAAGATTTCTCAGTTCTAATCAGTCTGCAGAAAGTTATTTTTAAATACTATGTTAGCTTGAAAGGAACTATGAGGATATAAAGGCAGAAATATTTGCACATTTTTTCTATGTTTTGTGGATTGTTTTTTTCAAGTTCTCCCAGAGATATACTGTATAGAAAACATAATGGCATTGGCGTCATTTAAAATAATGCAAATGTTTCCTTATCAGAATTACATCAGAGGTTTTACTATTATGCATTCCATTTTTCCCATCCTATCCATCCATTGCAGTGACCCGCAGTGATAAGACCCATTATTATTTATCTCTTTGCCTGTTTCTGTCGATTATTTCCACTTTCCAGCAAAAATATACAATAGGTATAATGGATTTGCTTAATGACCACCACTTTCTTTAACAACCACTTAAAAATGTTGTTAAGTTGGATCCGGTCACATAGTAACCTACTTAATGACCACAACTACTTATAACTATATTTCCAGGGTCAATTATGGTCATAAATCAAGGACTATATGTACAACATCTTCTTATACTCCTTTCATCAAACATCTTTAACCTGTTTCTCAATAATAAATAAATGCTGTGGACATAGTATGCTTAGATTTCAGTGAAGCATTTGACAAAGTAGACCACAACCTACTGCTTGGTAAGCTAGAAAAAGGTGGAATAGACAACATCACCACCAGATGGATTTGTAGCTGGCTGGCAAACCATACTCAATGAGTAGTCTTCAATAGAACTACATCCACATGGAGAGAAGTAAGCAGTGGGGTACCACAAGGTTCCGTCTTAGGCCCAGTACTCATCAATATCTTCATAAATGACTTAGATGAGGGAATAGAAGGGGAACTCATCAAATTTGCGGATCATACTAAACTGGCAGGAATAGCCAACACCTCAGAACACAAACTCAGGATCCAAAAAGATCTTGACAGACTTGAACAATGGGCCCTATCCAACAAAATGAGTTTCAATGTGGAGAAAAGCAAAGTTTTACATTTAGGCAAGAAAAATCAAAAGTACAAGTACAGATTAGGTTCAAAAACAGTAACTGTGAGAGGGACCTTGGAATCCTATTGGATGATGACTTGAATATGAGCCAGCAGTGTGCAGCAGAAGCCAAAAAAGCTAATACAATCCTGGGTTGTATAAACAGAGGCATAGAATTAAGATTGCGTGAAGTATTATAAAATTTATAATAACTTTATAAAACTCTAGTAAAACCACTCCTGGAATACTGCAACCAATTTTGGTCACCCTACTACAAAAAAGATGTTGAGACTTTGGAAAAAGTTCAGAGAAGAGCAACTAAGATAATCCAAGGCCTGGAGACTAAAACATATGAAGAATGGCTGCAGGACTTGGGTTTGGCTAGTCCAGGGATCTTCAAACTTGTTGAAGTCCACAAGTCATAAAAGGGCCAAGTTTGAAGACCCCTGAGCTAGTCTAAAGAAAAGAAGAAACAGGGGCGACATGGTAGCAGTATTCCAATATTTGAGGGGCTGCCACCAAGAAGAGGGTGCCACATTATTGTCCAAAGCACAAGAGGGCAGGACAAGAAACAATGATTGGAAACTGATCAATGAGAGAAGCAACCTGGAATTAAGGAGAAACTTCCTAACAAAGAGGACAATTAAACAGTGGAACAGCTTGCCTTCAGAAATCATGGGCGCTCCATCACTGGAGGTTTTGAAGAAGAAACTGAAATGGTATAGGTTCTCCTGCTTGAACAGGGGACTGGACTAGAAGACCACTAAGGTCCCTTCCAGCTCTATTCTATTCTAAATAAATATGTCAGTTTGGTCTAGTGGTTAAGGCACCAGGTTAGAAAGCTGGAGACTAGAGTTCATTTCCTGCCTTAGCCATGAAAGCCTAGTCATTCTCTCTCAGCCCAGCCCACCTCAAAAGGTTGTTGTTGTGGGAAAAATAGGAGGAGGAAGGTGTGTTCAATGTATTTGCTGCCTTGAGTTAAATAAAAGTGGGATATAAAAAAACCAGACAAATAAATAAATCAGGATAGGGTAAATACATAAAGAGGATCAATAAAACAGGATAACACTTATAACCATTGCAGCCTCCCCATCAAAATTTGGGCGCTTGGCAACTGACTCATATTAATGATTGTTGCAGAGTTCCAAGGTCATGTGATCACCTTTTGTGACCGTCTGACAAGCAAAATCAATGGGGAAGCCAGATTCACTTAACAACCGTGTTAGTAAATTAACAATTGCAGTATTCCACTTAACAACTGTGGCAAGAAAGTTCACAAAATGGGGCAAAACTTACTTAACAACTGTGTCACTTAGCAACAGAAATTTTGGGCTCAAATGTGGTTGTAAGTCTGTACCAGGTTTATTTTTTTAAATCCTCAAAAATTATTCTACTGGGCCTAAATGACCCCATTTGATATCATCACGTCATAAACATACCATAACCTTCTGTTGGGTGGGAATAAATACTAAAACAAAAAAGTGTGGTCTTTGTGCTAAATCACAAACCAGAATTCAGTTATCTTGTTGAGCCAAAAGCAAACAAACCACAATATGACTTATAATTGTACAAATAATTTGCTTCCCAAGGTTCCTCTCTGTTGCTCCTTGTATTTATATTATTGCCACTCTTTGATGGTTATGGGCTAGTTATTTACTTACATTTTAAAAAAGTATCCGTATATGTCTGCTGCTAGCTATTCACTGGTTTAAGCACACTTGAGTGGATTAAAATCAAATTATTTTCATAAACCAAAAAGCAAGCGAATAGGTGTCTGCTTCATCCTTGTGTCCTTTGGTGGGAAAAGCTGCATCATCTGTGCCTTTAGCAGTCTCTTCCCTGAATGTCAAGGACTTATTCCTTTTAAAGGACGAATGATATTTTTAAGGTATTTATTAAGGTTTATTATAGTATAAAAAACAAATAGAAGCAAAAAATCAGAAAAGAAAAGGAGGAGAGAAAGGGGAAAAAGTACAAAGATAGAGAAACAAAAAAGGGGGAAGCAATGATTTCTGACTTTTTTCAGTGCAGAAGAGTACAAAAAAGTTACAATCACAACTTTTGGCTTTACATTTCTAATAAACACAAACCATTTCTATAGCCACAGTTTCAGTCTAATTATCAAAAATTAAAATCAAATCTTCATCTTTTTCTGTTTTGCTCATAAAGTCCAGAAACAGTTTCCAAGTGGATAAGTTCTTGTCTTTAATTAAAGTAGTGGCTCCCAACCTTTTCTATACCCCGCACCCATAGAACGCTTCTGATATATTCTCACACCCCTTACAAAAATTCAAAATAACGGCAATGAATTATGTATATACACTATAATTTTGAAAACCCAAGTTTTTGCATCCCCTGGAATATCGTCTCGCACCCCCAGTTGGGAACCGCTGAATTAAAGCAATTAGCTTTGGAATGGGCTAACTTGCTGTGGCCAACTTCCCATGGCCAACTCATTGCTGCCAACTTGCCATGGCCAACTCACCACAGCTACAGGGACAACTTGCTGCAGCCAACTTGCCATGGCCAATTCATTATTATTATAAAGTTTCATCAATGATCATTTTCTAATTATTAACAGTTGTCCATATTGAGCTACTTAAGAATAGGGACAATATTTGGTGTTTTGCTTTCTGAGTGGTGGGTGAGTGTATCTAAATGACTTAACATATCATTTGAGCCACAGTTTCTTTTAGAAAATTTTTTAGCAAAGCATTAAGTTAAACTATATATTTTTAAAAAGCAGCTAAAGGGAGACATCTGCTGGAAAGTATCTTGTTCTGTACTTTCCAGAGATTAATCAATAGCACTGTCAGTATAGTTCAAACTGATAAACATTTTACCACACATGAATTGAGCAACTCCATAAGAAGCCAACTTCCTGTTGACTTTTAAAAGAAAAAGCTAAGTCTGAATTGAGTGTCTAGGATTATTTATTTATTTATTGTTTATTTGGGTTTGTATGCCGCTCCTCTCTGGGGACTCGGAGCGGCTAACAACATATATATAACAATGAATTACAATTAAAAAAAAACAAACAAAGATATCTAAAAAATCAACAAAAAACACACATTCAATTCAACAATCAACCACAATCATCCCCAGGCCTGCCAGCAAAGATGAGTTTTTAGATTTTTCTGGAAAGCCGGGAGAGTCGGAGAAACGCGGACTTCGGGAGGCAGTTGGTTCCAGAGGGCGGGCGCCACAACAGAGAAAGCCCTCCCCCTAGGGCCCGCCAGACAACATTGTTTCACTGACGGGACCTGGAGGAGGCCAACCCTGTGCGCTCTCACCGGTCATAGAGAAGTATGTGGCAGAAGGCGGTCCCGTAAGTATCCTGGTCCCATTCCATGAAGGGCTTTATAGGTGATAACCAACACCTTGAATTGGGCTCGGAGACCAATAGGCAACCAATGTAGCATGCGGAGAGTTGGTGAAATGTGGGCACAACGCGGAAGGCCCACAACTGCTCCCGCAGCTGCATTTTGCACTAATTGTAGTCTCTGAACACTCTTCAAGGGTAGCCCCATGTAGAGAGCGTTGCAGTAGTCAATCCTCGAGGTGACAAGGGCATGTGTTACTGTGAGGAGGGACTCCCAATCCAAGTAAGGACGCAAATGCCCCCCTCGCCACAGCCGACAAATGATGATCCAATGTCAGCTGTGGATCGAGAAGGACTCCCAAGTTGCGAACCTTCTCTGAGGGGTTTATAGATTCACCCCCCAGGGTAATGGAAGGACAGATAGAAGTGTCCTTGGGAGGCATCACCCACAGCCACTCTGTCTTATCGGGGTTGAGCCTTAATCTGTTAACACCCATCCAAACCCTCACAGCCTCCAGACACCAGCACATCACCTCAACCGCTTCACTGATATGGCCAGGAGTGGAAATGTACAGCTGAGTATCGTCAGCGTATTGATGGTATCTCACTCTGTGCCGGTGGATAATCTCACCCAGTGGCTTCATGTAAATGTTAAAAAGTAGTGGGGAGAGAACCGACACCTGAGGCACCCCACATGGGAGTAACCTAGAGGTGGACCTCTGACCCCCCACAAACACCGACTGTGACCGACCAGTGAGATAGGAGGAGAACCACTGCAACACGGTGCCCCCCACTCCCAATCCCTCCAGCCGGCACAGAAGGATACCATGGTCGATGGTATTGAACGCTGCTGAGAGGTCAAGAAGCACCAGGACAGAGGACTGGCCTCTATCCCTGGCCTGCCAGAGATCATCCATCAGAGTGACCAAAGCAGTTTCGGTGGAGTAGCCGGGCCTGAACCCCGACTGCAGAGGGCCCAGATAATCGGCTTCCTCCAGAGACCGCTGGAGCTGACGTGCCACCACCTTCTCAACAACCTTCCCCACAAAGGGGAGGTTGGAGACCGGACGATAGTTGGT
The DNA here is from genome assembly GCA_034064705.1 of Bothrops alternatus. Lineage (NCBI taxonomy): Eukaryota > Metazoa > Chordata > Lepidosauria > Squamata > Viperidae > Bothrops > Bothrops alternatus. The sequence goes on from JARGCV010000016.1 coordinate 30,061,692, forward strand.
CAAAATTACTGGATCCAGGGAAGGCTTCTTGAGGAGGGGGCCCACAAGTGCCTCCTTTAAAGGAGCCAGAAAGGACCCCTCCCTCAAAGAAGCGTTAACAATCTCCTGGATCCAGGTACGTGTCACCACCCTACTGGCTGAAACCAGCCAGGAGTGACACGGGTCCAACAAACAGGTGGCAGAACTTACAGCTCCAATGGCCCTGTCCACTTCCTCCGGCGTAACAGCCTCAAACTCACCCCAGATGACCGGACAAGAACATGTCCCTGTCCCCTTGACTGAATCATTATCAGTCGACTCTGCTACACAATTGGAGTCTAGGTCAGCCCGGATCTGAGCCACTTTGTCTGCGAAACAGTTGTTAATGTCCTCGGCACTACGCTGCAAGGGAGACCCCCGACCCCTCGGGTTAAGGAGGGACCGGGTCACCCTAAACAGGGCAGCCGGACGAGATTCCACAGATGCGATCAAAGCAGAAAGATACAGAGATCTTGCCACCTTAATCGCCTTCAGATAGGCTCTAATAAATGAGCTCAATCTGGTTCGATCAGATCCGGACTTACTTCATCTCCATCGCTTCTCTAGACATCTCTTATCGCGCTTCATCCCCCTGAGTTCCTCGGTAAACCAAGGAGACCTCCTGGGGCCAGCACCACAGAGAGGTCACAAAGGCGCAATCCGGTCAATAGCCCCCTTCGCAGCCGTATTCCATGCCGCTACCAGGGACTCTGCCGGACTGTGAATGAGGGAGCTCGGTAATTCCCCAAGCGCCGTCTGAAAACCAATTGGATCCATCAGGCGTCTGGGGTGGAACCACCTAATCGGTTCCACCTCCCTGCGGGGAAGGATTGGGGCCGTAAAATTCAGTTGAAGCAGGAAATGATCGGTCCATGACAAAGGCAAAATATCTAAGCCCCTTAAAACCAGATCATTACCCAACTGCTCCGAAAGGAAAATCATATCCGGGGCGTATCCACCCTCATGCGTCGGACCCTGCACTACTTGGGTCAGGTCCATGGTTGTCATGGCGGCCATGAACTCCTGTGCCAATCCCAAGGACTTGCCAAGCAACGGCAGATTGAAGTCCCCCAAAACCATAAGCGTGGGGAACTCCACTGCCAGCCCAGCAACCTCCTCAAGTAGCACAGGCAGGGCTGATGCCATGCAGCTGGGAGGCAGGTACGTAAGCAATAAGCCCACCTAGACCCCTAGGTCCAACGTCCTAGCACTATGTTAATGTGTATTTCCTTATATGTATACAAAAAACATACATAGATACTTGTGTATGTGTGTGTTTGTGTGTGGTAAGTATAATATAACCATATATCCATACATATAGTTATGCTTTGCAATGCTTTGGATCTGAGGACCAAAAGATGCTTTAAAATGCACAGGGATAGCTTAGCCTTAGAAGGTTTAAAAAGAGAATCTATCATAGCACTGGGAGAATGACCAATAGCAAGTTACAGATAATGTGTGCCTGTTGTCTTCTAAGAAGAGAAAGGTCCTAAGTCAAGCTTAACTGCAGGTAATTTTATGGATATACTTATGTAATTTTCTCAGCAACAATAAGAAAGTAATTTGCTAATGTCATATCCCAGAATATTTAACTGACTATCAAGTTTAGCCTACTGCCCTAGAATTTCCAGGCGGTATTCACAGAAACACTAAATAAGCTTGTTTAGCTTTTTTTTTTTTTCAGATTATTGAGATGCTGAGATGTTCTGGAACTCTATGAGATTGGCAACTATAATTGAAGGCTCTTATGCCTTCCATTATAGCCTGAACATAGAGATTATGCTGGTGCAAATGAAGATAGGATCCCCATATTGATTGTTCAATTATTTTATATCAAGTATATTATAAAACCCAACTAAGAGATTATAAAGTGGCAGGCTGCATTGCCATTCTTAAAAAAAGAATTAATAGAGATGTCCTTTTATTGTTGTTGATTTTTTTTTATTAATCAATTGATATATCCCCTCAGTTGCAAAGGCAACTCTAGGTAGCTTATATATTAGAATTAAAATCTAAAACATAGAATAAGAATAAACTGCTATGGTAGATTAATTGCCTGATCCTCTTTGAACCTTGGGATCTTCTTAAATTCAGCTTGCTTTTTGAAGAACAGCTGGGCTAATATATGGTCTGCTGTTGCATGGAAATAGTCATCCATATCTAGAGTTTGCAGCTGCCAAAACAAACAAACAAATAACATATGGATTGGAGATATCAGAGTATATGTCAATGTTTATATACACTATTGAGGTAATATTATGTGAACATGCAATATTATGTAATATTATGAGAAGCTGTGCCTGCCTCTGGAATGAGATTCTCTCCACGATCTGGATGGCTCCCACTCTGGTGTTTCTTATAAGAGCTGTGAAGGTCTGGCTCTTCACCAGCCTTCTATGGCAAGTGAGAGGGATATACCATTAAATAACCCTATCACAGATGCCCAAGGCTACTAAGTGACTCACCTCCTTTGTGTTAAGTCAGGACAGCAGGAAGAAGAAGCCTAAAATTTAATTCCTTGAGAAGATATAGAAATCTCTGACATTTTACATTGCAGTAGACAATCAACTTTTATATGTGAGACTTCATTTTTGTCCTCCATAAAGATCTAATCTAGTACCGGTATGAGAAGGTGATCGAAGGTTTAAGTGTTTGGAGACTGCTGATTTACTGCTGTGCAAAGGTGAGGTTTGATAGTTTTGGAATTGAATCTGAAACATCCTCCTAAATCCAGACAAATAGCAATAGCACATAGATTTATATATCACTCCATAGTGCTTTACAGCACTCTCTGGGCAGTTGACAATATCAGCATATTGCCCTGAACAATCTGATTCCTCATTTTACCAACCTCAGAAGGATGGAAGGCTGAGTTAACCTTGACCCCCATCAGGATTGAACTCTAGGCAGTGGGCAGAGTGTGCCTGCAATACTGTATTCTAACCATTGTACCACCAGAGCTCTTAATAAGAAACACAGAATGGTTCAATCAATCATTATTCAATCAATGCTGAAAGGCAGCTCTATATGGGAGAAGCTGTTTTCTCAGACATTCTGGTAGTTATTGAGGACTTCATGGGATAATAGCAAAACTTAAAACTTGCCATAGGAAACCAGTGTAAGTTCAGCATCATTGATAAGGGCACAGAGCAATTACAGTACTTTATAATACATTATAAAGTTAGCATCATATATACAATATATATACAAAGCATCATAATATACCGTTACTTTTTTATTTTAATTTCCAAAGCATTTAACACTTGCATTTGGTTCATAATAACTTAGAGGTCTAATGAAATGGTAGGTCGCTGCTGGCATGTATAGCAAAATTTCTAGGAATTCAAATAGATGTCTCACCTGGTTGTTGGTGCTGAATGCCAAGATGAGAAGCAAGTCCTCATCACAGGTGCTCTTGATGTAGTGTTGGATTCCAACTGGGAAGAACACAACATCTCCAACATCAATGCTAAAGTCAGTAGAAAGAGTAGATGAAACAATAACACCCACCTGCAAATAAGATGCACCACAACAAATTAATACTTGCATATCCAGAATCTTGGTTTCATTTGACTCAACAGGCAGTCCTTAACTTAAACCATTTATTTAGTGACCATTCAGAATTACAGTGGCACTGAAAAAAGAGACTTACAACTGGTCCTCATATTTATGACAGTCACAGTCTTTCCTCTCCAGGGTCATATGGTTGAAATTCTGATGCTTGGTAACTGTCATGTATTTACAATGCTTGAAGTATCCCTGGATTATGGCTTCACCTTAACAACCTTCCCAGTCAGCTTTGACAAGCTAAATCAATGGGGGGGGGGGAACAACCATGTCAAAAAGATCATAAAATCAGGCATAAGTCACTTGGGAAAAACAAATTGAGTAAGGTGCTTTGGAGAGTTTTGCCCATTTATACTCGTTAAGAAGCTTCCACTTTTCTTCTCCCTCAATTTCTCTTTCCATTTTTTGTCTCCCAGACTCTAGTAGTTCTCCTGACAGCTCTATTGTCCATTTTATCAAATCTTTTCTTGTCTTCAGGTTTGTTTTGTTGTTCTGAAAAATGAAATATCTTTTCTGTTTCCAATATTATAGCAAAATCTTGTAAATTATTCTTTGTGTTAAGTTGTGGTTTTCTTCATTTGTAGCCTCTATCTTTGAATCACTTTCCTCTAGTTTTTGTTCTGTTTTCTGATTTGTTTGTTCATTCTTTATCACCATTTTCTGTGAATTGTTTAATCATGAGCTTAAGTCAAAATGTGTTCATTTATATCATCAAAGTTATTTTTAATCTCATTATGATTTAAATCCATTGTTGTTTGAATTAGTTGCAACATAGCATACATTTCCTCCTGGAAAATATTTGTTTTATCTTGAAGTATTTCTCCTGCAGATCTCTGATGTTCCAGACTGGGGATTTTAAAAAATAATATTGTATGTGGTTTCTTACCACTTTTAGTTGTACATGCAACCTCCATTTTCATCAAATCAACCAGTCTTAAATTCCAAAAACTATAGTCTTATATATCTCTTATCTTTATAAACAATCCAAAATGTTCAGTCATTTAAAAACAATCCAGTAATTTTCCCCCTAGAAGAATAGCCAAAAGGTCAAAGTTTTTCTTTCTCTGCAGACTATTTTTAAACTTAAATATCATAGCTCAGTAAGTATTTATAATACAAGAAGATCAGCAGTTTTCATAAATAACTGTATTTCTCATTCTGCAATAGATAGCCCAATGTGTTTTCTTTCTTCTATTTCCAGCTGTTCTCTGTTTAGCTAGGAGTCCTTGAGGATCAAAGGGATTAAAAGCACTCCATTTCTGGGCATCTTGCCAATTTCTGAGGCAGAACAGCTATAGTTCTATACTCTGTTCCACCACTATATGTCAGTGTCTGTTTATTTTCCAGCTTTTAAAATGAAAATATTATTTTCTTGTAATTCCATTAATATTCTATTAAGTAGAAAATCTTAACAATTTCCATAATTTTCAGTTTTGTCCCAATTATAGCTTAGTCCATTTCAATGTATTTTTGTCCCCCTTAAAAATTAAATTGCTGCTTCCATCTATGGAAGGGTGAGATTATAGTCCCCTTCCTTCTCACTTTCAGAGATTTTTTGCTTCTTGGGGATCTTTTCCGGGAAATCATTTTCAAAATAGAGAAGAGAAGATCAATATTCTCACCCAGCTCCAATACACTGTTCACAGTTAGCCTTTCTCCTCTTCAGTTGGAGGGCTTACCCCAGATCAAACGGATTGACCGCTGTTGTTCCGCAATCATTGGGATGCCCCTCCTTCTTTGTCACCTCTCCGGGACAACTTTCAACCCATTTAGGGTCTCTAGGCAGGGCAAAACCAGCTGTGGGGTGCGGAACTCCACAATCCCTTGGCTGCATCGCTACGATGCAAAATTGGAAGTCCATTGTAAGTCACTTTTTTCAGTGCTGTTGTAAATTTGTATGGTCACTAAATGAATGGTTGTATGTTGAGGGCTACCTGTAAAGCTTAACTAGGATCTGTGAGACTCAGCCTACATCTTCTTAGGGAAGATCCTATAGCTTACATTATTCTACCCCAGCGTGGCACAGAATAGAATAGAATAGAATAGAATAGAATAGAATAGAATAGAATAGAATAGAATAGAATAGAATAGAATAGAATAGAATAGAATAGAATAGAATAGAATAGAATAGAATAGAATAGAATAGAATAGAATAGAACAGAACCTTGGAGGTCTTCTAATCCAACCCTCTGCTCAGGCTATTTCAGACAAATGGTTGTCCAATCTCTTCTTAAAAACTTTCAATGTTGGAGCATCCACAACTTCTGGAGAGAAGCAGTTCCACTGATTAATTGTTCTTACTGTCAGGAAATTTCTCCTTAGTTCTAGGGTGCTTCTCTTCTTGATTAGTTTCCATCCATTGCTTCTTGTCCTGCCTTCATGTGCTTTGGAGAATAGCTTGACTCCCTCTTCTTTGGGGCAGCCCCTGAGATATTGGAACACTGCTATGATATCACCCCTGGTCCTAAAACTAAAACTAGTGTGGGAAGCCAGCCCCCCCTCCCCAGAGAAGGAAATATTAAAAGGGCAGGAAAGGATCTTAAATGCCAAAGGATGCCAAAGATGCCAAAGGATCTTAAAGAGGCAGGAAAGCATGCCCAGCTTTTCTTAATAGCCCCAGATCTCCCTCCCCCAAGCAGAAACCAGCTTTGTACAAATGCAGATGTAAATCCAGGAAGGTTGGAGCTAGAAGCTTAGGAAGACAAAGACACCTAAAATCTACATACCCCACCCAAGGTCTAAAACAGGACATAACAGGATTAACTCACAGATGCCAAAGAAACATAGGACAAAATACATGACACAGGGGGGGAAAAAGCCTCAAACAGGAACAGGAAATAACCTCCAAACAAAAGGCTCCAGAGGGTATAAAAACCCACTCCCTACATGTGCTCAGCCCTTTTTTCCTCTTTTTTTTGACAGACCCATCATCCTGTCTGGCTCTCCTCTTCAATAAAGTGCAACCTTCTTTCTAAAGCAGTCGCATGTTGTTTATCCCTGGCTTGGCTGAACCACAATGAAGACTTTTCTTCCAACACTAAACATACCCAGTTCCAGCAACTGTTCTTTATATGTTTTAGCCTCCAGTCCCCTAATCATCTTTGTTGCTCGTCAAGTATAATTCCCAGAATTCTTAACTTTGGGAAATGTTGGCATGCATCACAGTGGTTAAAATTAAATTGCTACCTTTCCGCAGCCACTGATGACATAGCCCATTTCATTGGCATTGAAATGGAAATGAGGTTGTCGTAAACCATTGCTGAAGATCCGGAGTGTTGCTAAGGTAAGAGCATCTTCCTTCTGAAAAGAAGAAACAAACTTTGCATATATACAATAGTAGCAATAGAGAAATTGTGACCTCATCCTTCCTATCCTTGTTTGCTTTTAAATTTTAATTTATTGTGAATAATTGTATTTACTATGGATGTTTTAACACTATGCATAACTTGTTATCTACAGAGAGTCTTGAGTGAATTATTTATTTAGTCCACAAATTATTTAAGATTGGAATAATTTCCAATATTGCAAATGGATACATATTTTATAGGAGTTTTTAATGACACCTCCTCCCACCTCCAAAATAAAATTTGAATAAGATAATGACTGCCCTAACTAGCCTCCAAAGCAAAATAGCAATTTTTACCAGCATACTTACCGAATGGAGAAATTCACTGTAAAATTTTTCATTGGGTTTTAAGCCTTTTCCATCTTTTACATACCGAGCCCACTGGATGACTCCCCCTGGAAACCGGAATTTGGAGGATCCTGAATTGAGAATATAAATTGGTAGACTCATGAGTAATGCTCAAAGGTTTCATATTGGCTCCATTATTTTATGTAGTATTATTTTTGATTAATGGAAAGCTGATGTAGAGCACATGTTTTTCACATTGTGTAGAAGCCATGCCAAACTTTTAATATATGTATGCTACAGTGATCCCAAAACCTTTTCTGCCTGCAGGCAGGCATAGGTTTGATTGATTGACTGATTATGTGCCATCAGTCTGATATTGATGATTAACAGCAATAAAGATAGTTTCTCTGCAAGATGATTTATCATCAGCTCGTGCTACCAATAGCATGTTAACTCTGCTGAGGTCCTTTGGTCAATAACAATGGGGAGAGGCAGCTTGCTAGGAATGGAGAAATATTTTCTCAAAATAATGTCTTGAGATTGTTGAGAAAGAAAGAATTGTGTAATTGATGCTGATCTGATGGTAAAAACATATTTTACTTTATTTAACTCTGATGTATTAATATATTATAACATTTTAGTATGAATTTTTGCTTCTTTTTCCTAGCTAGTTCAAATGGTATAGAAGAAACTATATGATTAACAAGGATATGACTATACATTTATATTTTAAAAGTGTTGGATTTATTTAATTTAAAAATAAGATCTTGTTTCAGTTTTTTTTTTTTTTGTCAGAGAGCAGAATTATAGTATTTGGATCTATCATGTCTTCAGTACCAGTATAAACATACATACATTCATAAAAGATGTTTACTTTTCTTTTCTTTTTTTGCAAACATCTAGGACCTAAATAATGCAAAAATGTCAAATGTCAAATGAATAGAAATAGTTTCAACATGGACTTGACCCGAGGGTGGTGGTGATGTTGCAAACTATTCTCCAAAGCACCTAAAGGCAGAACAAAAAGCAATGATGGAAACTAATCAAGGAGAGAACCAACCTAGAACTAAGGAGAAATTTCCTGACAGTGAGAACAATTAATCTGTGGAATGATTTGCCTCCAGAAGTTGTGGGTGCTCCAACACTGGAGGTTTTTAAGAAGAGATTGGACAACCATTTACCTGATGATATATTTTCTGCCTGAGCAGCAGATTGGAGTGGAAGACCTCTAAGATCCCTTCCAACTCTTGTTATTCTATTATTCTGTAGCAATGCAAGTGCATACTTTATTGTAGCAAGCAAGAAAAGATCTTCTTAGCCAATGCCAAAATACTACTTGCAGAATGTTACACAACCAAGAGAGTTTCTGATGATGATTGCAACTGTTGCATAGCTTATATGGGAAAAGGCAGTCTCACTCAGGCTGTTGACCCATATAGTTAGAAACCAAGAATGATAAGATCCGTTACTTCAGGATAGTTTCTTTATTATTGCTTGCCTATAGACAGAAATCTTGCCAAACTAAACACTTATCTGCATGACTATTAGATATACAGTAAGTACCCTATGAACTGCTTGGGGGGGTCCACCCTCCCCCTTTCCCTGCCTACCAAAAATTCCAAGTTTATTGTCTCTTTTCTCCCTAGGAAAGAACCTTCTGGACCTACATTCCACCATACTCCTATATTATTTCCTGGGTAAGCATTTGTATACCTGATTGAAAATATAATATGCATAAAATATAGATCCGAAGTGTTGGAAATGTAGAATTAGAGAAGGAACATTCTACCACATGTGGTGGCTGTGCCCCAAAGCAAAAAATTATTGGGAACGAATAAGAGATTGGATACAGGAGATAACGGAGATAAAAATGGATTTTAAACCGGAATTATTTCTATTGGGCATAATAAATTCAAAGATTGAAAAACAACTCCAACACGTCATTATATATATATATATATATATATATATATTGACTGCAGCTCGCATAGCATATGCCCAATGTTGGAAGAATGAAAATATACCCACAGATGAAATGGTTATTTATAAAATTTTGGAATGCGCACAAATGAATAAACTCACGCTAGAATTAAAAGACAAGGAGGCAACAGAATTTTATGAAATTTGGAATAAATGTTATATTTGGCTAGAACAGAGAAAGAAAAAGATATAATGATCGAATGTAAATAAAATGTAAATAAGATGTAATAGAATAGTTAGAATGTATAGCACGGTTCTGTTAAGAGAAAAGATTTTTGTTTATGTATGTTTAGTTTGTTTTGGTGTAGGGTGTAGGGTGAAAAAATAAAAAATTATTAAAAAACAAAAAAGAAAATATAATACATGAAAATGTGATGAGGCTACCACCCCATTGTTGCATTAAAAGCCCAAAAGTCTTATCAGCCAAAAGTGGTTCTCTTCTGCATGTCTCCCTAGCTTGTTCTGTAGTACCTTTTAGGTCAAAGAAGTACCGCCATACAAGCCTATCTGCAGACTGGTTATAATTGGCATTCTGAACAAGCTCTGCTAGGTTGGGTGGAAGATTGATGGCCTGGTCTTCTACTTGCTTCTGGAATGACCGGATGAAATCCATACCACCTTGAGGCTAGAAAACACAAGAAAATATTGTATTTAGTGGATCCAGGAAGGAATGGCAATTACTTCATCCAATAAAGTTAATTTTAGCTTACAAAGAGGTGAGTGATAATGAGCCAAATGCAGAAGATTGTTAGGTGGCAAAGACCAAGACCACATGTGAAGTTCCAATTAAAATGTCTGTGGAGAGTCTCAGTCATCCAGGTCAGGGTTGTCCCAAAGATGCTTTTCCAAAGGCAACTGGACTTTCTTGGTTGTTGTTGTTGTTGTTGTTTAAAAATGTTTTGCTTCTCATTCAAGAAGTTTCTTCAGCTCTGACTGGATGGTGAGGCTGAATTCTTCAGTCAGAGCTGAATAAGCTTCTTGGATGAGAAGCAAAATGTCTTCAAAGAAAAACAAGAAAGTCCAGTTGCTTCTTGAAAAAGCACCTTTGGCGCTTCCAATTAATTATTCCTACTCATGCCTGTGCACAGGAATCTACTCGACTAACTGTTAGCATTATTTTGGCACTAGATGAGAATCAACAGAATTCAACAGGGGTTGGACTTAGTCCATTTGTGGCTACTTAGAGGCTCTAGGCTGATTCCTCTTTTGACTCCATCCCTAGGTCCTGCCACTCCTTCTCTTACAAAGATTGTTAAAATATTTTAAAGGTTTCTCCTTTTGAAGGGAAGACATGAAGAAAAGTGTTGAAGGTTAGCTTCAGCCGAAGTCTTTTTGCTTATTTTATATCTTACACAGAAAGATATTTGCATTTGGCAATGTATGGATAACCAGGAAGCAGGCTATTATGATGGGTGGCCAAGCACAAATTCAGAATGGCAGTCAAAATGATAGTGGATTTGTTAAGAATTAGGATTTGGAATTCCTGTTGTACAGACCTTTAGAGATCTTGCCTTAATGTCTTTGGGTGTCAAGAAAAATGTATCATCAAGGTCTAGAGTCTGAAGCTCCTCATGAGTTGTAAAAAACAGCAAGAACAAACACTCTTCTGTACCAACATTCTTGACCCAATGCAAGGTATTTCGAGGGAAGAAAATAATCTGTCCTGCCGTGACATTGTACGTAGCTATCGTATCTCCACCAGCATCAACAACCCCAATCCACGCAGTTCCCTGAAACACATCACCAACAAAACAATATAATACAATTGACCAGAAAATCATCTGGGGGGAGAATATCCCAGCAAATGATGAAACTAATAGTCTGAAACTATTTGGCTTGAACCAAATTTATGATCTGGATAAACATGTATTTATATGGCCATAAAAAGGTCATCATGTGTAAAGGGCAGTAGGAACAACCTTGGAGATCAGGTGGAAGAGCTGCAACCAAGGCCTTGGTCAGATAAAGGGAACCTGGAGCAGGATGTCAAGAAAGCATCTCTGATGGAACCTTCCTTAGTTCTCATGGAAATAAAAGGAGGGATGGGGGAGGCATATTCAGATTTGCAAGATTGAAGTCAGCTTTCAGTGTAGACCAGACCAGGAAACCAGACTTAGGAACGTTGATGCTACTTTTATTACATGGTTATAGCCACAATCTTGCAAGTCTGAATGTTTATGCTTTCTTCACCCAGTGTCAGGTGCAAGAATGACACCTGATGATTCTTCCAAGCTGAGTTCTTTATGGTTTCCTACCTATAGACAATATCTTACCAGGCTGAGGATTCTATTATCTGCATCTACAATAACAATTAGGGCAGAGCTGTTTTCAACCTCTCTCTCATGCACATGATATCTGGGCTGTGTTGTCTCTGGGCTGTGTTGCCCTTTACTCCTCAGAAACCACCTCCTCACTACATTCCACCAAAGTCTCTTACAGGCTTTCAAGTTCTTGTCTTGATGGTAAATTGTCCTATTACTTATCCTTGGTTCTCACAACCTGGTAGATTATTTACCAAGGTGCTGTTGAATGCTTTTCAGACATATCTTGGTTAAGGAGTGTCACAGATTCAGATTTCCCTCCCAAGAATTATTTCATAGGGTTCTTGGAGAAAATGCTGCCTGCCTAGCTAACCTCTGCTACTGGATTTTTCCCTGTTTGTTTGAGGTGGGTTAGGGGGATGGAAGGGATTAAGTGGCCAATGTGCATATACAGGTGTTTCAATACAGGTAGTCCTCAACTTACAACCATTCATTTAGTGACTGTTACAACAGCACTGAAAAAAGTAACACGAGCATTTTTCAGACTTATGACCGTTGCAGCACCTCCATGGACACATGATCAAAATTCAGATACTTGGCAACTGACTCATATTTGTGATAGTTGCAGTCATTGACCACCTTCTGACAAGTAAAGTCAATGGGGAAGCCAGATTCACTTAACAACCATGTTATTAACTTAACAACTGCAATGATTCACTTAACAGCTGTGGCAAAAAAGATTGTAAAATGGAGCAAAGCTCACTTAACAAATGTCTTGCTTAGCAATGAAAATTTTGGGCTCAATTGTGATCATAAATTGAGGACTCTTTTCTTCCACTCTTCCACTACTAGTTACTTTTATATTCTTTAGCCCCCTCTCCAGTTGTTTAAAAATAATTGGGTAAATTAAAACATTACTTTCAATATTACCTTTAAGAGGTAGCCCTGTTCGTTGGCATTGAAATGCCAGTGTGGAGCACGTAACCCTTTGCTTTTGATCAGCAGAGTCCCAAACATTATCTTGGAACGCTGAGCATTGATACTTGTTCCAAACGCCATTTCTTCCTTGTTCTGGTATTCATCAGCATTTCTGCGAAATCTTGACCATTGAATAACACCTCCTGGAAACTGGTGCACCTGGGATGTTGAAGAGGCATGACAGTATTAATGGTTTTGATACAGTTCATAAATAGCTTTAAAAATCCAGTGACAATTGGCTCCCTCTTGATATAAAAAGATATTTACTTGATGGATAAGTACCAATTAATCAGATAATATCTGTTTAATTTCTTAACTATTGAAACAAACGTTTTAATCATTGAATCTGAACAAATTGATCCACAGTGTGACATTCTTTTGATCTTTGTGGTTTTAGGTAGCCTGAAGCAGCCATTTGCCTATGGCTATAACCCAGAAAAAAAGCAATGGAAAAGAAGAGACTTGCATTCACTTCCAGATAAAGTTCACTAAGGTTTGAAATTTGTGAAATAGTCAATGAACATTTTATTAGAACAGTGTTTCTCAACTTTGCAACTTGACAATGTGTAGACTTCAGCTCCCAGAATTTCTTTACCAACATGGCTGGTTATGGGATTCTGGAAGTTGAAGTCCACACATCCCCAAACTGCCAAGGTTGAGAAACACAACACTAGAGAGTCCATCAATAAAGCACAAATCCAGAATTGATCCTTCACCCAGGGCTATCAGAAGCAGGTGTGACAGTTCTGCACAGCACAAAGATGCATGACATAGGGGACACCAAATTATGGGAATGATAGTAGCCTAATGCCCCATTGCAGGTGCCAGGAGGGGGGAAGAAGCCCATGCAGTTACTGTTCCACATGTCTGCACAAGTGCTGTAGAAGAAAAGGGGAGAATGAACAACTAGGAAGCCACAGCTTCCCCCTGACATGACTTGATGTTTGGGTGGCAAAATGTTTATGGAGATTCTCAATCATCCAGGTCATGGTTGTCCCAAAGATGCTTTTCCAAAAGGCAATTGGACTTTCTTGGTTGTTTCTTTTCTTTGAAAACGTTTTGCTTCTCATTCAGGAAGCTTCCTCAGTTCATTCATTCAGTTCTGGTGGTTAAGAAAAACTTTTTGCACAAAGGAACCCTACAGATCAGTGATGGCCCTGGCTTTAACCCATGAGTTTTTGCTACCCAGTTTCTCGGCCTTAGCTAAAGAACCTATCTATTCCTTGAGTTCCACCAAAGATTAGCAGTTTAACCCTTAAAAATTAAATATCCCAAATATTTGTCCTGTGCAAAAGAAATATGGAAGAAATATTTTAGTTGTACCTTGGATTTAGTATGATGGTGGAGAAACTGGAACTTGAGGTCTACCTGGCTTTTGTAGGCAGGCGTTATTGGAATTTTCTGGGAAGCTGATCCATGGTTTTTTAGATTCACTTGATGCTGTTGTCTTTTAAAGTCAGGGGTGCTAGCATAAATCACAGACAGAATCAACACCCCCACCACTGTGGTTATTGCACAGGCCAACAGACAAGCCAGAAAGACATGGAGGAGAGACCAGTGGCTCTTTTTCACCTTGTGGGCAGAAAGGAAGAAAAAGAAAGGATTACAAGGAAATTTCGTAAAACTGGGTCACAACAGTATTGCTATATTCCTGCTATCTCTGCATAGCTGTACCATCCACATCTTCTTAGAGCAAGTTATCATTCAGCTTTTGGATAAGACATACCCGACTGTATCAAATCATCCACCATCACTTATTTAACAGTAAATTCAGATGTCTGAAGGGAAGTGATGTTTGAAACATCACCACCTAAAATTAAGAGCCATTTGGAGTAGTGGTTAAGGCATCAGGCTGAAAACTGCAAGATTTTAAGTTCTCACCCTGCCTTAGACACAAAACCAGCTGGGCGTCCTTGGACCAATCACTCTATCTCATCCTTGGAAGGAGGCAATTAAAAAAAATCTCTTTTGAAAAATCTTGCCAAGAAAGCTGCAGGGACTTGTCCAAGCAGTTGCCAGAAATCAGTCCTGACTTGAAGGTACATGGGAGACTTTATGTCCTGTAAAAGTGGCAGGTTTTGTTCTCAGCATTTATTTTATTTTTTTGCAGGAAGTAAGAATTTTCTGAAAAATTCAACGTAGGAGAAAAGGAAGGATGTACAATAGTTCACTGTCCCTGGAGGCAATACCTGGAAAGCCAGAACTGTCGACAGACCTGACAGGACTTTAATCATGGTCACATACTTATATGTGGAATGGATCGTGAAGGTGGCAGAACTTGCCAAAATGCCTAAATCGACTTGTCTGATTAAGGAAGAAGCAATAACTACATTTGTAAAAGACTGGAAACCCTTTACGGACTTTTTCCTGAACATGGATACAAATGAACCAGCGATCTCTGGATTTACCGATTAAAAAGCTGCATATGGGTAGAAGGGAACTATGCAAACTGGGAGAGAAGAAACCATCTTATGTTTATTACTGCTGCAAAGAAGTCACTTCTTTAAATACTTCTTTTTTCTTTTCTCTTTTCTGGACCTGGTTGTTCACTTTTTCTTCTATCTTTCCTATTTTTCTTGTTATATATATTTTTTTTCTCTTTTCCACATTCTTTTTATTTTTCTGTAGCTTTTAAATTTGTAACAAAAATTCTTTAGCAAAAATGATATATATGAAAATGGACATAGCTTTGACAACACCATCATGGCTGCTGTCTTGACTTTCTGGACCATACTCTGTGGATATGCCTGGATGAAAAAAAAATATACACAGAGAAGAGCGACAAAATGGTAAGGAAGTCTGGGGGCTAAATTGTATGATGAACGATTGAGGGAACTAGGTATGTCTAGTCTAGCAAAGAGAAAGTTCAAAGGGGGGGGGAACATGATAACTGTGTTCCAGTACTTGAGGGGCTGTCTCAGAGAAGAAGAGTCCAACCTTTATTCTACATGGCACCTAGGGGCAGGACAAAGAGTAATGGGTGGAAGCTTGTTAAAGAGAGCTACAACCTAGCAATAAGGAGAAATTTCCTGACAGTGAGAACAATTCATCAATAGAATAGCTATGGTACCTCCCAGAGTTGTGGATGCTCCATCACTGGAGGTTTTCAAAAATAGACTGGACAACCATTTGATTGGGATGATATAAAATATCCTGCCTTAAGTAGGGAGTTGGGCTATAAGACCGGGTACTTATTATCATGCCTGGTGGACATGTTCTATTGCAAAAAAATATTGGTCTAAGATTCGTAGATGGTTAGTAAAGATGATGAAAATCCAGATAGAATTTAAACCAGAACTGTTCTTGTTAGGTATATTAAGACCTAACTATGGTAAAGAAAATGATTATTTAATTCTACTTGTATTGACAGCTGCAAGAATAGTTTTCGCCCAATTTTGGAAAAATGAAAACCTACCATCAGATCAGATTATAATTTTGAAAATTTTAGATTGTGCAGAAATGGACAGATTAACATTAGAGATGAAGGAGAAAGAGGATTCAATCTTCTGTAAAACCTGGGGAAAATTTTATCAGTGGGTTGAAACACGTTAGAATAAGAAGAGATACTAGAGATTTATTATATTAAGTATTAAGCTTGATGTTTGGAAATAGTTGCTATGCTATTAACTATGTTAATTATTTAAAGGAATATTACTGTTTTACCAAAAGTTTGTTGTAACTATATCGATCTACTTTTATAAATGTTTAGTATTATATAAATAATAATATTCAATATGAAGACCTGGACGACAGCTTGTTCGCTGAATCACATATCTACTGTAACTATCCACACCCTGTCCCCTTTAACCTGATTTCCCTGTACCCCCCCAACCCCATTTTTTCCCTACCTATATAAAAATCTAAAAAAATACATTTATATATAAAAAAGACCTCCAATTACAGCCCTATGAATCTATGTTCTATAAAATTGGCAGCTCTAGAAGACAGTGAAGCAATAGGCAGCTCAGTTTGTTGCTGCAATGATCAAAGATAACATTGACTGATAGGCTTAGGAAACAAATCCATTGCTTTATTCAAGAAAGGGAGGTTCCTCCTTTCACCCTGCCTTTTAGCTTTGACATTCAACTTCATAATTGAATTATCTTGTCCTAATTTATGCTTCATAATTTATGAAAAATGTTTGAACGCCATAGTAAGATAAAGGTTGAAAATTACATAACTATATGTAAACAAATATATTTATTCAGTGCCTTGCTGGGACACTCTAAATGTTCCTGCTACTCAATGGGAAGAGCCAACTCGTATGTGTGAGGCATGCAAAATACGTTTCCCTGCCATCGTCTTGTCATGTGAATGTGGCTATGGTAGGAAATCATGATTGTTTTCATCAAACATACTTTCCTTAATCATACCTAGTGTTTTCATTAATCATAGTTATAGTGTATGAATTTTATTCAAATGGATCTAACAATGTGTTCTTTGTCACTAAGACAAATTCAGTCATGAATCTGTGTTTGTAATGCATAGCACAATTGCCTATTATACCCTGTGCAGGACAAATGTATGTTCACACTATGAAAATTACTTCTCATGTTTTTCCAAAAAACTGAAAGCAACCTCAGAAGACCTGTCTGTTCCTAACTATTGCCCTCTTTGGTAGGATGAAAAAATATTACTTTTTAGAGTTCGATCCAGTGAACAGTTTCTCTGGATTAACTAAAAATTGGGGTGGGGGGAGATAATGTCTAGTTGTGCATTCTCTAGATTTTATAGTTCCCTACCCATGGTATAATGCAGATTTTTTTTCTATGAAGAACTAATGTAGCTTTCTAAATATTTTACAAATATTGTAAACTATTGCAACTTACATGACATTCTTGCTTAATCTTTTCTGGCTTGGATAAGTTGCCTGGAGGTCCATCTTCATGCAGTTCAAATCCTGAATTATCCATTTTGTATTAGCAAAGTACAATTTTGCACGCATCCAAAAGCGGGAGAAAAGAAAAACGAAATAATCTTGGTCCTGTTGTCAGTACTTCTATAGATGAAAAGGGCAACAGGTTTTTTATTTTAGGATAAGTGCGTGGTAAATGGAAATTTCGGTGTGAACATGAATGCAAATGAGGATATCCCCTTTTTTCAGCAGAACAATTTATAGCAGGAAGGATTTCACAATGACTAATCTATTTCTAAATTTAGCTGTGAATTCTGTGGTCCCAGAAAACTGGTTCTAGGATGCCTTAAGAGGGGATGGCTTTAGGTGGGCTCATGGAAAAGTACCTATTAAAATTGTACTGCTGAAGAAGTGGTCTTTCCAGCAACCTAGCGGGAATGATCCCCCCGTGTCCTTTGTTCTGTGCAGAATAAAGCTTTTACAAATCTCCACCTGGGTATGTGGTTTATTGAGAGTTGCACACTGGGAAGAACCAGTTTTCTGGGACAACAATTTTGGGGGCTCATCCAGGATCTACCACTAGGCCTTGCCCGGTTCTCTTAACTAGCATCTTCTGCTGCCCTGATGAACACTCAGCTCCTCAGGTGGGTGAGAATTCTGGCAAGAGATACAAAGGTGGAACATCAAGTAAGTGGATATTTGTTTGTAATTTTTGTGTTTCTTTTACGTCCCTGTGTCTTATAGGTTGAATGTGACTTGAGTTAGATTAACTTCAGGGAAGAGTCCCGAAGGTGGTAGGGGTTGGAGTTGTAATAGCTCGCAGGAGCCTAGCTGAAGTTGGTAAGTATCTGTGTGGCCATCGTTTGTTGGATGATGCAGTAGTTTTTCAGTGAGAGTAATTAGTGTGGAGCACACACCCTTGTTCGCCAAGACCTAGTATATCCCACCATATGACTGGTTTAATTGGCAGAGTAACAGAGTTGAAAGGGACCTTGGAGGTTTATACTCCAATCCACTGCTCAGGCAGGAACCACTATATCAGGGGTGTCAAACTCAATTTCACTGAAGGCCACATCAGCATTGCGGTTGGCCTTAGGGGTCTGGGTGGGTGTGGCCAGGATGGGTGCAGCCTACTGGGTGGGAATGGATGGAGTGGATGTGACCTACTGGGTGGGCGTGGCCAGCTCTACATCATTCACGTCAAGGGTGTCTGTGGGGGCCTGGGCAGGAGTGGGACAGATATTAGGGTCTCTTGTAGAAGGGGGTGGGACCAGGGCAAGAGCCAAGGCATGGTCCATTGGAGGAGCCTCACTGTTCCTCTCAGGCCATGTGGGGGAGGGGGCTGGATGGTAGTACGCACTGCCCAGAGCCCTGGGCAGCAGAGGTCAAACGCCCAGCCTGGCCCTCGAGCACCTGTGGCACTAAGCCCAGCCCCAACTTCCCCAAGGGGGTGCCCAGCTGCCCTTACCTCCTCCACAAGGCTGCTGCTGCTATGCTTGCGCTCCTTAGCTAGGTTTCTCATGATTGGTACGAGGGCAAAGTCAGAGGGAGGCTCCTCTCCATGGGAGGAGATCCAAATCTTCCTTCGTAATAGGATTGGAATCCCCCAGGATAGGCCAGGAGGGAGCAAGGGGTTGGTAAAAGGGCAGCAGGGCAGGACTAAGGCAGGACTTCCCTGAGACCCTCACTCTCCTTCTTTCCTTTCTTCCTTCCTAAGTACAGAGTGATGGGAAAATATTTGAGATGAGGGGAAAAAACAGGCAAGAAACACAGATGGGGAGGTGTCACCCTTCGTGAGGAATAAAGAAATGCACCATCAGCTGGAAGTGGCCAGCACATGGCCCTCACTTACTTCACATATCTGGCTTGGTGGGCTCTGGGGGAGGGGATGCCATGAGCAGTGTGAGAGTCAACATTACCTGAAAAATGCTGCCCAGCCCCGAGCCTGCCCGGTTTCAGCAGGCAGCAGGGTGCTCTCCTCACAGCACCAAGAGGCTGAGCCAGATGGCACGAATCTGAAAAGAAGTGCGATGCTGCACAGCCCTCAGCCTGCCCGGTCTCAGCAGGCAGCGGGGCACTTTCCTCACAGCACCAAGAGGTTGAGCGGATGGTGCAAAGCTCGCCAGCTTTGCACCTTGCTGCCTGCTGAAACTGAGCAGGCTGGGGGCTAGGCAGCATTGGACTTCTCATCAGTTTCATGCCACCCGGCTCAGCTCTTGGCGCTGTGAGGAGAGCGCCCCGCTGCCTGCTGAAACTGGGCAGGCTGGGGGCTGGGTGTCATTGTGCTTCTTTTTGGATTCATGCCACCCAGCTCAGCCTCTCGGCGCTGTGAGGAGAGCGCCCTGCTGCCTGCCGAAATCCCTCCCCCTGGAGCCCATAAAGCCGGATAGATGAAGTAGATGAGGGCCAATTGCTGACCCCTTCCAGGCGATGGTGCATTTCTTCATTCTTCACAAAGGGTGACACCTCCCCAGCATGCACCCAGGGGGTGGGGCTGATGCGGCAGGGGCTGATTCCTCGCTGTTTCCAGACGCCCCTATGGAGCTAAGACTGAATGCATTTCAGCATAGATGGCTACCACAAAATTGTACAATGGCTCTCGGCTGGCCTGGGCCAGGGCCAAGGCAGCAGGGGCTGTTCCCTCACTTTTTCCAGGATGGCTTCATGGACCACATGAAACCACTTTGTAGGCCGCATCCGGCCCCTGGGCCTTGTGTTTGACATGTATACACTATATCATTCAGACAAATGGTTGTCCAGTCTGTTCTTGAAAACCTCCATTGTTGGAGCACCCACAAATTCTGGAGGCAAGCTTTTCCGCTGGTTAATTGTTCTCGCTGTCAGAAAAATTCGTCTTAATTCTAAGTTGGTTCTCTCTTCAATTAGTTTCCATCCATTACTTCTTATTTGCCTGTTTGGCAAAGAAAGCACATTACTGAAGGGAGGAAGAAAACTAGCCATAGAGTCTTCAGAGTGTGAAGACATTTCTCACCGTGGAGCATAGCTGTCTGTGCGGGACAGCTGTGTTTCTGGTTGGGTATGGTGTGACTGAGTGTGACTGGGTGTGAATGATTTTGATTGTTTTGTGTGTGAAAGGCAAGAAATTGTGGTACAGATTGAGTCTTGGGCATGGATATTGAGACTGTGAATGTGGAGACTGTGGTCTATGAGTAATAATCTATGTAACTGAATAAAGTTATGACAGGAGTATCAGTGATAGCCAAGCGGAAAATCCTTGATTAAAAACAAACAACTGCTTCATTCTAGTGACCTGTTTTCAAAAACCTACCTATTCCTTCTATCCTATCCTTTCTTCTATGCAAGCTAATACATCTTAAACAGCCAATTCTTATAAGTCCTTAAATGAATCAATCTGAAGAGACTATTGAGGTCTGGGGTGTCTTTGGGGAAACAGTATAGACTGGCAACAATTGGACTATTTCTACCCTTATTTATTTTTATGTATTTATATTTAAAATTTAGAAACCTCCCATCTTCTCTGTTTCCCCAGGGAGCTTTTTGTTACAAAACACCAATCAACTTATTTACTTACTTATTTTATCAAATTTATGTAACCGCCTATCTTACAACAAAAGACTTTGGCTGTCAGGTAGTCAATAAATACTAAACAATCAATATTATAATTCTTAATTTTACAAAAAAAAAAGGAATATTACACAATGAGATGTTGCCAGTATTGAGTCCCTCTTAGTTACTCTCCAGTTGGCTGGGGTTCCCAGGCCTGATGGCACAATTAGGGTTTACGAAACCTTCAGAAAGTCAAAGTGATGAAACAAGCTTTACATTAGGGGAAGGACATTCCATAGATCGGATGTCACAGCAGAGGAGACCCACCTGCTATGACCCAACAATTGTAGTTGCCTTGCCCATGGGACCCATAGCATGCTACCTCTGCTGGATTTGGTGGGATGTATTGGGAGAGGCAGCCCCTCAAATATATGTCCCCATGCCAGGTAAGGCTTTAAAGGTCAAAACTAGCAACTCATAGTTAAATGCAATGTCCCATGATTGATGTTTTCTTCTTCTTGATGGCTTTGTCCATTGATTTTCTTTGTTGGAAGGTGACAGTGAAAAATCACAAAGGGCAGCCATCTGATCACATGATGCTGTGATATCGTCATTGCAAGCCAATATCCAAATACATGGATCACAACCATGTGACCATGGGGACACTACAATAGCTAGAACTCTTTCAGCGCTGTTGTAAGTTGAAATCATTGCGGATTGGTTGTTAAATAAGGACCACTCGTGTCTGCCATTTGGAGATGATACAACTTTTAATTTTATTCTATGTGTTGTCTCTACGGACATTTTCCTTGTTATTCTTTCTCAAAGCTAGACATGCCCAGTTCCTTCAGTCTTTCCATGAAAGACTTTTAGTTTCCTTGTAAGGTATGTGCCCCTTTTAGCTTTTCTAAATTTTAAAATAATTTTGCTATTGAATGTTATCAAAACAAGTTCCCAACTCCCAGCACTCTTCATTGCATATCTCTGCGCTTGTTCAGTTTTCTGAAGACAGCCTAACCAATAAAGAATTTAGAGGAACTATTATTTCCCACAATTTGAAAATTATCCTTCTGTTGATGCAGCTTTCCTTTTTCAGTAGTCATCCCACACTGACTCATATTCAGTTTGCAAAAGACTGCTCTTAACAAGCCACATATTCTCCATTCTGTATTGTGGCATTTGATATTTTTCTCAATTAAAAACTTTGCATGTCTGAGTTAAAAACTTTCCATGTCTGTTGTTTTAAATCCAGTTCTCTAAACTCTTGACACAATTTTTGCTTCTGTCTTTTAGATATCCTCTTGGTCTTACAGCAGATGCTAGTACAGCAGGTGAAGACCATAGCAAGGGCCCACCTTTGTCAGTGCCACCTGTTATACCAATTGCCACCTTTCCTGGGTCAGCTAGCAGAGCAAAAGTAATCCATTTCATATGATCTACCAGACGACACCCTTGAAAAGATCTCAGATCTAGCTAGTAGGGCAGTTTGTTTGCTGATAGGTGGTAGCTAATACAGAATTGACATAGATGAATAGAATAGAAGAGTTGGAAGGGACCTTGGAGGTCTTCTAGTCCAACCCCCTGCTCAGGCAGGAAACCCTTAACATTTCAGACAAATGGCTGTCCAATCTCTTCTTAAAAACTTCCAGGGTTGCAGCATCCACAACTCCTGGAGGCAAGTGGTTCCACTGATCAATTGTTATGTCAGGAAATTTCTCCTTAGTTCTAGGTTGCTTCTCTTCGTTCATCTTTGTTGCTCTTCTCTGCACTTTCTAGAGTCTCAACATCTTTTTTACATTGTGGTAACCAAAACTGGATGGGGTATTCCAAATGTGGCCTCTGGATGCAGTATTCCAAGTGGCATCAGCTGCTGGTTGGCTGCTGGATCCAAGGGGTTATCATCACCTATAAAAACTCATTATACTCCCAGTCTTCGTTGTCTTCAGAACCATCTACTTCAAGTAGAATCTGCCCATCTAATATACACTGGCTGAGAGAGGTGGCTGTGGTTGCCACCCCATAAAGGCTGAGTCCATAGGCTCAGAGGCAGATCTTCTTGGACAGTCCTTTGCTCTGGACTACATTTTCCTCTTGAGGTTATAAGGATTTCCTCCAGGCTAGTATTTACAGGTAATAAATTAATAAATGAACATCATCCATATTTCCCTTCTTTATCTATCGATCTGAGAAGCATTCCCTCCACTTCTTCATCCAAGTCCTGAAGGACAATTTTGGGCTCAGGACTGAATTCTATGGTAGTCCACTTGACATCTCTCTCCAGTTTCACGAGGACTCATTGCTGAACAGATGTTCAGTATGGTTTAATCTAATATGGCACTAAGTCCATGCTTAACCAGTATAACACATAGAATCTTTCAGGTGTGGAGAGAGCTTGGTTAATAAATATATGAAGTAAATAGATTATGCAGAGAAGTAGCCTTCAAGAAAACTCCTGAAATAACCTCATGAGTGGGCAAATCACCTTAGTCATAAGCTAATCAGAATGAGTCCTTATTTGCAACTAATTAAGTCTATACAGAAAGCAGCTACTATGATAAATGAGCAACTTGTAGATGACATGATATAATCTTATTTATTCTTTATTAAGTATATGCATATTAGTTAAATATGCCTACTGGGATTTTTTTTTATAAAAAAATTATGTGTATAGATTTTGCTCTTCTCTTTATCCTACTGGCTGTTGCCCATTAGGGAGAAGTTTTCAATGTCATTGTTCTTTTATAAATAAACGTAAACTTTAACCCTTTCTAGTGTTTGGTTGTTTCATTTGAGAAAAAAGGGACATCTCAAACTAAACCAGGTTTGCTGATCAGATTCTAAAGGGAGACATTGGTTTTCTATAAAAACTCACGTAAGGGTAAAAACTCACGTAAATCTTTTGCCTGTGCTCATTAGCAACATTTATACAGTACACCTGCAGACTAAACTTAAACACCGCTGCTCCTACATAATCTGATTGAGTTAGTACATTTCTAACATTGGGCTAGAGTATATTACTGGAAAATAGCATTGAAAAAGCAATGGTTTCCTTTAATTACATTTATATATCACTATAAATACATTGACAATGTAAAGCATTTGTCAAAACAGTCATATGCAGTTCTGATCAATGAATTGGTAAATTCACATGTCTAAAAAGGGTTTCCCCCCCCCAAACAAATCAGTTTCCTAAATTAGATTGTCTAAGTGATGATCTCATTCGGAGATCAAATTGGTTTGAAATTCTGAATCAGACTTTTAATTAGATTGACTAGAACCACAGCCTGACAAATTTTAGAGTGAAAAATAAATGCATGTGCCTTCTGTGTTTTTGTCTTCTCAAAAACAACTGTCTGAATCAATAATAGTGTACCCCAATGAAAAGATCCAATGCTAGCACAGTTTAGTAGTAGCCACTACACAATGTAGTTTGACTTTGATGGTTTTCCAGAGAACTGTAATGTCATTCTGTGTATAGCCAAAATATCTGTTAGGCTAAACTCCAATCTGTGGTTTAGGGGAAGAGGAATAAAAATACTGAAATAAGAGTCCATCTTTGGAGACATTAGTATTTTCAGTTCCAATAGACCAATCATGTATTTAAAAGTAAGTTATATCTATGCAAGCCTCTTAAAATGGCTCACATTTCTGCAATAATATTGCCTTAACACTAACTTTCATCATCTGAATTATCCTTATCCCTTTATATAATTATTATTTTTGACCATACTACATCTGATTTTATAATAATCGTTTGTATTTTGGCCTCTGTTGTCAGGAATAGTAAAATATGTATATATATAATTAAGTTTTCGGAGCTTAAAGACATGCTTTTTTCTTTAGGTGACTGTCCTGCTCACACTATTTCTACCCAGCTAGGAGGGACACAGCTATTAAGGAAGAAAAAAATCTCAAAGTAGGGCAACCCTTTTCTATAATTCAAACATTTCTTTAGGATCTGGCAAAGTTCTGCAAAAGATAACATGCTTTTGAAGACTCTAGTTCAAGGGTAGGCAAACTTGGCTCTTTTATGACTCGTGGACTTCAACTCCCAGAATTCCTGAGCCAGCCATGCTGAGGGTAAAGGGAGAGCTTTCCAAGCTGAGCC
The DNA here is from genome assembly GCA_034064705.1 of Bothrops alternatus. Taxonomy (NCBI): domain Eukaryota; kingdom Metazoa; phylum Chordata; class Lepidosauria; order Squamata; family Viperidae; genus Bothrops; species Bothrops alternatus. The sequence continues at coordinate 30,086,621 of JARGCV010000016.1, forward strand.
ATGCTGGCTCAGGAATTCTGGGAGTTGAAGTCCACGAGTCATAAAAGAGCCGAGGTTGCCTACCCCTGCTCTAGTTAATACATTTATATTTACAGAAATACAAGATTTTGAAAAAAAAATCTGAGTTCTGAAGTTCATGAGCATCTTAGAACACGCCCCTGCATTTAACTGTTGCTTTACATTATATTGATTTTGTAGACATATTTATGATAAACGCTTCATGTCTTGAGCGATCCTGTTGATTCTTCTTTATCATTTGTATCATCAACCAATCCTTTAAGTCGAGATAAATGATGCAAAGCTCTATGAGAAAAAAAAAAGTATTTTGCTTGCAATGTAAATATACAAAAATATAAAGCTAATAGACAGACTAATCCCACGACGATAGTATTCACACAATTGGTCAAGCTAAGAATTCGTGATTTATTACGCAACCTATCAAATCCCGGTTCAAGCAATAAAGGGGGTATCATACATTATGCTGATCCTGAAACAAAACTTTGTTACCCATTATTAGGTGTGAACCAGACTACTGAATTCCAAGAATTCAGCTCCTAACAGACCAAGTCAATGCTACTACATGTTCCTCGTAATGCAGATTATGAATCTCTAAAAGCATCATTTAATGTGGCTTTGGGGCATTTTTGTTCAAGTTGAAGGACGATTGCTCTTACTCAGACACACCATGGAATGAAAAAAAAACCATAATTGCATTTTTAAGTCTCTCTCCACATGCATATTTTTAGAGTATGCTGCCGCAGAGAGGATTCACTGGAAGAATCTTGCTGCTCTAAGCACTTTGCGTGAAAGGAACCAACGATGATAATGAAATGACAGGAGAGTAGCATATGCATAGGTTACAACAAAAAGGGCCCCAAAGATTAATTTTCATCAAGCATCAAAGAATTTGCTTCTAGGCATCCTTTAGTTCAGTGACATGCTTCCCATCATGGCCAGTTGGATAACTAAAGGGAAATTTTAAGTGCCTCATCAGAGGGCTAAGAAATCCAATTTAAGATTTAACAAACAGAATAAATTCACAACTTCCTCCCCATCCAATCCAGGTTTAAAAATAACATAATAAATAATTACACACTGGTTTGTTGTGTAATTTAGGAGAGCCCAGTGATTGTTTTTTTAAAAAAAATCTCGCCATTTTAATAGGACCCATTACAAAGTACAAGTAATCCTCAACTTACAAGCATTCATCTACTGCAAGGGTCTTCAAACTTGGCCCTTTTATGACTCGTGGACTTCAACTCACAGAATTCCTCAGCCAGGCATGCTGGCTGAAGAATTCTGGGAGTTGAAGTCCACAAGTCTTAAAGTTGCCAAGTTTGAAGACCCTTGTCCTAGATTATGGCACCGGGAGAAGATTGCTTCCAAGCATCAACTGCAACCAAGGTAGTTGGGAATCTCAGCCTCTGAATGTCAGCACTTCTTACCTCTGAAGAGATCGGGCCACAGGGATCATATCACAAGCACCCAACTTGAAGTCTTCATCTTTACTTGAAACCTAAAAAAAGAAAAAAGAAAAAAGGAGGAAACTTTGCTCAATAGCATAATCCAACATTGGGCTTTTTTGAAATTATTATTTCTCCTATAGGGAAAATCCAAAGTCAAGTGTAAAAGGCCGTCTCACTTTCCAATGTATTGACAAATAAGGATGACTTCATTGTTTAGCTTAGTTAAATTTAAATATTTGGAGCCATGAATCCTATGAAAAAGTATTTACCTCCTTTCGGATTTTTGAAAGGTGTTTTTGGCACTGAATGTTATCAACGATTCATTTAAATCCTGATGGATGAGAAGATACAAGGAAGTCTAAGCAAATAAGTAACAATCAAGGACAGTGCCTGTTTCAATTATTTCCTAAAGAAAGCTTCTCAAACTGCAACATGCCTGTGTGAACACCTAATCTAGATTTAATCATCGGTTGCCCAATCTTTTAGCTGTTAATATTTCCTGTAACTGACGATCAGTTTTTCACATCATTTTGTCTGGAGAACTGCTTCAGCTCAGTAACCTCTGAGGTTTTTTAGCACGAACAGCTCATTTCAAAGCCTGCCACAACAGTTCTCTGATTTAGGCATTGTGAAACACAGTGTTTCTGTGTTTGGGAACGCTGTCTGCCTGAGCCAGTGTCACTGGTAAACCAGATGGCTTGACGGTCTCCTTTACCATTGCCTGGTAGGCTGAAGTCCTGCTTTCTTCAATAATGATCTATTGCACAGGTCCTCCAGAGGAAAACACCCCCAAAGGATGCAAATACTTCTACCATGCTTGACAGCTGGTTATGAGACTCTTAAAGGTAGTCTCTGATTTACGACCGCAGTGGAACATGCCCATTATAGTTGTAAGTTGTGATGGGCTTAAAGTGGGTCACCCACATGCCCTACCTGGCCTGTTTCACAGTGGTCGTTAAGGAAATCAACTGTTCGCTATGGGCCAAGTTTGCTGAAAACTGGAAGTAAATGCAGGCTTGGGGCAAAAATGTTGCAATGCTGCAAATGGCTGTAAATGTGTACTGGTTAGAGCATTTGAGATGCAGCCGCGTGATTGAAGGATTAACAATATTAATATTAATAATGATGATGATGATGATGATAATGATAATAATAATAATGTTGGAAGGGACCTTGGAGTTCATCTAGTCCAACCCCCTGCTCAGGCAGGAAACCCTATACCATTTCAGACAAATGTCTGTCCAATCTCTTCTTAAAAACTTTCAGTGTTGGAGCATTCACCACTTCTGGAGGCAGGTTGTTCGACTGATTAATTGTTCTAACTGTCCGAAAATTTCTCCTTACTTCTAGGTTGCTTCTCTCTTTGGTTAGTTTCCATCCGTTGCTTCTTGTCCTGCCTTCAGGTACTTTGGAGAATAGCTTGACTCCCTCTTCCTTGTGGCAACCTTGTAGGTTGGGGAGAGCTGTTGGAATTTCAGATCTGGGCTAAGTGCCATTGGGCAGGTCTGTTGTAACTTCGAACAGTTACAAAGCAACCAGTCGTAAGGCGAAGACTACCTGTACAGGCAGTCCTCAACTTATAACAATTTGTTTGTTTGAAATTATAATGACGCTGAAAAAAGTGACTTATGACCGCTTGACACACAATCATTGCAGCATCCCCATGGTCACGTGATTAAAATTCAGATGCTTGGCAACTGGCATGTACTTATGACGGTTGCATTGTCCTTATGATCACCTTTTGCAACCTTCCTGACAAACAAAAGTCAATGGGGAATCTAGATTCACTTAGCATTTGGGTTACTAACAACTGCAGTGATTCACTTAACAACTGTAGCAAGTAAGGTCATAAAATGGGGCAAAACTCATTTAACAATTGTCTTGCTTAGCCACAGAAATGTTGGTGTCAATTATGGTTGTAAGTTGAGGACTACCTGTATTGGGGAATGTAGGGTTTTGTTTCCTTCTGGCATAACACTCATATAACTGGCATAATACCCACAGAACCCTACAAGTTCCATTTCTCTAACTTTTTTCTGTATAACAGGCCTTGGGTTTTTTATTGTTGTCCTTGTTAAACTGAAGTGTTCACAATTGTCTGTGAGCCAGGCATGACCTGCCTCTTTAATTATAGTGAGAACTTTACAGAGATGTGAGAAATAGTTGAAGTTTGTTTTGATTACAGGGCAGGGTTGGCTCAAATCATATCTAATTGTTCAATGGCCATAATTATCTCATTGACTAAATTGATCAAACATGTATGTTATTTTTCTTTGTTTTGATTATTCAGTGCTTCCCTGCATTTCTGTTTATTTCTATTCTCAAGGTAGCTTACAATAATAAAACAAAATTCAATGAATACGTATAAAATGAACATCCAGTCAAGCACTCATATCATTAACAATTAAAAGTTTGGGAACAGAGATGAGTTTAACCATTGTCTTAAACCAGCGGTTCTCAACCTGTGGGTCGCGACCCCATTTGGGGTTGAACGACCATTTCACGGGGGTCGCCAAACAACGCAGTCCACCATTTTCCCCCCTTTTCCTTAGCATGCGGCTCTTTGAGCCATCTCTTGCGGCTCCGGAGCGTCCTCCGCCATTTGCAGAGAGAGACAGAAACAGAGAGAGGCACTTGCGCTTCCCCTCTCTCTCTCTCTCATATGGACTTGCCCCCTCGCAGGGCTCCTGATTGGCCCTGCGCCCGGGTGCCCTGCCCCCTGAGAGAAGGGCAGCCAGAAAGTCCCTTTTCTGGGCTGGCCCCTTCCAAGGCTCATGTGGCTGGGGAGCCGCGCAGGGAAGTTCTGGGATCCCCACTGGGAGCGGCCCGCCGGAGCCTCCACTGAGTGGGCCAGCCCTCCCGCAAGCCGCAGCCCCAAGGAAGAGCAGCCCCTGTGATGCCCAGCCAGTGCGACTGTTGGCCAAGAAGCAGCAGAGCTGGTTATGGACGGTCAATGGAGGGGGGAGGGAGGGGGCTCCGAGTCCACAGAGCGCCGCTGCAAATCGGCCGCAGGGCAGGTGGCACACTCCCCCCGGCTTACCTGTACCAGGTGACAGTCCTGGTGGGGGCATCGCTTCCTGGGCCATCCCCGAGCCGGCCACGTGTTTCCCTGGGCTGGGTGGCAGTGTCGGCTGGGGCGGCAGCTGACGGGGACATTGCTTCCCGGGCTGCCGAGCCAGCCACGTATTTCCCTGGGCCGGGTGGCAGTCTCGGCTCAGGCAGCGGAGGCATCGCTTCCTGGGCCGCCGAGCTGGCCATGTGTTTCCCCAGGCCGGGCGGCAATGTCGGCTGGGGCGGCGGAGGCATCGCTTCGCAGGCCGCCGAGCTGGCCATGTGTTTCCCCGGGCCAGGCGGCAATGTCGGCTTGGGCGATGGGGGCATCACTTCGTAGGCCGCTGACCCGGCCATGTGTTTCCCCAGGCCAGGTGGCAATGTCGGCTGGGGCGGTGGCCGGCGAGGGCATCGCTTCCCGGGCCGCCGAGCCAGCCACGCATTTCCCCGGGCTGGGCAGCTGTCTCGGCTTGGACGGCGGAGGCATCACTTCGCTGGCTGCCGAGCCAGTCATGTGTTTCCCCGGGCTGGGTGGCAGTGTTGGCTGGGGCGGCGGGCAGCCGAGCCAGCCACGCATCTCCCCGGTCCGGTTCGTGATGCCCTGGGTGCCTTCTGCTTCTTCCTCCCCCCCCCATACTTGGCCTTCCCGGGACCTCCGCCCATTTTCCCATGCCCATCCTGCCGCCGAACTGAGTTGGGACCGAGGGAAAGGAGGAGAAAAAAGGAAAGCAGCGCTTTGCTAGAATGGAGGGATTGGAGGCTTTGGAGCAGGAGCATCAGGGGGAAAGAGAGGCTCTGCTTTTCAGGGGCACTGCCTTGCAAGCAGCCCAAATCTCGGCCCCGCGTTCAGCCGCCCCACGTGTGAAGGCTGCCACGGTGCTTGGCTAGTTTTCTGTCGTGGCGCGAACTCAGCCACATCAGCTTCCTGGATGCCAGCACCAGGAAGCTGGGCTCGATTCCCCTGGAGCTGTTTGGGCTTACAGGTGGCCAATGAGAACTCAGAAAACTTCGCTCCCTTTCCCCCCTCCCTCTCCCCTTCTTCAGCGAAAGAGTGTATTAGCTTGTCTATTTTTTCCCTAGTTTTTTTTTTAACACAAGTTTGGGTGTGTCCTGTCAAAAAAAACCCCAAACAAACCCAAAACAATTTTTTTAAAACTCCCCCAAACAATAGAAAAGCAACTGAAAACCTCAATGAAACCCATGCTGAAATTTGCACATCACAAAACCACAGCAGATGTACAGATGCAATAATATACAATTCATGATTTATAATAAAACATTATACAATAAATAGGTTCTTGTTACTTTTTTGTCAATCTGCAAATAGATTTCTCAGTGCATATCTGACACAATTAGCTTCTCTCCTGCTTTGACTCTCTGGTCTTCAAAACATTTCAGATTTTGAATATGTGTGTGTGTGTCTGTGTGTGTGGGAGTATACATCTTCATGGTGTTTGCTCTTTTGTAATTTTTCTTTTTTTCTTTTTACATTTTTGAAAAGTATTTACAATTGCTGGTTTTGTGCAGATAGAAAAGGCTCGTTTCCCTCAGCCCTCCCTCCATCCTTGCTTCCAATGGAGAAGACTTGCAAGCTTCTCCAGGTCAGATCCATCCAGCACTAAGGGGGCAGAGAGGGACAGTAACATAGGAGCTCGGGGGTCACTCGGGGGTTTTGCGGCTCCCAGTGTTGTTTTCAGTGGGAAACGGGTCCAAGTGGCTCTTTGAGTGTTTTGGGTTGCCTACCCCTGCGTTAAAGCATTCGTGTTTGCTGATATTTATTTCCTTTAAACTGCTTTGCTTCTTCCATTTATTGTTTAAAGTGGTTTAATACTTCCATTTATTTCCTTTTATTCCCTTAAAACTAGTTTGAATCTTCCATTTGTTGCCATTTATTCTCTTAAAACTGATTTAATTGTTTTGTTTATTTCTGATCCACGAAATCTATAACCTCCATGCCATTTCTCACTCTTCTTATTCCTTTCTGCTTTGCTTTTTATTCCCTCTCTTTCATATACTTTCTTTTATCTTCACTGAAAGAAAATCCCTTCAGGTCCCCACTATAATCTATGGTTCAAATGAAAGCAGCCTGTTCTTATTTATTATTTACTAACTTTCTGTAAATTTTGGTCCCACATTTAAAGGCAGGGTAAACATGCATTAAAATACATTCAGCAGTGGCACAGCATTAATGGTGGCCGGAGTTGTCTTTCTTGCCACGCCCACTTGGTGGCCACGCCCACTTGGCCACACCCCCAGCACCCGGCGATGTAGAAACTAAAATCATTTCATGGTTGGGGGTCACCACAACATGAGGAACTGTATTATGGGGTCGCGGCATTAGAAAGGTTGAGAACCACTGTCTTAAAGGTCCCCTTGTAGCATCTTTTCTCATCTACTGAGGTCCTTTTCCCTATGCTTGTCATATCTACCACATTATTTCTCCATTTTCATTATCTGGCTCCTTCCGAACTGTGAGGAGGAATCCTGAAGACAAGCCACTTTGCCAAGATTTGCTTTAACTCGGATGGAATATTACTCATAGATGCTGCCACATAAGACAGGGAGATTTTTATATCTCCTGGAGCTTAGAGGAGGATGAGGGACAAGTTGTTATGGCCTGCCCCCTCTTTTCATACCCAAGGACTGCTGGCCCATCCAGTTTTCTGGGTTTGAAAGGGAAGGCTATCATTGTTAGTGCTGCCTGGCCTAACTACGGTCCTTAAGGCTGAAAGCAGCTGGAGACAGGTTGCCTATTTGGGGGGGAAAAGATGGCTGGTAGCTCATCCCCTACATCAGGGGTGTCAAACTGCCGGCCCGTGGGCCGGATGCATCATGCCGAAACCACGCCCACCCCAGCTCTGGCAATGGGAAAAATGTTGCGATACATCGTGACACGTCATGTGACATGGCGAGTTTGACTTCCCTGCCCTACATGGTCATGCTACCTACATGCGCCCTACCCAGACTCCTGCTTTTTTCCCTTGACACTTGTCAACCTGTAGACCTCCTCTCTTTGGTTCTTCCACGAGGAGGAAAAGGATGGTGAAAATGGATAAGGAATCTCCTAGCATACCATCACTTGGGGCTCTGGATCTCATGTTTTCCAATTGGTTTCGGATGTTTCCATCACCGAAAAAAGGCCCTCCCATGGATCTTTATTTTGATCTCCTACTTGGGTCATATATATTTTCCCACCTACACTTTGCCTACCATGTATTGCATTAGCATACTTGCTCTTTATTTGATTTTGTTTCATCTTCTGCCTTTTTTCTTTTCCCCTTTCTGTCACTCTTTTATGTGTGTGGGGTGGGTGGGAGTGCAATATGATGCTGTTATTGTCTCAATGTGGACCTTAAAGGAGATGCTTTTATCTTCTAAAAGGCAGAGCTGTAGGGCTACATCAGGTGATAGAATGAAAAAAAAAAGCACCAAACTATAAGGTAACTATTGCACTCTGGTTCCAATAATTTATCAGTAGGACTCACTGGCAAAGATATGCAAAATATTCAAAGCTAAAAGAAAGTGATTTTTTTCTCTCCACAGAACTGTACTGTATAGTGTAAAGACAGAAGAACACATGAATGTTTCCTGCATGGGTGCTTGGACACATCCATCCACCATCCATTGATCTGTCTGTCACCTTTGGGAGAAAATGTCAAAGCCTCACCACCCAAGAATAAATCTAGGAACTCAGACCTGCAGTCAGGAACTAACAGCGCAGAGTCAGATGCAGATAATAAGCATACAATAATTAAACACCACGGAAAATCTCATTTTACACAGAGCTGCTTACTTTTGGGGACTCTTCATTTGGCCTGTCGGATTTGTTTTTGTGAAAGCTATGCTGAACTGCTTGAAGGTTAAACAGCATGAGTTTCAAAGCTTCTACAGGACCGTGATGATTTCCACCCGAAAATGTGTTCTCCTGGAATCAAAGAAAGAAAGGCTCTGCCTATCAAAACAAACCTGAAAAAGTTATCTTTCCCAAATGAGTTTTGGACTGTGATATCGAAGTGAATTTTCCCCTTAGGTTTACTTCCTATTACCTATAAAGAACATTCTGCATGTAGGAAATCTCTTCTTTAGCCTTTGCTCTGTCCTAAGATAGAAATATTATATTCAATCAGATATTTGAAGCCTAGAAGTTAAAATGTCTAACCAAGACATTCTCTTTAAGCCCTGGGTATTTGGACAACATTGGCACTTGAAACAGAAGTATGGTACCATGATTCCCTCCAGAATATGAGCTTTTCTGGAATTAAAGGTACATCAAGGTAGTTGAGGGAAACAGCACAAATGATTGCAGGTTATATGCAATTGGAACAAACAGATTAACCTGTATATTTTTTACAAAATATTTAGTAAAGATGAAAAAAATGAAGAGACATTTTAAGATGTGCAAATGCTGAGAGACAGTATTCTGTCTGTTATGAGGATTTAATGTTTGTTGCAATAAATGGAAAAATGCCTTAGTGTAAGAGCTTGTTTCTCCTATAGTTATATGGAAGCAAGAGTGGGTTATGTCAGGCAAAAGATAAAAGCAAGCTGTCCACGGTGGTAATGAGATATTTAAGAATTGTGTGGCTAACAGTATGGTCAGGAAAGAATGCACGATGAATGAATACAAACTGAATGCCAGAGTGAATGACCAGTATGAAATAAGTATTTTGAATTTATTTGGTTATACGGAAAGAATGAAAGAAATGCAAACATGTAGGAAGGAAGGAAGGGTATTGCCCCCACCCTCTCCGCCTTTCGCAAATCACTTAAGACTCATCTTTGCCGACAGGCCTGGGGCAGTTAACACCTGGCCCCAGCCAGTGTATGTATGTTTGTTTTGGATGATTGGTCTTTTAATTGACGGGTTTTACAAATGTTTTTTCTATATTAGATTTCTACATGTAGTATTTATGTTGTGAGCCGCCCTGAGTTCTTGAAATAGGGCGGCATAGAAATCTAAGTAATAAATAGACTGAAAAGTTGTGATTGGATGAGTTGATGACAGTTCCAAGGGAGATGAGATGATTAAAGAACAAAACAAAACAAAAAGAATAGGTGTATGGACAAAGTAAAAATGAGGAAGAGAAGAAAATTATGCAGAAGTTGAGGAAATCTAGATTTAAATTTCTTTTACTTTTATATTTTGCCTTTAATTGATTTTGCTTACTATTTCCTTTCTTTCTGCAGTCTGCATAACACTTCTTAGCTTGAAAGAAAACAGTGTGATAGGTATGTATGTATATCTAATTCTCATGTCAGCATTCCTGGCTTTATTGTTGCCTCAATGAAATAGAGAGCATTCACCCACATACCTAGCTAGTACTGACAATTGTGCAAACTCTTTGGAAAGCCCTGCTTTAACTAATGCAAGCTAAATATTAATGTTCATCACTTCATGTTTTATTTACCTGCTGACCATTCTGCAAACAGTCTTCTAAAAAGTTATTGACCATGCTGGCCCTGGGGTGTGGTGGGGAATTCTCCTCCATACAGGATATAGGTACCGGAGATTTTCTGTAGATAGAAATGTAGAAGTTAGGAACCTGAAGTAAGAAGCACTTTTTAAAAAAGTTTCTGCATTATGTTTATACACTGTACAGTAACTGTATAGTAACGGTATACAATCCAAGAATAGCCCAATGAATAATATATTCATAAATTCTAATCATTCTGTTTTTCCCTTCAATTTTTAGCTCTTTCATTGTTATTGGCTTTGAGAGCTCTAACTACTGTTCCTTTCAAACTGATCAGATAGACCCTCATTAACACCCTCACCTAAAAGACAGCCTTTTTGGTAGCTTTAATCTCAACTAGGAGCCTTGCACAACTATGAAGGCACCCATGCAAATTCCATCAAAACAAGGCGATGCTACACCTGGATCCTTTTTGTCACCAAGGTCACTGTCAGATTCCATTGAGCCCAAGAGACTGAGCTTCTCAATTTCTTCCAGACTTACCCATCCGATCAAAATGAACCTGGCACCAGTTAAATGCCTGCAGGTTACTAATACCAGAGATGTAACATTGAGGGCCAGAGGGATAAAGGATTATTTGCCCCCAATACAGCAAGAAAACCAGGAAGATATCCATCATCAGCTAGTGGGTCAGAGAACGCATTGCTTTCATATACACAACCAGCAAGATATGGCATCACATCTTCCACCCTCGGAGGAGCAGCTACATTAACTGTTCTACTTCCAAATGCAATAGTTAAGAGGCGTTTGAAATGTGGGGAACAGCCAAATCATCTAAGTTCATTAGAAAATAGGTGAATTTGCCTTCCTGCTATACAATACCCATTTCTTGTGTCGGTTCCATCCTTCAACACTAAGAATGGTATTAGACTCACTGTGAAGTGCCATTCTGGTCATTGATGATGGACCAGATGATCCCACCCTATCAGAAGGACTCAGGAATCAGAGATAGTTCTAGCAACTAAAGCTTTAATCATTAGCTACTTCGATTTGCTATTGTAATTGCTTGTTTTTTGGTGCCTCTTGATGGACAATGAAATGCACAAGGCCAGAATGGCTGGAAAGTAATAAAACCGCACAGGCAGATTCTCAGCTGCCATTTTCCCAAATCCCCAGTCCTTCTAAAGAGTCCGTCCCAGCTTTACTATCCTCTATGAAAAAAATTATACTTTAAAAATGCAACTCAGTTCTTAGAAGAATTTACTAGGAGAGGGAGCAAAATAAACAGATGTCAAAATGAACAAATAATTACTGACGTGGATTTTGTCCCCTGGCTTTGTGGCTGGGCGAATGGCTGCAGGCCACTTGTCACCTTGTTGACTAAATGGGAGTGCTTATTTGTGGTGTGGACTTTAGGGAGAAGCAGAAAGGTTTTGGAGTGGAGTTCAGGGAAAGGAGGGTCTCATGGAAAGGGTTTCCAGAGCCATAAAAAAATATTTTTCTCCCCTGCCTTTTGTTAAGTACCGCAAACTGCTGAGGTGGGCTGGTGAATACAGCACGCGTTCATTATGTTGTGAGGAAAATAAGAGGAGGAAGGTGTTATGGTTCTGACAGATGAAACTCTTCAAAAGAACTTTGAGGCATTGTTTACCCTAAAGAATATTTTATTTGAGTAGCATAATATCGGCACTGCATAATCGAAGCCAAAAACTGAATTCCCCTCCCCTGGGCACATCTTATCAAAGCACAATTCCCTCCTCCAATTAACCGTCATAAATCACATTCCCCAATTAGTTTGAAGCCTTCCTCTTCAGTTCTCCAGCCCACCAATTCTTTATCAGCTCTGGGCTTAATAACCTTGATTCTCACCCTAAGTTTAGTGTTATTATGTCTAGCTAGACCAGGGGTTCTCAACCTTGGCAACTTTAAGACTTGTGGACTTCACATGTCCACATGTCTTAAAGTTGCCAAGGTTGAGAACCCCTGAGCTAGACTCTCATTCACATCCCTCCTCGTCCCAGCATCATCTAACTCTAAAAGTGAAAGGGAAAAAGATGGCTACATTTCCATCTGTTGTCAATGCAAAACATCCGATGTTAGCAGCGTTGACAGAAGGTGTGTTGCTGCCTTATTTGAAAATAAATAATAAAGGTGGGGTACAAATAAATAACAAAGTCTGGCCATAATCTGGCTGACTACAGGTAGTCCTTGACTTACAACAGTTTGCCTAGTGACCATTTGAAGTTACAATGGCACTGAAAAAAAGTGACTTATGACCATTTTTCACACTTATGATCCTTGGTCACATGATTTACATTCAGATGTTTGGCAATCTACTCATATTTATGAGTGTCCTGGGATCATGCGATCACATTTTGCGACTTTCTGAAAAAACGAAGTCAATGTGGAAGCCCAATTTGCTTAACAGCTGCGTTATTAATTTAACAACTGCAGTGATTCACTTAACAACTGTGGTGAGAAGTCGTAAAATGGGGCAAAACCCGCTTAACAACTGTCTCACTTAGTAACATAAATTTTGGGCGTTAATTGTGATTGAAAGTGGAGAACTACCTATATTTGTTTAGTGTCTGCTTGCTGTTACGACGGGGCTGAAAAAAGTGAGTTATGCTCGGTCCTCAGCCTTACAATCACTGCAACATACCCACAGTCATATATATAATCGCAATTTGGACACTTCGACAACCGGCCATGCATTTACAATAGTTGCAGCATCCCAGAATCACGTGATCACTGCTTGTGACCTTCCCAGCCAGCTTCCCATAAGGAAACTCAAGGGGGGACTTGAGCAGGTTTTGCTTAACAACCAGACAATTCATTTGACCATGCGATTGGCGTAATGACTGTGGGAAAAAGGTCATAAAATGAGGCACAGTCACCTGATGACTTGTTAAGTAACAACTGCATCATTTAATGATGGAAGTCTGAGGGTTACCTGTATGCTCAAAACCTGTCAAGAAAATATCTTACTTTACGACAGTGGTTCTCAACCTTTTTCAGGTTGAGACCCCACTTGCGCCGCCCATGCGCGTCGCGACCCCGATGTGCGCGCGCGCGTGTGACAGGCCGATCCGCGCATGCACGGCGCGCGCAAAAAAAACCAAAATGGCGGACCGCGACGGGCTGATCCAAGCATGCGCGACGCGACGAAAAAACAAAAACAAAAAAAACCCCAAAAAAATGGCGGACCGCGACGGGCCAATCCACGCATGTGCGGCGCACGACGGCCCGAACCACGCATGCGCGGCGCGCGCACGACGAAGGAAAAAAAAGAAAAAAATGGCGGACCGCGGTGTCCGGCAACCCCTGCGGAACGGTCGTTCGACTCCAAATGGGGTCGCGACCCATAGGTTGAGAACCGCTCCTTTACGAAGTTTCTTCCAGGATCCTAACTGTGCTCCTCCTTATTTTTTGTTTCTTCAAGAAGACTTTGTTTATATGAGCAACGCTGGTGCTTTCAGTTGCTCTCTTCCAGCCCAGGTTGCTTTGAAAAGTTTACTGAGCTTACTTGAAAGATACTGAATGGATCTACACAGACATAGAGTACACAGAGAAGGTGCCACTTGCATTGCATTCCTCAACTAGGTAGTTACGCCTCTCATAATGTTGAAAACATTCAATCGGAATAGAGCTGGAAGGACCTTTGAGGTGTTCTAGACCAGGGGTAGGCAACCTTGGCTCTTGCTGGCTCAGGGATTCTGGGAGTTGAAGTCCACGAGTCATAAAAGAGCCAAGGTTGCCTACCCCTGTTCTAGACCAACCCCCTTCTCAGGCAGGAGACGCTATATCATTTCAGACAAGCTACTGTCCAATCTCTTCTTAAAAACCTCCAGTGATGAAGCATCTACAACTGCTCATGGAAAGATGTTCCCCTGGTTAATTGCACACTGGAATTCACATACTGGAATCAGAACAAGCAACAGTGACACGAAACCCAAACTGCTTACTATTTTCATGGGAGGCCACAAGGGAAGTGGGAAAAACTTCCCTGGAATAAGGCAGTATCAAACAAATTTTGTCATGTTAAAAGAGAAAACTATATGGATATGTCCCTGAAGCCACCCGGAGTTGAATGTAACTCAAAAGAGTTTACTACACCTATCCAATCACAAAGAGATTGGGAAATAAATAAAAAAGCACTATTTTCATTACATCCACATTCTAGTATCTTATCTGATACCTTTGTATCTCCAAATTGGGTGGTGTAATAAGTTATGTATGGATGTGAATATGTGTATATTTGACTCCAACATTTATGTTGCTAAGCAAGACAGTTAAGTAAGTTTTCCCCATTTCGCAACCTTTCCTGCCAACAATTGTTAAGTGAATCAGTGCAGTTATTAAGTTAGTGAATCTGGCTTCCCCATTAACTCTGCTTCTCAGGTTGCAAAAGGTGACCACATGACCCTGGGATACTGCAACTGTCATAAATACAAGCCAGTAATCAAGTGTCTGAATTTTGATCCTATGACTAAGGAGATGCTGCAACGGTTGCAAGTGTGAAAAACGGTCACAGGCCTCTGTTTTCAGTGTCAATGGCTAACAAATTGGAGGCGGGGTGGGGGTGGATGGGGAAGTAACTGCATTTCTCAACTCTCTTTTTTGTTGTCCTCTGACCTTGAATATTGACAGCTCTTTCCCACTGCATTAAATGTGGAAACTAGAGTATAGGTTCCTAAAGTAAACAAATCACATTTTCAAAGAAATGACACAGAAGTCTTTCTCAAACACAGCCCTGCCCACAAGTTTGACAGTTCCTGGCCATTACTCATGTCACTCTTGACCTTCAAAAAGCCTTGTACGGTCCTGTAACAGAAATCCTGAGAATGTAGTAAGCACAAAAGGAATAACCAGTTTATGAATACATAAGGAGGCTAGGCTCCTGACACAGAGAAAATAGACAAAAATCTTCAAGGAAATTATTGGTCCCATGAGAAATATTGAGCCAGTGTTAAGTGTGTGGGTAACAGGGACTGGTTGGTTATAATAGCAGCGAAGAGTTCTGTGGACGCCACTTGCAATTGGCTAGCTTCTCAAGCTACTAAGAAGTGAATTTGGAACTCTTTGCTCCTTTCTTAATACAATGAACTGGAGACAACTAATGGAGCTAAATGGTTGAGGAGTCAGGAAAGATAGAGTATATGGTTAAGCTACAAATGCACTTGTGAAAGAGGTGACTTTCAAAAGGGGAGTGGACAAACTCATGAAGAATCTGGCTTCACCATTACGACAACAGGATCTAGCAGTGGTCTTCTTAGATTTCTTGTACAAACACCATTTTATCACATTCAGGTAGGTTGAAGAAGCTGATATTAGTCAGGCTATTGCTGGGGTTCTCATATACTCACAAACCAATTGGAACATTATCCCACAATCTTTCTGCTTCTAGTATATCCATTGTACAAGGACTGCCATCATTTTTCAGGAGAGTAGTTGATTCCTCAACCAAAGGTTCCAGTGCCCTCCTTGCTTTCTGAATTAGTTTTTCTGTGTCATCTAAAATAATTATAAATGTCACAATTAAAAAATGTCACATATCATGGCTGATACATATTGCATATTATTTCAAATAAATACGAGTGTCTAAAGCAGGTTTAGGAGCCCTCGGGGAACAGTGGTTAGAATACAGTATTTCTGGCTAATTCTGCCCATAGCCTGGAGTTTGATCCTGATGGTGCTCAAGGTTGACTTAGCCTTCCATCCTTCCAAAATCGCTAAAATGAGGACCCAGATTGTTGGGGGCAATATGCTGACATTGTAAACTATCCAGAGAGTGCTGTAAAGCACTGTGGGGCAGTATATAAGTGCTATTGCTATAATCAGCCTTGGCAATTTTTAGACCAGTGGATTTCAGCTCCCAGAAATCCCTAATCAGGCCCAGCCCAAGAAGAATTCTAGGAGTTGAAATCAACAATTGCACTTTATTTATTAAACTACTGCTAAATAAACCATGCTTCTTCACAGTATCTAAACCCACTATTATGCCACATTCCCAAAAGTTGACAAAATCTGACACCAAAATAAATGCTATTATATGTTACCTATAAGTGGATCCTTTTGCTCTCTTAAGCCCTGTAGTAGAAAACAGGCACTTGGACAACCTTTTTGGCAATTTGTTTGAGTATCACACTCGTGCTTCAGGCTCCCCACATCATTATGTCTTAAGCACTCAGGAGAGTTTAATCTATTAAGATTTTGAAACTCCATCAGCTCATTATTTTGCAAAGACAGATGCTCACTTTCCAGATGTGAGGTCTGTGTAGAATTTTCATTACTTGAATCCAATAAGAGATTATGATTCTTCAGCCAGATGGGATATTTGGATTCAGGAATACTACTTATGTCTGAAATGCTCAACTCAGTTTTATGGTTTGTTAGCCATCTTGGATAATTCTTATGAAACACAGTCTCTCGGTTGGCAAGCTGATCATTCCCAGGTAACAAAGAATCATGTCTGTGAAATTTATATTGTGCACCCTTTTTTCTGCTAGCTTCACGGTATGAGGAGGGAAGCAAGGAATTTTTCAAAGAATCTTCTTTTTCTTTATTATTGGAGGACGAAGTCCAGTGATGAGAACAAGAAGCAGATGTTCTCCATGACCTCCTGTTCACATTACCTCTCTGAGCTAATGACCTAGAAATCTTGAAAGAGAGGGGACCATCTGCAGGAAATGCTAAAAGATCATCTGTAGTCAGACTGACTATATCTGGCTCATAAACAATTCTTTTTCTCAGACGTGTATGCTGCTTGACATTTTCTAAAACAAGAAGAGACATAATTTGACTTAAACTACAGGTTCCAAGCAAGGAAATATTTCAAAAGGTACTTGCAATCATTCTTGTCAGCCAGCCAACAGAACATTTTATGCCAGTGATGGCGAACCTTTTAGAAAGCGAGCGCCCAAAAACCGCCCATCGCCCCCTCTCCGCCTGCTCAGATCATGGATGATATCAAATGATGGTCTGGGCACCACATTCTTTAAAGTCTGACATTTTGAAGATTTTAGTTATTTCAAATTAAAATTTCATAGGACAATGCTGAAATCTTGGGAGATTTGCTGCTAACTGAAGCCCTACATTTTCTTGAAAGACATACACTTTTTGTCAAATACTTCTACCTTTCCTACCTGAATGCAAATACACTATTTTCACTGTTTCATCACGTAAGTATAACATAACATAAATGTGAAAAGACAAAATAATACCACAAATTAGTGTCCAACATTTCAAGTTATATTACTGGTTAGATGACTTTGAGACAGTGGCTAATTCTTAGCCCAACCACTCTCATGGGGTTGTTTCTTGCGGAAAAAAGAAGCTGAGGCATAATGTACATTACTTTCATGTCTACAAAACATAGGCAATATATGAATGTAATAATCACTAACAATAAAAATATGAATTGATCCTCATTATATCAGCTACATGGGTTAGCTTTTAGTTATAATTTCCATAGAACGTATCACCAACCCATATTAAAAAACACAAATGCACTACAAAATAAAGAATCCAAATAAATTTAGATACTTTTACAAAATCAAGCCGATGAAGAAGATGAAGAAGAGGAGGAGGATGCGGAAGAAGAGGAAATCATCAACTACATGGCTTAGCTTTCACTTATATTCTCTATGAACTGTATCACCAATTCATATTAAAAGAACCACAAATATACATAACAAAGGGAATACAAATAACACCAAAATTGTTTAAGGAACATAAGAAATTGTGTGAGTTGGATATAGGGAGATGGATAACATAAAAATTTAATAAATAAATGTAATAAATAAATGAATAAATAAGAAATACATGTTAGCTTGACATTTGGATGCTATTTTCTTTTTTCTTTTTCAAATTTTATTTATGATACAGTTAAAAACAAACAAACATTGGATTTGACGTGGCATTCCAGTATATACATTCTTACATTTGGATGCTATTTTCAAAGTGACCTCTAGTACAGGTAAAGATTCCTCCCCACATACTTTACTGAAAAGGAAAACACACACACACATACCACATTTGGGCTCAAAATCATCTTTTGAAGATTTGAAGTTTTCAGGAGCCCTTGGAAGAATTTCAATTTTTCCAGGTCTGACGTCAGGCGATGAAAGACTGAGATTGAAATCCTTAATATAGGCCTCTAAAGCTTGAGAGGCAGAACTATACAGTTTGTCCTTGTATTGGACTGAACTGTGACTCAAGGAGACATGGTCACTCTGAAAGTTACCACTTGCTAGAAGAGACGACACAGTTGTTTCTGGAGAACAGATGTTACTTTTTTTAACCAAACAGGACATTACTTTTCACTCAGGGGCCTTCTGCAACTTCTCCTGAAGCTTTCAAGAACTGTCATTAAGCAAGAAAATAGAGATTTTGAGAGTCACTCTGAGACACAGTAATATATTTTCAAATCTGCCATGATTTTCACATTTAACACTCCCCCCAAAGAGAAGGTATTTTGTTTAAATTATTTCATTTATAGTTTATATTGACTGTAGTAGTTTTATAGTGCTGTAGATATCCTGTACAGTTAATGACAGAAAACCAGAATAATATTTTTGCTAAATTGGACAGCAAAAAGTATTTTCTTGTAAAATTAAATCATAGTCCTGAGTTAGAAATTAAACTATAGTTAGATACACCTATTTTGTCCCATGGTGCTCACTGGCTTGTGAGAATTATGATAGATTACAGATTTCTTTTAAAAAAAATCAAGAAGATGCTATGCTGATTTGATACTCAACATTTTAGAAGAGACGACACAGTTGTTTCTGGAGAACAGATGTTACTTTTTTTAACCAAACAGGACATTACTTTTCACTCAGGGGCCTTCTGCAACTTCTCCTGAAGCTTTCAAGAACTGTCATTAAGCAAGAAAATAGAGATTTTGAGAGTCACTCTGAGACACAGTAATATATTTTCAAATCTGCCATGATTTTCACATTTAACACTCCCCCCAAAGAGAAGGTATTTTGTTTAAATTATTTCATTTATAGTTTATATTGACTGTAGTAGTTTTATAGTGCTGTAGATATCCTGTACAGTTAATGACAGAAAACCAGAATAATATTTTTGCTAAATTGGACAGCAAAAAGTATTTTCTTGTAAAATTAAATCATAGTCCTGAGTTAGAAATTAAACTATAGTTAGATACACCTATTTTGTCCCATGGTGCTCACTGGCTTGTGAGAATTATGATAGATTACAGATTTCTTTTAAAAAAAATCAAGAAGATGCTATGCTGATTTGATACTCAACATTTTATAAGAAGAGGAATATATAGTGAATGAAGCAGAGGAAGAACAATTTGCAGCAATTCACTGTTGGCTGTTCTAAGTATGGAAAGTTTGCTACTTTAGCATTTTGTATTTATCCAGGCAATATGGCTTGCAAAATATAATATATGGCTTACTATATTGTGTGAACCCTGTCAATTGTGATTTATTTCATAAAGCAGCTATAATTAACACCTCAAACCAGTCATCTCTTATTATTGTTCACTGAACTATCAGCCAGATAGACTGGTTTTGACATTTTTATCCACCTGAATTCTTCCCCAAGACCTGAGATAGTTGTTTGTTGTTTGATGGTGTTAAAAATATTATCACAGGATGTAAGTTGTTCCAAGTAAAGCTGCCTCTTGCAATTGACTGATGGGGATTTTGTGAATGCAGATGATGTTCAAGAGGTGCTGCAAATATTTTGAGATTGCACCCAAGGCATCTATTATTATTGGTACCATCTTTGCTTTTTTGGTCCTATTTTAAATTATTTCAATTAACACCATTAATAATAATCCAAATTATTATTTAAAATAAATTTAATTAATTAAATTGATAATTAAAAATATCATTATGGTTGGTTGCATAATTAGCCAAATGTTTAGACCGGATTTGGTATTTTTATCCAGCGATCAAGTCCTTTCCAGGGACCTTGGATAGGCAGATGCTGTTGTTTGATAATGTTAAAGGTACTGCTATTAATGCCAATAATGTTCAAGTGGTGCTCCAGTTGTTTTCAGAATGCATCCATGGCACTTATTAAAATAAAAACATTATGGACTACCAGATTCTGTAACAACTTTGTTCCCTATGCCATCCCAAAATTCATTTTTCTTGCATGTACATGTATACATTCGAAATAGATTGTGTTGTTTCCGTGTCATAGAATATATGTGGGTATATGCAATTTTTTTCTTTTTTTTGGTCATATTTATGTAGTGTATATTGGAGGTGGTGATCCTTTCAGAGCTATATGTAACAAAATTTCATTTTAATGTATGCCGATTAGTGTACATTTAAAGTGACAATAAAATTATTCTATTCTATTCTGTTCTATTCTTATGGTTCATCACACAATCAGCCACATGTTTGGACTGAATTTGGCATTTTCTTCCACCTATCAAGTCCTTCCCAGATGTTGATATTTGATGGTGTTAGAGATATAGTGGCAGGATGTCAGCTGTTCCAAGCAAAGCTGCCTTTTGCAATTGTAAGTAAATCTCACAACAGTCCAATATTATGCAGGTCTGTACATCCATCAAATTCAACTGCTGAATCAAATCCTGAACAAGAATCCTTGAGATAATAGACTTACCCAACTGTTCATAGTCAATTATATGTTTCTTACATGCTCCTAAGATTAACTCCATGCTTAAACCATCAATTTAGTTCCCTTTACGAGAAAATAACCTAAAACCGTAACCCTATGCAGGGGTGCCTGGGCTACTAGATCCAGAAGCCACATGAAGATATATCTCAGAACATATACAGAGGGTTTTTTAGTCTCACAAGCTTTGCTGTTTTTAGATCTGAGAGGGATTTTTAGCAGTTTCAGAGCTGAGCCTAATTCTGTCAGGGATCCTCCGGCCGCGTAAAAAAAATAAAAATAAAAATACAACCACTCTCCCCCTTGACCTGACCTGCATCACCGGCGGAACTTCCTCCGTCTCCCGCCCGCCGGTTTTGAAAACGCATCACCTCCCACCTATGCCAATGGCGCCGGCTGGACTCGAACACGCATGCTCCGTGCCTGCCGCGCGTTCATTGGCTCACGCGAGGCAGCGAAGAGCCCGGAACCACAATTCCCAGGAGGCATCGGGGCCGAAGGCATCACAATGCCGGCCAGCCACACCGCCCTCTCCTGCTGCGATTTCGCAGTTACAGCTGGCAGCCGGGGAGGCGGAGGCGGCGAAGGATGCTCGGAGGTGAGGGCGGGTGCCATGGGCATTGTAGTTATGTCCGGGTATGGGACTTTAATGCCAGGAGCGGGTTGCCTTCAATCCTTTTCGTCCAAGCCAAGCGGGGACCTTGAGAGACTGGGAGGATCACAGCTGCCCGGCACATCTGGAAGGCAGCAGCGTCAAGAAACTCGCGCAAGACAGTTTGCACTTCTTTCAAAGAAATAAAATTGCCAGCACGGTTTGATGGCAGTTTGTCCTGGAAAAAAAACATTTGATGGCAGTTTGTCCTGGAAAACCCTTTCCCTGATCTCAGGTATTCTTAGAGGTTGATGGCACAGTCTTAGGGCTTCCTGGTGGTCTCCCATCTATTCTGACCCTACTCAAGTATTAGTAGGTGCTGCTTTTAAAAAAAAAAAACTGAGCTGGGGTTTAAGAAAATCCCAGGAGCCTGGACTGGAGGATCAAAGGAACTTTCTGGGAGAAGTCAATAGCAAACCACTTCATGCTGCGGTCAAGAAAACAATATAACAGTGGTGGCGAATCTATGGTACACGTGCCAGAAGTGACACTCAGAGCCCTCTCTGTGGGCACGCACACCATGCCCCAGAGATGGCAACCATCCCTCTTCAAGCAGCCGCCCGCTAACTCGCTGAGGTCCCACGTGGCCAGATGCATCCCAGCACGGCTTGTTTCCCTCCCCCCCAGTCCTGTCCTGTCCCTCCTGGCCTCGCGTGCTCTCTTTTTCCAAGGCACAACCCTCTGCATCACAACCTCAACTGTCGGCCGGCCGTCAAGCTTAGAGGCGGCTTCTCTGAACTGCTGGCAGTGGGCTGCGAAGCCCCAGAGTGTGCCAGTCGAGGGGCTGGCAGGCTGTGGCTGCTGATGGACACCATCAGCCCCCATGCGCTCACTGGCCTCTGTGTGCGGGGGCTGATGGTGTCAGGCAGCAGCCACCCTGGCCCCTGCCTCGCCTTGCTCCATAGCAATGGCATCCCCACCCTGCCTCCCCTCCCCTCACCCCGCAGGACGAGCCTCCTGCCCACCATCCCACCCACCAGTGACCCCTCAGCCACGCCCACCCAGTGGGCCATGCTCACCTGGCACCTAGCGATAAATAAGTGGGTTTGGGGTTGCAGTTTGGGCACTCGGTCTCTAAAAGGTTTGCCATCACTGCAATATAATTTAGGACTCAGGAGGGAACTAATCTTTCAAGGGATTGTTACAGCTTGACTCACCGAGATATTCACAGATTTCAAAGCCAACAGAGATTTGAAATACTCTAAATTACAAGCATTTCCTGAAAGTAGGATACAATCATGTGGAAACATGATAAAAATATTAGGAAGTAATTTTTGGATGAGTTTGCAATAGTCCCCAAACTGGCATACTTCAGCTGTGTTGAGTCTACAACTGGCAGAATTCTCAGACTGGTCAACTTGATTAGAGAATTCTGGGAACTGCTGCCCCAGTTCCGTCTAGACTCTAGAGGGCATCAAGCTGGAGAAGCCTATCCTGGTTCAACATTTGTGTGTGTGTGTGTGTGTGTGTGTGTGTGTGTGTGCGCGCATGCTATTGTACACTTTTGCTTAAATACTTTGAACAGAAGTCCTTTGAAGGAACAGAGGAGAGAAAATCTCTTATTTTTCTCTTGCTGTTGGGATATCCCATGCCATTGATATACGCATTGCTTTGATATCTTCCCAGTTAGATGGATTACATGAAAAATGCTGAAGACGTCTCCTCAAAAGTTTTTTTCTATCTCCATGATACAGAAGGATGGAAAGTGGTAAAATCTACAGTAAGAAAATGATCTGTTTGTCTTATTTGAACTAGTTGTCCCTTGCAAATAAAATAAAAAAGAGGTTAGAGCACAGAAATATCCTCCTAGGCAGGATGTCCCAAAGGTGCTTCTTCAAAAGGCAACTGGACTTGATTTTCCTTGAAGACATTTCACTTCTCATCCAAGAAGCTTCTTCAGTTCTCATCCAAGAACTTTCTTTGGTTTCTTCAGTTTTTCAGAACTGAGGAAGCTTCTTGGATGAGAAGTGAAATATCTTCAAGGAAAAACAAAGTCCAGGTGCCTTTTGAAAAAGCACCTTTGGGACAACCATGACCTGGATGACTGAGAATCTTCATAGACACTCCTAGGCAGGGTGATACATAGTTAATTATAAGAAAATACAGAAAGCTTTGTTCAATAAATTATTGGGGCAAACAGGCAATTGAAATTAAGGCACTTAGATTTGTAATTCGGTTTCTGAAATAACATTGATTCTTTTTATTCAGCATATGTATTTATTTAGGAATAAGCTTCCCTGCAGTGTATGCAGTTTTGTTAATAGGAATAAAATAATATTTTATGCAGTTAAAATTATATGGATATTGCAGACAGACAGATGGTTAATTCCTGTTCTCTTTCTTCTCTATTTGAGAAACATATGGATATCCTGGCCAAACCTTCAACAGAATTCCCAGGAGTCCTGTAAGTATCAGTTTTGCTTTTGGTTACCCACCAGAGCTACAGAAAAGCAGCATCAGCAAGCAGGAAACGCTGAAAGAGGTTTCTCCATTCTAAGAACAGCAAAAGAAGGCTGCATTAACAACCAGACACAGAATAATAATAGGATTCCACGTGTTGTAATCAAGGAGTCCTGGTTTGACATATTCGTTAGTTGAGGCGTCAAATATCTCATGAAACTAAGTACAGATAGTCTTTGATTTATGACCACAATTGAGTCCCAGATTTCTATTGCTAAGCAAGACAGTTGTTAATGTTGCAAGATCTAATTTGGGTCGGTCACTGGGACCAAAGGTTTAGTCTTCTGAGCTTTTGGACTCATGCTGGAGCCCATCCTCAGGGAATTTCTCTCTAGCAGAATGTATGCTTTAGACCAGGGGTAGGCAACCTTGGCTCCTTTATGACTCGTGGACTTCAACTCCCAGAGGAGTTGGCTCAGGAATTCTGGGAGTTGAAGTCCACGAGTCATAAAAGAGCCAAGGTTGCCTACCCCTATTCTATCCGTCGGATTTATGTGGTGCCCTCCTATTGGTTGATTGGTATGTTGATGGCCGGTGATTGGAGTACATAGTTTCAGAACTGAAGAAGCTTCTTGGAGGAGAAGCAAAATGTCTTCAAGAAAAACAAAAAAAAGTCCAGTTCCCTCGTGAAAAAGCATCTTTGAAAAAAGTAGTTTGCATTTCTTGTATCAGATGAGGAGAGCACATCTTTCTCCTTCTGTCCTGGCCACTTTTTACAGAAGCATGATTGAGAACGTTTTAACAAACTGCATCACTGTTTGGTTTGGTGGTGCCTCAGACAGAAAGTCCATACAGAGAGTAGTAAGGACAGCCAAGAAGATCATAGGGAGTTCACTTCCCATTATTCAGGATACTGCTTTAAGCAGTACTTAGAGCAGTACTTAAAGCAGTACTTAGCACCCGGAAGCTCCAACTGGCTCAGAATGCGGCGGCGCGGGTAGTGACGGGAGCGTCGTGGCGCTCCCACGTAACACCGCTCCTGCGCGAGCTGCACTGGTTGCCGGTGGTCTTTCAGGTGCGGTTCAAGGTGCTAGTGACCACCTTTAAAGCGCTCCATGGCATCGGACCCGGATACTTACAGGACCGCCTACTGCCAGCAAATACCTCCCGCCGTCTGGTACGCTCCCACAGAGAGGGCCTCCTCAGGGAACCGTCGGCCAGACAATGCCGGCTGGTGGCCACCAGGGGGAGAGCCTTCTCTGTGGGAGCTCCCACGTTATGGAACGAGCTCCCCCCCCCCGAACTCCGTACAATGACAGATTTACGCACCTTCCGTCAGGAACTAAAAACGTTCCTTTTTCGACAGGCCGGCCTGGCATAGAAGCTTTGGTTCCAGTAGGGTTAGAATGTTTTAGGGGGATTGAGTAAATTTTTAATGATTTGTAAGTGTTGGGTTTTAATGGGGATTTTACGGCCAAATTATTTAATTCATTTTTAATTATTTTAAATTATGTATATTTATATGTTTTTAAATTTTAGGCTGTACACCGCCCCGAGTCCTTTGGGAGAGGGGCGGTATAGAAATTTGATTATAAATAAATAAATAAATAAAAAATAATTGAGACCATAATTATGGTCATAAGTTGTGATTCTAAGTTGAGGCTCACGTAAATGAAAGTAATCTTCTGACCTTTTCTGTGATGGTCACTAAGCAAACGCTACAATCACTAAGCAAATACAGTGGGCTTTAAGCAGATACTGCAGTGAATCCATTCATTTGAATGAGGTTTTTGTTTGTTTGCCAGAAATGGCAAAAAATAATAATAATCATGAATTGTGGTCACATGACTGTGGAACACTGTAACAAGCCATAAAGCTCACCCACCCAAAATTTAATCACATGACTAGCTGCAGTGATTCACTTAACAACCATGGCAAGAAAGGTTGTAAAATGGACCAAAACTCACTTAAGAACTGTCTTGCTTAGCGACAGAAATTTGGGATTGAATTGTCGTTAAGTCGAGGGCTACATGTAAGGGCTAATATTTTGGAGCTGGTATATTTAGCTTCCTTCTTTTTGGTGTCCAGGAAAGAAAAGATTGGTTGTGGGAAGAAGAAAAAATACAACAATGCTGCTTTCCATCATTTGTCCTATTTAGACTTAGAAAAGAGTTGTTCTTTCTTTCCACCCTCAAAAAAAATTCTTTTTCTTTTTTTTTTTAAATAAACTTTATTAAATATATACAAACTTTAAAAGTACAAATGTACAATACATAAAACAAAGACATAAAGTATAGATTAATTATAGTTGTATCTTAAGTTGATATCTATAGTTATGTACAAACAACATTTAACAGTAATATCAACTATTTAGTTGATTCTTATTTATGTGCAGTCTATACAAGGTATAGAATAATTGTGTCTTATAAACTGAATAGATATACATAGTTAATGTATATATATATATAGATATATACAATTTAACAAATATACACATCATATATTTTATTCTGTCTTTAATTATCTAAGGTAGATTATCACATATTTCGGTTTAGGTGATATGTCATAATTTTCGGAATTCTTATCAAAATATGTCGATAGGAGTTTTTAAATATATTTAGGTCAGAGGATGAATAAGATTGTCATCTATATGCTATTTATTAGTATTGCATTTTATTTATATTTTTTTGGAACCCTAAAAAATTCTTTTTCCTTGTTCTTTTCTTCTTGGTAACAAGTACAGAACTCAAGTCCTTGAGAAGGACTTGATAGAGGGACAAAAAAATGCCAAAAGCGATCTAAAACAGGGGTTCCCCAACCCCTGGGCTGCGGTCCACTACTGGGGCTGTGACCCGCTCAGAACCACGCTGCAAAGATGAGCATCCTTGCACGTCCAGCTCTACAGATAGTCCTTGACTTACAACAGTTCATTTAGTGCAGCAGTTCTCAACCTTTTCCGGGGCTTGACCCTGGCCCGCATCGCACATGCGCGGCGCGACGGGGCGCATCGCGATAGGGAAAAAATGGCCGACCCAAAAAAAATGGTGGGCCCGCACTGCGCATGCGCGACGCGACGGCCCACATTGCGACAGGGGGAAAAAATGGCCGACCCAAAAAAAAATGGCCGACCAAAAAAAAAATGGTGGACTGCGGTGCTTGGCGACCCCCGTGAAATGGTCGTTCGACCCCAAATGGGGTTGTGACCCACAGGTTGAGAACCGCTGATTTAGTGATTGTTCAAAGTTACTATGGCAGCGAAAGCAGTGATTTTTCACACTTAATGACTGTTGCAGCATTCCCATGGTCACGTGATCAAAATTCAGATGCTTTGCAAGTGGTTCCTATTTTATGACAGTTGCAGTGTCCCAGGGTCATGTGATCACCTTTTTCAAGCAAAGTCAATGGGGAATCCAGATTCACTTAACAACCATGTTACCAACTTAACACATGCAACGAGTCACTTAACAACTGTGGCAAGACAAATCGTAAAGTGGGGCAAACGCACTTAACAAATGTTACACTTGGCAACATAGATTTTGGGCTCAGTTGTGGTCATAACTTGAGGACTACCTGTACTTGCGAGGGCAGTGGGTGAGCGCGTGCGCAAAGCTCCATTTGTGTGAGCGGCGGACTTGTGGGCCTGCTGCTCGTGCAAATGGAACTGCATGCACTCGCTTGCCCACTACTTTTGTGTAACCATTCCCTCTCCCTCCCTCTCACCTGCGGTCCCAAAGCCGAAAAGGTTGGGGATCGCTGGTTTAAAGCATCTGACTGACTGTGCAATCAACCACAAAATAATACATTTATTTATCAAGTGCATACTCCTCCCAACTCTTAGCAACCCTCAGTCTAACAGAAGGAGTATACAAAATCCCCAAAACATTTTCTTCCCCACTACAATTTATCCCTATATTTAGAAAGACTTTTCCTCATAGATGCATTGCAATCCTCACCGGTTCAATTAACACTGAAATATTTGTTTCCAGATACCGGACTGAAGTGTCTCTGGAGATATCCTCTGACAAATTATTCCCCTTTGTTTACCTGCCTGAGTATCGCAGCAAATGGGACAAATCGTTGCAGTCGTATAAACTTGTAGAAACAATTGACCAGGTGATTCAGTGAGATAAGGAAGGGCAGCTGCATGCTGCAATTTAGCTGTATGTCTTTTTCATAGAATAGCTGTTTCTAGGAGAACATAACACACACCAATTAGCAGACTTTGACTGGGGTGTTATTTGAGGATATAGATCAGGGGTGGGGAAATCTGGTCCCTTTATGGCTTGTGAACTTCAACTCCCAAAATTCCTGAGCCACCACTTTATCCTACAGTGCTTATTGTTCTTGCACAGACTTCAACTGTGAACTTCAACTCCCAGAATTCCTGAACCAGTATGGCTGGCTCAGGAATTCTGGGAGTTGAAGTCCACAAGTCATAAAAGTCATAAAAGATATCCTTTATTGTCTGGAAAACTAGGAAAAGGTTCACTCTATGCCAGTGATGGCGAACCTTTTAGAGGTTAATTGAATGGCTGTTTCATTAAAATCATGTTACATGAAAAATTTGCCTAGGTTCGCACAATATGCAGAGTCTGTTTAAATCTAGTATCTGCATAGACCTACCACTATGATCCTGCTCCTTCTCCATTTGGGGAGTATGGTGCACTGTTTTCCAACCCTGGCAATTTAAGATGTGTGGACTTCCAACTTCCAGAATTTCCCAGCCAGCATATTAGCTGGGGAACTCTGAGAGTTGAAGTTCACACATTTTAAATTTGCCAGTGTTTAAAAATGTTGGTATAATGAGGGACAGAATACAGAATAAGAATTGGAAGAGACCTTGGAGGTCTTCTAGTCCACCACTTGTTCAAGCAGAAGACTCTATATCAGAGGTCTTCAAACTTGGCCCTTTTATGACTTGTGGACTTCAACTCCCAGAATTCCTCAGCCAGCTTGCCTAGCTGAGGAATTCTGGGAGTTGAAGTCCAGAAGTCATAAAAGGGCCTAGTTTGAAGACCCCTGCTCTATACAATTTCAGCCAAATGGCTGTCCAGTCTCTTCTTGAAAGTCTTCAATGATGAAGCGCCCGCAACTTATGTAGGGAAGCTATTCCACTGGTTAATTGTTCTCGCTGTTAGGAAACCTAGCTGATTTGTTACTTTATGCTTTAGTGTTTTATGTAAATACCCATGTAAATATGGATTAATTCAATAATCAAGTTAGACATGTGTGCACATAGCTAATGGGTTTGGTCCAAAGACAGAATTGTTTCTAAAAATACAAGAAAAGTTCTTTCAACGAATTATGGAAACCTTTGCTAAAAGAACCAACCATATCTAAAAACAGAGCTCTGGCACTCAGCTATTCTACTTTAGGGCCATCTAATATTTGGCATCATTAAACAGTATTTGTTTTCTGCATAACAGATTTGCTGATTAGTGACAAACAGGATGTAGAAATGTAAAGTGTAAATTTATAGCAGGACATATTCTTTAAAGGCACATAAAGAATATTTCTTCTCTGAAAATTATATGTAGTGCCTTAGTTTATTCAGTGAAGAATTACAGTGAATAGCGTTTAAGTCACTCCCTGGTAGATCATACATAAAAATGGCTTTACAAGCCTAGTTTTTAAGTAAGGTCCACTGATGGGCAATAAAAAATATCTCAGGCTAAAAAAAATGGATAGTTTGATTTATACTTTTTTCCCTAAGCTGACAGCCTACCTATTTTAATTTGCCAGGCAGGATTTTCATTTGTGGACATTTTTTTAAATTAAATCATAGGACACTTTCATTTATCGCAGTATTACCCACAGTTACGGCTTTGGAATGGTTTCGCCAAGAGATTTTGTCTACATGCTGCATGTAAAAACCTATGATGGAAATTTAATGACAACAAACTGTAAGTAATTGTTTACTAGGAGAAGATAAAAATTACGGTATTTAAGTGATAAATGTGTGTGCAGGTACAAATATTCAGGAAAGAGAAGATCTATGCAATGAGTTTAACAACTATAGGAGAAGAACAGGCAGAATTGGGGGACAGAGTTAAGTGAGTCATCAGCCTAGAGTTGTTACGTTCCCACAAATGGTCGAAGTCCATCCCCTCTTGAATTCTGTTGACCCTTATCTACTGCCAGTTTAGCACTGAACAGTAGTTGACTAGATTCTTGTGTATAGGCATGAGCAATAAATCCTTTTGACTGCAACTTAAAGGTATGGCCCCGATTCTTTGTACCCGAAAACAACTCTTAATTCCTTTGTCCCAGTAAAACAACGTCCCTTCAAACTTATATCTCTAATTCTTGCTAGTGGACTGCAGTTGATAGTGATTTGAGTGGCAAGTCCCTCAATTTTGCTGTTTTTTATTACTTTGGTGAGATTGATGGTGCTTTAAGTGATAAACTGGGTACCCTAAGTCTTATGGAACAGCTCCACTTCCCCAGTGTTTCAAGATTCTAAAGTAGTGTTTCTCAACCTTAGCAACTTGAAAATATGTGGACTTCAATTCCCAGAATTCCCCAACTAGAATTCTGGAAGTTAAAATCCACACATCTTAAACTTGTGCTAAGGCTGAGAAACACTGTTCTGAATGGTAAATTCTTTAAGAAGTCAATTTCACCTTTTAATTCAGCGGTGTTAAACTCACCATGTCATGTGACATATCACAACTTTTTTCCCATTGCCAGAGCTGGAGTGAGCGCAGTTTCAGCATGAGGCATCCGGCCCTTGAGCCAGCAGTTTGACACCCATGTTTTAATTTGTTCCATTTATTCAGAAAGTAGTTTCTGAGGACTCATGGGGTATAAGGTTTCTACCACAGACCAGGGGTGTCCAATCCTGGCAACTTTTAAGACTTGCGGACTTCAACTTCCAGAATTCCCCAGCCAGCCATGTCTGAAAGTTGCCAAGGTTGGACACCCCTGATGCAGACCATGTCATCACCCTATCTTTTATGTCAGAGTTTATCAGAGGGACTGTCAGGTGGGGTTTACAATAACTCGCTACTGCCAACTCGCCATGGCACAAGAGTTACACTAATATTGAAGAAATAGTCTAATAGAAACATTTAAGAATTTTCACCACAGTTGTTTTTGCTTGGCATCATAAAAGACTGTACCACCATAGAGACTAAGTTGATTTTGAACTTGATTACTGCAGCAAGATTACTGGTGGGACAATATTGGAAGACGTCTGAATTATCATCTATTGAAGAGTGGACATTAAAAGTTATAAATATGGCAGAAATGGCCAAGATATCCGCATATCTGAAGGATCACTCAAATGAAAAATTTATGATGGATTGGAAAAAATGGATAGATTATATACAAGCGAAATATCAACTGAAGAAATTATATTTAGCATATAGTTAAATATTTATATGTTGGATTTATATAATAAGTAGTTTAGTGGGTTTTCTTGTGTTTTTACCCTGTATTCACTTTGGGAAGTCGGGGAGGGGGGGGGTGGGAGGGTATTCATAACTTATATATTATGTTTTTCTCAACTGTAATCGGGGTTGGCGATATGTAAGAATATGTAAGAATATATATTAAGGGGTTGCTCGGGTGGCCTCTTGGCACCACATCTGGTGGGAAGAAGAGGAGGAGTGAAGGAGGAGTGAAGGTAGAGGTAAGTAGGAAGTTGGTAAGAGGAGGGAGAGAGTGGGGGTAGAGATGGTGGGTGGAGAAGTAGAGGAGGAGTGAAGGTAGAGGTAAGTAGGAAGTTGGTAAGAGGAGGGAGAGAGTGGGGGTAGAGATGGTGGGTGGAGAAGTAGAGGAGGAGTGAAGGTAGAGGTAAGTAGGAAGTTGGTAAGAGGAGGGAGAGAGTGGGGGTAGAGATGGTGGGTGGAGAAGTAGAGGAGGAGTGAAGGTAGAGGTAAGTAGGAAGTTGGTAAGAGGAGGGAGAGAGTGGGGGTAGAGATGGTGGGTGGAGAAGTAGAGGAGGAGTGAAGGTAGAGGTAAGTAGGAAGTTGGTAAGAGGAGGGAGAGAGTGGGGGTAGAGATGGTGGGTGGAGAAGTAGAGGAGGAGTGAAGGTAGAGGAAAGTAGGAAGTTGGTAAGAGGAGGGAGAGAGTGGGGGTAGAGATGGTGGGTGGAGAAGTAGAGGAGGAGTGAAGGTAGAGGAAAGTAGGTAGATGGTAAGAGGAAGGAGGGGTGGTTAGGGATATGGGGATGTGGTGGTGGGGGTGCCGAGCAGTTATATTGTTTGGAAAATGTAGTATATGTTAATTTTCGGTTGAGTTATTATTATGTGTCTTTTTTGTAAAAATTTAAAAAACTAATAAAAAAAAGAAACATTTAAGGATGTCAAAGAAGGGACAAAATAAAATGTGAATGACAAAAGATAAAATTTAAAATAATTATTTAAAATAATTAGATTGAATATAGTTGAATTGTTCTATAGCAAGTTGTCCAATGGCGAGTTGTCCCATGGCGATCAGGTGTGTTGTGATGGCTAAAAATATTCATTTCCTTATCAAGCTTACTTAGAAAGGTCCTACACTTTTTGATGGTGTCAGGCTGCCAAAAAAAGCTATCAAAACTCCCATGTATGGATACATAAACACCTTTTCCTTCTACTTCAAAAAACTGCATGGTCTGTGGTTTAATAAAATCTGATGTCATATTTAGATGGCTTTCAGATTCAGACGGCTTGGCTGTTTAAACAGCGTTCAACATTTGCTTTGTTCCCTTTTATAGCTATCAGTGTGGCTTATCCTGATTTGCCTGCAACTCCAGCTTATATTCGGGGCACTACTTTCTCTTCCGGATATGCCTGTCTTCCACTACCAGAGTAAGGATTTTGAGCGGCTTAATTACAGAAGGTTTTATTTCTGGAAAAAACATTTAACCTGAAAGCTGGAAGCACTCTAAATGGACCTGACTCTGTTGATTTTACGGAAGTGCCAAATGATGACTTGATATTACTACCTGAATGTTTGTGTGTAACTCTTTCTACACTCATCTTTAAAGAGCTTCTGGGAGAAAGCAGAGACTTGCAAACCCAAACTTTATTTGAGTGCTGCAAGCCAAGCTTAAACTGTGATGAGATGGGTCTGATGGAGAAGTTTGGAGGGAGGGAACCAGCAGAATCTATCGATCACCTTCTGGGGAAGAGAAGCAGGAGAAGGCCAAACTGATTCCTGTACTTGGCAGAGGTTGAAATCCATCAATTGATTACGTCACATTGGATTCAAAGAAGATGGGGAGGCAAGCTCCTCAGAACGCTTATTGATAAAACCTCGTTCTTCTCTTTCAGGAACCCAGAGCACACCAAACTTCAGATTATCATCCAGGTGGATTTGGGAGGCTTTCTAATTCCTTCAGTGATCGATCACGTTATGCCCATGAGCCTCTTAAACTTTGTGACCGATTGCAAGGCTGGATTTAAGATGTTAAGAGAAACGGAGACATAAAAACCTTGCCAGAGGGTACAAGAAAGCTTTTCTTCAATACACAGCAGGTCCATGTTTGGTCTAATGTCAAGAAGAGATAGGCAAGCTTCTTGGGGTTGAGAACTTCACTCAACATTTGAGGACAGGGATTTTGTTTTTTTTTTGTTTTTTCCCTTCCCATCCCCTTCCTTCCATCTTTGGAGAAAAGGATATTGTCAATTTGGGGGAAAGAATATTGTCAGTTTGTAATGTTTCCAATCTCAACATAGCAGGGAGTCATTCAGCTGGTTTTCAGCAGTTGTGGTCAGAAGAGGCTTCAGAGGCCAACAAAAAAGGATGGGCATTTCATGCAATTTCAGATGGCCAATTCCTGATATAAAAGACTAAAGGTACTACAAGTAGTCCTTGATTTATGACCGTAATTGAACTTGAACTTAGGGTTAAGTAGCCACCATGTGACCCTGACTGATTTTGCAACCTTTCTTGTGACGGTGTGTGAACCCAATGGCTGTTAAGCTAATCAGGCATTTACTTCTGGTTTCTGGCAAAATAGAGTAAACAATGGATTTGCTTAATGACCACAGTGTTTGCTTTACAACTGCTGTGTTCACATAATGACAGTTGCAGAAAAGGTTGTAAAATTGGGCATGGCCATGTGGTGACCCGCTTAACAAGCATCACGTCTTACAACTGAAATTGTGGGCTTAACCACGGCCATAAGTTGAGGACCACTTATGATGACATCCAAATTCAGGGCCAACAGCATTCAGATAAGATACTCTCCACCGACTCTGGCTTTTCAGATAGCCAAAAATCACAAATAGTACCGTAGTAGATGCGACTAAGATTTCTCTTTGATTCAAGGTTACCTAATGAGCATAAATTGAAGGTGAGGATCTGATAAGCTTACTCTACACTAGAACAGAAAGGAAACAGATTTGCTGCACATTTCTACTCTTCCTGGTGCCCAGGACAGAAAAACCCCAAAACCAAATGCCTTCCTTAATTCAAATTCTCACTTATGTGAGAAACATGGAACCATTTTCCATGTCTAAGGCTGTGTTTTAACCTGGGGAAGTGATCAAGAGCTTAGTATTGGCAGTGGGAAAGGTCTCTTCCCTTTTTCTTAATCTTCACTAGATTCTCTCTAATTTGCTTGTGTCCACCATTCCTATTTTATATTTCTAGACACTGTGTTCTTTCCTGGCTGCTGGTCCTGAAATGCAGCTAGAAGCAGATTTACTGATCAACCAAACCATGGAGAATATTATCTAGACTTTCTGAAGACTGACCTAACTGCCACTTCTATGGTTTTCCCCCAAATACTTTTAACCGGCCTCTCAGCCTGACATTTGCTTTCTAAAATGTTTCTAGAAGTGGCACAAAAAATTTGGGAGGTGGAACCAAAAAAAAAGCTTTGCTAAATGCCATCTCTCTCTAATCTGGAGGATTACATGTATTTTCAAGTCTATGGTCTCATTCTGCTTGTTCTTCCATTGGCAAGAATATATAACCCTGTAGCAGTATTTCTCAACCTAAGCAACTCTAAGGATTTCCAACTCCCAGAATTCTCAATCCAGTATGGCCATTGCTAAGAATGCTAGGAGTTAGAAGTCTACACAGATCAAAGTAGACTAGGATAATGCCCTAGCTTCTAGCATCTATGACTAAGGAAATGGAGAAAAATTACTGTGACTACTTTGTATTTCAACATCTTTTCCCTTTTCCCTAAATTTCAACATTTATTTTAGGTGATAAATCATTTTCATGCTCAGGAACATAAGTATCAAAACTGTACGGGAGGTATGTTTCATTTGTAAATATGTGCACATATGAACTTTGCTTTCCCAACCTGATAACATTTTCAATATATTTGGAGGGACAGTTCTCAAAATTCCCACCCAAACTGGATAGGTATTCTTTGAAAATACAATATCTGGAGAGCAGGTTATACAGATGCATTAAAAGAAACTTCCCTCATTCTTTTAAGCAGTATCAGCTTAAGACACCTTTGTCTGAAGGAAGGCTCTTGCATCTCTAGACCAAATATACCTTGGAGTCATCTTGGCTTGAAATAACGTAGTAAACTATTTGATCCTGGAGATGACATCTGCCCTTTCTTTGTTCCTTTAAGTGTCACAACTTTGCTGACGTGCAATTTAGAAACACACTTTTGGCTCTTCCATTCTGTCAACAGTTCCTTCTGCATCTCTGCAGGCAGCTCAGAAAATGTTTTGGGATCTATAGAAGGAGGAAGGGCCACTTGTGATCCTTGTCTTGAATTATTTGGGGAAGAGCCTTCTTCATGGGGGCTTTGCCTTTCTAGTTCTTCCTTTGTGGGTGCAATATCAGAAAATGCCAGAGTCCTAGTACTTTGACAAAGGTCTCCAGAATGCAGGGAAATGGAGCTTATTTTGGCTTTCGGGTGGCATGGTGATTTTCCCCCCAGTTCAGATCCTCCATGGCTCCGCAAAGTCTCTATGGAATCTCTAACCTTCTTTTGGCTAGAGATTATTTCCTCCTTAATGTCATTTGGAAGCTGGTTGAACACATCGTAATCTATTCCAGCAGGAAGTAATGGACTTGGGCATTCAAGATCACTTGCAGTTGGCAGACAAGGGCTGTGCAGCTGCAATTGTACACATCTTGTGTTTCTCTCTCTGGATAAAACATCACTGTTTTCCACTTGATGCTCCATCTTTGTGTTTTCTGAGTTTCTGTCTTCTCTTATCTACATAGCAAATGAGAATTCTTTTAAACTATCTACAAAAAAGAATCATTGTTCTACAATCATATGATATGCCTGATAAATTGGAGACCCCTATATAGCATCTGTATGTTTAAATATATGTATTCAAATACTCTTGTATTTTCAATGCACATTAATCCAAAAGTGAGAAGGAACAGATATGGACATCTGTAAAAGTGTCATGGGCTAGGAGCAAACCTATCCATCCACCTGAGTTAATTCTGGGTGGAGACAGATAGACAAACAAGCCTGATAATCAGACGTTTTTTAATACAGCTTATCCAGTTATTACATAATGAGCTGTCATGATAGCTGTCACCGTAATGGATCACCTTTTGTGACCTTCTGACAAACAAAGTCAATGGAGAAGCCAGATTCACTTAACAACTATGTTGGTAACTTAACAACTATGGTGATTCATTTAATAACTGTGGCAACGAAGGTCATAAAGTAGGGCAAATTTCACTTAACAACTTAGCAACATAAATTTTGGGCTCAATTGTGGACATATGATCAATGATTACCTGTAGTAAAAATGAGGAACAAAAGATGGCAAGAACTGGGCAACACAAACAGCAGAACTACCCAGAAGGCGCTCCAATCTGGGTGAAGAGCCAGCTCTTCAGGGCCCTCTGCCAGACCAGCAAGATGGAGGCCATTTTGTTCTCGGGGGAACCTCATTCCACAGATGGTAGGCTCTGTAATATCTAGAGTAACCTTTGAGTTAAATCACAACTGGGACCAGAATTTCTATTACTAAGCAAGGTGGCTGTTAAATGAATCACACCTGATTTTATTACCTCTTTTGCCATGATAGTTAAGCAAAAGACTTTGTTCAGGAAATCACACAGCTGTTAAGTCAGGGGTTCTCAACCTTGGCAACTTTAAGACTTGTGGACTTCAACTCCCAGAATTCCTCAGCCAGCAAAGCTGGCTGAGGAATTCTGGGAATTGAAGTCCACAAGTCTTAAAGTTGCCAAGGTTGAGAACCCCTGTGTTAAGTGAATCTGGTTTCCTCACTGATTTTGCTTATCAGAAGCTGACTGAGAACTGCCATAAATACATGCTGGTTGCCAAGTGCTCAATATCTGAGGAGGATGCTGCAACAGTCGTAAGTTTGAGGACCTGTCATAAATCATTATTTTCAGTGTTGTAACATTGAAAGGTTGCTAAATGAAGGATAGGAAGTCAAGGACTCTATGTATATTAAAAGTGTAGAACTTACATTGGAGTTGAAACAAGGTGATGACTGACTCAAATAAAATTGAATAGACTCCTTGGAAGAAGCTGGTGGGTCCTTAAGATTGGAAAAGCAGATGAAGGGTAGGAAGTCAAGGACTCTATGTATATTAAAAGTGTAGAACTTACAATGGAGTTGAAACAAGGTGATGACTGACTCAAATAAAATTGAATAGACTCCTTGGAAGAAGCTGGTGGGTCCTTAAGATTGGAAAAGCAGATGTTCAGTAAGGTCAGATGAAATGGAACCTCAACATTGATCATCTTTCGAAACAGTTTCATAAGAATGGAAATGAGGTGAGCTTTTACACTGGTGTCACCTGGAAATAAATTATGGAGGGAAAAATCAAAAATCATGTAAGCAGACTCTTACTCAAGAAGAAAAAAAAATCCAATTCTAAATAACAAAGGAATGGAGAAATGCAGAAATTGGTGTTTTTTTTTAAGGCATTGATGAAATTACCAATAAAGAATATTTGTAGCTCAGGGTTCAAATGAGTGCCCTCTGAACTTGGTTGTTTTCTTGCTAGTGCACTGATTATGTTACATAGTTTGGGTAATGAAATGTCTGTAAGCTTAAGAGACCAACCAGGCTCAGAGACCACCAAAGACTCTCACTGGTGACATTTAAAAACAAGAAATAGCTGGGAAGCTCAAAATGACTGGGAACTTGCTGGCACTTGACAAACTGAATTCTTGTTCTCCA
Organism: Bothrops alternatus; assembly: GCA_034064705.1. Taxonomy (NCBI): domain Eukaryota; kingdom Metazoa; phylum Chordata; class Lepidosauria; order Squamata; family Viperidae; genus Bothrops; species Bothrops alternatus. The sequence continues at coordinate 30,124,321 of JARGCV010000016.1, forward strand.
AGCTTAAGGAGCTTAAGAAATGACATTCCCTAACAAGCAAGCAGGCTGATCTAGTTTCTGTGAAGGAAAGCGTTCAGGTCGGCTGGGATTAAAAAGATGGAGAAGACATTGAACGATGTTCACGTACAAAGAGACAGTGAACTTGAGAGGAAAGAGGCTGATAAGGCAAGGACAACAATGAGGATTTGGGTCAAGGCTTCATAAAATAAGGGAATGGATTTCCTGAAGCAGTATTTCACTCTTTTCTTGGAGCTCCAGCTGAGGATCTGGGGAGATGCACACGAGTAACATGGAGATCTGCTTCAAATGCAGACTTGTTCAATGGGCAATCTACAACCCATTAGATATGATGGAACTACAACTCCCAGAATTCCAAGACATTAGGGTCTTAGCAAAGTTGGGAGTTGCAATCCTAAGAAATTGAAGGGGGCCAGTTAGAAAAAGTGATATACTTAGTCCAGTGCTGCATGTAATGTGAATAAGAAAGATAGTGGGGGAAATATATATATATATATATATATACATACATACATACATACATACATACATACATACATACATACATACATATATTTGCAGTCTTTGCAGTCGCTCCCAAACATATCCCCACTGAAACCATTATATGCGGAGTTGAAACCAGCCTGACCAAAATCAACCCCGATGACGCTAATAGAATCAGACTTGAAATCACCAACATACTCTGCACCAGCAAGCCACCCAAAAGCAACTTACCCAAAGAGGAGCAGACAGCACTACTTAACCTGAAACAAGACGCCAGCATAATAATCCTACCAGCAGACAAGGGCAACGCCACGGTGGTCATGAACACATCTGACTACCAAACCAAATTAACCAACCTACTCCAAGACTCCACATACAAACCCCTAAACACAGATCCCACCACCTACCTGGAGAAAACCACCAGATCCAAAATAAAAGCCTCTCCCATCAGCGAAGAGATCCAACAAAGAATCATTCCAAGAGAGAAATCATCCAGATGCCCTAAGCTCTATGGTCTCCCCAAGATACACAAAGAAGGAACCCCACTTAGACCCATAGTCAGCTCCATAGGCTCACCTCTACAAAATCTAGCCAAATTTCTCGCCAAACAACTACAGCCCTATGCAGAATCCATCACCTCACAAGTAACCAACTCATTCCAGTTCATAGAGATCATAAAGAAACAAAACTTACAGCCCAGCGACCTACTCGTGAGCTTCGATGTCATATCCCTCTTCACCCAAGTGCCAATCAAAGAAGCCTTAACAGCTATCCAAAACAAATATAACCCCCCCAAACACATCCTAGATCTGACCAACCACTGTCTATCCAACACATACTTCATCTATAACGGACAAAAATACAAACAAATAGAAGGAGCACCCATGGGATCACCTCTCTCACCTGTCATTGCAAACCTCTACATGGAACACTTTGAAACCCAAGCTCTAGAAAAATCTGATCACAAACCCAAACTCTGGCTTAGATACGTAGATGACACCTTCGTAATCTGGCCACATGGGAAAGGAAAACTGGACAACTTCCTTACACACCTCAACAGCCTACACCCCAAAATACAGTTCACCATGGAAACAGAAGCTAATAACCAACTTCCCTTCCTGGATGTCTTAGTCTACAAGAAATCCAATGGCTCCCTAGGACACACCATCTACCAGAAGAAAACACACACAAACCGCTATCTGCACGCACGCTCACACCACCACCCAGCACAGATCAACTCCGTAGCCAAGACACTCATCTCCAGAACCAAATGCCTAGCTGATGAACAACACCTAAAAACCGAACTACACACTCTCACTAATGTACTAACATCCAACGGATTCCCAAGAAATAAGATTTCCAACTTAATCCAAAAAGAAACTCCCACTAAAATCCATGACAGAGAACAAGAAAACGGCAAAGCCCTCCTCCCATACATAAAAGGCACCACAGACAAGATCAGCAAAGTCCTGCACAAATATAACGTCAAAACAGCATTCTGCACAAACAGAAAAATATCCACCATCCTAAGAAACCCTAAAGACAAAATTGAGTTAGAAAATCAAGGAGTATATGAAATCCCATGTACTGCTTGCCCCACCACATACATTGGACAAACCAACAGAAGGATAAATGCACGCATTGAAGAACACAAAAACTCAGTCAAAAGAGAGGAACCAACTTCTTCCCTGGTCCAACAGCTTAAAGCCACAGGACATGAAATTGATTTCAAAAAGACCAGAACAATTGCCAAAACTGAACATTTTAATAACAGAATAATCAGAGAAGCCATCGAGATAGAAAAACGCCCCCACAGCATGAACAAACGAGATGATACCTCCCGCCTACCAGCCATTTGGAAACCCGCCCTTATTGACAAACGTATTCCTAACTCAAAGATTGACACCAGAAACACACAGGATGCCACCTCCACACATCCACGCAAAAAGCAAACCCAAACCCACACCAATGATGAGGCAAGATCACAGACCAGGAGCCAGACCAGAGCTGCAACATTGGCCACTTTGAACCTCTCCAGCACAACAAAGCCCCCACCCAAACAGAACACTCCCCCAGCCAATCAGAACACAGCCAACCCCCCAGCCAATCAGAGCACAGCCAAGCCCCTAACCAATCAGAACATAGCCAAGCTCCCAGCCAATCAGTTCAAACCCCCACTGGCAGTTAAAAGGAAAAAACAGCTTAGACCACACATTGCTCCTAGAAGCAGAAGCCAAAAGCACCAGCCTGAAGATGATGAATGAGATTTCATCGAAACGTTGCCAAGACACTTCAAATTCTATGCGGGAGAAAACCCGAAGAACCAAAGACCTACATACAAACACCCGCGAAAACCTCAGAAAGCATATATATATATATAATTAATATATATATATATATATATATATATATATATATATATATATATATATATATATATATATATATATATATATATATATATATATATATATATATATATATATATATATATATATATATATATATATATATATATATATATATATATATTAAATTGTTAACAAAGAAATAAGGGATTTCTGAGATAGCTATTTCGAGTTATTTAACTCTCTTCAGTCAGAACTCACCCTTTCCGGGATTCGAACCTGGGCAGTCTGCATGCTAGGCAGAAGCTTTAGCCTCAAGCCACAGGCTCTCTCCTGCTTTGTTAACAGTCAGGGAGTGAATATGTGTGTCAAGTGGTTATTTTTTAGATTGCACCCTGTAAACCCAAATATGGGAGGAAGAAATCATTCTTTCCTTTGCTTGTTTCAGCTCAACCCAGAGCCATCTGCAAGCACAAATATATATATGTTTTGTTTTTTTTTTAAATTGTTAACAAAGAAATAAGGGATTTCTGAGATAGCTATTTCGAGTTATTTAACTCTCTTCAGTCAGAACTCACCCTTTCCGGGATTCGAACCTGGGCAGTCTGCATGCTAGGCAGAAGCTTTAGCCTCAAGCCACAGGCTCTCTCCTGCTTTGTTAACAGTCAGGGAGTGAATATGTGTGTCAAGTGGTTATTTTTTAGATTGCACCCTGTAAACCCAAATATGGGAGGAAGAAATCATTCTTTCCTTTGCTTGTTTCAGCTCAACCCAGAGCCATCTGCAAGCACAAATATATATATGTTTTTTTTCTTTTTTAAATTGTTAACAAAGAAATAAGGGATTTCTGAGATAGCTATTTCGAGTTATTTAACTCTCTTCAGTCAGAACTCACCCTTTCCGGGATTCGAACCTGGGCAGTCTGCATGCGAGGCAGAAGCTTTAGCCTCAAGCCACAGGCTCTCTCCTGCTTTGTTAACAGTCAGGGAGTGAATATGTGTGTCAAGTGGTTATTTTTTAGATTGCACCCTGTAAACCCAAATATGGGAGGAAGAAATCATTCTTTCCTTTGCTTGTTTCAGCTCAACCCAGAGCCATCTGCAAGCACAAATATATATATGTTTTGTTTTTTTTTTAAATTGTTAACAAAGAAATAAGGGATTTCTGAGATAGCTATTTTGAGTTATTTAACTCTCTTCAGTCAGAACTCACCCTTTCCGGGATTCGAACCTGGGCAGTCTGCATGCTAGGCAGAAGCTTTAGCCTCAAGCCACAGGCTCTCTCCTGCTTTGTTAACAGTCAGGGAGTGAATATGTGTGTCAAGTGGTTATTTTTTAGATTGCACCCTGTAAACCCAAATATGGGAGGAAGAAATCATTCTTTCCTTTGCTTGTTTCAGCTCAACCCAGAGCCATCTGCAAGCACAAATATATATATGTTTTTTTTTAAATTGTTAACAAAGAAATAAGGGATTTCTGAGATAGCTATTTCGAGTTATTTAACTCTCTTCAGTCAGAACTCACCCTTTCCGGGATTCGAACCTGGGCAGTCTGCATGCTAGGCAGAAGCTTTAGCCTCAAGCCACAGGCTCTCTCCTGCTTTGTTAACAGTCAGGGAGTGAATATGTGTGTCAAGTGGTTATTTTTTAGATTGCACCCTGTAAACCCAAATATGGGAGGAAGAAATCATTCTTTCCTTTGCTTGTTTCAGCTCAACCCAGAGCCATCTGCAAGCACAAATATATATATGTTTTTTTTTCTTTTTTAAATTGTTAACAAAGAAATAAGGGATTTCTGAGATAGCTATTTCGAGTTATTTAACTCTCTTCAGTCAGAACTCACCCTTTCCGGGATTCGAACCTGGGCAGTCTGCATGCTAGGCAGAAGCTTTAGCCTCAAGCCACAGGCTCTCTCCTGCTTTGTTAACAGTCAGGGAGTGAATATGTGTGTCAAGTGGTTATTTTTTAGATTGCACCCTGTAAACCCAAATATGGGAGGAAGAAATCATTCTTTCCTTTGCTTGTTTCAGCTCAACCCAGAGCCATCTGCAAGCACAAATATATATATGTTTTGTTTTTTTTTTTAAATTGTTAACAAAGAAATAAGGGATTTCTGAGATAGCTATTTCGAGTTATTTAACTCTCTTCAGTCAGAACTCACCCTTTCCGGGATTCGAACCTGGGGAGTCTGCATGCTAGGCAGAAGCTTTAGCCTCAAGCCACAGGCTCTCTCCTGCTTTGTTAACAGTCAGGGAGTGAATATGTGTGTCAAGTGAATATGTGTGTTTAAAAAAACAAAAACATATATATATATTTGTGCTTGCAGATGGCTCTGGGTTGAGCTGAAACAAGCAAAGGAAAGAATGATTTCTTCCTCCCATATTTGGGTTTACAGGGTGCAATCTAAAAAATAACCACTTGACACACATATTCACTCCCTGACTGTTAACAAAGCAGGAGAGAGCCTGTGGCTTGAGGCTAAAGCTTCTGCCTAGCATGCAGACTGCCCAGGTTCGAATCGCGGAAAGGGTGAGTTCTGACTGAAGAGAGTTAAATAACTCGAAATAGCTATCTCAGAAATCCCTTATTTCTTTGTTAACAATTTTAAAAAAAACAAAAAAAAAACAAAACATATATATATTTGTGCTTGCAGATGGCTCTGGGTTGAGCTGAAACAAGCAAAGGAAAGAATGATTTCTTCCTCCCATATTTGGGTTTACAGGGTGCAATCTAAAAAATAACTACTTGACACACATATTCACTCCCTGACTGTTAACAAAGCAGGAGAGAGCCTGTGGCTTGAGGCTAAAGCTTCTGCCTAGCATGCAGACTGCCCAGGTTCGAATCCCGGAAAGGGTGAGTTCTGACTGAAGAGAGTTAAATAACTCGAAATAGCTATCTCAGAAATCCCTTATTTCTTTGTTAACAATTTTAAAAAAAACAAAAAAAAAACAAAACATATATATATATTTGTGCTTGCAGATGGCTCTGGGTTGAGCTGAAACAAGCAAAGGAAAGAATGATTTCTTCCTCCCATATTTGGGTTTACAGGGTGCAATCTAAAAAATAACCACTTGACACACATATTCACTCCCTGACTGTTAACAAAGCAGGAGAGAGCCTGTGGCTTGAGGCTAAAGCTTCTGCCTCGCATGCAGACTGCCCAGGTTCGAATCCCGGAAAGGGTGAGTTCTGACTGAAGAGAGTTAAATAACTCGAAATAGCTATCTCAGAAATCCCTTATTTCTTTGTTAACAATTTAAAAAAAAAATAAAAATAAAAAAAAACATATATATATTTGTGCTTGCAGATGGCTCTGGGTTGAGCTGAAACAAGCAAAGGAAAAAATGATTTCTTCCTCCCATATTTGGGTTTACAGGGTGCAATCTAAAAAATAACCACTTGACACACATATTCACTCCCTGACTGTTAACAAAGCAGGAGAGAGCCTGTGGCTTGAGGCTAAAGCTTCTGCCTAGCATGCAGACTGCCCAGGTTCGAATCCCGGAAAGGGTGAGTTCTGACTGAAGAGAGTTAAATAACTCGAAATAGCTATCTCAGAAATCCCTTATTTCTTTGTTAACAATTTAAAAAAAAACATATATATATTTGTGCTTGCAGATGGCTCTGGGTTGAGCTGAAACAAGCAAAGGAAAGAATGATTTCTTCCTCCCATATTTGGGTTTACAGGGTGCAATCTAAAAAATAACCACTTGACACACACACACACACACACACACACACACACACACACATATATTCATTCATGCTCTAGGACAGGGGTAGGCAACCATGAGTCATAAAAGAGCCAAGGTTGCTTACCCCTGCTCTAGGACATCAAGTCATAGGAAGAAATTAAGGCCCATGAGGCACAATTACCTGAACCTATCCTCTTGACCAAGTGAGATGGAACTGGACATTGACGGCTCTCTCGATTAAACCATTTATTGGTAGCAGAATACTGACGGATGGTTAATCTGATGGTATGGGGCTTTCTGCCATCTTTGTACAACCTGTTGAAAACATGGAGCCATCAACAACCAACGTGTCCACCATTTCTACATTTCAGTCTGGCCTGGCTCAACAGAGACGTATTACCTAGAAAGTTAATCTATGTCAAGCACTTATGCAAACTGGCAATTCACCAACACGCATAATCTCTTAAATGAGCAATCTGTAGAACAAAGAGAGCAGTAAGGAGGATCGTAAATTAAGAAGTGGTGAATGAACTGTGATGGCATGGTGGTTAGAATGCAGTATTGCAGACTGATTCTGCTCACGTTGACAGGAATCAGATTTCTTCAATCTGATCAGCTCAAGCTTGACTCAGCCTTCCATTCTTCCATGTTTGGTAAAATGAAGACCCAGATTGTTGGGGGCAATAGGCTGACTCTGTAAACTGCTTAGAGAGAGCTATAAAGCACTGTGAAGAGATATATAAGTCTAAGTGCTATTGCTATTGCTTAATTCTGGCTTCCTTGAACTGGTACATGCCCGGCTATAATTCCCTGCCATTGTGTTCTGTGCCGTAGCTCAAGAAATATGAAGAACCCTAATAAAAATTTAACTATATGGTAAATACAATTTTTTAGATTGATATTTCCCTTGAATATAGTCTATCCATTTTTTCCAGTCCAACATATATTTTTCATTTGAATGATCTTTCAAATATGCAGATACTTTAGCCATTTCCACCAAATTTATAAATTTATAACTTTCAATAACTTTTTTATTAGGATTCATATGATAATTTTGTTTAATCTAGTGGGTTTTCTTTTGTTTTACCCTGTATTCACTTTGGGAAGTCGGCATGGGTGGGTGGGTGGGCTGGGTGGGGAGTAATAATGTACTCAACTGTAATACTTGCAATATATAAGAATAATATATTTATTGATATAAGAGGGGTTGCTCGGGCAGTACCTCTGGACCACATCTGGAGGGGGTGGAGAGTGAGGAGTGAAGGAGTGGAGGGAAGTAGGAAGATTGTAGGAGAGGAGGGTGGAGAATGAGGGAGGGAGAGAGGGGAGGGGGAGGGAAGTAGGAGATAGGGAGGAAGGAAGAGGGGGATGTGGTGGAAGGGGTGCTGCCGAGCAACACCCATAGTTATTCTATTTTACGTAAGTTTTTAAAAGAATGTATGCTTTATTTTGTGTGGGAGAAAGTTGAAAAAGATTGTATTAAGTTGAGTTGTATTTAATTTGATTCTTTGTTTATAATTATAAAACTAATAAAATATTTATATATATAAAAAAAGAAATATGAAGAACCTGCAAAACAGATGTCTACATTGTTTTGAGGAGTTGCAGGTGATCCTTTCCCATGTTCCTGCCAGGCCAAATTAGGTCAAGGACTACTATCCCACAGAAGTAACCACTGGTAAGGAAAGTGTGTAAATCTGAAGTGTTCAGTATGCAAATAACTAAAAAAAGGACTGGACATTTACTTGTGATCTCATTGTGCCACTGTTCCACACACTTTATATATTCACACATACATAATGCAGCCCCCAGTTTCAAAATCTTGCTCAGACCCCAAATATTGTGGAACTCTTTAAGTTAAAATCACCTGTCTAGAAGGTTAGTGAGCAATTCTTCAATTTTCTTCTTAACTTCTGCTTCAGAACAGCACTTTTTAAAGGAGTCCTCATCACTGAGAGACTGTAGTATAGTTAAAAATAAAACAACGGATATAATAATTTAGAACAGTAAATGCACAAGTCAAATAAAAAGCAGATATTCATGTATTTGTAAATTCAGTTGATTTTTCTGCCCCAAAAATTTCCTTTTCAAGAATTCAGAGTATCATGCCATAAAATTATATTTCAGTATTTCAAACAGTGAATTGGATTCATCAAACATATTTTTTTCTGATTAATCTTCTGTTCTTATTGAAATAGCAAGGAGGTGTAGGGGAAGCATCTATGTATTTAAAAAAAATGATCTGTTTTATGATGTTAAGCTGTGGTTTAATTATAGTTTATTGAATAAACCATAGCTGCCTTCCCACTATACTAGATCCTAGATGCAGGTCTTTAAAAACATCAATGGAACTTTCAAAATTTAAAAATACGCATACCCTCCTGCTGCATTGCCACAAACTATGGCTTATAAACCACAACAGCTTTGTTTATGCAACCACTCAATCCAAACTAAGCAAACCACAATTGTTTAGTCCAATATGTGGGCATGTAGGATCTTCCTGAGGAATGCAATTTTTCATTCAATTATATGGGACAAAATTTCTCAAGATAGTTCTCCAGATGCATTGGAATCACCAGTTCCCTGAAGTCTGATTTATACTCTTTGCTGAGTGAGAAATCAAGAAGCTGTAGTCTTCACATCTGGGAAACTCCAGTTTGCCTAGAATTCTCAGACATAAGGGAGAAGGCAATTCTTGTCTTTAAATACCATTTTCAGTTTTACCTGAGGAGCTCCTGATGGGACGACCGGAGAATGATCTTCTCCCCAGCTGAGCTTCTGGATGAGATGTGCAGCTGGAATTCCCAGTTCTTTTTCCAGAATCTCAACTGAACAGGCTTGGAGATCTTGCACAGTGCAGAGCCCAAGATTTAGGAGGCGCTTTGACATTTTAAAGCCAATCCCTGCACAAGAAAGATAATTTGCTATATGCCAAGGAATCCAAGTCTCCTAGTGAGGCAGAAGAATGGACTTGAGCTGGAAAATGTGTAGGAAAGCGATCAACTCACAGCTACATAAGACCACATTAAAGTCTTGCTAATGCCTAGTAACTTCATGGACATTGTGATATAGCTTTCCTGGCAACTCTGCAGAAGTGATGCATACTCGTAAGAAGTTACTGCTTTTTTATGAGATCGGCCCAAGCCCCCTGTCAAGTCTACAGCCCTGGAATTTCCTGAAAATCTCCCATACAAGTATTAAGGAGGGCTGACCCTGCTTATGACTGAGGCTTGGTCACCTACTGAGAAAGGAAATGGAAATACCTCCCTTTCCATTTTTTACTGTTTCTTTCCTTACAGCAAAGGGGCATTAAGAGGCTACATTGGAGAGGAGATACAGGCTAATTGATGGCAGTTGGAGTCCAAAGGGCCCAAGACGACCCCTTTTCTCCCAAACACTTTGTTGATATTTCCTTTCCAATATTAGATCTAGGCAAGGCAGATTTAATTGCTCGGGCTAAAAGTTTTGCACCATCTTGCGGGTGGCTGATGGTCTTTTACTCCTGCAAAAATCAAAAGAGATAATCTGTGCACATACTTCTAAAAGACTGTTTTCAGTGGCTCTAAGAATTGTAGAAGGAGGCAAAACAATGTGGCTGCTGTCTGTGTGCCCTCATCAAAGCAAACTGCCCTTGGAAGATTCATTCAGCTCTAGAAAATAGTTTTGTTTATTTATGTATTAGATTTCAATCCCATTTTTACATTGCAAGTTACTCAATGCAATGAACATTTCCTTCCTCCTATTTTCCTCACAATGACAACCTTGTGAGATGGGCTGGGCTGAGAGTGAGAGCAGCTGAAAGTCACCCATCCACTTTCATACCTAAGGCAGGACTTGAACTCACCATCTCCTGGTGAATAGCCAAAAGTCACTTAGCTACGGTAGCTTCCATGCCTTAGGCAGAACTAGAACTCACCTCTCCTGGTGATTACTGTGTTTCCCCAAAAATAAGACCCAACCAGAAAACAAATCCTAGCATGATTTTTCAGGATGCTCATAATATAAGCCCCACCCCAACAATAAGCTCCAATTAAGACTGTCAGTTAGATGGATGCATTTAGTACTGTATTTCCCTGCATATAAAATCTAACCAGAAAATAAGCACTAATGCATCTTTTGGAGCAAAAAACAATATAAGACCTTGTTTTATTTTCAGGGAAACACAGTAGTCCAAAGTCACCAGCAAGCTTTTATGTCTAAGGTGGGACTAGAACTCACAGGGTCTGTTAGTAGCCTGATGCCTTAACAACTAAATCAAATTGGCAAAATATCCTTTTGTTAATCTTCTCTAACATTCACTTCTCTCATTCTCTCTTCTTTTTGCATAGCACTTTACCAGACAAATCACACTCACAGGGGCTAAAATGAAGTTCATTTAGAGGCTGCAAGATGCTCTCTTCTTTTACCTATATGCATGCATCAATGCCAAAACAAGTATTTTCCTTTTTTTATTATAATATCTTTATTAGGTTTTAAGGCATCAGACATTTAAATACAAACTAGCACAAAGGGAAATGGAATGACAAAACAAGTGAACAAAATACATCAAGCAAATATAACAAAAGTGACCTCTGAGTTTCTTTTAGCACAGAGATATTAACAATGCAATTACCTCTCTCCAAGTTTAAAGAAATCACACCAATCCATAAAATACCTTAAAATGCTCATGGTAAAAGCCCAGTATTCATTAAATGTTCTTATCTTAATTTCATCTAGAAGATAGTAACATATTAAATATAAATAAGCCTATATTTAAAAATCTACAGTATTTCTCAAGTCCAATCTAACTGTCAAAACTCAAAGTCAACTTTGTTAAGATGTTAAAGAAAAAGATGCATTAAAAAGTTTTGATTTAGAAAAGCATTTGAATAAAGTTTAGAAAGAAAAAAAAAGTATTTTTCCCAGTAAAGTCGAAGAATTTGAAAGTATTAACTTGATTAATAAAAATGGTGTACAAAGGTCATTAGATGCAAATAGAAATACATACTATTCCCACAGAAAGGAAGATGAGGTGAGATGATGATGATGATGATGACAATAATAATAATAATAATAACAACAATGTTGGAAGGGACCTTGGAGGTCATTTAGTCCAACCCCCTGCTCAGGCAGGAAACCCTATACCAGTGGTTCTCAACCTATGGGTCGCGACCCCATTTGGGGTCGAACGACCATTTCGCGGGGGTCGCCGGACACCGTGGTCTGCCATTTTGTTTTTGTTTTTTTAGATTTTTTAAATTTTTTTGTTGCGCGCCGTGCATGCGCGGATCAGCCCGTCACGCACCGCGCATGCGTGGATCGGCCCGTCGCAATCCGCCATTTTGTTTTGGGTTTTTTTGGTTTTTTTTATTTTTTTTTCGTCGCGCGCGCGCCGTGCATATGTGGTTCGGGCCGGCGTGCGCGCGCCGTGCATGCACGGATTGGCCCATCGTGGTCCGCCATTTTGTTTTTTTTGTCGCGCACGTGCGCAACAGGCCAATCCGTGCATGCGCGGCGCGCGTGCGACGAACCCCCCCCAAAAAAACAATGAAATGGCGGACCGCGACAGGCCGATCCGCGCATGTGTGGCGTGTGCGCGCACGCCAGCCCGAACCACACATGCACGGCGTGCGCGCGACAAAAAAAAATAAAAAAAAATAAAAAACCCAAAAAACAAAATGGCGGACCGCGACGGGCCAATCCGCGCATGCGCGGTGCGATGGCCTGAACCGCACGTGCGCGGCACGTGCGCGGCACGCGCACGACGAAAAAAAAATTTAAAAAAATAAAAAAAACCCAAAAAACAAAAAACAAAATGGCAGACCGCAGGTCGGGGTCGCGGCGCGCATGGGCGGTCCAAGTGGGGTCTCAACCTGAAAAAGGTTGAGAACCACTGCCCTATACCATCTTGGACAAATGGCTGTCCAGTCTCTTCTTATGAGAGATGAGATGAGACGAGATGGAGATGATAAGATAAGATGATAAGATAACATAAGATGATAAGATAAGATAAGATAAGATAAGATAAGATAAGATAAGATAAGATAAGATAAGATAAGATAAGATAAGATAACCTTTATTGTCATTTTTTACTGTGGGCACAATGGCACACATCAAAAAATGAAATTTAGTTGCCTGCTCTCAAAGTGAAACACATACATGACACACACCTAAACATAAAACAGAGATAGTTAAATTGATCATTCTATTCAAAGAGGAGAATATATTTGAGTATGTTTTTCATTTGGATACCACTTCTGGATTTTGTGCTTGTGATGAAAAAAAAAATGAAACTTTGACTTTGGTTTTGTCGATTAGATAGATTTGTCATTACAGAAATGGCTAGTTATATATTAATGTGCAAAAACAAAAAGTCGAGGCTGAAGTATTTTTATCTTGCATTGTGCTAAAAAGAGTCAGAAGTCAACACCTTTATTTTTCTTTTTCACTTGTACCTCACACCTTCTCTTCCCCTCTCCTTTTCTGTCCCTTAATTTCCTGTTTCTATTTTTCTTTGTATTTTATATATATTAAATAAAAATTAAAATTGCAAAAAAAAAACCCCTCAAAGTCAACCTACCTGGTATTTTCCTTATGTGATCCAGGCTGGCCATCAGGTTCCGCCGGTTCTCAGGCAAAAGAACTGTCTGCTGATTTGGTTTAAAGGTCCCAGAGACCAGCTTGGAGAGGACCTTATTTGTGGCTACTCCTGCACAGCCCGTGAGTCCTAGCCTGCTGCACATGGCATCTCTCATCTCCTTTGCAATCTGAGATCCCACAGCGAGCCTTACATGCACTGGGTCCTGAAAATCAACAGCTGTGAAGGAAAGAGACAAAAAAAAAATAATTTCAAGAGATCACCTGACAGCTTTATCCTTCTTATGGAGCCCCCCCCCAAGACACTGCCTGTTAAAGAAAAACCTTTTGCTTTGCCAGGATACCAACTATGGGAAATGGACAATACAAGTGGCATGCTTACAAATACAGGTAGTCCTTGACTTACAACAGTTCATTTAGTGACTGTTCAAAGTTACAACAACATTGAGAAAAGTGACTTAAGACCATTTTTCACACTTATGACCATCGTAGCATCCCCATCATAATGTAATTTACATTCATATGCTTGGCAACCATTTCATACTTATGACGGTTGCTGTGTCCCAAAGCCATGTGATCCCCTTTTGTGACCTTCTGACAAGCAAAGCCAGATTTACTTAACAACCATGCTGCTAACTTAACAACTGCAGTGATTCACTTAATAAATGTGGCAAGAAAAGTTGTAAAATGGGGCAAAACTCACTTAGCACATTTCTCACTTAACAACATAAATTTTGGGCACTACCTGTACTAATCAAGGGCTATCCAAATGCATTATGAAATAAAAATGGATAGATATTGTTTTTTGTGGCTGGGCCCTGCTTTCTAAAACAGCTATGATTTTCCAGGGCTGTTAAAAGCAGGGCTAACATTTTCCCTTTTATTTATTTATGATATGGAGCCTTAAGGAAAGTTTCTCCTAAGTGAAGTAACAACCATTCTATGTTACTTTCAGGTTGAGACCCCACTTGCGCCGCCCATGCGTGCCGCGACCCCGACCCGCGGTCCGCCATTTTGTTTTTTTATTTTTTTAAAAAAAAATTTTAATTTTTTTTTCGTCGTGCGCGTGCCACGCATGCGCGGATTGGCCCGTCGCGGTCCGCCATTTTTTTGGTTTTTTTGTTTTTTTTCGTTGCGGCGCGCCGTGCATGCGCGGTTCGGGCCGTCGCGCGCGCGCTGCGCATGCGCGGATCGGCCCGTCGCGGTCCACCATTTTGGTTTTTTTATTTTTTTTATTTTTTTTTCATTGCGCGCGCGCCGCACATGCGCAGATTGGCCCGTTGCACGCGCGCGCCCACGCGCCCGCACGCGACGAAAAAAAACACAAAATAAATTTAAAAAAACAAAATGGCGGACCGCGACAGGCCGATCCGCGCAAGCGCAGCGTGCGCACGACGGCCTGAACTGCGCATGCGCAACGAAAATAAAATAAAAAAAATTAAAAAATTAAAAAAAACAAAATGACGGACCGCGACAGCCCGATCCGCGCATGCGCGGTGCGTGCGCGACAAAAAAAAACACAAAAAAATGGTGGACCGCGGTGTCCGGCGACCCCCGTGAAACGGTCGTTCGACCCCAAATGGGGTCGCGACCCATAGGTTGAGAACCACTGGTATAGATTCTCCTGCTTGAGCAGGGAGTTGGACTAGATGACCACCAAGGTCCCTTACAACTTCTATGAAGTTCACTTTTGGATAACTTTAGGGACTAGAGTTGTAAGTCAAGGACTACTTGCATAACTGTATGTCAAGCTTGAATGCCATTCTGTGCTACAAATGTCCTTTGTGTTGTCAACATAACATTATTATGGGAACTGGAGTGCAAATATGACATTGTGATTAAAAACAAAAAGGACTTACTCTGATTATTATATACATGACCAGAAACAGAGATTTTAGGAAGTGTTGCTTTTTTCCACTCTATCAGTCTCTTTTCTACTAATTCTGTGATGTCCACAAAATTTTCATCAAATCCGAGCCTTTCCACCAGTGGCGTAAATGTTTTTAACAATTCTGTAAATGTTAAAAAAAGAATATAATTGTTAATATGTAGTACTGGGTGAAGAGGGCTAACCTTTTAAATATAGAAAGTGACCATTCAAAGTTATAATGGCAATTAAAAAGTGATTTATGACCGTTTTTCTTTTTCTTTCATCAACATATGTTAATTTTTCCAATCAACAAGTTGTATGGAGTTTGCTATGCTAATACATGTTCAATTCCTAATCCTTCATTCTTTTCTCTAACCAAGAATAAAATAAATTCCAAATTTGATAGTAGCCTGTATCTTCTTTGTCTTTCAACCTCATAGTTAATCTGTCCATCTCTGCACATTCCAATATTTTCCTGATTATTTCTTCCTCTGATGGCAGTCCTTCATTCTTCCAGTATTGTGCAAAACTTATTCTCGCTGCTGTAGTGATGTGTAAAATTAAATATAATTTCTGCTTATTAGTCTTTTCAGACATAATGCCTGGTAAAAAAAGTTATGACCGTTTTTCAGTTCCGACCTTTGCAGCATTCCGGTGATCATGTGACCAAAATTCAGATGCTTGGCAACTGGTTCCTATTTATGATTGTTGCAGTGTCCCAAAATCACGTAATCCCCTTTTGTGACCTTCTGACAAGCAAAGTCAATGGGGAAGCCAGACTCACTTAACTGAGACAAGAAAGATCATAAAATGGGGCAAAGCTCACAAATGTCTCAGATAACAGAAATTTTGGGTTCAGTTGTGGCTGTAGGTCGAGGACTACCTATATTACACATAAGACTACAGGATCATCCTCGTATGCTTTAACATCACACTCTTCTAGACTTTAAAAGGAGGGCTGTGCAAAACTTTGAAGGGATTTGAGCATTATTGCTACAATAATGGCTTGTGTGAAGCCAGCCTTGAATGGAATTTTGCAAACTTAACACTTTCCATCTGCTTTTTTTTTTAAAAATGTAGATCTGTTATATTAGTTTGTTTTGATTCAGAGCTTGTCCAATATTCAGGAGTCAAAAGATGCTTAGATGCTTGCTAGAGGCATCTATTGGAAAGACTGGATTAGATGTTGGCTCTTTAAGAACTGGGGCCCTCTAGCATCCCACTGAGGCAAATCAATTGACAATGTCTTCCTTGCCCAGGTCTACAGAAAAGATTATTATTGCTCAGATCTGATTTCAAAAAATTTAAACTGGAAATGTGATTATATTAAGCTCAACAGTGGTTAGTGAGCATTAGCATGGTTCACACATAAAGATACAATTAGATAAATGAATCCTAGTGCCTGGGAGGTCAAACTCTATAGATCAGTGATGGCGAACTTTTAGAGACCGAGTGCCCAAACTGCAACCCAAAACCCACTTATTTATCACCGGGTGCCAGGTGGGCATGGCCCACTGGGTGGGCATGGCTGTGGTGGTCATGGTAGATTGGGTGGGTGTGGCCAAGGTGGGCGTGATCACCTCGATGTTGCTCGTGGGGAAGGACGTCTGTGGGCGCCGGGCAGGGTTGGGGGAGATCCAGGTGGTCTCTGGCAGGTGGGGCAGTGAGCAGTAGGCTCGTCTTGCACGGTGAGGCGAGGCAAGGCAAGGCAGGGCAGGGGTGCCATTGTCATAGGGCAAGGTGAGGGAGGGGCCAGGGTGGCTGCTGTCTGACACCATCGGCCCTTGCACACAGAAGCTAGGGAGCAGATGGGTGCTGGGATGCATCCGGCAATGTGTGACTTCGGCGAGTTAGTGGGTGGTTGGTTGAAGAGGGACGGTTGCCATCTCCAGGGCATGGCCTGTGTGTCCACAGAGAGGGCTCTGAGTGCCGCCTCTGGCACCCGTGCCATAGGCTCACCACCATTGCTATAGATCTAATCATATGAGATACAGACCAACATTATAAAGCATGGGTCTACAACCTTGACAACTTTAAGACTTGTGGACTTCAGCATAGCTGGCTGAGGAATTCTGGGAGCTCAAGTCCACAAGTCTTAAAGTTGTCAAGGTTGCAGACTCCTGTTATAAAGAACATCCTGGAGAATAACTAAGAGATGCTTTCTGAAGATGGCAGTCTTGTTTTGGACAGTTTCAGGAGATCTGCATTAAAATCTCCCCCCCCTTCAGAAGTCATAGCACATAACTTTATTAATGTATACTATGTACAGACCATTTCTATCTAAAAAGATTCTAGGTAGGTACTGTTTTCAAATCAGTAATTAGTTTGTGAATTAGCCTGATGTGTAACTCTAGTCCTTGTGACTTGAAAAACTTGACTTAATACAATGACTTGGTTTAGGGTTAATTGTGTGCCATCAGGTTGCTGTCAATACCTGTAGATAGATGTCACCTTAATCACACACACCAAAAAACATGGATCACAAACTAGATGGACATATTTTAATCTAGTATTGATTTTTAAAACTTGAATAGTTAGTTTATACTTCAGTTAAGATAGTCTGTACGGGATTTAAAAAGTGACTTGTGACCAGTTTTCACACTTATGACCCTTGCAGCATCCCTGACCGTTTTCGACACTTATGACCATTCCAGTGTCCCCATGCTCATGTGATTTACATTCAGACACTTGACAACTGACTCATTTTGATGACGGTCGCAGTGTCCCAGGGTCACGGGATCACCTTTTGCGACTTTCTGACAAGCAAAAGTCAATGGGGAAGCAGATTCACTTAACAACCGTGTTGCTAACTTAACAACTGCAGTGATTCACTTAACAGCTGTGGCAAAAGAGGCCTTACCATTGGGGCAAAAGTCACCTAACAAATCTCTCTCTTAGCAACAGAAATGTTGGGCTCAATCGAGTTCGTAAGTCGAGGACTATCAGTATTGTGCAAATCCAGAAAACTGAGTTGAACAAATTATGGATAAGTTAACCATGGGTCAGCCCGGTGTGCAAATGTAGTCGAGAGGATGTACTAGCCTTTTCAATTTTCCCCGTCTAGTGGTGATTACAGAACTTCTTCACCTTCAGAGATCCGATTTAGAAACATTTCTTCAGTTCTGTTTTACTTTAACAATGTGTTCTAGCAAACATTTGATAAGCCCAATGTTCTCTCTCACTATACAGGTTTACCATGTTTTACGATTTTGTAATGTTTAACTTCTAGTTGAGTCATCCTCAATTTCACTTTTACTTTGGGAAGCTGGAGATACAACTTTCATCTCTCTCTTATGCTCTCCCCCTCTCTCTATAGCTAACACAATGAAGCAACACTCAAAATTGTTGAGATGCATGAGATTGAGAAGATTCTTTTGACCTCACACAAACGCTATTGTGAGATGACCCTGTGCCTCTTTCCTCAGTTTACATCTCATGGGCATCCGCCTTGAGTGAATCATTTTAGATAGGATCCTAAAACGGAATTGATTTCTGGTTTAAGCAAATCTGATATGGGGCTTCAGTCCTGGGTTTAAAAGGAACAAGCACCGCTGAAATCAACAATAAACAAGGTAGGAAATATGCCTGTGAAGTTGGCCACCTGCAGAACCTGCTCTGAACAGAATAGCTCCTTGCTGAGAAATCCAGTTGAACCTAGGAGACAATGCTCCAGAACACAGTTCTATGACATCATTCCTACAGAGTAAATTCCTTAAGGAAGATCCTCAACTACTGTCTCCTGGCTTGATTGCACAAAGCGTAACAGAAGTGGGGGCATAAGGAGGAACCCCTGGAGTCTTTCCATATCTGCTTGTTTGCTGATAAACCTCTCATGAATGGTAACATCAAGCTTGCTAGAAATTTGACAAAAATGTTTGAAGGGACAAGATCACAAGATTCATAGACTGGATTCACATGTGCTCATTCAGAGTTTGCCAAACCATGATATAAATAAGCTTTACTTGGCTGGATTCACATGATTTGTTAAACTATAATTCATGGTTTACAACCTTAATGGCTAGGTTTAAATATGTTAAACTATAGCATGAGGTTTTTTTTGTTTGGATTTAATATGGGATGTCTATCCAGCCATTGTTGGCTTATAAATCATGCTTTATAAGTTAGCAATAGGTATGATCAAAATAAGGAAGGAGGTAGTAATACAGGTTGGCTTACAACCATTAATTTAGTGACTGTTTGAAGTTACAATGGCACTAAAAAAAGTGACTTATGATCAATCCTCACACTTATGACCATCACAACATTCCACAAGGTCATGTGATCACAAGTTGGGTGTTTGGCAACTGGCATGTATTTACAATAGTTGCAGTATTGGAGTCAAGAGTCACTGGAGTAAAGTGATTGTCATGTGATCTTCCCAGCTGACTTCTGACAGGCAAAGTTAGTGGGCAAAGGCGGATTTGCTTAATGATTATGACACAAAAGTTTATAAAATCAAGCATGGTTGAGTAATGACTCACTTAAGAACCACACTGCTTAGCGACCGAGTTTCCAGACACGATTGTGGTTGTAAGTTATTACCAGTTACTACTAGAGACTACTTACAGTCTCTAGGCCAGGGGTAGGCAACCTTGCCTCTTTTATGACTCATGGACTTCAACTCCCAGAATTCTGGGAGTTGAAGTCCATGAGTCATAAAAGAGCCAAGGTTGCCTACCCCTGCTCTAGGCGGGGAATATATTGCAACCAAATCCACTGAAGAAACATTTTCCAGTGTTACGAGGATAAAATTAAAGCAGTACCTGTAAACCTGTAAGAGAATTCCCTGTATTTAGTCAGATCCTCTCCATTAACCAGCACCAGATCTGGACACTTTTCTTTTGCTTCTTTCACACTCATGAGTTTTTTTACACCACGATTCCTGGCTTCATAATTGCAGGTGACTACCAGGTATTTCTGCTGCACACCTGAAAGTAGGTACAAATGTAGCAGTTAAGAATCGCAGTGGCTTCATGCCAAATGCCTTTCAATAACTTGTACAATGGAGCTTTTATTGCCAAAGCTTGCAATGCAACTTTCTGTAAATTTACTCTCAGCTACAATTCCATCTTTTCAAAGGAGATGATTTCATGACACATTCAGGGCTGCAGGAGTAGCACCTTCAAACTAGCTGACTTCATATGTCTCATATTAGATACTGTCACATATGTCATTGAGGGTCCAATTTGCCCATTTCTGTGTCAAAGGACCAAACTAATACATAATCAAAGACTTAGCCCTGGCCAAATGCTGATTAGTATAGGTAAGAAGTTCTAGGACAGGGGTCTTCAAACTCCTTTTATGACTCCTGGACTTCAACTTCCGGAATTCCTCAGCCAGTCTGCCTGGCTGAGGAATTCTGGGAGTTGAAGTTCGCAAGTCATAAAAGGGCAAAGTTTGAAGGCCCCTGTTCTAGGAGATCACTGACTGCTTATGCAGCAAGAATAACTGCAGGTATTTCGAGTATAGAAAATTTCAAAGCAATTGTATCTTGCAGGCAGCCTATACATTTAGACTTCTAACTAAGCACTTCTAAATAAAAAAAACCTCATAAAGTTATACTACTTAGCTAGTGTACAGGTACATGGGCTGCTGCCAATAGATCTACTGGGAGTGTATCTATGTGCCTTTCAGTTAGTCTTCACTCCCAACAAGCTCATTAAATTTTCAACATTTTCACAAGCAGTTTGTCATAATCTTATTACTAGGGCTGAGAAAGAGTGATATGCCAACCTTTTTAAAACTCTCTTTTTATGACCCTGAAATCAATTTGGGGTAGAGGCCAGGCAACCTTATGGAGCTGAGCGTTTATTGGGAGGATGCCTTTCCTGATGCCATCCAAAGTTTGCAGCAGATATATTTTTTTTCTATGCGCCCTGGGAGAAAAACATCTACCACTACCTAGGATTGAACTCTCAACCTTCTGAGTCACAGGCGAGCATCTTCACCACTGGGCCACCACGCCACTCAACCTGGCTCTCTAATAGTGGGGGGTAGAAAACATTTGTATCATTTCAAGCCTGAAACAGACTATTCTCAGTGTTCAGAAGCCATCCCACACTGACATGGACAACCCTGCTCTGATAGCTGTCCATAATATGACTGAAATTGAAAACACAGTTTCATTTTGACTGAATTTCAGAACTGAATCCCTTTTCTGAACCAGACTGAAAACTCGGCTTTCCCCCCCCCCCACCAAATTGGTTGGAAACATCTGATTGGGTTGACCTGGTTTTCTGAATCTAGTTGACATTCTGAATCAAGTAAGTGAGTTGCATTATAGCCAACACTTAATTCACACAACATACTCTATTAATATATTAGCCAGATTTTTACTAAATAAGCAACAGTGGACTACATTCACATTAAATCCTAGGCTGTTGACTGAGTGATATATGAAACCAGAACCAAATAAACCACATTATGTGTGAACCCTATCCCAATGGTTAATTCAGCCAATGAGAACTGCTGAATCATCACAACAAGCACTGTTATCTTGATTATGACAAAAAACAAAATATATATTGCTTGTTTCCTTAGGAGTACAGGCATAGAGACCTTCTACCAAATCCTATGGAATAGCATTCACCACCAAAATTCTAAAATTACCTAAAGGTTTGCTTCTTAATTCAGGATTGCAGATCATTTCTACCTGGGCATAAAAACAGTCCAAGTCCAGATGCACAATGATTCGGTTCCAAACATTTTCTTGTGGCACACCTTGGTCATGATGACCTGCAAGCCAATTTGACATACAATTTGTTTCCTATTGCCTCTGTGGTCATCCAGCCTCCTTAACATAACACTCAGCATGGCCACAATCACTTCTGTTTTGGGCCTTCCAAACCAGGATGCTGAATTTTAGACTGCTTTTTATCACCTGTGATTTTCTAACAGTAATACATTATTGGGTAAATAAAACCCTCCCTTGCTTTAACAGCTTATTGATAAAGAGTTTTCAGTTGAAAACGTCACTCCATAGTTTACATGTCATTTTCTTTTTATCAGCATCAAGCATCGTAAGGATCTTGCTATCTCATATGCAAGTTTGCAAACAGAGATGGCTGGTTTGTGGTCCAATTGTAGGATATTGTTCAGTGTGAACTGATCCCAGCAACTGGGTTACTTAAGCAAACCATTCTGATTAACAAGCTCTGTAAAGACAAACAGATGATCACTTTTGCATCTGGAGAAAAGTATTACTCCTTTCCACGGAGGTGCAGGCTGCAACCTGTAGGATAATTTTAATCTCTGCATTTCCATAGCACAAGGAATTACAATGAAGCCAACCACATTTTGGCCAAGAGTACTGTGCAAACCTAGCCAATACTAGTAATGTCTGCTTCAAAGTGTTGACTGGATACAGAATACACACATTAATAAAGAGAACACTTAGGTTCCTGCTCTTTCCCAGGAGAGGGCAAAATTCCAGGAAGTAAAGGTTCTTTAAGAGTAAAGATAGTCTCCCAATCCAGGCCAAGATTAATCCCTTTTTGCAAAGCATCCAGGTTTGTTTCCCATTTGGACAAGCAGGGAACTCCATCAATGTCCTTTTCCTAACTCTGATCTTGAACCCTAACCTTTTGCAAAAGGAAAATATTCCATCAGCTCCAATGAACCACTGATACCAACTACAAAAGTGGGAGGCACAGAGACAAGATTATCTTCATATCTTTATACTGAATTTCCACCCCACACTGAACCATAAACCACTTGGGCTAGGCTCACAGGTGAAAATCAGACTAGATTAGGGCCCAGTACCTAGTGTGAACGCGGCCTTTAAGAATGAGCACGGGACAGAGTTTCGAAAGAATTCTTTTTTAAAGCACTTATTCGGATCGTACCCCCACCCCAGCCCCGTCTTTGCTCCCGTGCTTTCTCCTGGAGTACGCACTGCCCTACTCCCAGTCCACAGGACCCAGGCTGCCTAGATCCCGCGGCGGGCGGTGGAAGATTTCCCAGGACTTTACACAAGACTCCTTCTACGGCAGAAAGGGAATCTCTCGAGATCCCGCTGCTGGGTCCCGGCAAGAACCACTCGGCCTCAGTCTCCTCCCCTTCGCCTTCCGAGTCCTCCATTTCGAGCGACGTTTGCGCAACGGTGGCGCAAGCAGACCAGCCAACACGCTGCACTTCCGTCCGGAGCAGGAGCCGAAGACCGAACTCAGATGCCCTGCCTGGAAGGAGGAGGAGCTAGGAGCACGCCGTCCAATCATCCTTCCGTTCTTTTCGCGCCCACCAATGAGAATGCGGGGCTGGTCATGAGTCGATCGGCCGGCTTTGCTCTTAGACCCTTGAACTTCTTGCGTTAGCCGGCAACCGGAGTTTCGCTCAGGGCGCGTTTACCTTCAACCAGCAATTAGCCAGGATCGGTTTAGCTCAGTGGTTGTGGGAACTCATCCCTTAGGATTAGCTGCGGGTTCAGAGTGTCCTAGGAACAAGTCAGGCACTTCCTTGCAAGGTTTGAGCGCCAAATAAAAGTCTTTAGACACTTCCGTTGCCCCGCTGATTAAGCTCGCTTTTCTAAGAAAGTGAAAGGGATTAAGCCATCTCTGAACGAGAGATAACCATGTCTGAAAAGGGGCATCCGAGAGGGGCGGGGTCCCTAGTGGCTCGTTGATGTGCTACAGTCTTAGAATATACTGTGGTGAATAAAGCTTATTAATTTCCCCGAAAGAGGGAGAATCCCACTTTGTGGTA
This sequence comes from Bothrops alternatus, assembly GCA_034064705.1. NCBI lineage: Eukaryota > Metazoa > Chordata > Lepidosauria > Squamata > Viperidae > Bothrops > Bothrops alternatus. The sequence goes on from JARGCV010000016.1 coordinate 30,148,012, forward strand.
TTAGGAAATATCCGTTTCACAACGAAAGAGAAAGTTGAACTGTAGTTGGAGAAGTTAGTAACAAACTTTCTTTTCGGGAATAGAAACAAAAAGAACACAATTGTACCCTTTTGATTAGAAAAGAACATAGATTTTTTTTTTACAAACGAATCTGAGTCAGAATTTCAGGATTTGGGTTCACATTTGCACACCAACCCAAAACGTAGTGTGAGGTGGGTATCCAACCAATGTGGTTTGTTCATGTTAAATCCTGGGTTAGTCTATTATAGGGACCTCGCCAATTTCACTGAGGGATGTTTTGAGTTTGGAGTTAAAGTTAAGGGCTAAAATATGGTTTTTATATATATATATATATATATATATATATATATATATATATATATATATATATATATATATATATATATATATATATATATATATATATATATATATATATATATATATATATATATATATATATATATATATATGACTATGGCTAACTATGGTGTTCACACAACCAGTTTAATCTGGTTATTGAATTAACTAACCCATTTTCTGAGTTGTCTATGGAAATTCTCAATCATCCAGGTCATGGTGGTCCCAAAGGTGCTTTTTCCAAAACACAACTGGACTTTCCTGATTTTTTTCTTTGAAAACGTATCAACAGTTCTTGAATGAGAAGTGAAAGGTTTTCAAAGGAAAAAAACAAGAAAACGCAGTTGTCTTTTGGAAAAAAAGTACGTTTGGGACATTTTTTGGGTTGTACAATACGGAACACGAAGTTACCAAGGAACTGGATTCATACCACAACTTCATAAAGCTCTTCCCTGACTTAACAGGTGAAATGCAACAGGTAAGTAGGTCTTTACCCCAGGGATTAAGCTACTGTATAATAATAGCAGCCTGTGAAGCTAACTTCTCTAGGGCGGTGTTTGATTTTCACTGGAGTCAATACACATCAGAGGGCGCCAAGTTAGGGGAAAGTTTGCCGAGCAAGCGCCTTTTTGAAAATCTCACGTAACTTCTCCGATTTGCTTCTATTCTCTTTAAGTGGCTTTCGTCGTCCTAACCTCCTTTAAAGCTCATTTTGAACTACATAGAAGCGTTGGATGACATTCAATTGCAAGGAGACGAACTTCTGTCATTTCTACAGGCCTTTATCTGGTTCTTGAAAATCCGGGAGGAGAGTGGATGTGGGGAGAAGGGGTTCCGTCATCCTTTCCACAAACCTAAACGCCCAGCTCTCTTAAGTTCTCTCTTCCCGCGCCTCCGCGACCAGCAAAAGAGCTCACTACGTCCCCGAATGACCTCCGCATCTCTCACCGCTGAAGGATCCGAGAATAATTTTCACGCCCAGAGACTTCGCGAATAGGAAGCTCGTAACGCTTCAAAGTTCTCGCGGGCTCCCCGCGCCCTTGAGATCCTGCGTAGCAGCTCCCGGCTAAAATTCGGCGGGTTCGGTCCACCCACGCGGTGTTTCGTTTCTACTTTAGAAATCTGGGCTCCTGAAAATTACTGCTCTTGAGGACGTACCATTGCATCCACTAGAATAGAAAAAATAACAAGAGTTTGAAGGGACCTTGGAGGTCTTCTAGTCTAACCCCCTCCTCAGGCAGGAAATCCTATACCATTTCAGACAAATGGCTGTCCAGTTTCTTTTTAAAAACTTCCAGTGTTGGAAGATCCGCAACTTCTGTTGTCCCACTGATTAATTAATAGATCCAGTTCGGCATTTTTCTCCCCGACTCTTAGCCTCAGAGGTGTCCCTGGGGGAAAAAAAACACTCCGATGATACTCATAAGGTCTGCTTGAAAGTTTCATTTTAGTTTAGATATGTGAAATCCTTAGTGGTAATGGAAGAAAGAGCTACTCTGGCTCAAAAGTCCAGACTAAAAGTTACAATTCCATCGTTGTCATCCTCCGCTCATTTCCAAAGATATGGACTCTTAAGCGTTCTTGGGATCCAAGGCGAAAAGAACTCGGCACAAGGCCCTGCACAACGCCTGCTTTTCCGATTGCAAACCTGAAGTCTCTCAATCCCGGTAACAAGGAATTCCAGGATTTCCGACCAGCCACTCGAGGGCGCGTAAAGGCGCGATTTACTCCCGCCCTAAGGCGCGCAAGCCGAGCGCGGGCCGTCCTTTGGAGCCCGCGCAAGGAAAAGCATCGACTTCGAAGCAACCGGGCAGGATTGCACCGCGCCGCTCCAGTCTGGAAAGGGGCGGGATCGAGGAAAGGGGCGGTCTTAGGAAGCCGGGAATGCCTGCTTGCCTAGCCGGGGCCGAGGCCGGGACCGCTGGGGCGTGCGTGGGCGCGGCGGCTCGCTGGCTGGCTGGCTGGCTCGCTGGCTGGCTGGCTGGCGCGCCGTCATCCTTCCCACTCTCCTCCCTCCCTTGGCTGTGCCGCGCGGGCTCTATGACCCCGAGGTTCCGAGCGCCGATGACACGAATTCCGAGGCTCAGTTACGGAAGCAGCAGCAGCAGCAGCAGCCGCTCCCCCCGCAGCCGCTGTCGCCGCCGCCGCTGCCTCCTGCTCCTGCTCCTGCTCCGCCGCCGCCGCCACCTGGCCGAAGGGAAGCCCTGCGCGCGCAGCCCCGACTCTTCCTCCCGGCACTGGCCAAGAGGGCTCGACGGCGGCAGCAGCGGACGCGGAGAAGGAAGCGGCCGGAGTGGGTATTGCTACCGCCGCCGTCGCCGCCGCCACTACCGCTCCGACGCGCCCGGGCCAGAGAGTCCCAGCGCCGCTCTTCGCGCCTGCCCGGCAGGGCGCCCCTCCGACCTCTCGCCTCCGCCCCTGCCGAAGGGGCCGGTGAGCTGGCCAGCAGGCCTCGGCCAGGGAGCGCCCCACTTTCCCCGGCTCCGGCTGAGGGTCACCGCCGAGGACCCCGGATGGAGAAGCGGGGCAAGAGAGTGGACTGTCCGGCGTTGCCCCCCGGCTGGAAGAAGGAGGAGGTCATCCGCAAATCGGGGCTGAGCGCCGGCAAAAGCGATGTCTACTACTTCAGGTGAGCCGGCCGGAGGGGAAAAAGCTGAGGGTCCTGAGGGCGAAGAAGGGACCCGGAGGTCGGGAAAAGCCGGAGCCCGCCTCCCCCGAGACCTGGCCTCCAGCCTGCATAGGCAACTGCGAGCTGCCAGGGTTGAGTCAGGGCGTAACCCTGGCGGCGGTTTCGTAATGCTCCGGTTCTCGCTTGCGAGCCGAGAGGCGGCTGTGCCTCTGAGCATGTCTAGAGTGGGGGCCCGCTCCCGGAGAGGTACAACTTTTGGAGGCGGTGCTTTTGAACGTGTGAAGAAGCGCTTCATCTCAGTTCTGGGCAACTTCGCATTTCAGACATGTGTGTGTGTGGGGGAGAGGGTAGATCGGGAAGGAAAGTTTAGAGTCGTAACTTTCGGGAAAGCAGACAATTTGAAATGCCTAATTTTAGAACTTAACTGTTACCGCTGGGAGGGGGCGCCTAGCGCCTAAGATTTGAGCAAAGGGTAGAAAGTAGGTCTGTTTCTTCTTTCCATCCTCTTGGACTGATTTCACATATCCTTCCCTCGGGTACCACTTCTTTCCCTTCTTTTACTCCCCCCCCCATTCTTCCTTGAAGTTTCATCTTCCTGCCTTGTGAAAATAGACCCTTTCCTGCCTCCAAGCCTTTGGCTGCAATGGCCATCTGACAGATTTAGCCGGGCTCTGCATCGTATCAGACCACAGGTGGCCTCTTCAGATACTCCAGCTTTCCTCTCCAAACTCTGAATGGCAAGGAAGCTTTCCTCCCTCCCCTCCCCTGGAGAACATTTCTGGGCTACTGTTCTGCTTGCCAACTGTAGGAACCTGGCTTTTAAAAGCTGGTACAGGGAGGGGCAGGCGGGCAAGAATGAAGCCTCCTTCCTCAGCCTGGTGCCCTTCCGGTGTGTTAGGCTGGACTTTCCAACTCACTTGGCTGGTTGGGTGAACTGCACATTTTGAACATTTTAATCCATCAAGGGAAACGGCAGTGAAGAAGAAGCTGCTTTCAATTTCATTTCTTTCAGTTTGGTTCATGTGTTTGTACCATAGCTCCTGAGTTAGTGGCTACTCAGAAATAAATAAAAAGGGGCTCTGTTTCTTTGGATGGATCCATTTATAGCTCTGAGAGCCTGCTGTGAAAAACAGAGACCTTTCCCTACGGAAAAACTGAGCTGTTTGTGCCTGATAAGGTGAACTTGGCAATGTTTGTGGAGTGAAGTCCAAGCCATGTGGCTCTTCTAGGTTGAGTTAGGAAAGAGGCCTCGGGGGAGACACCCATCTTGTTCGTGGTCTCTTGTCCTTTCCCTCAGCCTCTTTCCCAATAATGTGTTTGAAGAAATTCAGGGTGCTAGATCTCTGTGTTGGGGCTAGTGGGAGGTTTTACTGGAACGACAAGTGCTTGGTGAACCGTATGAAAACTCTGCACTCACTCACCCTGTCTAACCAAGACAGTTAAAGCCTAACAGCTTGCCACACTTGGTTGATTTCTCTGTGGTTGGCAGGGGTTGGTGGCTTAGCAAGCTGTGCAAACTCAGCCTGTTTGGTTAGTTTACGATTCAGTGGATTATTTCAATAAATGAGGAAAGTGTCCTGCTGAAACCCAGTTTGATAGTAAAAAGCAGCCCTGCTTATGCAGCCCAAGGCAGTAATATCAGCCTTGGTGAGCCACTCTTGAGGGTTTGAACTGACACTCCCCAATTTTGGGTGGTACATTAAAAAAAAAAATCTTCTGGATAAAGCAACTTGGCATTCTTGTTTCTGCTTAAAGTGAATCCTGTATAATATTCCCATGATTCCATTCTTCGCTCTTGTGGGCTGGAATCCAAGGCTGGGTGTTCCTTCATTTTTATTATCTGCTGGAGAGCACGGCACAAGAGCACGTTGACATCTGATCTTCAGTGGGCCTTCTACTTTGATTTTCAGCTTGATCTTTTCTCCATCACTTTCTAACTAAAAAAAAGCTCCATCCTCACCTGTTACTGTGGCTGAGAGTAGTGGCATTTCTGTGCATTCTGTCTTTACTAATAGCTTACAAAGTGTGGGTTAACACTTTAATGAGGTGGTTACAAATCCTTTATCCAGCATTTACCTAACTTGGCAACTTGAAAAGGTGTGGCCTTCCAAAACATTCTATACAAACCTGAGGCATTACTATTAGGAATATTAGAGAAAAACGTAAATAAAGAGGACACATATTTAATTATTCGCGTGGTTACGGCGGCAAGGATACCATTTGCTCAAAAATGGAAAGCAATGGAAGTACCGAGTGAGGAAGAACTAATAAAGAAAATTATGTATTGCGCAGAACTGGATAGGTTAACTAAAAGATTAAAAAATCAGGAAGAAACAGAATTTTATCGAATATGGAATAAATTTTATAGATGGAGGGGAAAAAATGGAGGTCACAAATAAAAAGATAAGTTAAGATAGAGACCAGAAATGTATAGTTTGTATATATATATATTATTTGTAATTAATGTACAATATGGACTGAGATGTCAGTCAAAGACGATTTACCATGTTCAATGTTTTTAATCCTTTTTTTTCTTTGTATTCAATAAAAATAAAAATAAAAAGGTGTGGCCTTCAACTCCCAGAATTCTCCAGCCAGACTTTGCCATTGAGAAACAAATTCTTGAAAATCTCACATCATTTTCCGAAAGAGTCTACCAGCATATTTTCTGATGAACAGGTTTTATTAAAAGGTCTAAGCTTTTAGGAACTTCAGCCTTTTACTAAAATGTGTTAGGTGCTATCAGACTCTTCCTGAATTTTTTGCTATCACAGATTGACATAGATCTCCCTCAATAGTCCAGGTTATTTCAATCACTCACTCACTCACTTACTGAATCAAATAAATAAATAGGAACTGGGTACTCAGTTGAGTACAAAAAACCAGGGGTTTTTTTGTGGGGGGGGAATACCTACTTAAACCTTATTTTACCCCTATCTTCCAAAACCCGTCTTTTCTTTTCTTTTTATCGTAGGAGACATTTCCTGCAGGTAATATTTACTGAAGGAATAGCTGGAAAAGAAATAGCTAAATAGCTTTCCTTCTCTACTCGCAACTTTACTGCTCCTTATTTTTTTTCTCTTTATATGCAGATGTGTGTATTTGGGTGTGAGTGTGTATTTAAAATGCAACACAGAAAAAAAAAGTGCCTTATCTGAGGTCACACAGTGAATTAGTGGCAGAGATGTGATATAGGTTAATTCAGGTTGTTGGCTTTCTTGTGATATCCTCTGATTGATTAGGTAAAAAGAGAACCCTGTATGAATTTGGTTCAAATGTTGCATTTCTGGAATGTTTGAAGCAGAAAAAAAAACCCTTATATTCATTGCTGTTCTAGTCAGTTCTATAGGTTGGGGGAATGTTCTTGTCAAACTGTGTGCACTAATCTGAGATACACTATTTAGTGTTATTCTTAGTATACCAAGCTTTTATTGGATTTTTGCACCTGTGTCCTTTGGAAACATGGGAGAAAAACAAAAAAAAAAGTGAACTCTGTTGAGGATAGACTTATAAAACTGTAACTGCTTTTTTTTTTTTGAAGGAAGGCAGGAAGGCAGGTGACAGTCTTCTTTATCTGTCATGTTGCCTGTGCACTTTTGAGGTTGTAGCAGCTGCCTTTCCTGTGGCTAGCAGGCCAGGCACCCTGCAGCAGCTTCTGCACCTGGGGAGCCAGACCTTCAGCACAACTGTACAGATGCTAACTTGTTCCGGCAAAATATTCTATCCTTTTCTTTTGATAAACCAGCATCCTTTGCTTATTAACTGGAGGGGAGCATCTTGTAGTACCGAAGGGAACACATGGATTTGTAACTTCTGTTTCTCATCATCTCGAGTTTCCCCAGCATGGCACTGAATTTAAGTTTCTGTTTTAAAGTGGGGAAACAGAAACTGCAAGCCTTAAAAGTAGCTCTGAACGGTTTAAAACAGGCGTGTCTAACCCGCTGTCCGCAGGCTGCATGCAACCATTAATGTGCCCTCCTAAGATCATTAACTTTTAACATTATGTATTTTATATACATGAATTATATATTTTTTACATGTGGCCCAAAACAGTTTCTCTTCACTCAATGCAGCTTAGGCAAGCCAAAAAGGATGGACAACCATGGTTTAATAGGAAAGTGGCATGTTATGCACAGGTTTTCTGGCCTATTTACATGTGTATGACTTAGAGCATCATCCATGCACATCACTTTGGATGTTTAGAAACCATTGCATGCTGCAGCCAAACACCTAACATTTGTCTGCCTTTCCCGTTAATAGTTCACTTTGCATCAGTCAACAACTTATTCACATTTATTATCATTTTTTAATCAATCTGCTTATTTCTACGTTGGACTGGGTTTGTGGCACTTACCTGTCATTCTACTAATGAAACTCTCCCAGGCTTTTAAGATAACCAGAAACATTTTAGGGGCAACCTAGAAGAAAGCACCTCAAAAGCAAATGAAATAGGATGAAGATTTAACTCATTGCATCCCTAGAATAAAAGTCAGCTTTAAAAAAAAATGGGAGAGTCAGACAGGAGATTTATTTAAAAGTTTTGGGTCAAGATACAGATTCAGGACCAAAAAGGCGCTAAGAATTTCTCAGCTTATTAGCGATAAGGCCGTTCTACAAATGGCCACATCTTAGGCATTTGCAACTGTAAAAAAATAAAACTAGCCCTTTATTATTAGTGTACTATATGGTCTACTAATATAGTTTGACACTGTTTCACATTTTTTTGTGTTGCTAATTTATTCAATAATTCAACTATGGCTAAAGCAAGGGTGTTTAAATCCAGTCTTTTGGTTTTCATGCAGAATTCCTTGTACTTAGGACAGAACTGCTTTCTATGCTACTGTGTGAAATATTATAGAACCTACATGTAGGATCCAGCTGTTGTTTGAGTCCTGATCTGTGTTTTAAAAACATTCATTTTTTACCCCTGTGTTTTGATTTTACAGCAGAAATCCTCTTTTTTTTAACCCAATGGGCATTTTTATTTGGACGTTTGAGGACAAATGGAGTTTAGACTGTGTTTTGCTTCTTCCCATCTTCACAGCAATTATAAATACATTCATATTTTATACTCTCTAAGGTTATGTCATGCTTTCCCTCTTTCCCCATATTCTACCCTTTCTGATCATCAAACCCATCAATCAAAATTCATTTTTTCTTGTTTTCAGTAAAAGTTCATCAAGGGTTTTCAGTCATTAATGCATGCAGTTAACGTCATTTCCTTAATCAAACAAGACTGTTTTGCCACCACCAAGTTGAGATCTTCTCCATGTAGTCACTTTGGAAAAAAAATGGCCTCATTGCTTTGCTGTGCAGTGAGTGCAACCCTTGAGATATTTCTACAGATGTATGAAACATTATTTTAAGTAGGCAAGTTTAGACCTCTCTTGTTAATTATGAATCACAAAGGATTGTGTTCAGATTTTCCTTCTGCCCCAAACTCTCTAGATAACCTCTCAGTAGCCTTAGGCAAGGCCACCTCTCTTAGTTTTCCTTTTCCTGTCTTCCAACAATGTGGGAGGATTCTGAACCTAGATTGGATCAGTGCCAGGATTCCACTGCTAGCAAGAACTAAAGGCAAAGAGGCCCTTGAGTTGAGCTGGACTCCTGGAGACTTGTATGAACTCAGGGATGGAATTTTCTTGGCAACAGAACAAGTGCTGTATGTCACTGTTTCCTTCTGGGATGGTTTTCAACATTCCTGTTGACTTTCCAGCCCTGGAATTCTCTGGTGACCTCCTGAGAAAGCTCCCGGCCAGATCCAAGTCTGCTTAGTTTCCGAGCACAGACAAAAATCTGTCAGGTGCTGCTGATTGCTGACACAGCAGGAAAGGATAAAAAGTTGTTGTAACTGCATCAGTGTAACTGATGAAACTAAATGGGGGTGGGAACTTTTCAATACAGGTAATCCTCAATTTACAACCACAATTGAGCCCAACATTTCTGTTGCTAAGCGACATTAGTTAAGTGAGTTTTGCCTCATTTTACAACCTTTTGTTTTGCCAAGATTGTTAAGTCAATCACTGCACTTGTGAAGTTAATACCATGGTTGTTAAATGAATCTGGCTTCCCCATTGACTTAGAACAGGCATGTCAAACTCGCGATGTCACGTGACATCGCGCGACGTCTCATGACTTTTTCCCCGTTGCTGGCAATGGGGTGGGACTTTGTTGGAAGGCAGCTGGGAAGGTTGCATATGACCCTGGAATGCTGCAGATAGGCCTGAATTTTGATCACGTAACCATGGGAATGCTGCAATGGTCGTAAGTAGAAGGACTGGTCGTAAGCTACTTCCTCCAGTTCTGATTCTGTTGTGAAAGTAATTCACCAGAGACATAGTTTCTAACCAAAAAGTACATGTGTTTTCTCTCTGTCGGCCCATTGGTAGAAAGTACAGAAAAGCCGCCATATAGAAAATGCTCTTTCTAGGCCAGGGGTATCCAACTTTGGTAATTTTAAGTCTTGTGGACTTCAACTCCCAGAATTCTCCAGACCTCATGCTTGGCTGGGGAATTCTAGGAGTTGAAGTCCACAAGTCTTCAAGTTGCCAAGGTTGGACACCCCTGTCCTAGGCCAGGGGTAGGCAACCTTGGCTCTTTTATGACTCGTGGACTTCAACTCCCAGAATTCCTGAGCCAGCCACGCTGAGGGGAAAGGGAGAGGCTTCTAAGCTGAGCCATGCTGGCTCAGGAATTCTGGGAGTTGAAGTCCATGAATCATAAAAGAGCCAAGGTTGGCCTAGGCATTTAGCACATCCCATATGTATCCCATTCAGCATCTAGGCACTCAGTGTGAGATCACAATCCTTCCATTTGGCTATCATCAGTTAGAAGACAAGCTTATTTCTTTGACCAATTGCAAGAGGGGTTCCAGCCTCAATAAGATGGCTGGAGAGATGTGTGTACAAACTTATATACTGAAGATATGGAATATACTTGTGTGGGCCAGGTATCTGTATAATATCAGCGTGGTCTTTCCCTGCATGTTTTCATTTCTAAAATATATGTTTCAACAAATGTGAAGGCATAAAGCCTGGCTTCTCATAGATGGGCTGAGATGTTCTTCAGCTTTATTTGTCACCCTTTTCGTTCAATGAGTGATCTTCTTTTTTTTTCACTCCCAAAATTGAAGAATGAAAATCTTGTGGATGGGTGTGAGGAGAGCAATGGTATTCTTGCTTTGAGCTAAGTTACAGGTAGTCCTTGACTTACAACCATTCAGTTAGGGGCCATTTGAAGTTACAACAACACTGAAAAAAGTGACAGTTTTCACACATACAATGGTTGCAGCATCCCCGTGGTCACCTGATCAAAATTCAGGAGCTTGGCGACTGGCATGTATTTATGGCACTGTCCGGGAGTCATGTGATCAGTTTTTGTAAACTTCCCACGTGGCTTCCAACAAGCAAAATCAATGGGTGAAACCAGATTCGCTTAATGACCGCAGATTCACTTAAGGAGCGCATGATTCACTTAACACAGGGGTTCTCAACCTTGGCCACTTTAAGACTTGTGGACTTCAATTCCCAGAATTCCTCAGCCAGCAAAGCTGGCTGAGGAATTCTGGGAATTGAAGTCCACAAGTCTTAAAATGGTCAAGGTTGAGAACCCCTGACTTAACAAATGCACTGATTTACAAAAAAAGGTTGTAAACTGCGGTGCAACTTGCTTAACAACTGCCTTGCTTAGCAGTGGAAATTTTGGTCTCAGTTGTCGTAAGTCGAGGATTACCTATACAAGTTGATTAAAGACTGTGTGTGGGGGCCACCTGTTTATCCCTACGCAAGCATCTCTTCAGATGTTCTCAGCCTCCTTGTTTTCCATTTCTCAGCTAAGTCCCAAGAGGATGCAGACAAATCCCCATTGACCCTTTTTCTGAGTAGAAAAATTGTTCTTCCACCTCGGCAACTTTGAGGTGCACAGAGCTCAGCTCCCAGAATTCCCCAGGCAGCATGGGAATTCTGGGAGTTGAAAAAATGTGTCTTAAAGTTGCTGAGGTTGATAATAATAATAATAATAATAATAATAATAATAATAATAATAATAATATAAAGTTGGAGGGTCATCAAGTCCAACCCCCTGCTCAGGCAGGAAACCCTACACCATTTCGGACAAATGGCTGTCCAGTTTCTTCTTAAAAACTTCCAGTGTTGGAGCATTCACCGCTTCTGGAGGCAGGTTGTTCCACTGGTTAATTGTTCTAACTGTCAGGAAGGTTCTCCTTAGTTCTAGATTGCTTCTCTCTTTGGTTAGTTTCCACCCGTTGCTTCTTATCCTGCCTTCAGGTGCTCTTCTTTGGGGCAGCCCCTGAGATACTGGAACACTGCTACCGTATCATGTCCCCTCTCGTCCTTCTCTTCATTAAACTAGACATACCCAATTCCAGCAGCCGTTCCTTGTATGCTTTAGCCCTCAGTCCCCTAATCATCAGACATATGGGACATGGAAACAAGGGAGGGAGAACTGTAGAAAAAATAGGAATATTGAAGAAAAATAAAACTTTGGGAGGAGGAAGCTGAATGATGAACCCAATTTACTTTTGTGAATTGGATGACACTGCCAATTTTTAAGTCAAAGTAACACAACTTACGGTACATTTCCATGGGTAGGTAGATAGGTGGGTGATATTGCTTGCATTTCAAGGAAGCTAGTGGTGTGTATTGCACTGATAAATTTGATTAGGGAACAGGCCCTTCTCCTACAATGGGGACACTTTGATCGTCCTAGTGGACAGTCCAAACTCAATGATACCATTGATGTTTTTTTATCCCTGCCCCTCCCAGCTGCAAACAGATCCCTCTTTACAGAGCCATTCAGACCCTCCTGATTTTCACTGGAGCTCTGCCCTAGATTGTGGTCTAGCACTATAGAACTGCAAACACTTGGGAATTTTAGTCTTGGTTCAGCATCTGCATTTTACTTCTCTGATAGTTTTGCACCCCTATTTATAAGCAGCTGCGCCAGCCAAGGCTTCGCTTGCTATTGTTTAGCACCAATGTGTGTATGCACACACACACATAGACAGACATGCACACACCCACACACACTTGCTCTCCTAGGAAAATAAATGTTTGTGTTCATTTTTGCTCTGTCAACCATCAAGTTGTTTAAAACGATGCCTGCACATCCTGGCCTCCGATCAAGAGATTGCTGGCAGGGAGCTGGGCGTCTCTCTCGGAAGAGATAGAAGATTGTGTCCTTGGCCTCCAAAATCTGTCTAACCCCCACTCTTCCTTATTATCTCCAAGGTTACTTTTGCCTTTAGGTGGCGTCATGTCCCCCCCCCCCAGTGTCCCCAGTCATATGCAAATGAGCCAGCCTGTCATTGGCCAGTTTTGGGCACCATCTCACCACTGTGGCCTTGTGATGCAGTCCGTTTGGAAAGTTGACTGTGCAAAGGCCAACTCTTTGCTGGAGGGGTGTGTGTGAGTCTGAGCATAAGGGCATTGGGAGTAGAAGGCAGGGGAAGTTCCTCCTCTTCATATTGGTGGGATGAGGGTTCTCTGGAGTTCTCTCCCACTTCTGAATGAAGCTCAGGGACCAGGCTTTCCTCACTGGGTGTATTTCAGTTGTGATTGACTGGGGGGGGTGACTGAGGTGGCTTTGCGCCTTTATAGGAGTACTAATTTGGAGATTGGCTCTATGAGCATGTTCTTGTTCACTCTCCAAAACATCTCCTGACCAGCCATCAACACCATATGAGCAGAGATTAACACCAAGTTTAGATGAACAATCGAGAAGTCAACAGTGCCCTAATTGTGGAACTAACAACAAACAAGCTAATGGTATATAACACACCAATCAGACCCTCCCACCCATACTGACAGGGCAAGCCATTGGTATATAAACAGAGAGCAAACCCCAATCCCTTCTACAGCTGATGATGTTACCTAGTTGGATAATAAAATGTCTGTAAGAAAAAAAAGCAAGCTCAGAGAGTATCAAGGATTCCATACTTTCCATCTTTCTCTGTCTTTCATTTAATTCTTTATTCTTGAATCCCCCCCCCAAAAGAGTTGCACAAGTTCTGGAAAACTTTAGATGCAACAGGGTGCTGAAAAATTCCAGCACAGCTCTTCACCATTACAAACATTAAAGCCACCCACAAACTGAGCATGGTTATAAATATATATATATATATATATATTTCCTTTCTTCATCAGATCCGGTTCCACTTCCTGGCATCATTAAAACAATTCAGACCTTTTCTGCATAAGAAAATATTAAGAGCTACTTACCTGGGCCTATGTATGCCTGTGTAAATTTTTGATGTGAGAAGTCACTCTAAATTTATGGTAGCATCCAGTTGTGTTGTGGCCGATTCAGGGTAAAGGCGATGCTTGAAAATTCAGGCTGCTGGGAACACCCAGCCAACTTTGGCTGATCAAGGATAGGAGACCACTAGGAATTCCCCCAGCAATAGACTCAGAAGAATTCCAGAAGAAGACAAGGGCAAATCATATTAAGATTGTGTGCCCCCTCTCCATAGACTCCATATACTCATGTTATCATCAAGAATTGAGCTCAGCTTGTGGGTGGCTGTAGTTATGTAATGTTTACAAGAGCCAGTTTGGTCTAGTGGTTAAGACACCTGGTTAGAAACTGGTAGATCCTGAGTTCAAATCCCACCTTAGCCATGAAAACCAACTGGGTGACCTTACACCAATCATTCTCTCTCAGCCCAACCCACCTCACAGGATTGTTGTTGTTGTGGGGAAAAGGAATATTAGTTATGTTTGCTGCCTTGAGTTTTCTAAAAATAATAATAAAGGTGGGATACAGCTAAATAAATATATAAATGTTTAAAAATGGGTTGAAATATGGTGGGAAGGGAGAAGCAGACTTGTAAATTATTTCATTTCTAATTCTAATGCTGCTGATAATGGCTTGGTTCATACAGTTTACTAATTTATAATTATGGATGAACAAAGTGTATCAGTTTAAGAACTTTTGATTTCAGCTTAAGGCTATGCAAAAACCCTACTTATAATATAGTTTGTTTGATTTTGGCGTGGTGTTTTGTGTAAACCCACCATTCTGCCAGGTAAACCATGATTTAAGTTTCAGAATCTGGGTTCTAAAGAATACTTAATTCTAAAGTAAGGTGAGATAGTTTGTGAGATAGTTTGTTGCTGGGGCCCAAACATTATCCTAACCAGCTGGGTGAACCAGACTTTTATCTTTAAACTATAATCATAGCATTGTTTTTCATTACTCTGGCTTTAGTGTGTTCTGTGAACTCCATTCCCTGTGGTTTATTCCGTAAAATAGAGTTAAGCATGAAGCATAAACACAAACATAGTTTATACTTATAAGAACATCGTGTAACTGGTTGCAATTATTTTAGTTTCAGAATAAGGTTGAAATAAATTGATTTGTAAGGGGCTAAAGAAAAAAAACATTATAACAGTTGTAGGTGCCTGGAATTCAATCCACAAAAACACAGAAAAGGACAAGTTTGGACTTGCTGGCCACGTTTTAAATACAGGGGGTGTTGCATGTTCAGAAGCCTTGGGGATAAGCAGAGGAAATGAAGGAGGTTTGTAAATCTTTCAGTTAGGAGAGAAACTTTATGTAGGAACAGTTTACAATAAGGGCCGGCTTCCTGAAATTTTTATGGTGCAGTTGTCTTCACTGAACTTCTTTTTTGGGATTGCTGTACTTTACTTAATTACTTAATTTTACCATTAAAATAGATAATCTTCTCATCTAGATGAATATACTTGGTTCGGGTTGTATATGGAGCCATAAGTCAATGTAACATGGAAGAAACAGAATCTCCCATCCTTCAGATATAAAATGTTGGTTGGTTTTTACCCATTCAAATAATTCAGGCAATCCGTGATAAAGTCCTGAATGGTTAAAATATGAGCTTGGAATACTGCTAGGTGCTGCTCTTCTGCCTATGACGATTCTCAATCATCCAGGTCACGACTGTCCCAAAGGTTTTTTTTTTCCCACAAGGCAATTACACTTCCTTGATTTTTTTTCCCCTTGAAAATGTTTTGCTCCTCATCAAAGAAGCAAACTGAAGAAGGTCCTTGGATGAGAAGAGAAATGTTTTCAAAGGAAAAAGAAAAACAAAGTTGCCTTTTTGTGCAAAATGTTGCTTATTTAAATAACTAAGAAATATAGTGGGGTTTTTTGGTTAATAGGTGCACTGGGCAAAATGTTAATGCACAGTTCAGCACATAACTGGTTAATCCTTGGCATTTAGCCACTGGCTCTAAGTCTCCTTAGCTTCAGAAAACAGTGTTTCTCAAACTAGGTAACTTGAAGATATATGAACTTCAATTCCCAAACTTCCTCAGTCAGCATGGGAAATTCTGGGAATTGAGGTCCATGCACCTTCAAGTTGCTGAGGATGAGGAACACTGGACTAAAACATGGTGTCAATGCTGCTAACATTGGATGCTTTTGCATTGACAACAGATGGAAATGTAGCCATCTTTCACCTTTTGCTTTTAGAGTTAGATGATGCTGGGGGGTGATGTGAATGAGAGTCCAGCTAGACATAACAACATTAAACCTAGTATGAGAATCAAGGGTATTGAGCCCAGAGCTGATAAAGAATTGGCGGGCTGGAGAGCTGGAAAGGAAGCCCTGCTTTAAGCTAATTGGGGAATGTGATTTATGACTGTTAATTGGAAGGGGAAATTATGCTTTGATACTATGTGCCCAGGGGAGGGGAATTCAGTTTTTGGCTTCGATTATGTAGTGCCAATATTATGCTGCTTGAATAAAAGATCCTTTAAGGCAGCGGTTCTCAACCTTTTTCAGGCCGAGACCCCACCTGCGCCGCCCATGTGTGGCGCAACCCTGACCTGCGCCACGCATGCGCGGTGCGATGGCCCGCATCGCGCATGCGCGGCGCACGCGACAGCCTGAACCGCGCATGCGTGGCACGCGCGACAGCCTGAACCGCGCATGCGCGGCGCGACGGGCGCGACGGCCCGAACTGCACACGCGCAGCACGACGGGCCGAACCACGCATGCATGCCGCACACACGACGGCCTGAACCGCGCATGCGCGGCGTGACAGGCCGAACCGCGCATGCGTGGCGCCCGTGCGACAGGATGAACTGCGCATGTGCACCGCACGCGCGACGACCTGAACCGTGCATGTGTGGCGTGACGGGCCGATTTGCGTGGCGCGTGCGTGATGGCCGAGGGGAAATGGGAAAAAAATGGTGGACTGCGGTGGTTGGCGACCCCCGTGAAACAGTCGTTCGACCCCAAATGGGGTCGCGACCCACAGGTTGAGAACCGCTGCTTTAAGGTAAACAATGCCTCAAAGTTCTTTTGAAGAGTTTCATCTGTCGGAACCATGACACATGGGCATTGTGAAGAAAAATATCAATAGCAATAGTACTTATATAACACTTCACAGTGCTTTAAGCCCTCTCTAAGCAGTTTACAGAGTCAGCGTATTACCCCCAACAATCTGGGTCCTCATTTTATCGGCCTCGGAAGGATGGAAGGCTGAGTCAACCTTGAGCTGGTCAGGATCAAACTGCTGGCAGTCAGCAGAATTAGCCTGCAATACTGCACTCTAACCACTGTGCCACCACGGCTCTAAATAAGACTTTGGGAAGAAGAGTTTAAGTCCATAGTTGCCAAGATGTATGACCACTTGCTTACAGCCATTTGAAATTATGATGGACCTCCCCAAAAGCTACTCATGAACTGTATTTGAAGTTCCAATGGTTGGGCTCCACCCTATGATCATATGACCATATTTTTTGTCAACCAGCTTGCATTTATGCAGCATTCCATAGTCATGCAATTGCAATGTATGTTATTTTTGCTGAAAACCAGCATTTATTTCCAGTTACTAGCAAAAAAAAAAATGCCCCAAATTGAACACTGCGTTCGCTTTAATAATTGTGACATTCACTTGTACAATCATGGCAAAAAAGGTCAATAAAATTGGGCATGGTCACATAATAACCGAGTTAATACCTATCATGACTTATCATTATGGGCTCAGTTACAGTCATTTGTTGAGAATTACCTGTATATGCATTTCTGCCTCTTTTGTGCTGCTTCAGATTTTCAGAGCAGGGAAAAAAAGCAAGGAAAGGAGGTGAGAGAACTGGCCACCTAACTGGGAATTAATCCCGCAAAGCCATTTTTTGCTTTTTAAATATTAAGACTATAAATATAAGCCATAAATTAGTCGGTTTGGGTCTGGCTTGTATAGATCAGCCATTATATGTTATCACTAATGATTTATGACTCATAAATGTATTAACTCAACCAGCTGGGACTTATTTAGCAAAACAAGGTTAAAGAAATTTTGTTAAATTGGGTCAATGTTTTTAGGATTACAAGAGAGGTAGTTTGATCTTGTGGCTGAGGTTTCCAGAGGACTGTGAGTTCTAGTCCTGCTTTAATTAGAAGAGCTAGCTGAAATACTTGGGGCCAATCACCAGGAGACTGTGAATTCTAGTTTCATCTTAGGCATGAAAGCTGGCTGGTTGATTTGGGCCAATCATCAGGAGACTGTGAGTTCTAGTTCCTCCTTAGGCATGACTAGGTGACTTTGGGCAAGTCATTCCCTCTCAACTACAAGTAGTCAATTAATTTCTGTTACAACCAATGGGTGAATACTCATTTTATGCAAAAAAGCAATACCTGCACTTGTGATAAAACACAAAGAAGAGGAAGAGGAAGAAGAAGAAGAAGAAGAAGAAGAAGAAGAGGAAGAGGAAGAGGAAGAGGAAGAGGAAGAGGAAGAAGATTAGGAGTACAGTATTTTATGTCTTAAAAAGTTGTAAAGATATTGGTTGAAGGAAAAAACTGGGTAGATAGAACATTTGAACTGAAGGAACCTTTTTTAAAAAAATAATACATCAATTTCTTAATATGCATTTTAAGCTGTAACAAGGATGACTTCTGATATTGGAATTCCTCATGGGAAAAAAAATTTCAGGGTATATTCAATTCAGAGCCTTGAGCAATGATGTGTCCTGCCAAAAAACTTAAAATAAAGTGCCAGCTAGACAGTTTGAGGCTTGTTTGATGTGTTCTTCTACAGATGTGTTTTTTGATCTTGCAAAATATCTCTATATATCTTGCAAAGCTGATTCTTAGCCATTGAGAGATGGGGGTGGGGTGGGGTAGGGGGGAAAGGACAGAACTATTTTTACCAGGACATCCCCACCTAAGGAGTGCATTCATCAAGATTCCCATAGCACAGCACATTATAGGTAATGCTTGATTTGCATGCCTTTGTTTCAGGGGTTCTCAACCTTGGCCACTTTAAGACTTGTGGACTTCAACTCCCAGAATTCCTCAGCCAGCAAAGCTGGCTGAGGAATTCTGGGAGTTGAAGTCCACAAGTCTTAAAGTGGCCAAGGCTGAGAACCCCTGCTTTGTTTAGTAATCATTTGCAGTGCCAGTGGCATTGAAAAAGTGACTTATGTCTAGCCCTCACACTTCCGACCACTGCCGCATCCCCATGGTCACGCTGTTACCTTCCCACCAAAGTGGTACCTATTTATCTACTTGCATTTGCGTCTTTCCAACTGCTAGGTTGGCAGGACCTCGGGCAAGTAACGGGGGCTCATCTTATTGTCCGGCTCTTAGGACGTGAACCCGGGCTGTCTTTCTTTTTTTTACTTCTGTTTTATTTTCTAATTCCTCTTATAGGGACCAGCCATTTATATTTACAAAGAATCTCAGTTATTGCATAAAAAATAAATGTCAATTTCTATTGTGGTTTTTCTTGTGCTTTGTAATATCGCCAGAACAATATTTGTTGAATGCTTGGAAGCATTCCAAAGATTTCATGTGCATTATCAAGCTGTAATCTTAATCCTACAGCTGTGTTTCTCAACCTTAGCATCTTTACGATGTGTGGACTACTGTACAACTCTCAGAATTTCCCAGCTAGGGAATTCTGAGAGGTGAAGTCCACACATCTTAAAGCTGTCAAGATTGAGAAACAATTGTCCTACAATGTAAGTGAGACTAAGAAGCCACCTAGTGGTCAAATTCATATATTGCATTCAGCCATGATTTGTTTTATAAACTAAAATTGGTTTTGAATGACATGCTAAGCTAATCTCACTCAGAGAAATCACATTGTGGATCTCTGTGTTGAATGATCTAGTTCAGGGGTAGGCAACCTTGGCTTTTTTATGACTCGTGGACTTTAACTCCTAGAATTGCTGAGTCAACATAGTCATAAAAGACTCATAAAAGAGCCAAGGTTGCCTACCCCTGATCTAGTTTAATAGATTTATACCTTGTATTTCCTTTAGGAGCCTAACGTGGCTTATATAATACTGTTTCCTCCAGCAACAGCCCTGTGAGATAGGTTGGAATGTGGGCAAAGGGCTGACCCAAAACCACCTATGGAACACCTGGGAGTCTGAGTTTTCTTATTCCACCCTGCCTTTTATCTCTTCAGTCCCTTCCTTCTGTGACCTCATCTCTCTTCTCTCAAGAAGTGAGAGAAAAAGGAAGATTGACTTTTAGGCTTGCTAGAAATAGATTGGAATGTCGACTTTCAGAGTGTCACTTAGCCTTCATAAAGTTTCAATCAATCAATCTTAATGGAGAGAAATAGCCCCATCATCTAAGGAAGGGGGGCTGTATTGCTTTGCTCAAAAGAACCCCCACCCCATACATTGCTTTTGTTGGAAGAAAAATCAGGTCCAGTTCCAAGCCGGGAAAAGATGCTGGAAACAAAATGGAGGCTGACTTTTTAGGAAAGAAGATTTCTGTTTATTGATAGAGCAGAACCATCAACAGCATGCAGTTTGGGACAGCTGACAAAATGGAGTTGGGAGTAGGTGGGTTTTTATACATTCCTTGGGGCTTTGTGTTTGAGATGCCTTGTGAATGTACTTTGACCTGTGCTTGAGTGGGCCCTTTTAGTATTCTAATTATTGTTGCCTGACTCTCATTTTGGCTGGGAGGTCCTGCCCTGTCCTTGGAGCTTGGTGGGGAATGTAGATTTTAGGTGACTTTGTCTAATCCCATCAATTCCAGCCTTCTGTGGGAGCTGTGGCTAAAGGCGTTTTGCTTATGAATAGGGTGGCCCAGTCTATTTGAATGGATTACAAAATCTCAATTTCTAAAGATTAGCCTCTTCAGGTTTCTGCTTGAGGCAGGAAGACTGGGACTATTTCTGTCTTTGTTAAGATTTTTTTCTCCATTAGAGGAAATGTTCTATCCTGCCTCTTTTAATATTCCCCAAAACATTTCATTCTCTAGGGCTGGGGGTGGAGATGCTGACTTCCTACACTTACATTGTAAATCATCCAGAGAGTCTGGATAGTTAGATGGGTGGCATATAAATTTAATAAATAAACGAAAGCAGGTTTTCTGCACATGCAAAAATCCATTGCTTAGAACAGAGGTGGCAAGTTGAGACAAAGCCTTCAGGTAGAAGTTGCCTTGTTGAAACAGATGGAATGTTATATTGCAAATCTTTGTAGACGCTCTATTTGCTTGTGTTTCCCATTTTCTATGGAATGTGAGCATCCACTTGGAATACTTGCATCCAATTCTGGTCACCATGACACACACACAAAAAAAAGATGTTGAAACCCTAGAAAGAGTGCAGAAAAGAGCAGCAAAGATGATTAGGTTGTTGGAGGCTAAAACAGGGGAAGAAATTGTCAGAAGGGAACAAGAAGACAGGCCAGGCGACGGAAGGGGACGGAGTCCTGAGGGTGCGGACGGGGGGTTGATTAAGACTAACTCAGTTCCAATAAGTACCGTTAGCGGGAGGGGCAGGTATGGTGGGAGCAGGGGGCCGTATCATAATAAGGGAGCGTGCACCCGCTGCTTACGAGCGGTCGTGCGCTCCGACCCCCAAGGCTCAACCTGTTCTCAGGGTTGTTCAGAACCACAGGGCCCTGGCTGTAGGCTGATGCTGTGCAATGCCAGGTCTGTGGTAAATAAGGCCCCCCTCATTCAAGATTTAATCTCAGAGGGGGAAGCAGACCTGGCGGGTATAACGGAGACCTGGTTGGGACCAGAGGGCGGTGTCCCTCTGGTGGAAATGTGCCCACCGGGTTTCCTTGCATTCCACCAGCCGAGAGCTCAGGGCAAGGGTGGGGGAGTGGCGGTTGTGATTAGGGAAAGTTTCAGGCCAAGGGAGGTCACTGTTCCTCAGACGGCAGGCTGTGAATCCCTTCTGGTGAAGTGGGACCTAGGGGGTCCGAGGGCGGTGTTGATTACGTACCTGGTGCCCTGCCACGTATCAACCTCCCTGCCCAAGCTCCTGAGCGTTGTCACTGCGGTGGTGGTTGAGGTCCCCAGGCTAATAGTCATGGGTGACTTCAACCTGCCATCCGGGGGCGGGGCGTCCGGGGAGGCTCGGGAGTTCATGGCTTCCATGACAGCCATGGACCTGACCCAGGTAATTCAAGGCCCCACACACACAGGGGGGAACACGCTTGACCTGGTTTTTGTCTCTGGACAGTGGCTGAGTGGTCAGAGTGTAGGGGATATAGTCATTGAACCCCTGTCATGGTCTGATCACTCTCTCCTATGCTTGGACTTTCGGACCGTTGCACCCCACCGCAGAGTGGCGGAACCGGTGAGATGGTACCGCCCCAGGCGGCTGATGGAACCCGAGCGGTTCCAGGCAGAGCTTGGGCCAATTCCTGAGGTTCTGACACACGACTCGGTTGGAGAGCTGGTGGCGGCCTGGGACAGGGCGGCTGCCGGTGCCCTGGATCGAGTTGTGCCTTTGCGGCCTCTGATTCGGCGTGGGTCTCGACCGGCCCCGTGGTATAATGAGGGGTTGAGAGAGATGAAACGCCGGAAAAGACGCCTAGAGAGCAGTTGGAGATCGAGCCGTGCCGAATCTGACCGAACATTGGTAAGAGACCATATTAGGTCCTACCTAATGGCGATAAGAGCAGAGAAGTGTTCCTACCTCACTGCTCTTATTGCGTCATCAGATAACCGCCCAGCCTCCCTGTTTAGGGTGACCCGCTCCCTCCTTCATCAGGAGGTGAGGGGAGATCCCTTAGAGGGTAGAGCTGAGGATTTCGGAAAATATCTGTATGATAAAATCGCTCAGATACGGGAAGGCTTCGACTTCAATTGGGTATGTCCAATGGGAGAGGTGGAGGCTGGTCTTGAGACTGTTACCTGGGTTGAGTTTGACCCCGTGACCCCCGAGGACGTGGACAGGTTGCTGGGGGGACTTAGGGCGACCACATGTTTACTGGACCCGTGCCCCTCCTGGTTGGCGCTGGCCTCCCGGGAGGTGGTAGGAGGCTGGTTCCGAGCAATTATCAACGCTTCCTTGAGTGAGGGTGTCTTTCCCACTGCCTTGAAAGAGGCAGTGGTGAGACCCCTCCTCAAGAAGCCTGCCCTGGATCCAGCTGTTTTATCAAACTACCGTCCCGTCTCCAACCTTCGCTTTCTTGCGAAGGTTGTTGAGAGTGTGGTTGCCCGACAGTTCCCGCAGCACCTGGAGGAATCGTCATATCTCGATCCGTTCCAGTCGGGCTTCAGGCCTGGCTACAGCACGGAAACAGCATTGGTCGCGTTGGTGGATGATCTCTGGCGGGCCCAAGACAGGGGTTGCTCCTCTGTTCTGGTGCTATTGGACCTCTCGGCGGCTTTTGATACCATCGATCATGGTATCATGCTGCAACGGTTGGAGGGGCTGGGCATAGGAGGCACTGTCTTGCAGTGGTTCTCCTCCTTCCTCTCTGGCCGGATGCAGTCTGTGTTGACAGGGGGCCAGAGGTCGACCCCGAGACCCCTCGTATGTGGGGTACCTCAGGGGTCGGTCCTCTCGCCTCTACTGTTCAACATTTATGTAAAGCCGCTGGGTGAGATCATCCGTGGTTTTGGCGTGGAGTACCACCAGTACGCTGATGATACCCAGCTGTACATTTCCACGCCAAACCACCCCAATGATGCCCTTGCCGTGCTGACCCAGTGCCTGGAGGCCGTGCGGGTATGGATGGGGAGAAACGGACTCAAGCTCAACCCCTCCAAGACCGAGTGGCTGTGGTTACCGTCGTCCCGGTACAGCCAGCTGATTCCATTGCTGTGTATTGGGGGCGAAACAGTGGCTCCCACAGGAAGGGTTCGCAATTTGGGAATCCTCCTGGACTCACGGCTGTCCTTAGAGGACCATCTGACGGCCGTGGCCGGGAGGATGTTCTACCAGGTTCGCCTGGTGCACCAGTTGCGTCCCTTCCTAGACCGGGACTCGCTACGCACAGTCACTCATGCCCTCGTGACCTCCAGGCTGGACTACTGTAATGCTCTCTACATGGGGCTCCCCTTGAGGTGCATCCGGAAGCTCCAACTTGCCCAGAATGCGGCCGCGCGGGTAGTGATGGGAGCGTCGTGGCGCTCCCACGTAACACCGCTCCTGCGTGAGTTGCACTGGTTGCCGGTGGTCTTTCGGGTGCGGTTCAAGGTGTTAGTGACCACTTTTAAAGCGCTCCATGGCATCGGACCCGGATACTTATAGGACCGTCTACTGCCAGCAAATACCTCCCGCCGTCCGGTACGCTCCCACAGAGAGGGCCTCCTCAGGGAGCCGTCGGCCAGAGAGTGCCGGCTGGCGACCCCCAGGGGGAGAGCCTTCTCTGTGGGAGCTCCCACGTTATGGAACGAGATCCACCCCGAACTCCGTATAATAACAGATTTACGCACCTTCCGTCGGGAACTAAAAACATTCCTTTTTCGACAGGCCGGCCTGGCATAGAAGCTTCGGTTCCAATAGGGTCAAAATGTTTTAGGGGGACTGAGTATTTTTTAAGATTTTAGCTTTGTATGTTTTGGGTTTTAAATGGGGATTTCGGCCAAATTATTTAATTTATTTTTAATTATTTTAAATTTTGTATATTTATATGTTTTTTAAATTTTAGGCTGTACACCGCCCCGAGTCCTTTGGGAGAGGGGCGGTATAGAAATTTGATTAATAAATAAAATAAATAAATAAATAAATATGAAGAACAGTTGAAGAAACTAAGTATGTCCAGTCTAACTAAGAGAAGGATTAGGGTGACATGAAAGCAGTCTTCCAATATTTGGGGGGCTGTCACAAAGAAGAGCGGGTTAACCTATTCTCCGAAGCACCTGAGGACAAGACAACAAGTAGCAGATGGAATCTTAACAAAGAGAGATCCAATCTAGAATTAAGGAGAAATTTCCTGACAGTGAGAGCAATCAACCAGTGGAATGGCTTGCCTTCAGTTGTGGGTATTGCATTACCAAAGGTTGTCAAGAAGAGACTGGACAGCTATTTCACTAGAATGGTATAAGGTTTGAGCACGGTATTGGACCAGATTGGATTCAAAGACCCTTTCAACCCTATTGATCTATGTTCTTGAGAAAAGCCCACTGATGCCACTCTAGCCGTGCCACATGGCAGAACTCCTAGCTCCTGAGACTCAGCAGAAGTTTACAATATTGCATTCTTTGGCATTCTTAAAACCTATTGAACCAACTCTCTGTTGTTCCCAGCTGAGAGTGAGGTATGTTCCTTTGTAGGGGAAGGTAATCAGAGGGGTTTACAGGACAGTGAGTAGGTGTTTTGACTGCTAATGGGGTGAAAAATGGATCCCCATTCTTCTTGACAAACCTTCTTTCACACTTAATTCCTTCTCAACTCTTTGTTTTGGGATACCAAGTTGTACTTTTGAGGTTACAAAGGCACTATCTGAAAGCAGTGGATGAAAAAAGGGAGCCCCATTCTTTCTCCTGTTCTTTTATCTGGGCTTCTTTTTCCAATGTACTATATAAACTTGTCAAAAGAGATGAGATTGCAAAGGCATAATTTAAGTCTAGGATAGGTAGTATTTTGTGACGAGGGACATAGTTTGAAAACTTGTGTGAAGTACCTTAATAACTTCCCAGAATGACAAAATGTTGGACAGCTATATATTTAGCAAATTATATCACAACAACAACAACATGGTTACTGTGGGGGTGCTTTCTGCTCCCTGAAAGGGTCCTACTCTGGGTGCGGGTTTGGCTCATTGCAGAATTTCCATTTACTAGAAAGTATTTTAACCTTCTCTTGGCTGCTGTAGTGGGACTTTTATTATATCCCAATGTATTCTTGCAAATAAAAGTGATGCTAATTCTGCCCCCCTGCTCTGCAATACAGCAGCTTATTTTACTTGTTTAATAAAACATTGTCTTTTATTTAAGGAGGGGCAAAACAGCACAGTTGGCACCTGGGGAAGAGCTTAGAAGCTGATTGATGCGTGCATATTTATTTAGTTATAACTTTGTTTAAATGCCACTAACCATTTAAAAAAACAAACAAACCTCAAGGTGGTTTATAATTAAAGCAGTTCCATAAAGCATTCCTTTAATTTAACTCATAAGTTAAATGAATGGTGGGGCTACAGTACCCACAATTCCTTGCCATTGGCCACACTGGTTTGGGATGGTGGGAGATGAAGTCCAAAGCATTTGATGGGCGTTGGATTGGTTACTCCCAAGTGGATCAGCACCTTGAAACCAGGCTAGAAACCAATGTAGGTGACAAGAAGGTGGAACAACTGCATCCCTCAGGCCATCACTCTGCTGAACATATAAATCTCATAGTGCTGTCTAATGTCTATTTATCCAAATAGTATGACTATAGTATTATTTATCCTTATTATTAGCTTTCTTACTCCCCCTCCTATTGGTGGTATTATTATTATTATTATTATTATTATTATTATTATTATTTTGTTGCTTTGCATGTCCACTGAGACCTTCTGCGCTGGAGGCAAATTCCTTGTGTGTCTAATCACGTTTGGCCAAATAAAGTAATTCTATTCTATTTTCTATTTTCTATTTTCTATTTTCTATTTTCTATTTTCTATTTTCTATTTTCTATTTTCTATTTTCTATTCTATTTTCTATTCTATTCTATTCTATTCTATTCTATTCTATTCTATTCTATTCTATTCTATTCTATTCTATTCTATTCTATTCTATTCTATTCTACTTCACTCCAACCCACTCCAACCCATCTCAACCCATCCCAACCCCACTCTCTCCATACTCCACTCCACTCCACCCCATCCCATCCCCACCCCACTTTCTCCCTACTCCACTCCACCCTATCCCACCCCACCCCACCCCCACCCCACTCTCTCCATACTCCACTCCACCTCATCCCCACCCCACTCTCTCCATACTCCACTCCACCCCACCCCATCCCCACCCCACTCTCTCCATACGCAACTCCACTCCACCCCACCCCATCTCATCCTCACCCCACCCCACTCTCTCCATATGCCACTCCACTCCATTCCATTCCATTCCACTCATTGCCCTTTTTCTTCTGGGAGGTGCATTTTGTGCTCAGGGATCTTTCTGAGCTCTTTATAAAGGTAGCATTACACAGCACTTTTTATTATAGCAGCTCCTGGAATAAGAGACAAAAACTGAGAATATTCCTGTACCTTGGAGGTCACCCTCCGAAGCCCCTTCTAAGGAAAGATTAAATAGGAGAAGATGCTCAGATTGTGGTCTTATGCTTTATGGAAGCTGGATGGGTTTCACAATATCTACATTTTAAACACTGGAGTAAACTTGACAAGCTTGTGCATGCTTGAATTGTGAAGACACAAATGGTAGCTACCTTGTCAATGTATCTTAGAAACAACAAAACCTTTCTTGAAATCAGGAGATCAAATGATAATTTGCAAAGTATCTCTTCCTAATATGAGATTAGATGAATCTTGACAACTTTAAGACACGTGGATTCAACCCCCCACTGTATTCCTCACCCTCCTGCACCCAGGAAAAATCTGTTGGAGACTACATGGTAGGTTTTGATCAGAGCCAAAAAGGCTATGAAAACAGCAGGAAATTAATTGGCATTGTGCAAACTAAGAAGAAATGCAGTTAGGCTTTTAATCCCTTCCAAAACCCTCTTGCAACGAATGGATCAAACCTGGTTGATCTCCCCAAAAGTGGGCCTTGCACCTATGGGGAAATGCAGAAGAGGAGGATCTATTTATTCGATTCTGGCTGATCCTATAAAAGCTAAACAGGATTGTACCTGGTTAATGGTTAGTGCGTGGGAGGCTAAGGACTTCTAAGGACTGAATACAAGAAAAGGAAGTGGGAGAAAATGGCAGAAGAGGAGGATGGAAAGATGGTTGTAGGGTTGCCAAGAAAACTTTCAGGCTGTGCCGATGAAGTCATCAGAAGTCAAGCATGACTCAAGGAAAAGTCTCCCTTTTTTGCTCCTGTGCTTTGAGAAGAAGAAAACAACCCCACAGGAAACCTGTTAATACAATCCTATTTTAGTCAGAAGTCTGGAAAAGAATGTATGGTTACTTTTAGATTTATATAGATGTGTGTGCGAAACTTGCTGGTGCAGTTTAGTTTCAAAATGTCTGTTCTGAAATCTAGTTACTTTCATTTTGACTATATTTGGTAACTTTATATAGCTTTATAAAAGCTCCAGAGCCACAGCCAAAGAGAATAAACCATGCAGCTCAGGGTTGAAATGAGCGGTCCTTGGTGCTGTCTGAGCTTGGTTGCTTTCTTGCAGATATTTCATTACACAAACTAGGTCACTGGGTAATGAAATATTTGCAAGAAAACAACCATCCTCAGAGACCACCAAGGAACCCTCAAAATAAAATCATCAACCAGCTCTTTGGACAATATTTTCTAAGAATGAGTTCCTGAATTGTGTGTGTGTTTTTTTTAAAAAACGACTTTTTGTAAACTGTTAAGATGCCTGCACTTACTTCAGAAATAGTTTTAGAGAAGTGGATTTTTTTAAAAATGAAAATGTCCATCCAAAAGTTTCCTTAGGCTGTTCCACGTAAGCATGAGTCTGTTTTGATGCCATAAAGTGTTTATTTATTTAACAAATGTATATGGCGAGTCAGAATTCCTTTTGGTAGAGTTGGATGGTCATATCAATTGGTGTAATAAATAAGTAGGTGCTTTATATGTGATGCAGAGGTTTTGAGGAGTGGTGCCAGGTTGAATTGTTCTTGCCCCAACTGAGTTTTTGAGATATCAGTTCCCACTTGAAGTTCCTATCTTTAAGTACACCATAACTGAGTAAAAAGAAAGTGAGTGATGTAGAAACATGAGTAAAGGAGACCTTTACTCATTTATGAATATACAAAGATATAGGTATCTGAACTGGTAGTTTAGATGGAGACATGTGGCTTCCTGGAACCCATTGGCTAAAGTCCTTAGCTGAGCAGAAGTAAGAATTAAGAACATAAGAACATAAGAAGAGCCATGCTGAATCAGGCCAAAGCCCATCGAGTCCAGCATTCTGTGTCACACAGTGGCCCACCAATTGTATATGGGGATCTTGAGCAGAAAGAGAAGGCAAAACCCTCCCTTTCCCTTGACCCCCAACAAATGGTACCCAAGGGAATCCTGCCTGCCTCAACCAACATAGAGGCGGCACATGGACATCCGTTTTAATAACCATCGATACACTTTGCATCCATGAATCTATCTAGCCCTGCCTTGAAGCTGTCAAGGCTGACAGCTGTCATGACCCCTTCAGGAAGTGAATTCCATAAATCAACGACCCTCTGGGTGAAGAAATATTTCCCTTTATTTGTCCTCACTTTCTTAGCTATGAGCTTTAGGGAGTGCCCCCTTGTCCTGGTATTGTGTGATAGAGAAAAGAATTTTTCTCTATCCACCTTTTCTATCCCATGCATGATTTTATACACTTCGATCAAGTCACCCCTTAAACGCCGTCTTTCAAGGCTGAAGAGACCAAGGCGTTGCAATCTGGTTTCATAAGGGAGGCGCTCCATTTCCTTGATCATTCTTGTTGCCCGTTTTTGCACCTTTTCCAGTTCCATTATATCCTTCTTGAGGTGCGGTGACCAGAACTGTACACAGTATTCCAAGTGTGGTCTCACCATCGATTTGTACAGAGGCAATACAACACTTGCTGACTTATTTTCAATTCCCTTCCTAATCATGCCAAGCATGGAATTTGCTTTTTTTACTGCTGCTGCGCATTGGGTTGACATCTTCATCGAGCTGTCCACCAAAACCCCAAGATCCCTTTCTTGGGTTGTCTCAGAAAGTTTGGTCCCCATCAGTTGGTAAGTATAATTGGGGTTCTTTGCCCCGATGTGCATAACTTTGCACTTGTTTAGGTTAAAATGCATTTGCCACTTTGTTGCCCACTCACACAATTTCGAGAGATCCTTCTGGAGCTCCCGACAATCAGTTTCACTTTTCACAACCCGGAATTTAGTGTCATCAGCAAACTTGGCTACCTCACTATTAACTTCTACATCCAGATCATTGATGAATAAATTAAAAAGTAAAGGTCCCAAAACTGAACCTTGGGGTACACCACTTCTCACTTCTTTCCATCCGGAGAATTGTCCATTTATTGCCACCCTTTGCTTCCTACAATTTAGCCAGTTACCAATCCAGGACAAGACCTGTCCTCTAATTCCGTGGCTGGAGAGCTTTTTTAGGAGCCTTTGGTGAGGGACTTTGTCAAAAGCCTTTTGAAAGTCAAGATATACAATATCAACTGGGGCCCCTTTATCTATGTATTTATTTACACCCTCAAAGAATTCTAACAAGTTAGTAAGACATGATTTGACTTTGCAGAAACCATGTTGATTTTCATTCAGCAATGCCTGTTTTTCTATGTGCCCTGTAATTTTATCTTTAATAATGGTTTCCATCAGTTTGCCTGGAACTGAGGTTAGACTGACTGGTCTATAGTTTCCTGGATCACCTCTGGATCCTTTCTTGAAGATCGGGGTTATATTTGCTTCCCTCCAATCCTCCGGTACAGTGCCTGATCTTAGAGAAAGATTGTATATTTTAGCTAGAAGTTCAGCAATTTCACACTTGAGTTCCTTGAGAATTCTAGGGTGGATGCCATCTGGACCCGGCGATTTGTTGACGTTTAGTTTAGAAAGGCATGCAAGAACATCTTCCTTGTTTATCTCTATCAGGTTTAATTCTTCTATTTCCCTCCCTGGGAAAACTAATTCAGTGGCAGGCAGATGTTCTCTATCCTCCTCGGTGAAAACGGAGGAAAAGAAGTCATTTAGCCTCTCAGCAATCTCCTTGTCTTCTCTGATTATCCCCTTCTGACCATTGTTATCAAGTGGCCCAACTGATTTTCTGGTTGGGTTCCTGCTTCTGATGTACTTAAAAAAGGTTTTGTTATTATTTTTAATATTCTTGGCTATATGCTCCTCAAAGTCTCTCTTGGCTTTCATAACTATCGCCTTGCATTTGGTCTGCCAGAGTTTGTGATCCCTTCTGTTCTCCTCGGTAGGAAGAGCCTTCCATTTCTTAAATGAGTTTTTCTTCTTTCCAATAACCTCCTTTACCTCATTCGTAAGCCATACTGGTATCCTCTTGGACTTTCCAATCCTCTTTCTTCTTTTAGGAATGCATTTTATTTGAGCCTGCTGTAACGTATTTTTAAACAGTTTCCAAGCATTTTGGAGGGATTTGACTTTTTTTACTGTTCCTTTTAGTTTCTTCTTTACTATTTTCCTCATTTTGTCAAAATTTCCTCTGTGAAAGTTTAAGGTCTCTGTGTTAGTTTTCACTGACAATTTGCTATCCATGGTTAAGTTGAAGGTTATTGTGTTGTGATCGCTGGTTCCTATGGGCTCGGTTACAAGCACATCATGAACCAAATCCTGTGCATTAGTTAGAACCAAGTCCAGGATCCCCTTTCCCCTGGTAGGTTCCATGACCATCTGCTCAAGGGAATAATCGGCTAACATGTCGAGGAACCTTGTCTCTCTTTCATGTGTAAAACAAGAATTTACCCAGTCTATTTGGGGATAGTTGAAGTCCCCCATTATGACTACCCTATTTCTTTTTGAGGCCTCCTTAAATTCTTTTTCCAAATAGCAATCTGCCTCTGGAGTTTGGTTGGGAGGGCGATAGCAGATCCCTAACGTCAGATTAGTTTCCTGTCCTGGGATTTTTATCCACAATGTTTCTGTGGGTGAGTTTGAATTTTCTTGAATTTCGAGTTCATGAGATTCTAACTCCTCATTTATGTACAAGGCCACGCCACCACCATTTCTTCCTCTCCTGTCCATCCTATACAATTTGTAACCTGGAATCCTTGTGTCCCATTGGTTTTCATCTGTCCACCAGGTTTCTGTTATGCCGATAATATCAATATTATTTTCCTTCACCAAGCATTCCAATTCCCCTATTTTTGCTCGAATGCTTCTAGCATTTGTGTACAGACCTTTATATGTAATTTTCTGGTGTACTTTCAACTTTGACTGTGGATTTTGACTGTAGAATTTGGTTGTAGAATTTGTAGATGGTCTACCATGTCCTTCTGCTTGACTATTACAATTTAGTTTTCCTGTTGACTCACCAATGTGTGCATAACTCCCTCCCTCCATATTAGGCAGTGCGCCTTCTCAAACCGGAAGCTGCCCAGCTCCTGTCGACTTGCCCCTATGAATCAGTTTAATTGAGCCTGAATTTCCCCTGGTCTAACTCAACAGTTTATTCACTATAAAAAGGGGCCATTACATAAGAGAATAAGAAACCTGTGCAAATATGCAGTGCAGGATCAAGAACATTCAAAAGGTTGGCTAGCTGGCTCAGGAATTCTGAGAGTTGAAGTCCACAGGCCACAAAGGGGCCACAGTTGCTCATCCCTAGCCTAGCCCCAAATTATCTGTGTCAACACTTGAACAGAAACTTGAACGTTGCTTGTGATTCTTCGGGGCTATTCCCTTTTCCCGTTTATTTAGTGGTCTGAAAAGGAGTCCTTGCCTTGAATAATAAACCATTTTCTTCTTTTCTTCTATAAATTTGCAGTCCAAGCGGGAAGAAGTTCCGAAGCAAACCCCAGTTGGCCAGATACTTGGGGAACACGGTTGACCTCAGCAGTTTCGACTTCAGGACAGGGAAGATGATGCCAAGTAAATTGCAGAAGAACAAACAGAAATTAAGGAATGATTCGCTCAGTCAAAACAAGGTTTGCTTGCAAGCATGCTTTATAAATATGTTCATTGCAAAATCTTTGAAATCAAAAAAGGGAAAGAAACATCTATTCACTGTTTTTAACAATCCCCTTGATAACTTTGCATTTACCTTGATCAGTGATAGGAGTGTGCAGATTTTAAAGCAGTATTTGAGAGGGGTAAAATAAGTAGCTTTAAGACTGAAATACCATATGAGAAATAATTTGAAACCAGCACATGTTCCTTAAGAACCAGTTTGGTGTAGTGGTTAAGCATCAAGTTAGAAACTGGAAGACTGTGAGGCTCAGTCACTTTCTCTCACCCTAGGAAGGAGGCAATGGCAAACCATTTCTGAAAACTTGCTAAGAAAACTGCAAAGATTTGTGTAAGCAGTTTCTGATAATGTGGACATGATTGAATGGAAGAAAAAAAAAGTTGTTCCTAACTGAAAAAAAGGACGAGGGGTGACAGGTTAGCAGTCTTCCAATATCTCAGGGGCTGCCCCAAAGAAGAGGGAGTCAAGCTATTCTCCAAAGCACCTGAAGGCAGGACAAGAAGCAACGGATGGAAACTAATCAAGGAGAGAAGCAACCTAGAACTAAGGCGAAATTTCCTGACAGTCAGAACAATTAACCAGTGGAACAACCTGCCTCTAGGAGCAGTGAATGCCCCAACACTGGAAGTTTTTAAGAAGAGACTGGACAGCCATTTGTCCGAAAGGATATAGGGTTTCCTGCCTGAGCATGGGGTTGGACTAGATGACCTCCAAGGTCCCTTCCAACTTTATTATTATTATTATTATTATTATTACTATTATTATTATTACTTTTATTATTTTCATAATCAGGATCTTATTATTTTGATTAAGTATTGACTTTTCATATCGACCTGGCTGGTATATCAACCTAAGGTAATATGTAATTTTTTTTCCTCTCCTTCCTCTACAATACAGGGTAAACCAGATTTAAATACGACGTTGCCAATCAGACAAACAGCTTCTATTTTTAAGCAGCCTGTAACCAAAGTTACCAATCATCCTAACAATAAAGTGAAGTCTGATCCACAACGAGTGATTGAACAGCCTAGACAGGTAATGTGTGTTGGGTGCTGATAGACTTCCTTTTCTTGATGTGTTCTAGAAGATTAATGTTGAAAATTTATCTTAATGTAAAACTTTATTGAGTCCATCACTTTGGCACTAATGAAAGCAAAACCCACTCTGGCAAGACCTCCTCCCCCAAACCCGTATAGAAAAAGCATTGAATTCTCTCTTCTCCCTCTGGGTCAGGTCACGTTGCCCATCAAGTGGAAAAATATTGTTATGAGAAAGCATCTCTAGGTCTGGCGTGTGGCTTCTTAATCTTTGAGGTCTGCATTCCAAAACGCTCCCCCCCCTAGTTTGTTGGGGCACTAGTAGGGGGCACTCCCTAAAGCTCATAGCTAAGAAAGTGAGGACAAATAAAGGGAAATATTTCTTCACCCAGAGGGTTGTTGATTTATGGAATTCACTTCCAGAAGGGGTCGTGACAGCTGTCAGCCTTGACAGCTTCAAGGCAGGGCTAGATAGATTCATGGATGCCAAGTGTATCGGTGGTTATTAAAACGGATGTCCATGTGCCGCCTCTATGTTGGTTGAGGCAGGCAGGATTCCCTTGAGTACCATTTGTTGGGGGTCAAGGGAAAGGGAGGGTTTTGCCTTCTCTTTCTGCTCAAGATCCCCATGTACAATTGGTGGGCCACTGTGTGACACAGAATGCTGGACTCGATGGGCTTTGGCCTGATTCAGCATGGCTCTTCTTATGTTCTTATGTTCTTATGTTGGTAAGCTGAGAAGCAATATTTGTTGCACCAGCA
Organism: Bothrops alternatus; assembly: GCA_034064705.1. NCBI lineage: Eukaryota > Metazoa > Chordata > Lepidosauria > Squamata > Viperidae > Bothrops > Bothrops alternatus. Next base: position 30,181,780 of record JARGCV010000016.1, read on the forward strand.
TTACCGTGCTTCGAAATTTGACAGGGAGACTGCACCTTCCAGAATTCTCTTCCTGTGTTGTTTCTAAATCTCTAAGATTGGATCAAATACAGGTAGTCCTTGACGTACGACCACAACTGAGCACAACATTACTGTTCCTAAATGAGAAATTTGTTAAGTGAGTTTTGCCCCATTTTAGGACTTTCCTTGCCACATTTCTTAAGTTGTTAAATTAGTAACATGGCTGCAGTTGTTAAATTACTAACATGGCTGCTATGCGAATGTTCCCCATTGACTTTGCTTGTCAGAAGGTTGCAAAGAGGGATCACATGATCCCAGGACTTTACAACCGTCATAAATATGAACCAGTTGTCAAGCATCCAAATATAAATCACATGACCGTGGGGATGCTCCAATGATCATGTGTGAAAACTGGCCATAAGTCACTTTTTTCAGCACCGTTGTAACTTCAAACAGTCACTAAATGAACTATTGCAAGGAGAGGACTACTTGTAACTTTTTTCAGAATAGTAACATTCCATATTTTTAAATTTATTAAGATTGGGTGAAACAATCAATTACTTTTCTTAGGTGATTATTTCTGTAGGATGTCCTTTTGATAGTTGTTTGTTAGCAAAGGAGGCAAAAAAAATCTGATATTGCTGAAGTGTTGGCTTGAGTTCTTTGGATGACTAGGCCATTATAAAATAGGTTTGCTTCATTTTCATGCAGAAGTTCTTAGAATTGTCTCACTTTAGAATCTCAAATATTCTTCCCCAATAGGGTGTTTTTCATGCTATCGGGAAACAATGAAGGACAGGTTAGCTGAAGGTTCCCAGATTGAAAATGCTGGTCTAATACATTGGGAGGAATCCCAAGGAGATACCTGTCCTATTAGTTCTCCTTTGGATTCAGCTCATCTTTTATATTCTTGTCAAGAATGAACTGTGATTGCAATAAGGGATGAAGCTTGGACCTTCAGTGATTTATCTTACTACACAAAGCAGTGTGTGTATCCTTATGGAATTGAATTATGGCACGCATAATAATAATAATAATAATAATAATAATAATAATAATAATAATAATAATAATAATAATAATAATAATAATAATAATAATAAAGTTGGAAGGGACCTTGGAGATCATCTAATCCAACCCCCTGCTCAGGCAGGAAACCCTATACCATTTCGGACAAATGACTGTCCAGTCTCTTCTTAAAAATTTCCAGTGTTGGAGCAGTCACGGCTTCTGGAGGCAGGTTGTTCCACTGGTTAATTGTTCTCACTGTCAGGAAGTTTCTCCTTAGTTCTAGGTTGCTTCTCTCCTTGATTAGTTTCCATCCGTTGCTTCTTGTCCTGCCTTCAGGCGCTTTGGAGAATAGCTTGACTCCCTCTTCTTTGTGGCAGCCCCTGAGATATTGGAACACTGCTATCATGTCCCCCCTCGTCCTTCTCTTCATTAAACTAGACATACCCAATTCCAGCAACCGTTCCTTATATGTTTTAGCCTCCAGGCCTTTAATCATCTTTGTTGCTCTTCTCTGTATTCTTTCTAGAGTCTTGTTTTCTTCTTCTTCTTCTCATTGGTTGTTCTGATGAAAAATTCATTTGGTTTCTTCCAACTTAATATGATGAAGAGTAATTTTGAGCTGCAAGAGGAATCCAGTTGGTTGATTGACACCCCTCCCCTGCCCGAGATTCAGGTTGTTGTGGTTATGAGGCCAACCAGATGTGGGACTGGTTCAAGCTATGCTTCTCAACCTTGGATCTCCAAATGTTGGATGTCAGAGTACCTGTAATTTTCCATTTGGAAGAATATCATATGATAGTCTGGAAAACAAGCTCTTACCGTCAGTGCAGCCAACTAGACAAATGTTTGGATCGCTTATTGATGCCCTTAAATGCAAGGTCTGTTGTAATAGATTCATTAAGATGTGTTGAAGACTACTCCACCCACAAAAGAAGACCACTTGGCATAAACTTCTATATCACTTCATCCCACTCTTTACTAACCCTGTAAAGAGTTTAAATCAGTTTAGCAGCCAAGTGAAATAAATGATTAAGAGAAAAAAAATGATACAGACTCTCTGGAAATCATTCCGTGCTAGTAAATGTCTACCTTTCTCTTTTATGTCTAAGTATTGCTCCGCACCAGGATTCAGGATAGATTTTTTACGTGTTCTAGAATTATAAAGGCATTATTACTATAGCTATAGCTGCCGCTGCATTTGGGAAGCGTGCTGTAGCTTTTCAAACCAATTTATGAAGAGAACATTGAACTGGGAGCCACGAGTTGGACAAAAATGCTCAAAAGCAAGCATCGTTCAGGTTAAACAGCTCTCCCTTAAATTATAAAAATATTCTGAAGAGTGAAAGGGCCTGGTTTAAATATCCATTCTTCTCCCGAAGTTCTTCCACAGCAGAGCTAAGCCTGAACTAAGCCTTGAGGGCTGGATATTCAATATTATTCAAATTATACCTTTTTGAAATGAGGCAGCTTTGCTCAGCATGAAAATGCCTTCCAAGAAGCTTTACTGAGTACTTAAAAGACGTAGGCCATATGTCTTCATCTCAGTGTGCGTAACTTTTGCATACGGTAATGCAAACTTAGAAATATTTATTGGGATGTACATTGTACAAAAGGATAAGGCAACTCATTTCCCATCCAGATTGTATTCAAATGATTTCAGTTAATTGACATCCTGCACACACTGAGATGCAGTTTGGTTCCTCTTCATGTGTTCCCATCTGGGATTGGCAGGTGGGAATGAGGACAAGAGCTTCTGATTTCCTGATGGATGTGCCCAGGGCTACAAAAAATCCAGGGGGGTTTTCATTTTCTTTGCATCTGGTCACCCAAGATTCTGCTTCAACTATCTTTTAATTCCATTTTAATTAATTAATCAATCTCAGACCATTTCTTGAAAGCGACCATCAGATTTAATTTATTCTTTCAAATGAATGTGTACCACTTGGATTAACACATCTTCCTGTTTTACCACCCAACAGCACACGGCCAACAGAATCCCGAGCATTCATTTATGACTATAGCGGTTTTGATAAAAATTGATTTACAGCTAACCTAAGTAGGAAGGGGGTGATATAATTTTCCCAGGATTTTTTTTTTTTTGCGGTTGCAAGCCATTTAGGATGCAATTCAGTAAACTTTTTTGAGATTAAAGGAAATAAGATGCTTAAGTTTTAAAAAAAAATAACAGCAGTCTTTCTAACCACGTTATGAGTCCATGGAGTAGGAAGCCAGAAACTGCAATTGGCTTTTGACTGCACTAACCTGCCTTAGACTATTTAAACAAATAATAGGCTTGGAGAAAAAAAAAAGCTAGTTTGGATGTAAATTATCAGATGAAATTGAATTAATTAAGCCTACCTGAACTTGAAAAGTTACACAGAATTGGACCTGGTTACTATCTGAATCAGTAAGAAGTATGAGTAGACCTCAGTTAGTGACTTCCTTGTTTAGCAATCATTCACAGTTACGACAGTGATGAAAACATAGCATTATAACCAATGTTCACCTTTATGACTTTCACAGGTCTCTAAAGCGAAGGAACACTTAAGTAAGATGATGAGCACTGTTGCCGTTTTACTTAGCTATTACTTCACTTAATGACCTAGTTGCCAGTCCCAATTGTCGTCATTAAATGAGGATTACCTATATCCCAGTCAAAAAATAATGAAACATTTCAGGAAAAAAAAAGGCCAACCCTCTCCATACTGTGGCATGGAGTTTCCATGCAGGTGTAAACCTTGAGTCTGACTCCAGTGAGATTTTATCTTAGCCTAATACTTAACAATGAATTCAACAACTCCCCCTCCCCCCACCTCTTTTATACACTCAGAATTACGATTTGTGGAAGCTTCTGGAGAAGCTTTAAATTTGAAATGTGTTTGAATATTAGTAGCTCAGGTTGGTAGCTGAGCTGTTGCTTTGAGCTCCAAGCTTGGCAATTTGCAAATGTTTCATCACCATTCGAAGGGACGTCATCAATGTGCTTTGAATTGTGCTCATCTGTCAGAGCACTGGCCTTTAAATACCTTTTTATGTGATGCAAATTGGTATGAGTGTTATTTGTTCAAATATTTCTGAGCCATGGTCTGATTTCAGGCTGTTTGATTGAATGGTTGTTGTTGCTGGCCTGCAACCTTTGATGTTAAGTACTGTCTGTGTGATGCAAATTAGCGTTAGTGTTGTTTGTTCGGGTGCTTCTGAGTCATGGTCTGGTTTTGGATTGTTTGGTTGGCTGGCTATTGTTACCGAGGTGTGGTTTGATTTCTTGTGAAGGGTTATGATTTCCATTGCTGCATGGTGGGGTGCCTGTTTGTTCATTTTTAAATGCTACCTTTGGGATTGCGGTTCGAATAGTTCTTTCACTCTCAGTGGTTGGTAGACCGGGTCGATGTCAATGTGTCTGTTTATTGAATTATTGGTGGAAAACCAAGCTTCAAGATATTCTCTTTCTGTCCTTGATTTCGTCTGAGCTACAACTGTGGTCCTGGTTAAATCAAATGTGTGTCGTTCTGAGTCTTTGTGGATGGACATGAGGGATAGTGGGTCTTTTGAGAGCCAGGAAGTTTTAAAGTCCACTTTTAAAGTATTGATGACCAAGGTCTTCCAAATCAGCAAATACCGGTACTATGTTAGACCCCTTTGAGACATGGACATTATTTTTCCAGCCAACATTAGCTATGAGGTTGTTTGATTTTCAGCCGATTCCTAGTAACTTAGAATTATATCCCTCAGCAATCTGTTACCAGGATAAAAAGATATCCCTGAATTTGCACATGCTGGGCATTTGAAAACTCTTTATTTCCTTTTGTGCTCCACTCTTTTCTGAGGATAACCAGCAGGAGAGGAATGCAAAACATCTTTAGAACTAGTCTGTTTATCCTCTTGAGATCTGAAAGCACTCCAGCCCACTTGGGAAAGCCTGTGTTTAAAACTGCAGAAAGAAAATGATTGCTTTTAAATACAGCTTGAATAGAACAGCATAAACATGAATTCTATAATCAAGAGTAGGCAGCTGAATGTCAGTTCAACCCAATCTGTTCATTTTTAACTATAGCATTTCTTCTTCAGAGAAGCAGTGGGCAGCATTATCAAACAGCTCTTAATTTTGCAGGATGTCCTTTTGATAATTGTTTGTTAGCAAAGGAGGCAAAAAAAATCTGATATTGTTGAAGTCAATATTGCGGTAGCAGGGCAGAGGTGGTGAAAACGGGGTGGTGGGAAAAAATCCTTTTGTGAGGATAGCTTTCGAGGAGAGGGGTGTATGATGCCGCAAATGGAAAAGAGATTGGCCCACCTCTACAGGAAAAAGATGAAGTGTGATAGTGGAGTGATGCCAGTGTGTGCCAGTGGTATCTTCCCATTGTAGGACTTCAGCTCCAGAATTTCCTGTCTAGCAGGGCTGTTGTTTAGGATTTTAAGAGTTGAATTCCCCACATCTGGAAGGTACCCAGTTTGGGAAAAGTTTCTTTACAAAAAATCAAGAGTGAAGTAAGTTGGACAACATCTATGGAGATTCTCTGTGATGCAGGCCACCTGGAGGTTTATCTGTGTCCTCAGAGCCAAGGTTGAGGATCCCTAGTATAGGGTCTTCTGCCTGAGGAACTGAGCTAGAACAGGGGTCCCTGACCTCCCGCTCCGTGGACCGGCACTGGTCCACAGCATGCCAGAAACTGGGTCGCACAAACAAGCAAAACCCCATCCACGGAATGCAGACAGCACACAAAACCACGCCCCCCCTCTGGTCCCTGGAAAAACCTCTCTCCACAGAACTGGTCCCTGGTGCCAAAAGGGTGGGGGCCGCTGAACTAAAAGACCTCCAAGGTCTCTTTCAACTCTGTTATTTTGTATTCTGATTGCCATTTGCAAATCTTCCCAACAGGCAAAATAAATGTAGGAAATCGGATTTGCTTAATGACCGTATGATTCCCTTAACGAATGCAGTGATTCACTTAACAAATGTGGCAAAAAAAATAGTACAATTGGGCATGATTCACTTAACAACCACCCTGGTGGTTCTGATCCCAATAGTGGTCATACGTTGAGGACTATCTATGAGTGTAGTGGTAGAAAGATGGAGAAGACAGTATAGATAGGGAGTGCTACAGGTTAGGTTAGGCTTCGCTGAAGTCTCCCAACAGCCCCAGGACTTTATATGCTCTGCCTTTTAAGAGCAAAGTTGTAGCCTCAGTTTCTTTGCCTCTGGGATGAAAAACATGTTCATTGTCCTTCCTGATTCTGGGCATGTGCTCCAAAGTTTCTCTCCTTGCAGCATGACAGATTTTTCCAGCTCCCATAATTTCTGTGAGAGATGGTTTAAATAGCTCCTTTGCAGACCACTTGCTTTGTCTGCTGAAAGTGTAGGAGTCTTTTTTTTTCACACCATACAGTATCTCCAGTAAAGACCAAATGGGAAAAATTGTGTGACATATTTTTTCTCAACCTGTTGTCCTCCAGATGTAGTAGTAGTAGTAGTAATAGTAATCGTAGTAGTAGTAATAATAATAATAATAACAATAATAAAGTTGGAAGGGAACTTAGAGGTCATCTAGTCCAACCCCCTGCTCAGGCAGGAAAGCCTATACCAGGGGTCGGCAACCTGAAATGGTGAAAGAGCCACTTGGACCCGTTTCCCTCACAAAAGAAAAAACTAGGAGCTGCAAAATGTGCGCATGCGCGCATGCATGCTCACACAAATGTAACAGGGTTTGATTAAAGAGTTGAGCCTAGGCAACATATGCACCGGCCCTGCCCCCATCCAACTCCCCCTCCCCCAGGCCGAATGTTGCTGCAGTTGAGAAACGCTGATCCAGACTGATTTAATACCTGCTGGGAACGTGCACTTTCAAATCTGCCCTGTTTTTGGTAGAACGAATGTTGCAATATCTCTACTCTGGGCTCACCCGGGCAGGAGAAGTGTCCCCTCCCTTCCAGCTCAATTTATCAAACCAGGACAGAAACGGGAATAGGGCTGGTCCTGTCACAGGTCGTGGCTAACCCTTCCCAAAGGGTGTCGCAGACACAAACGCCTCATTTGCTACCTGCACGGCCCAGATTGTCAGTGTTGCCATGAGACCACCCCCTGCGGTGCCAGGTAATGTGGTGTGCTTCTCTTTGCAAACAAATGCAAAAGGTTTCAGGGTTTCACTCGCCCGCCCGCCCGAGTGGAGACCCTGCGCCGCCCCTTCTCCTGCAGCCAGGGAAAGAGGGCTGCCCCTGAGCCTGTCCTGGAAAACTTTTTAGGCCCCGAATATCCCCACACCCCCTTCCCTATCAGCCCAGGCACTGTGGATCCACAGCAGGAGGGAACCCTCCAGACCTTTGGTACTCCCAGCAGTGGTGGCAGTGGCAAGAGGATGGCAAAGGGGCATGGCTGCCCGGTCACCACCGCCTCTTCGGCCTCGCTCAGCGTGACCGGCAGTGGCGGCGGCGACAGCAGGAGGACGGTGAAGGAGTGTGGCTGCCCGGCCTGAGGTGGGGGCCGGGTGGTGGAGAGCCCAGTGGCAGCAGCGGCAGTGGGAGGACGGCCAAGAGGCGCCGCGCAGCAGGTGGGGAAAGGGCTGGGCAGGCACCGCGGGGAAATTTCTCCACCCGTGAGATGGCCAAAAGGCGCGGGCGGAGTGGGGAAGCTACCAAGACCCCCGATGACCCCCCCTGACTAATAGAGGCCACGCAGAGCAAGGCAAGGGGAGACCCGCCGGGCAGGGAAGAGGCATCCCGAGACTGGCCACCCACGGCTCCTTACCCAGGTTCTGCCACCTTTCCAGCAATCCTTCCGGCTCTTTCTCTGCTGCCACCACGTGCAATCTGAAGAACGAAAGAGGTTTGTGGACAGTCCCATAAAGCAAAGAAGTTCAACCAATCAATTCAAACTTCATGAGAAGTTTGAATTGATTGGTTGAACTTCTTTAGTCTTACTTTTTTTTTCAGACTGCACATGGTGGCTGAGGACAGGGAGCCGCAGAAGATGGCTGAAAGAGCCGCATGCGTCTCTGGAGCTGCGGGTTGCTGACCCATGGCCTATACCATTTCAGACAAATGGCTATCCAGTCTCTTCTTAAAAACTTCCAGTGTTGGAGCATTCACAGCTTCTGGAGGTAAGTTGTTCCACTGGGCAATTGTTCTGACTGTCAGGAAGTTTCTCCTTAGTTCTAGGTTGCTTCTCTCCTTGATTAGTTTCCATCTATTGCTTCTTGTCTTGCCTTCAGATGCCTTGGCAAACAGCTTGACACCCTCTTCTTTGTGGCAGCCCCTGAGATATTGGAAGGCTGCTATCATGTCCCCCCTCGTCCTTCTCTTCATTAAACTAGACATACCCAATTCCAGCAACCGTTCCTTATATGTTTTAGCCTCCAGTCCCCTGATCATGTGTACACCTTCAAATATTTGATTGATTGATTGATTGATTCATTCATTCATTAATTCGTTAATGTGTGTTGGCTGGTAATGAGAATGAAAGTCCAGTAGATTTGGAAAGAGCCAGGTTGGCAAGAGGACCAAAGAAAACTTGTGGCAGGCAAGATGACATCACAGAAATAGGAAAGCCATCCTGTTAGCTCCCAATGCTGGGATCCAAATGAAGGTATTTTGTTGTAATGCCTATCTGGCTTCTCATAAGAGTTGGAGAGCTACTACTACCCTCAATTATTTTATTACTTCCGAATGACTACCAGAAGGACATATACTTCAGCATTCAGGCAGAATCTCCCATGTTATCATTTATAACAGCGGTTCTCAACCTTTTCCGGGGCTCGACCCCGGCTCACATCGCGCATGTGCAGCGCGGCGCGACGCCCTGCATCGCAAAGGGGAAAAAATGGCGGACAAAAAAAATGGTGGGCCCGCATCGCGCATGCACGGCACGATGGCCCGCATCGCAAAGGGGAAAAAATGGCGGTAAAAAATGGTGGGCCCACATCGCGCATGCGCGGTACGACGGTCCGCATCGCAAAGGGGAAAAAAATGGCGGACAAAAAAAATGGCCGACCCAAAAAAAATGGCGGGCCCACATCGCGCATGCGCGGCACAACGGTCTGCATCGCAAAGGGGAAAAAATGGCAGACCCAAAAAAATGGCCAACCCCCCCAAAAATGGCAGGCTGCGGTGTTTGGCGACCCCCGTGAAATGGTCGTTCGACCCCCAAATGGGGTCGCGACCCACAGGTTGAGAACTGCTGATTTATAAGGTACCAACCTCTGTGAACAAACAATTCAACCTATTATAAGGTCACTTCAGGCATTCCCACTACATAGCCATTCATCTTGCTACAAAAACTAACTTGTGCATCAACACAACTCACTTGTTTTTTCTCTTCCAGCTGGTACCATTTTTTTGAAATAGCAAACAATTGAACTTTAAGACAAAGGAATGCAGCAACAAAATAATTAAGTTGTCCTAAATGTGTAAATAGTGAATGAAGCTGCGTGACCCAAGCGGTTTCTATCATGATTGACTTAAAATTGATGTTAATTGGACAATGAAGTATTAATGATTTGCACAGGGACCATTGCAGCCAAGCAATTACATTAACATACAAATCTCATCCGTCACATTAGCAATCCAGGCGTGCCCTTTGGGGATCACATAACATTTGACATAATTGTATCCTAAATTGATTTATAACTAACAAATGAGAGCATTTTATAAAGTCCTTTCAGTAATCATGCAAATGGCAAATGAAAATACTAGTGTTTCTGCTTTGGCTAAATGCAATGGGATTAGAAATCTATTGTCCTTTTCCTAATGAGCAATTAATGTAGGCTGCATAATTACTAGGGCTGTATATAGTTCAAAACAATTTGGAAAAAGGGCTCTAGCTCTTGTGGGAATATAGAGCTTCGGCTGTTCCTTATAGTTTGGTTATTATTTTTCTGGCTTCTGAGCAAACTTAGAAAAAAATGTGTAGTTGTTTCAAGCACTGTGGAATCAGTTCCATTAATGCAGCCACAACTTTTTTTCCAGGCTTCTGTAGTTAGCTGAAAAGGAAGCTACTTTAATGAACAACGCAGGTGGTCCTTGACTTATAACTGCAGTTGGGACCAGAGTTTCCATCCATAAGCAAGGCAGTTGTCAAGCAAATTCTACCAGATTTTTTCAACCTTTTTTTTGGCATGGTTGTTAAGCAAATCACTGCGATTGTTAAGTGAATCATGCAGTTATTAAGCAAATCCTGCTTCCCCCATTAACCTTGCTTGTTGGAAACTGGCTGGGAAATGGTGATCACATGATCCCAGGACACTGCAACCATTGTAAATACATGCCGGTTGCCAAGTGCCTGAATTTTGACCATGTGACTGGGGGGATGCTTGTAGTTTTGGATGTGAGGACCGGTGGTCACTTTTTTCAGTGCCGTATTGGTCACTAAAATGGTCACTAAAATAAGTTGACGATTACTCATTGAAAGGTGTTGGATTTGTATACATGTCAACATCCAGCTCGAGAATCCAAATACAACTCCAGATTAATTCCATTTCCGAAAAAAATAAAGTTTATTGAATACACTGTGTGGTTATGTCGAAGTAAAACTTACTCTGAGGTTCTCACAACAGTTCATAGATTTACAATAGTTTTCCCAGCCAAACCCCCACCGTCTTACGTAATCCATATCAAGTCCACTTTGTTATGGGAACCCTCTGCTTCAAATCCACACCTGTTCTGGTGTATTTGATAAGGCTTTAGGCTCCTATGGTCTGCAGCTGAATCAAAGAAGCTTCATTTTTCCATCTACCCACTTGAAAATAACACCTCCCACCCCCTTTATCTAAAGGCAAGTTGCAACGCAGAGGCACATAGCTGCCAAAGTTTCATATTTGACAATACAGTTCAAAGGTTTTCTTTTGTGACCAGGATGGGGTAGAGTGTGTCAAAATCTGTAAGGCTGCAGGCATGGCTCCCCTTTGAATCTCTCTGCCTTTTGTGTCTAAGTGTACATCCTCTTGTAGAAGGGGCAGCACTCTTGCAGATTTTGATTTCCCTTCGCAAACCTTTTTGAATTGTGTAGCTGTAGCGATTGCCTTGTAATTAAGCACAAATAGAGGGATTGTACAGTAAGTTCTCGGCTTACATTGGTTCACTTAGTGACCATTCAGAGTTACAACAGAACTGAAAAAAGTGACTTATGACTGCTTTTCACAGTTACAGCCTTTGCAGCATCCCCACAATCACGTGATCAAAATTCAGATTCATATTTATGACAGTTGCAGTGTCCCAAGATCACATGATCCCCTTTTGCAAACTTCTGACAAGCAAAGTCTATGGGGAAGCCAGATTCACTTAATAACCAGGTTACCAACCTAACTGCAGTGATTCACTGAACAACTGAGACCAGAAAGGTTGTAAAATGGGGCAAAACTCTCTGAAGTGTCTCACTTAACAACATAAATTTTGGGCTTAATTGTGGTTGTAAGTCGAGGACTACCTGTAGTTAAATGTTTTTGTCATTCAGGAAAGCAGGTCTTCAAAACAATGAGCTGCACAAAGATACATTTTTGCGTGCGGGATCCGTTGCTATCATTAGAACCTTTACCCTGCCAAGAATATTTTGCACTATATAAGGGGGAGGGGAAATAGGCGCAAAAATTGGACTATCCTTAGTTATGTTGTGCCCTTCATCCAGGCAACAGAGGGATGAGGGTTCTTAATGCCATACAAGTCAGGATGTGCTTCACCTCAATTTTGGCTTCATAGTGGAGAGAGATTCTCTGCTTTAGAGTGATATCTGAACTAGGAGAAACAAGAGTGGGCTGTGAAGAATCCAGAATGAAAGTCCTCTCTGTGTTCCACTGGGAAACCATCAACCACAGGAGGAAGGGCTCCCTGATAATGTGCTAGGACTTTTGAAAAGCAACAGGTTATAAGGATAAGAACTCACTGATGTGAATGATCTGGGGTAGATTTGCTCTACGTCACCCTTTGGCTGGATTCATGTAGCAGATAGCTTATTTAAGCATGGTTTATACAGAGTTATGCCTATGTTCCTACAAATATGTTAAGCCCAAACTAAAGAACCACACTGAGAGCTTATGTACTGGAGACAAATTCCTTGTGTATCCAATCACACTTGGCCAATAAAGCTATTCCATTCCATTCCATTCCCTTTCTATAATCTCCTCTCCTCTCCTCCATTCCATTCCATTCTCTATTCCATAATCTCTCCTCTCCTCTCCTCTCCTCTCCTCTCCTCTCCTCTCCTCTCCTCTCCTCTCCTCTCCTCTCCTCTCCTCTCCTCTCCTCCATTCCATTTCATTCCATTCCCTATTCCATTCTCTATTCCATAATCTCCTCTCCTCCATTCCATTCCATTCCATTCTATTCCATTCTCTATTCCATAATCTCCTCCTCTCCTCTCCTCTCCTCTCCTCTCCTCTCCTCTCCTCTCCTCTCCTCTCCTCTCCTCTCCTCTCCTCTCCTCTCCTCTCCTCTCCTCTCCTCTCCTCTCCTCTCCTCCATTCCATTCCATTCCATTCCCTATTCCATTCCCTACTCCATTCTCTATTCCATAATCTCCTCTCTTCCATTTCATTCCATTCCATTCCATTCCCTATTCAATTCTCTACTCCATTCTCTATTCCATAATCTCCTTTCTTCCATTCCATTCTCTATTCCATTCCATTCCCTATTCCATTCCCTATTCCATAATCTCCTCTCCTCTCCATTCCATTCCATTCCTTTCCTTTCCTTTTCATTCCCTATTTCATAATCTCCTCTCCTCTCCTCTCCTCTCGTCCCATCCCCTCCCCTCCCGTCCCCTCCCCTCCATTCCATTCCATTCCATTCTCTAAAGAAAGTACACAGTGCTTGATGTCCATGACTGGCAGGAGAATTCTGGGAGTTGAAGTCCACAAGTCTTAAAGTTGCTAAGGTTAGACAGCCCTGCTTTAGGGCATTAAACCCAGATTCTTATCCAACCTTCATCTCTCACTGGACTTCAATCCCCATCTGGCTTATCAAGCATTGCTCTGACAGCCCTGTTGCAGAGTTTAAACCCCCAGGGTCCTGCTCTGTAGGGCATTAAGTGCATCTTTGTGTAATTAGCCTGATGATTTGCATTGACTGGAAGTGACTGCTAAATGTCAAATTTTGCAGCAGGAAGGAAGTGCTCTTTATGTGTGTTGGGTGGGTTAACGCTTTCTTCCCCATGCTTGGTTCTAAGATCCCTCCTTTGAAACTCCTATTAGTGGGAGTGGAAATGTCCACTGAGGCAATGTGAAATTTTTACCATGCAAATAGCAGTTTCGGTAAAGACCTTTTGAAGGTTTTATGCTCTCTCTCCCACATTGGTTGCGATTCCATTCTTAGCCCGGTCTGTCTGGGCTGCTAATGCTTGCGTTTTTCAAACCACCTGTAAAACGCAAATGTTACCCATTACATCTTGCTTTGCGTTTTTCAGGCTGCTTTAAAAGGGTGCCTGGTAGCTTGAGTGTGCAAAGGCAGTGGAAAGTAACCACAGAGGATGATTAATTATGACAGATAGAGAAAAAAAAGTAGGTCTGTGAAAAAGGATTGTTTAAATAATAAATGGCAGGGCTGATCATTTTTTTTTATTTCTTTCTCTGCCTTCGCAAACAGGATTGTTAATGTTTTATTTCCTGGAACATCATGGAAAAATAGGAACATGTTAGATGGTTTGGTGGTATTCATAGAGGTCTCCCTTCAGTGGATGTATACACGAGACAGTAACTTGTAGTATTTTATATCCAGGTAGTCCTTGAATTGCAACTGTTCATTCAACAACTGAAGTTACAATGATACTGAAAAAAACTGACTTATTGCCAATTGTCACACTTATGACGGTCACATGATCAGAATTGGGGAGCTTGGCAACTGGCAGGTACTTATGATGGTTGCAGCAGTTTCCAGGGGTCATTTGATCACCCTTTTTTGTTCTTTCCAGATGGCTTCTGAGAAGCGAAATTAATAAGGAAGCCAGATTCGCTTAATGTCTGTCAGAATTCACTCAACAACTGCAGTGGTTTGTTTAACAACTATGACCAAAAAAGGTCATAAAATTGGACACGACTTGCTTAACAGTGGCTTTGCTTAGCATTAGGAATTCTACTCCCAACTGCTCACAGAGGGCTACCTCTGGGTATAAAATAAACAAAAGTAGCTCCTTGTGCTAATGTCCCAAAGATGCTTTTTCACGAGGCAAATGGACTTCCTTGTTTTTCTTTGAAGACGTTTCGCTTCTCATCCAAGAAGCTTCTTCAACTCTGACTGGAATGGTGGGGAATGGAAGGATTTATACTCCTTGCAGACAGCTGGTCATTTGCATTCTTTTAGAGAGTCGTTGAGGCCACTTGGAGGTTTATCTGTGTCCTCAGGGTCACCTGAGTGGTGCAAATGGGTGTGGAGCCTTCTTGGAACTGCTGAAAGGACTGTGTTGTGGACTGGAACATAAGAACATAAGAACCTAAGAAGAGCCATGCTGAATCAGGCCAAAGCCCATCGAGTCCAGCATTCTGTGTCACACAGTGGCCCACCAATTGTACATGGGGATCTTAAGCAGAAAGAGAAGGCAAAACCCTCCCTTTCCCTTGACCCCCAACAAATGGTACTCAAGGGAATCCTGCCTGCCTCAACCAACTTAGAGGCGGCACATGGACATCCGTTTTAATAACCACCGATACACTTGGCTTCCATGAATCTATCTAGCCCTGCCTTGAAGCTGTCAAGGCTGACAGCTGTCACGACCCCTTCAGGAAGTGAATTCCATAAATCAATGACCCTCTGGGTGAAGAAATATTTCCCTTTATTTGTCCTCACTTTCTTAGCTATGAGCTTTAGGGGCCATATCTCTTCCCCCTCTGTTGAGAGAGGCCTGTTCAGTTTTGACATAGATGGTCTCTTTGACCCCTCTTTCATGCCAGTGGTCCACTCTGCCCAGAATGTGGACTTTGATGTCTTCGAAAGAAGGGCTTTTGTCTCTTCTTGTAATGGCTGCAGAAGAGCCGTGAGATGAAAATCAGTTCGATGTGTATCAATTCAGATAAATAAATAGGAGTGTGATCTCCACAATCAGATGATTGCTATTTGTGATTTGTCCCCGCTGGCTTCAGACAAAGCCAATGGGGAAGCGGCAGGGAAAGTTGCAAGTCATGGTCATGTGATGTCTCGCTTAACATCCACTGCCAATTTGCTTAATGACTGTGGCAAAAAAACATCATGCGAAGAGGTGTGGTCACATGATGCTTCACTTATCAATCACAACCCTTGACAGATTTTCTAGTCCCTATTGTGGTTGTACATCCGGGATCTTCAAACTTGGCCCTTTTATGACTTGTTTGAAGACCCCGGATGTACATCAAGGGCTACCTGTATGGTTATGCGCACAAATAGTAACATAATTACTGTGTCCATTAATCATGTGTGTTTTTTTTTAAATCTTTTTTTAGCTTTTCTGGGAGAAGAGGCTTCAAGGCTTAAGTGCCTCAGATGTCAGTGAGCAAATCATAAAATCCATGGAGCTTCCCAAAGGCCTTCAAGGTAACTTTGAGGTTTTAATGGAGCCCTCTGAATGGATGGATTTAGGGGTAATCCATGAACCAAAGTGCAGGAAGTGTGTTCCCACATCCTGGTTGGGGAATGCTGGGAGTTGAAGTCCACACATCTTAAAAGTTGCCAGGTTTGAAAAACACAATGCTAACAGACTACAGGTAGTCCTCAATTTATGACAGTTCATTTAGTGACCGTTCAAAGTTACAATGGCACTAAAAAGGGTGACATGACCATTTTCCACACTTACGACCATTGCAGCATCCCCGTGGTCACATGATCAAAACCCAGACGCTTGGCAACGGATTCATATTTATGACAGTTGTGGTGTTCCAGGTTCACGTGATCCCCTTTTGTGACTTTCTGGCAAGCAAAGTCAACGGGGAAGCCATATTCACTTATCAACCCTGTTACTAACTTAACAATTGCAGTGATTCACTTAACAACTGTGACAAGAAAGGTCGTAAAATGTGGCAAAGCTCACTTAGTAACAGGCATTTTGGGTGTCATTATGCTTGTAAATCCAGGATTTGCTAAGCTTTGTCTTGGGGACAGAGATCTTATTTGGCATTTTTGACAGCAAATCCATCCCTCTGAACATGCTGAGTTTTAATGAGCCAACTTTGCATTCCCTCTCTAGGAGTGGGCCCAGGGAACAACGATGACACCCTCTTGTCGGCTGTGGCCAGCGCATTGCACACAAGTTCTGCTCCCATCACAGGACAACTGTCTGCTGCCGTGGAAAAAAACCCCGCTGTGTGGTTAAACACATCCCAGCCCCTCTGCAAAGCCTTCATCGTTACGGATGAAGATATTAGGTGAGTTCTTCACAGACTGGGTTCCTGCAACATGCTGGGCTGTTTGGAGACCTGCAGAGTCAACCTTGGCAACTTAAGACTTGTGGACTTCATAATCCAAGTTTCATCCCAGTTAGCCCATTTCTCGAGTTCTTTCTAATCTGTGTCCCTCCAGATGTCTTCACCAAAAATCTTGAGAATTGCATCACAATATGTCTGGATGGTGCCTTTGTAGTGTCAGAGAAATGTGCTCTCTGTTTTCTGTGGGTATCTATTTTTAACAAAATAGGAAAGCCCTTCCTTCCTTCCTTCCTTCCTTCCTTCCTTCCTTCCTTCCTTCCTTCCTTCCTTCCTTCCTTCCTTCCTTCCTCCCTCCCTCCCTCCCTCCCTTCCCTCCCTCCCCTCCCTCCCTCCCAGCTTTTGCTGACACAACGTTCACTTGTATGGCTCATAAATAAAGAAGTAAATCAACTGAGCATGCTGTAGGAGTTATGAGAGGGCATATTCCCAATCTTGCACCACTAAGTCCAACTTGATTATGCTTGCATTTTTCTTTTTAAATGCTCCATTTACCTCCAGCTTTTAAGATTCAGATCATCTTTTATTACCGCTATATGTGATTGATTTCTTGCTGATCTCATAGTAATTGCTGCAAAAAATGTGCTCATGATTTGGTTAGGTTCTATAGCTCTGTTTTTCTCTATTTTCAAAATACCGATACTCAGGCTTTGGATAGTTATTAATCTCAGTGTTGAAATTACTCTTAAGTGCACATTTAAATACTAGCCTTTGAGGTTTCCAAATTATGAGATGCTGGGTTTGGTTAAACAACCACAGTGCTTATTAGGGAAAAAAAGTGAGTAATAAAACACCACCCCTCCCCCAAGTGTTTGATATTTTGAGTTTAATACATAGCAAAGAAAGAAAAGGATAGAAATTTTCACTCAGACGTTTTATTAAAATTAATTACAATCTGATATGGAAAGAGACAACTTCTGGTAAACATTATTTTGGAAGTAAACAGACAGCCTTATTCACCCTCAAAATTGACCCAATCAGAACTGTGGTTTGCATATCTTATGGAAACAGAACCTAGCCAGACGCATGAATCCTCAGAGAGAACTAAAGGTATGCCAGGGGCTTGAATTTGCTAGCAATTCCATATATATTTTTCTTGTGTCGCTTTATTTCTGTTGTTAGAGTTGGAGATTATCAACATTGGAAGGGGATCAAGCACATGATAACTGTTTTCCAGTCCTTGAGGGGCTGCCACAGAGAAGAGGGCATTGACTTATTCTCCAAAGCATCAGAGGGCAGGACAAAAGTTAATGGGTGGAAGCTTGTTAAGGAGAGATCCAACCTAGAAGTAAGGAGAAATTTTCTGACAATGAGAACAATTAATGGAACAGGTTGCCTCCCAGAGTTGTGGGTGCTCCATCACTGGTGGTTTTCAAGAAGAGACTGGACAACCATTTGATTGGGATGGTATAAGGTCTCCTGCCTTGAGCAGGGGTTGGGCTAGAAGACCTCTAAGGTCCCTTCCATCCCTATCGTTCTATCTTCTATGGAGAGACACTCTCAAAAGAATGGAACAACTGGGAACAATTAGCACTTCTCTTAGTTTGTTAGTAGGTTTTCTGGCTTCACAATTTTTTTTAGCTTTTAATTTGTTCCTCTTCCAGGGACCTCTGCTTTTCAGCCAAAACTGATGCTCTGTAGTAGTTGATGATTCAAATCCACACCAAGTTGTGCTATCATTAAGTGTTAAGCTGCTGAGACATTCCAGATTTGGTCTTCTTCTTATCTTTGTACTTGTGGTATCAAGTTGTAGGAGAGAAACACCAGGTTTCATTTCTGTATTGGAGGTGGTAGTTTCAGTTTTTCAGACCACTGTGGAATAATCATAGTGATAGTATAATAATGATAATAAACCTTTCAGACTTTAAAATACATTTTTGGTGATTTTTTCCCCCCTGAAAAAAATGATCAGAAGCCCTGCATTGCACCACAACTGCAATGTGAAGTTACACAACTGACACTGGAATTAGTAGTCCCGGGTTGCTATTTTTCCAAAGCTGGTAACAACTGGCTGATTTATTTTTGCAAATTAAAGTTGGGTGGGTCAAATCAGAGGTATGGACTTCAACTCCCAGAATTCCCCAGCCAGCATTGGAACCTCACTGGGTTAAATGAATCTCAGTAAGAGAGCTACAAAAAACTTGTTAAATATTGAGCAGTTTTGGAAATGTTTGAACTCAAGATGAAGGGCGCAGCTACATGATCTCCAATATCCCATCGCCTCTTTGCTCCTTTTTATTTTCCCTTACTTTGGGCTAAGCATATTTGAGCTTCACCATGTCCTGAGCAATGTAATATAAGTGTAATAGTTAACACAGCATGGGTTTCCCCCCATTATTTTTTTTGCCTCCAGCAGAAGACTATCGACTCATAAAATAAAGTCTCTAAAACAGTGTTTCTCAACCTTGACAATTTTAAGGCATGTGGACTTCAACTCCCAGAATTCCACAGCCAGCAATGCTGGCTGTGGAATTCTGGGAGTTGAAGTCCACATGCCTTAAAATTGTCAAGGTTGAGAAACACTACTCTAAAAACTCTTTAAAAAAGCATTTCACATATCCTGCATTCGCCAGCAGAGGGCACTCTAAAACCATAGTAAAAATACTGTTTCATCCACCTTTTTAGTTATTAAGACTTGCCTGTTTTAGAAAGTCCGTATCTGCTTCTCATTTCCAGCCCCCCATACCATATTCATTTTTTTTAAGTATATCGGCATGAATAGTTGATTCATTTGCATAGAGGGGGATCTTTTCCCCCCCCACACAGTTCTGCTTCTGCAAATTAGGACTGGAAATCAAGCTGAACACTTTAATGGACAAATCATTTGCTCCAGGCGCAGGACTCTTATTTAACTTGTAATGATGCTTTTTCACATGACAGTAATTTGTTGAGTGGAAGATGGCTGCTGTCTAGGTTTTTTTTTTTTTTTAAAAAAAAGTTGTATTCCTGACTCTTATAAAATCTATAAGAGAAAAGTAGCCTGGTGTCTGTTGTGGGGAATCCTCCTTTGATGCTTCCTCAAAAGATCTGCCACTCTGTTCTTATTCAGAGGAAACTGGTATGGTTCCTTTGGATTGATAGTCCTTTCCTCTCCATCCCCTGCACTGCCGACCCTGTCTTAAGTACTATTTTAAATTCTGGATGTCACATTTTAAAATTAATTCAGGCAATTAATTAAAATTAATTCAGGCATATTTATCTATGTTGTAAGCCGCTCTGGGTCCCCTGGAGAAGAGCGGCTTATAAGTCTAATAAAATAAATAAATAAATAAATAAACTGAAATGGGTGTAAAGAAAGGCACAAGGAATAACAGAATAACAGAGTTGGAAGGGACATAGTCCAACCCTCTGCTCAAGCAGGAGATCCTATACCATTCCATACAAGTGACTCTTCAGTCACTTCTTAAAAGCCTCCAGTGATAGAGCACCACAACTTCTGAAGGCCGTTCCACCGGTTGATTGCTCTCAGTGTTAGGGAATTTCTCCTTAGTTCTAGGTTATTTCTCTCCTTGATTAGTTTCCATCCATTGGTTCTTGTCCTGCCTTCAGGTGCTTTGGAGAATAGTTGACCCCCTCTTTATGGTAGCCCCTTAGATATTGGAACACTGCTATCATGTCATTCCTAGTCCTTCTTTTCACTAACCAGACAAATCCAATTCCTGAAATTGTTCTTCATATGTTTTAGCCTCCAGCTCCTTAATCATCTTTGTTGCTCTTTTCTGCACTCTTTCCAGAGTCTCTACATCTTTCTTATAATACGGTGACCAAAACTGGATGCATATTGTAAGTGTGGTCTTACTAAGGCTTTATAAAGCAGTATTAACACATCACGTGATCTTGATTCTGTCCCTCTGTTAATGCAACCTAGCATTATCAGCATAGGGAAAGCAAGTGGAGTGAATAGAGATTGAACAAACTGGTTAACCTTGAGAAGAGACAGTTGAAAGGATATCACAGAGACAGCAATCAAGATCCTGAAAAGCCAAATACAAAACAAGGGTTTTGAGTTACAGAGAGGCGAATTCTGGTTGTCTGTCAGAAAAAAAATATTTTAATAGTAAAAGTGGGCTGACATTAAAACCTAGAAAAATGATGGGCTCTCCTTTTCTGACATTGTCTGGCATTTGTTAGAGATGTTTTAATTTAGATTCTTGCACAAAGCAAGGGATTTAATGGCCTAAATGGGGGCATTGTGCTTCTATAAAACACATTTTGCCACAGCTCTCAAAATCTGAAGCCAGAACTGTTGGACTCTTCAGAAAAAAAACCCCTTTGTTATTTGAAATGTCTCTTGGACATGGGAAAAAAATGGGTTCCATCTAGAAAGAAACAACAGCAGAAGAACTTCTGGGAGAAGGAAAAGGAAGCGAATGAGAAAGATGGGAGGGAGAAGAATCAGAAAAGGAGAAGAGGAAGAAAAAGGAGAAAGAAAGAATAATAGGGAAGGGACCTTGGAGGTTGAGTTATTCCCTCAGAAAAGAAAACAACCAGCCCAGAAGTAATGGAGATAACCTCAGTAAGGGAAAGGATTACCTCAGCATCTTCAATAAAGCTGACATTGTAGACTTTGGACCTCAAAGGATAAATCTGTACTGCCAAAATGGCTTATCTGGTTAGTTGGAGGTATCCTTTGATCTAATAGTTGAACAGACTGATATTTCAAAGCTCTGTTCATAGGAGGTCAAAGGGGTGTCTGTGAATAATTTGATATTTCCTCCTTCCCCTCACACGGGGTCTATCCTATGTTTGCCTAGTGATACTTATAACCATTTATCTGATCCCTGCCTTTCCACAAAAAGAGCTAACAATTACATCAGAACAGGGGTGTCAAACTGGCAGCTAGTGGGCCGGATACGTCACGCACAGGCCATGCCCACCCTGGCTCCGCAAAGGCAAAAAACGTCTTGATATGTCATGATACAGCACGTGATGCAATCGAGTTTGTCACCTGTGCACTAGAAAGTAGAACCTTGAAAAGAACTTGGACATTCTAGTTGCTTAAAGACTGGTGATGTTTTCCAGAGAAATGTAGCACAAGGAAAAGATTGGAGGGAAGAAATGAATGGGGAAGAAAAATTGGGAGATGGATTGAGAACTGAAATAGCTTAACCATGTATCTGTGGAAAAAGACAATGTTCTCCTGGTCTGAAGATGCTGCTGGATGTTCAGCTGCAGAAAGACTCTAATGGACTATACTTGGTGGGAATCCTGTGTGTTTGCTTATGTTTTGGTCCTCTAAGATCAGAGGTAGCAGAGAATGAGCAACATCACTTAAAGGAGCCTGGATCCAGAGTTGTGCATTGTCTATGCTGTGCATTGTCTGCATTTGCTAACTTTAATCTTGGGCTATACATATCAGAGGGTGGTCAGGAGTGGTCATTCATTTTCTCTCTTTAGCTTCCTCTTCTGACTTCTAACACACCCTTACTCCAAAGTTAGACAGCCCATTGTCAGCCATCCCAACTTGGCTAGCTAGCAAAGTAAGACTCTTGAGGCCATGGCTACAAAGAACATCCCTTACTGAGCAAATGGGTTACAGCGTAGCAAAGCCAAATCCAAAGATTCACACCCAAAACTTCTGGTTCAGTTTTCTGTTTCTCCTCCCTCCTGCTTTAGTTATCTTTTCCTGTCCAATTACTTTCAAACAAATTGTTTTGGTCACAGTCTCTGGCTTAGCGGGCAAGATGGTGTTGCATTGCATGATATGATTTTGCAACTGCTGGTGGCTCTCATGGGATGGCAGGAGGAATGTGTTTGATTACCCTGAAACTAGCCCTCTTTTATCCCACCCCACAGCTCCCTCCCCCCATTTTTTATGGCAGACTGGCATATAGCAAAGCCTAGCTGCAGCAGCATGGCAGTCCTGACAATTATATCATGCATCAAATAGCTTTTTATCCAGATCCTCAGCTTTATCCTTTATAGAAATATTTTTGCATTGCCTGAATGTTGCTTAAAAATAAATCTCATTCATCAGCTTTGACATTTTCTGCCCCCCCCAAACACTACTAAAATATGCCTCTGTGTAATATGCCATATGGAAAGATAAAAATAAAAGTTCTGTAAACAGCAATGTATAGCACTTATATTTATTAATCATTTTTTGTTTATTTGTTTTACCAACTACACTTACAGTCTTGGCATACAAATAATCCAAGTTGTTGTTTTTGTAATAAGCCAAGAAAAATAAATCTTAGTAATAGGCTTACTTTTTCAGAGGTTTTACCAGTGTACAAGGAGCAAAGTGGAAAAGGCCAGCGTATAGCAGAACTCAATATGTGGCTAAAGGAGTGGTGTAAAAATGTACAAAAGAAATGGTTTGCATCCATCAAGGAGTTAAATTAACTAACATTTAGATGTGTGGATTCATCTAAATCCGATTCTTTCCATGCCTTTCTTTTTGTAGATGTCCACTCTAAAGTTTAATCCCCAAAACTTTAATTTATAAATAAAACCAAGAGATTTTTTTTTTTGCTCCTTTTAAGTAGTACAGGTTGCCCTTGGTTAATGATTCTAATTGGGATTGGAAACCCTGTCATTAAGTAACATGGTTGGAAGTTGAGAAACCACGTGACCATGTGCTTAGTGATCAAAGTTCTTGCAGTCATGGTTGCCATCATTAAGTGAGACTCTCATATATTCCAAAAGTGAATTTCCTTCCCTTCCCTTCCCTTCCCTTCCCTTCCCTTCCCTTCCCTTCCCTTCCCTTCCCTTCCCTCCTAAGGCAGGAGAAACCTTATATCATCCAAGACTAATGGTTGTCCAATCTTTTCTTGAAAACCTCCAGTGATGGAGCACTTACAAATCAAGTCCTAGGACTTTACTAAAAGGGAATAAATATTAAGATTCTTAAAAGTAAAGTGCATGAATATAAAGTAAATATAAAGAGGTTATTTGATCAAAGTTAAAAAAAAGTATACTGTATTTTGTTGTTTCTGGTGACTCTTAATGGATTTTTGCTGACTATGAACAAATGAGAGGGTTGTCAAGAGTTGTTAATAGATAAGATGGAGGAAGAAGAATTCCTTTGTTGTATTTTTGGAGAAACTGAGGTTACTCTGTTAAAAGTAAAGGAAAGGAATATAAAGCTAGTTTATTTGATTAAGGCTGAAATATATAGATTATTGTTTCTTATCACAGTTAATAGATTCTTCTTGATTAGAATTAAATGATGGGATTTTAAGTATCTGTTTAAATGTGAGATGAGACATTGGATGAAGTGTATTTTTGTTGTAGTATTAGAAAAGATAATAAGCTATTGCAATTGTTTGTATTTGTTATGATGAGGGTGGACGTTGTTTATAATCATTTTTTTAGTATATATGTTTTTTTCTTTTTGTATTTTTAAACTTTCTCTCATTCTACTCTTTTATATTTTTCTTAGCTTCTATTAGTTTTTTATCTTTGCAATTGTAAACTTTAATAAAATTACTATTAAAAAACCTGTAGCACAGCTCCAAAGTGGTTTTCTTCAGCTGTGCTAAATCTTCCCAAGGTTGCAGAGGCTTTGTAGAAGGTGGAGATTTGAATGGGTGCATTGGGAATTCTCAGAACTTAAACATATGAGCTGATTGCAAATGGGCTTTTTAACTTCTAGAAAAACAATTACAGGATAATGTCTTTTTTCCTGGCGAAGAGGAGAAAAAAATGGTCCTTGAAAAGATGAGGCTAGAGCAGGGCTCTTCAAACTTGGCCCTTTTATGAGTTGTGGACTTCAACTCCCAGAATTCCTCAGCCAGGCCAAAAAAAAAAAAAAGAGGCTAGAGCATCTATTGCACTCACGTTTCTTGCTCTTTCCCCCCCTCTTTCTAACTGCTTCGATAGGAAGAGTAGATTTTAGTTTCAAATAAACATGGGAGTAGTTGTCTCACTGCTGCTTCAACCAGAGGCATTTTGTTTGATGTTGAGTGTTCTCTGTTATCTGAACGTTTCTGCAGAGAGCGATGTAAAGCATTGCTTTAAGTGTGATTTGACAAGTAAGAAAGATGTGTGTTTTAGCACATACCGTAGTACTTCCACAGCAGCATATTGAGGCTGGCTGGCTGACCATTTTTGCATTCCATGTCCAGCTTGAACCAAAAGCTCTTTCTTTACAGATTCTTGCATTACTGTTTTCAACAGGAAGCAAGAGGAACGAGTGCAACAGGTACGGAAAAAACTGGAGGAGGCATTGATGGCAGACATCTTGTCCCGGACTACGGACCCAGCAGATGTGGATGAAGTTGAAATGGACAATGGAGAAGAGGCATAAGAATTCAATAATCAGGTATAGTCCAAGCTTGTGGAAAAAAGTGTAGTAAAATGATCTCTCTCTCTCTCACATACACACATACATACCTCTCCTTCATGTATCCCTTCCTTCCTTCCTTCCTTCCTTCCTTCCTTCCTCCCTCCCTCCCTCCCTCCCTCCCTCCCTAATCTCCATTTCTCATATGGCCACCCACCTCACAAATAAGTGACTCTTAGGTAGCATACAACAAATCTTGAATTTCACATAGTGGGGAAGGACAAGGAATTAAACCATATTTCTGAGGCGCTGCAAAATTCTGAGTTAGAAAAATCCCTCCTCATAATGCTTAGTAAATAATGCATTTGAAATGGAACCCTAGACAGAAACAGTTATTTTTTAAAACTGTACTCTATATAACAGTTTAAAAATGAGACAGATCCCAGGGAATGCTTTATTGTAGTGCCTCGAGAGGATGGGGAAAAAAATAACATTATGATGTATGACGGACTCAGACAGATTCCTTTGACTAAGCTCCTATTTAGTCCAAAGCCTCCAGTGCTTACAGACACTGCTGTCCGTAACAATGGCTACCAATTCTGAAGAATTCCCTTTGAGCTCTTCCCCAGCACAGCCTATCTGGTCATTCACTTATTTATCTGCAGGCAGCACCTCATTTCTTTCACCAGACAAGAGGCAGATGGGACCCCCTTCCAATTTTTTTCCTGCCTCCTTCCAATTTCTGTAAGAAATAACAGGAACTTAAGCCAGTGACAGCTCAATCTTTCTTTGCGCATCCATTGAGTTCCGTTGGACTAATTTTCAGCTGAACGAGAAGAGAAGAAGGATGAGAAGTGGATTTCTGTAGACAATTGAGGCTCTTGGCAAGTTCAGTTAAACTATTACAGCCATCTTGAGACTTTGGAGTATATGGAAGCTCGTGTTAGGCTTTCTGGGATATGCTGGGCTATAGCTTTTGACTTGAAAGAACAATTATATATCATTTAAAACATCATTCATTCATTCTCTTTCCTCTCCATTTTTTACAGGTACTTTAAAAAGAGAAAGAGACTCTCAGATAAAAATTTCTGGAAATTGGAAGCGCTGTTATGTTTTCCGTTGGTCTTTTGTGACAGAAGAAGAGGACCTCTGCACATTTATATAGCTTTCTAATAGCATTAAAAACCAATGCCCTTTTTTGGCTCTTATTATTATTTTATTATCCTATTTTTGATGTACATATCTTGTTAAGAAAAGAAAGAAAAAAGGAAAAGAAAAAAAAGAAAAAAGACCTATTCTTTATTTTGTGTCTTACGACTTCAAAAGTCTCATTTTTATTTTATTTGTTTGGCGATGTCAAATAATTCTTGAAGACTGAAGCTGAGCTTTCAGTACCAAGTTGCAATCCTGTAGCAACTACCTGGTAAGCACTAAATAATTAGCATTTATTCTTTTTTATGTGTGTGTTTTTTGCAAAAATAGATCAGGAAAACAGATTGTTTCCCAGTTTAAAAAAAAACAAACAAAGAAAAATTGTGTCATGATTTCTTGTACATATATTATATAAAAGATTTTTTTTATACTGGAACTGAATGGAAAAAAATCTATAAATTGACCCATCATCATTCTCTAAAGAGAAATAAATACTTTTATTCAGAGAATTACAATTTTTAGAATAATGTACTATAATTTAAGGCAAGGCCTTATCTCAATTACTGAGCATTAGGCAGAGATAATATTGTTCAGTGAGAGTAGTGAACACAGAATGTTGAAGCTGCTACAGCCTTTGTTAAGTTTATTGGGAAATTTATTTGCACTCTGACACAATTACGGAAGCACTTCAATGAGAGTGCAGTTTTCCTACATCTGATTTGGAGCCTCCGTCCTCCTTTTTGTAAAATGGGGAAATCATGACCTACCTCACAGGGCTGTTGTGAGGATGAACTTAATACAAAAAATGGAAAGTACTTTTTCAATGAAATGGTTTTCCCAAATAAATAAGACATGGATGCACAAAAAATGAATGATAATTATTATTTGTATGACAGTAAGTGACGTAGGATATCTTGCAGTTCAGTGGTGTTTATTCATCAAGGATAAAAAATTATATATTTCATTTTCTGTTAAAAGATGATATAAGAACATAAGAACATAAGAAGAGCCATGCTGAATCAGGCCAAAGCCCATCGATTTGATAGATATTCTTTAATACAGCCATTGAACAGATCACACGCAATAATAACAACAGGAAATTGTCTATATCACAAGGTAAACGCTGGATCATGTCAGCTAAAGAATTTCAACTGGCAGGGTCCAAGAGAAGAGCTTTTTCTGTTGTGGACCCCACCTTCTGGAATATTCTCCCATCAGAGGTGTGATCCACACCCGTACTCCTGGCCTTCTAGAGCCTAAAATCCTGGCTCTGCTCCTTGGTCTGGGGCTCCAACTGTTATATTGGGGGTGGCTGACAGGATAGAGAAAATTCTCAACCCAGGCTGGCCATCATCTTGGTTTTTAATTTATTTTTTAAACTTTTTATTCTAATTATAATTATTTTTTTTAGCACTTTTAAACTTTTATTATATCATAAGTCACCTAGAATCATTGTATTATTGAGATGGGCAGCATATAAATTTAATCAATCAAAGGGAATGAAAGGTTTAGATAAGACTGAATAAGTCAGCCATCTCCAACCTGCCATCCTCCAGCTGTTTAAACCAATAACTCCTCAAATTCTCAACCAACTTGACCATGAATTTTAACATTCATAGAGGCACCATGTTGAGCATAATGGCAGTGAATAGTAATTTTTCTGTTTCACTGCAAGATAACCTTTTGAGGTCCATCCTTATGATGAGATAAAGTTAAGGATCTGCTTCTGATGGATAACATTGGGTGTTGGTAGATTCCTGGTGGAAAACAAAGCTAGATTCTGGAGGCTGTTTGGGTCTGGATGGGTGCTAACAGGCTCAGACTCAATCCCGACAAGACGGAGTGGCTGTCGGTTCTGCCTCCCAAGGACAATTCCATCTGTCCATCCATTACCCTGGGCGGGGAAGTCTTGTCCCCGTCAGAGAGGGTTCGCAACTTGGGTGTCCTCCTCGATCCATAGCTAAGTTTAGAATACCATCTTTCGGCTGTGGCGAGGGGGGCATTCGCCCAGGTTCGCCTGGTGCATCAGTTGCGGCCCTATTTGGACCGGGAATCACTCCTCACAGTCACCCATGCCCTTGTCACCTCGAGACTCGACTACTGTAATGCTCTCTACATGGGGCAACCTTTGAAGAATGTCCGGAGACTGCAGGTGGTTCAGAATGCGGCCGCGCGAGCTGTCTTGGGTCTCCCAAGACATGCTCATGTCACTCCAGCCCTCCGTGAGCTGCACTGGCTGCCAATTGGTCTCCAAACACAATTCAAAGTGTTGGTTATGACCTATAAAGCCCTATATGGCAATGGGCCAGGATACTTGCGGGACCGTCTTCTGCCTCATGAATCCCAGCGACCGGTTAGGGCACATAGGGTTGGCCTCCTACGGGTCCCGTCTGTTGGACAATGCCGTTTGGCAGGACCTAGGGCTAGGGCCTTCTCTGTTGCTGCCCCAGCCCTCTGGAATCAACTTCCCTCAGAGGTTCGTACTGCTCCTTCCCTCCTAGCTTTCCGAAAACTTTTAAAAACACATCTATGCAGACAGGCTTGGGGCTTGTGAGCTGTGCTCTGCCCCTGGGCCTTTGATTGGGACTGTATGTTGTATGAGTGGGTATAGTTTTATTGTTTTTTATATTGTATATTATTATTTTAACTAATTTATATTTTGTACTTGTATTATTTGCTGTGAGCCGCCCTGAGTCTGAGGAGAAGGGCGGCATATAAGTCAAAACAAAGTAAAGTAAAGTAAAGATTCTCCTGAACATGCCTTTGGACTCCTAAATGAGCCTGTTTCTTCAGACATGGCCAAGGACATTGTTCAAATGCAGATATGGAAGAGTTGCAGATAAAATTGGATGAGGAGTTTTTTCTCCTCAAGATGCAATGCTCTTTAGCTTTATCTTCTCATGTTGGCCAGACAACTTTAGAAAAGCTGCATGCTGTGTCCAGTTCTGGTCACTAGGATACAAAAAAAAGCTAAAACCCTAAAAAGGGTGCAGAAGTGAGTAACAATGATGATTAGGGGACCAGAGATTAAGCCATATGATAAATGATTAAGGAAAATAGGTATGTCTAATCTAACAAAGAGATTACGTTAGTAATCTTCCAGTATTGAGGGGCTGTCATAGACAAGAGGGGATTGACCTATTATCCAAAGCACCTGAGGGTAGAACAAGAAGTGGCAGGTGGAAGATCATTAAAGAGAGAAGCAATCTAGAACTCAGGAGAAATTTCCTGACAGTGAGAACAATTAACCAGTGGAACGGCTCCCCTCCAGAAGTTCTTGTTGCTCCAATACTGGATGTTTTTAAAGAAGAGATTGGACAGCCATTTGTCCAGAATGATATAGGATTTCCTTCTTGAGCAGAGGGTTGGAATAGAAGACCTCCAAGGTCTTCCCTTCCAATACTATTATTCTGTGTTTTATGTCTGTTTTGATTAGAATTTTTCTCACCATCTTACAAGCTTATTGCAGACAGCAACATCGTTTAGTGCTTGGGGAGAGCTAATTAATTGCAAATTAGACAAAGTTGACTATGTTGGCTGAAAATTCTGAGAACTAATGGAGATCTCAGATTGGAGAAGGCTAATCTAGTTGTTGAAGTGAGAATGTTTGAGAAAGCCAACCTTTTACAAACACAAAAAGGGCCTGAATTCACCCTAGGTTTTCTGTAAGATCAAAGCACAGTTATTAAGTTTCCCATTTCTTGGCTTTAAAGAAAATTTTAATCTGCATTTGAAGATGTATATTTGAGAATAAAAAAATGGAAAATTGCCTATTGGGAGAAAAATTAGCAAATATATATTTAAATACAGATTTGAAGATACAGATTTTTTTTTTTTTTTTTAGGAATTGCACATTACTAGGGAAGTGAAACAGAATGGCTTTCAGCTGAATGGCTGTAAAAGTGACAGAACACTTTCCTACTCCTGCTTTGAGGGTAGAGATGCTCAACTCCCCGCAGTGCTGCTTCTCTTCCGTTGCTAGTTTGTACCATTCTCCCTTAGCAAATAATGTCTGCTTGGGGAATCTCTACCAATTATCAGGCTTGTTGGTAGCTAAATTGTGTGGAAAAGCTGATTTGGGAACAGTGTCCAGCAAAAACCATTCATCTAGTAGACTTGGAACCTGATGAGATTTTCAGAGCCTGGTTACAGAGAAGCTACACTCAGGGCATGATTATTTTTCATAAATTTGGCCTCTAAGACACTCGTGTAAATGAACTTTAATGGCTTTATAATAATGTGCACTGAACAACTTATTTTTTATTTACTCAGCTTCT
The DNA here is from genome assembly GCA_034064705.1 of Bothrops alternatus. Lineage (NCBI taxonomy): Eukaryota > Metazoa > Chordata > Lepidosauria > Squamata > Viperidae > Bothrops > Bothrops alternatus. Next base: position 30,211,812 of record JARGCV010000016.1, read on the forward strand.
ATCTTGACTGTCTAAACTGAACACTTAATCGAGTTCTGTCTATGATCTTTCCTACTTCTGCCTCTCGTTGGGCTAAGTGGATCCTAAGGAGCCTTATTTCACCCTTCGCTTTACCAACATTATAAAGTCATCGTCTTGTTATTAGGTTTATGACTGAGCTTTATTTTTGTGCCACACATGAATGTCATGATCCCACCTTGGTGAGGCCACATATGGAATATTGCATACAGTTCTCATCACCACGATACAAAAAGGATGCTGAAACCCTAGAACAGTGGTCTAATCATGCTTGGCATGATTAGGAAGGGAATCGAAAATAAGTCAGCAAGTGTTGTATTGTCTCTGTACAAATTGATGGTGAGACCACACTTGGAGTACTGTGTACAGTTCTGGTCACCGCACCTCAAGAAGGATATAATGGAACTGGAAAAGGTGCAAAAAAGGGCAACAAGAATGATCAAGGAAATGGAGCGCCTCCCTTATGAAACCAGATTGCAACGCCTTGGTCTCTTCAGCCTTGAAAGACGGCGTTTAAGGGGTGACTTGATCGAAGTGTATAAAATCATGCATGGGATAGAAAATGTGGATAGAGAAAAATTCTTTATCACACAATACCAGGACAAGGGGGCACTCCCTAAAGCTTATAGCTAAGAAAGTGAGGACAAATAAAGGGAAATATTTCTTCACCCAGAGGGTCGTTGATTTATGGAATTCACTTCCTGAAGGGGTCGTGACAGCTGTCAGCCTTGACAGCTTCAAGGCAGGGCTAGATAGATTCATGGATGCAAAGTGTATTGGTGGTTATTAAAACGGATGTCCATGTGCCGCCTCTATGTTGGTTGAGGCAGGCAGGATTCCCTTGAGTACCATTTGTTTGGGGGTCAAGGGAAAGGGAGGGTTTTGCCTTCTCTTTCTGCTCAAGATCCCCATATACAATTGGTGGGCCACTGTGTGACACAGAATGCTGGACTGGATGGGCTTTGGCCTGATTCAGCATGGCTCTTCTTATGTACTTATGTTCTTATGTTCAAACTTGGCCCTTTTATGACTTGTAGACTTTAACTCCCAGAATTCCTCAGCCAGGCATGCTGGCTGAGGAATTCTGGGAGTTGAAGTCCACAAGTCATAAAAGGGCCAAGTTTGAAGACCCCTGCCCTAGAAAGTCTGGAGGCTACATTGTATGATGAATGTTTGAGGGAGCTAGGTATGTCTAGTCTAGCAAAGAGAAGGTTTAGGGGTGATACGAAAGCTATCTTCCATTACTTGAGGGGCTGTCACAGAGAACTCTGAGGTCCCTTCCAGCCTTGAGATTCTATGTTCTATGTTCCACATTCTGTGTAAGGACAAATGCAATGTGAAAATGCTTAGGCACGACGTGGGGGAGTATGGTATGCTTTAAACGCACAATAGGGGTGTCTCCACACATTGTTAATAGGTTGGCCTTGTCATGTTTGTTCTGTCAGACCAGTTCTATCACTGTGCATGTTGATGCTAGGAGAATTTATGTGCAGTAAGATTTGTCCAATAATATAAATATGGATATCTCGGAAAGTCTTTTCTATCCAACAGAAAATTCCAGCATCAACAAACAAATTTGTTCTGCAGTTTCTTTGTAAAAGTGCTATAAGATATATTTGTTTTAATAAAAGCTGCAAGAAGTCTCTCGGTGGGATGGGACTGAATCAAAGGGCAAGGCAATTGCAAACATTACAGTCCTTCACATAGAGTTTGTTACCACATGAAAATTAAATCAGTGTGACAAATTCTGCATTCTGGATGGCAGTTGTATTTACTATGCCTTAGCAGTACAGTAGTATTTTCAAAAAAAATTATGGCCCAAATTTATTAAGTGTGAATGACAATTCTGATTCAATTAAAAAAAAAAACTAACTTTGAATTATCTCCTATTCTTGAAGAAAAGGAGTCTTATATTTTCCCAGGAAATGAAAATTTAATTAAATTATGCAACAGAATCAGAGAAGAGGAAAAATTCAGAATGTTTTCTTAAATAATACACTGAATATCTGTTGGTGATGGAATTCAGCTTTTTACCATCGTCTTGATAGCTGAGTTCCCATGGCAATTGACTTGTTTGTAGCTTGGCAAGTTTTGAAAACTTGAAAACTTTACAGACCAGAATAAACCATGGCTTGTCATTTAGTGTATTCTGTGAATGCAACCAATTCTGATTTATTCAGTAAAGTAAGCTGGGCATCCCATGATCTTCAGGAGTCCATTTGTAGCCTTGCCCCTCCCCCTTCAAACCTACATTGTAAAATAACAAAATTTTGGTAGTTTGATTGTGGTCTGTCTTTCCAGGTTTTGGGTGGATATGAAGATGGACATGGAAACATTATATTCCTGGAAGATCCATGATTATAATGAAAACACATCCAAACTAGGCCCTAAATAGAATACTGTTGCTGCTTTTATCTACCTAACCTTATTCTCAATTGTCATCCAAATCCTTATTTACCCATCACACTACGTTAGAGAAAAGTGAGCAACCTATTCTTGTCATGCCAATAAAGGAGAACATTTGTAGTTCATGGTTGAAATGAGGGGTCCTTGAAGCTTGGCTGTTTTCTTGCAGACGTTTCATTACCCAAACTAGGTAACATCATCTATGTTAAGTGATGATGTTACCTAGTTTGGCTAATGAAATGTCCATGAGAAAACAAGCTTTGAGAGCGCCAAACAACCCCCCCCATTCTTGTCAAAAATATCAACTGAATTCAAAAGAGTGAATTTCATGGAGCATATGTATAACTCTTTATTAATGATAAGAGCAGCAAAACAAACATCTTTCCTGCTTTTACCATATTCATGGACACTGACAGCCAATTGTCAGCCTTATTTAGATGACCTGGTCCCTCCTAGATATAGAGGACTTGAGGAACAATTGCAGGACCTTCTTTCAGATAAAGTTTATTGGATCTTCTCTGAGCTGACACTAGACTATGTAGGTCCTGTGGACTTGATTGAGGCATGGTCTGACTTAGTTACCTAAGAATGCCACCAAGGTTATTTCAGTGCCTGAATGGGAATCTGAATGAGGAAGAATAGACTAGCAAGACCAAACATTTGTGGATTGGGGGCTCACCGTATCCAAGATTGTTTATCTTTAGTTTTCAATGGAGCTGTACTCCCCCAGACAAAACTGATGCCCAGTTTGAGGGTCCTGTTGAATTCTCAGCTTTTGCTGGAAAAGTAGATAGTCCTGTGGGCAGGAGGGCCTTTGAACAAATTCATCTGTGTGTCAAGTGTACCTATCCTGAATGAGACTGCTCCACTTGGTCCTTCATGCCTTGGGTTTTGATTGGACTATTGCAATTGGGGCTGCCCTTGAAGATGATCTGGAAACTACAACTGGTCCAAAAAGCAGTGGTGCCTGCAGTTATGGGCATGCTACAATGTACCTGTGGAAAAGAAAGATAATTGCCCATTAAGAAGGAACTGTATAAAAGTGGTCCACATTTGGACTTTGTAGAGGAACTCCTGGATATTTATTGCTACTGGGAAATTTTCTTTTTTTAATGGATCATTTATTTATCTCCCCTTCTTTTTAAATTTGAAATTGGAAGTCTTATCATAATTTACCAGACCAAACCTTTCTGCTGTCCTCTCTGAGAAAACTTTATAGGGACTTTATATTCTATAAAAGTTTTTAAAAACATTCCTTTAAAATGATGAAGTAGAAAATATGGTTAGCATTTCTTACATCTTTACAAAGTTTTCACAGGAACCTTGTTTTCATGCCAATTTCCTGATGAGTCCAGCAACAGTTCATTCTACCCAAAGATGATTTAGGTAGTAAATTTGGATTTTATACCAACTGGGGGACAATTCCCCCTTCTAACATTGTTTATTGACTCCAAGACAGCACATTCTGAAGCTCCATACAGTCCAAATTCCCAGTTACCCTCCATAATAAAAAAAATTCACACAACAAAAAAGAAAATTATTAAATAATTTGGGACCAATGTTAGTTCCAAGTATGTTTAATAAAAACAGTTTTAGTTTTTATCCATCCTTGCAATGTTCGGTCTATTTCTGGAAAATCACTTCCAGATCAATAAGCATATATCTGACTTGTACACAAATAGATGTGAATTCTTTATAGTTTTAGCTACCAGATCTCTAAAAACTGTATCTGCGAGATATATCCAGTATACCTCACTTAAATGTAGCAATTATATTTGTTGTAGGGAATCAGCATTCAGGGACTGTTTTCTGCTCAGGGTAAAGGAACTGGAGTTAGATGGAGAAAGCAACATGTACTGAGAATAATATGTACTACCATGCTGAAGCAATAAATGGAAACTAATCAAGGAGAGAAGCAACCTAGAACTAAGGAGAAATTTCCTGAGAGTTAGAACAACTAATCAGTGGAAAAGTTGCCTGAAAAAGTTGTGAATGCTCCAACACTGGAGATTTTTAAGAAAAGATTTGGACAACCATTTGTCTGAAGTAGTATAGGATTTCCTGCTTGAGTAGGGTGTTGGACTAGAAGACCTCCAAGGTCCATTCCAACTCTTTTATTGTGTTATTGTCACTTGCTGATTCAACAATCTTGCCAAGATGATTCAACCTGAACCAACTCTTAAACACGAGCAACAAATTATTTAAGGATGTCTGATGTAGCAGGATCCAATGGATCTGCTCCCATGGTTGAATCTAGGCTTACTTTAAAGTCATCTTGCCAATGAAACCAGTCTATTCAGTAAGAACTATTCATTTTGAGAGACAGGAGAGTTACATGAGTAGTGCAGCTAACAAGTAGGTTAACCTGGTTGCTCAACAGTGAGGCACTGGTGAAGCAGGCATAGCAGTGCCTGCACTTTCTGTGTCACATGAGAAAACTACATCTTCCTTCCCCTGTCCTCACCACTTTCTATAGAGGATGATCAAGAGCATCCTGTCATATTGCATTACTGTCTAGTTTGGAAGCATTACTGCTTCAGACAGGAAGGTGGTGCAGAGAGTGGTGAGGATGGCAGAAAAGATTTTTGGAAGTTCACTTCCTTCTATCCAGAACATATCATATAAGTGCTGCTTGACCAGAGTCTGCAGGATTGTCTGGGATGCTACACATCCTCTCCATGACCTGTTTTTCTTGTTACCTTCTGGGAGGGGGCTTCGTGGTATCCGAAGCAGAATATCTAGGTTCAGTCACATCTTTGTTCCATATAGTATCAACCTTGTGAATTCTCAACTTCCCTCTTACCACATAAAAAATGACCATAAATGACCATTATCTCATCTTACCTAAATCACTGCAAGCTTATATGAGAAAGGATGGGGTGAACACATTTTGTAAATTGGATGCTGTAATATTTTAAGTGTGAAATCCTGGGGATGCCTCTAGAGGTCACTGTAACTTAATTGACAGACAATGTTTGAAATTCAAGGTGATTCAACATTTCCATTAGGAATTACTTCTTTTTTTCCTAATAAAAAAATATAACAAAATTTCCTCCAAATTCCTTGTTATAAAATCATTTTACACCTTTTCTGTAAATGTTTTTTAAAAACATTCCTTTAAAATGATGACACGGATAATATGGTTAGCATTTCCTACATCTGTCTAAATGAGAGCAAGCCATTAATGGATGCCCTTCACAAGGTTTTCACACATACCTTGTTTTGATATCAATTTCAAACATTTGGAATCAAAATTTGCTCTAATTTCCAATAAAGCAGTTTTAGGCATGGGCATCCAAAAATGATGCTTGTATTTCCCCCCCCCCCTGCTTGGACAGCTTACATGACACATTTTTGCATATTAATTTGTAGCTTCCATACCTCAAAAGACACCTGCAAATGTTTTCTTATGTCTGACTTCAATTTTATTTGAATCCAAGATTCTCTATTTTCTAGAAAAGGTACACTACCACTAAAGTGAATGGACATCAGGCAGTTTTTCTCTTCAGATGCAATTATTTGAAAAAATAGGATAGGAACTTTTAATAGCATTATCAGGGATGCTTCAAACTGTTGATAATTGCTGATTTGCCACTGGGCTGCATTTGCAATATCCATTATCCCATTTCATTTTCTCCCTATACGATCCCAGCCAATCAATGGTATTTCCTGAGCATAGCCAATCAGGCATTGTACACTAAATATGATTACATGACAATGCTAGCTAGCCAATTATGCACAGCTAACTGCTTGTATTGCACAAGAGAACTAATCTCAGTGGGTGAAATTAAACCCAGCCAAACCAAACAAATAAGCCCAACCAGACATGGCATGTGGGAATTACCTTGGGAGACAGAAGGAAGAGCCACAGACTAGACAACAGCCAGGTAAGAGGCAGATGAGTCCACAGAAGAAATGGGGGCCTGGCAAACAATGATTACTTGAGGGACCATATCAACCACATTCCCTTGGTGACAGAATCCACACATGCCCCTCCTGCTCAGGCAGGAAGAGATGGATAGATGTAACTGGGGAAAGATGAGCCCTCAAGTAACCTGGTTGTCGAGCCCCATGGGCCCAAAATTCATGGGCAGGCAGAGATCCGCCTGCCGCACCACTGCCTTTCCGCCACCCACGTCTTGACACTGGTCTCATGCCAGTTTTCAACATCCTGGGCTACCTGTAGTTTTTGCTTACAGCCTACACTTACTTTATATTTTCCTTAGCTTGTCAGGAATTATCTGCATGTTGCAGACAAGGGCATCTGTTTGGAGGAAAAGGAGTAAAAAAAAAATCAAGACTAAGGCTTGATTTGTATAAACAAAGCCCAACTCTTTATCGACACACATCACATGTAAAGGACACAAGGGTTAGATTGTATATTTACAATTACTATTTTGGCTTTTTTGACCATCCCTCTTCTCTTTGCCATGGGCCCTTCATATGGAAGGCTTCACTTAACCTCACCATATCTGCACCACTTAGAAGATTGTATGTATGCAACTTTGTTTATCTTAGAACATTGTAAGTATGCTGGGCCATCATGGTTGAAAGTTGGGAGACAAGGGCTTCCACATTCAGGTTTATCATTATGTCCAAACAACTGTGACATCCAGGAAAATGTAGGTAGGGGTAAATGTATGTATGGTTTGTGTGCATGTAAAATTTCCTCCTCCTCCCCAGGGGTAGTCTGCTTCTGTTTCAATCTTGGATCTTTTACCAGAGGCTGGGAGTTTGAACATATTCCTAGCACTCTGATCTTCTGGACAAGAGCTCTGATGTTGTTCCTGGGATCTGTTGGAGTCACTTTCCCAGCTTGGGAGTCACAGCCCCAAATTCTCCTACAACCATTAGGACCACTTTGGCCTTGACTTTTCACATCCTCTTTAGCTCCTCCTTCAAGCTTTGGTACTTCTCCAGCTTCTCATACTTCTTCCTGATGTTGCTGTCACTTGGCACTGCTACATCTATCACCACAGCTATCTTCTGCTCCTTGTTTATAACATCTCCCCATCCCCAAACATACATACTGTAAATCAGACATGTCAAACACAAGGCCAGGGGGCCAGATGCGGCCCGCAAAGCCATCCTGGAAACAGTCAGGGAATGGCCCCCTCTGCCTTGGCCCTGGCCCAGGCCAGCCGGGAGCCAATGTACAATTTTGTGGTGGCCATCTATGCTGAAACGCATTCAGTCTTAGCGCCATAAGCCCCCCATGCCCCGCATGGCCTGAGAGGAACAGTGAGGCTCCTCCAATGGACCATGCCTTAGCACTTGCCTTGGTCCTACCCCCTTCTGCCAGAGACCCTCAGATCTATCCCACTCCTGCCCAGGCCCCCACAGGCACCGTTGATGCGAATGATGTAGAGCTGGCCACACCCAACCAGTATGTCACTCCATCCACACTCCATCCACACTCACCCAGTAGGCCACACCCACCCTGGCCACACCCACCCAGCCCCCTGAGGGCAACCACAATGCTGATGATTAGACTGCAGTTTCAGTTTGGTGGTAAACAATTGCTGGCTTTCATTCTTGTTTGAAATAAAGGCTCTCATTTAAGATGAACTATGTTTCTGACACTTCTGCTAAGTTCTAATTTAGCAGCTAAATTAAACTGATGGTGTCTATGATTTACTGCCAACTTTTGGCCATTTCAAGAAGTCTCTTGGAATTAAATGGCGTCTAATTCCCACCAAGGAAAGAAGGTGGAAGGAAAGAGAACAGGATGACCAGCAAAAAAGGTGGATGGATTCAGTTACAGTAGCCATTAGTGTACCATTGGGAGACTTGAAAGGACAGGTTTGGAACAGATGGAGCAGATCTATCTAGCAATAGCAGTAGCACATAGACTTATATACTGTTCCATAGTGCTTTACATCCCTCTCTAAACAGTTTACAGAGTCAGCATGTTTCCCCCAACAATCTGGGTCCTCATTTTACTGACCTCGGAAGGATGAAAGGCTGACTCAACCATGAGCTGGTCAGGATCAAACTCCTGACAGTGGGCAGAGTGAGCCTGCAATACTGCATTCTAACCACTGCGCCATTATGACTCCTATCTATATAATCTTTGGACATCAAAAATGACTGGATGGCAAATAATCATAATCAGCCCCAACCAATCAAACATAGATACTTTAGGTCCATATGATACCATAACATTTTTTTTTTGCCAAGGAATAAGATTCATAGAATTCTTTAAAATTATCCTGCTTGAGGTTGGGTCACATAGATTCTACAGTGGATCTAAAAAATGAATCAATACTTCATTGTCCTATGCTTTAACTTGAAAGAAGAATGGAGCTTAAGAAGTGAAAAACCATACATTTCAGTTTAGGGTGAATCAGTGGCTGGGATCTAAATATTATTTTGAGCCATACCCACATGTTTTATTTTACTTAATTTGTGAAAGTGCACATTGTTCCTAGACATGGTGCTCAGAGATATCTTTAACTTTTTAAATTGAACTGGACAGCTCATGCTTGTTCATTTTTCATTTCTGTACTACCTTTCTTTAAGGAGCTCGAAGTGGCACCCATGAGAATCTTCCCTCCACCATTTTATCAGTACAATACAACAAAAGTAGACTGGTTTATAGTTGGAAATTACAGTTGAAAACATATCTGGTTCTCCTCTATCAATTCAATATTTTAACCACTTAGCTATGCTGATTGTAAACAACAGTTATTACCCTTTTGAAAAATATATGTCCATTCTGATCATTGCCCCCAAATCTCTTAGAAATAGTGGAATATTTTTAACATTAGAACAAGAATTAGGGCTATAATAATACAGGTAATCCTTGACTTACAACAGTTCATTTAGTGACTGTTCAAAGTTACAATAGTACTGAAAAAAGTGACATGATCATTTTTCACACTTATGACCATTGCAGCATCTCCATGGTCATGTGAACAAAATTTGGAAGCTTGCAACGGGTTCATATTTATGACAGTTGCAAGTTTCCTGGGGTCATGTGATCACCTTTTGCAACCTTCTGACAAGCAAAGTCAATGGGGAAATCAGATTCACTTAACAATTGTGATACTAATTTAACAACTGCAAGAAAAATTCATAAAATGGGACCAAACTCACTTATATTTCTCACTCAATAATATAAATTTCAGGCTCAGTTGTGGCCGTAAGTTGAGGACTACTTGTAATAATAGCTCTGCAAAAAAAAAAAAAAAAAACCGAGGGCAACTATAATTACATCTTTCTAAAAGGTTAATTGTGAAGAGAGGACCTATACCAAGTGTTCAATAGGGAAACTATTCAATGAATAGTTCAATGAAACTATTCAATAAATGCATTATTGTCATCTAGACTTCATGGGTTCTGAATAGATGTGCAGTTTAGTGCTTCAATACTAGTTAAACAGAAATTTGACAGCGCCAACTGTAGACTCTAAACTAGACATGGAAGGCAGAGAGTAGAGCAATTGCCAGTTCTTCATAGAAGAAGCTTCAATAAATGAACATTGGTTTACATGTAATCTCAAAGGTGCTCTTTTTCTGTTACACTTTTAACTATAGACAGTCCTCAACTTATGACCACAATTGAGCCCAAACTTTCTGTTGTTAAGTGAGATAGTTGTTAAGTGAATTTTGCCCCATTTTACAATTTTTCTTACCACAGTTGTTAAGTGAATCACTGTAGTTGTTAAGTTGGTAACATGGTAGATTCTCCATTGACTTTGCTTGTCAGAAGGTTGCAAAAGGTGATCACATGACCCCGGGACACAGCAGCTATTATAAATAGGAGTCAGTTGCCAAGTTGATCACGTACATGACCATGAGGATGCTGCAAAGGTCAGAAGTGTGAGTCATAAATTACTCTTGTTAGTGCCATTGTAACTGAAAATGATCACTAAATGAACTGTTATAAGTCAAGAATTACCTGTATCCAGTAGTGGGATTCAGCCAGTTCGCACCACTTTGGCAGAACCGGTGGCTAATTTTTTGTTGGACTTCCAGAAGTGGCATCCACACAGAGAACTGGTTGTTCACATATCTGAATCCCACCACTGCCTGTATCCACACTAAATTATCCCTAAATTAGGCCAGATGTGATCTCACCATGTGACTCTACCTTTTATTTGTATGGATTCATCTCACCGAGTCTCTAAAATTCTTAAATTGCTATCCCAAAGAAGTTTGGGGATGGAGTTTTGAGTTCTTGTAGGCTTAGTATGAATTTAAAAGGCTTAACATTGTAAAAACCAGAAATCCTTTTTATTAGCATTTTCTGCCTTTATACATGGCTGACTTTGCATACTATTTCCTGCATACTGTCAACCAGGAAGGTAATCTTTTTCTAGAGAAAAATACTGAGGTCTGCACTAAGAAAGAAGATGGAGAGAGAGAGAGTAAAAAATCACATTATGCAAATGAATATGGAGTTATGGTAATTGCATGCCTATTTGTCTAACACGGCTGCTTTGAACAATCTTTAGTTCTTTGTAAACTGGCAAAGTGAATATGTTTATCATGGGGTTTGGCAAAACACTGCATTTAGATAGAGAAGAAAACTGTTAAAGTGAAAATGATGTGCAGGAGATATTTCACCCAGAATAAATCAGGCGAGTCAATACAGACAAATCTGCATGTCCTTGTTTTTCATTTTCCTTTCCACAAATTTATTAGACTAGTAGACAAACCTCAAGCCATTGGGTCATTGCTTCAGAAATATTTCCTTAGTAAAATAAAGTTACAGAATGACCATGGATATCCCCAAAAAGCAGAGGGAGAGGAAAGAACTTTTGACTTCCTGCTGACTTCCCCATTGACTTTCCTTGCATGAAATTGGGGGAGAGCATTGGAAATGATAACCATCTGATTGCAACTGATTGCAGCAGTACAGTAGCATTGAAGAGACCACAACTTTGCCAAATTTCAATCCCATTGGTAATCATGTGTCCTGTATTTTGCATGCATTACATACGTTAGCTCATCTATGCTACACTGATTCAAAATTTGTTGCCCTGTGATGCACCGTTTTGCCCAATTGAACGTTACAAACAATCAAACAGACACAGGAAATTTAGTAGTATACAGATATGCAACCTGATTAATTTCCAGGAAATATGCAAGATATATTTCCTTCTGGAAGTCTTCACTTCAGAAGTAGTTTGGTCCATGTCTTTCCTGTTTTCAGAAATCAAATGATACAAAACTCTTCAAAACAATGGTTACTTCTCACTCTCTCTGACTATGGAGATTCTCAGTCATCCAAATGTCCCAAAGGTGCGTTTTCAAAAAGCAACTGGACTTTTCTTTGTTGCTCCTTGAAGACATTTCGCTTCTCCTCATTCAAGAAGCTTCAGAATTGAAGAAGCTTGTTGGATGAGAAGAAGCAAAATGTCTTCAAGCCAAAATAAAGAAAGTCCAGTTGTCTTTTAAAAAAGCACCTTTGGGATTCTCACTGTTTCATCTCCCAGTTTGCATAATTAATATCTGATTTAGTCTGCATTACAGTTTCGAGATTGTGTATTTTTTAAAAAGTAACCAGGAGAGAAATTATAAAATGTGATAATACAAAGGGCCATGTTGACTGGTACTTTAAAGCCCACTGGATGGGAGTTTGGAAAATTGTAATCCAGCCTGTCTGGAAGTCACCAGTTTGCAGATATCTACTCAAAAGTCTCAGGAAACTGCATTCACTTCTGCATCACCAAAATCAAAGAACAGCCAATCAATTAATAATCAGAGGACACAGAATGCAGAACAGATTCTGTGCTGATTTATAGAAACACACCCACATAAGTAGTATAATTTCAACAGAAAGTTAAAAGATGGAGCCATAGTGGGGAAGATAAATAACATGACTTATGTATCTATTTTGTTTGATAGTGAAGTGCAAATGTGTTGATTAACTCTTCATTATAAGACTATCTGGCCTTGGATTCAATTAAACAAAATAAACATCATAGAGCAGGGGTTCTCAACCTTGGCAACTTTAAGACTTGTGGACTTCAACTACCAGAATTCCTCAGCCAGCAAAGCTGGCTGAGGAATTCTGGGAGTTGAAGTCCACAAGTCTTAAAGTTGCCAAGGTTGAGAACCCCTGTCATAGAGGATCTGCCCCACCCTACGGCTTAACTCTTTCACTCTTTCATACTTGACTTTAGTTTTCAATACAATTTTGCACAGATGGTTCTTGACTTACAACTATTAATTTAGTGACCATTCAAAGTTTCAAGGGCACTGAAAAAAGTGACATTTGACTATTTTTCACACTTAAGACCGTTGCAGCATCTCCATGGTCACAGGATCAGAATTTGGATGTTTTGGCAATTAGCTCACACTTACGACCATTGCAGTGTCCTGGGGTCATGTGATCATCTTTTGTGACCTTCTGACAAGCAACATCAATGGGGAAGCCAGATTCACTTAACACCCAGATCACTAACTTAACAACTGAAGTGATTCACTTAACAACGGTGACAAGAAAGGTCGTAAAATAGCAAAACTCATCTAACAACGATCTCACTTAACAACGGAAATTTGGGCTCGTACGTTGATAAATACCTGCATTTAAACTTTTATTAAAATGCATTAAAAAGAGTTAATCTTTTTCATTTTCTTCCTATTTCTATTTTTTTTCTATTCTAAATAAACAAGTTGCTTACATTGCGTATTGCAATTTAGTGTACTTTTTAAATAGAGTTGTAGGGGTGTAGCTTAAGAGATGGTCTGAAAGAAAATGAAATTTCTTTCTGCAGGCTAAATAGTTTGAAAACCCCTGCTCTAGAAGACCAAGCTATATTATCTCTTTTTCAGACATTTTGCAAAAGTTGGAACTGGCAGATTGGCAAGACAAGGTTGCTTGAACTTGGAACATAAACCCTGCTCTGGTGTAGTGTTAGGAGAAATTTAATTTAATGTTCAATTCTAGGACAGTCATACATTATTTATTTATTTATTTTCGGATTTGTATGCCGCTCCTCTCCGCAGACTCGGAGCGGCTCACAACATACAAATAAACAATTCAATATAAATCCGAAAAAAAACATTAAAAATAAACCCCACACATACTCCTCAGTCACACCACAATCAACAATCATCCCCAGGCCTGCTGGCAGAGGTAGGTTTTTAAATTCTTTCGGAAGGCCGGGAGAGTCGGAGAAACGCAGACTTCAGGAGGTAGTTGGTTCCAGAGGGTGGGCGCCACAACAGAGAAGGCCCTCCCCCTAGGGCCCGCCAGACGACATTGTTTCGCTGATGGGACCCGGAGGAGGCCGACCCTGGGCGCTCTCACCGGTCGAAGGGAAGTATATGGCAGAAGACAGTCCCGTAAGTATCCTGGTCCCATGCCATGAAGGGCTTTATAGGTAATAACCAACACCTTGAATTGGGCTCGGAGACCAATAGGCAACCAATGCAGCATGCGGAGAGTTGATGAAATGTGGGCACAACGAGGAAGGCCAACAACTGCTCGCGCAGATGCATTTTGCACTAATTGTAGTCTCCGAACACTCTTCAAGGGTAGCCCCATGTAGAAAGCGTTGCAGTAGTCGATCCTCGAGGTGACAAGGGCATGTGTAACTGTGAGGAGAGACTCCCGATCCAAGTAAGGACGCAACTGGTGCACCAGGCGAACCTGGGCAAATGCCCCCCTCACCACTGCCAACAAATGATGATCCAATGTCAGCTGTGGATCAAGGAGGACTCCCAAGTTGCGAACCTTCTCTGAGGGGTTTATAGATTCACCCCCCCAGGGTAATCGAAGGACAGATAGAAACGTCCTTGGGAGGCATCACCCACAGCCACTCTGTCTTATCGGGGTTGAGCCTTAATCTGTTAACACCCATCCAAACCCTCACAGCCTCCAGACACCGGCATACTACAGCCTATCCACTTAGCATGCTACTTGAATCTCAGGGGATTTAAGCCCTCAAATAAACTACCCTGAATGTAGCATTGCGGGCAAATTCTCCAGTTATTTATGTAAAGTTTTCAATATTTTATAATTAGTTTGCTACCTATCCAGGCAAATCTATTATTCTAAGTGGGGGTATTTATAATTCACCTGGCACCACAAGTTGCAAACTTCCAGATCATAAACCACAGGGCCTTTTAATGCACCAAACTTAGTAAGTTAAAGTATTTGGCTGATTTGAGGCACGTGGAGATTTTAATGGAAAGTCTCTTGCTCTTCTTCTTCCTGTGGCTGTGATCTTGATTTGCCTCCAAATCAAGTCCTTGTCTCCAGATTATTAGTTTAATCTCTAAAAAGGTGAAAAGCTAGCAATGTGCTGCAGCTGACAAAAAAACCAATGCAGTCCTAGGCTGCATTAACAAAGGGATAGCATCAAAACAATGAGTACTTACAGCATAGCTTTATATCGCTTAGTGAGACCACCCTTAGACTATTTGTCCAGTTCTGGTCATCATGATACAAAAAAGATGTTGAGACCCTAGAACAGTGGTTCTCAACCTTTTTAATGCCGCGACCCCCAACCGGTCGTAAGTCGAGGACTTCCCAACCGGTCGTAAGTCAAGGACTTTCCCTGCCCAGGAGCACCGTGCATGTGTGGTGCCGCCCCCTGCGCTGGCCGAGGCGTAGCTGGCAAGGGGCAGTGACGGCGTAGGGCGACCACTGGCTGGGCCACCAGCTGGCCCAGCCCAAGGGAGGTAAGGCACCCGCCGGGGCCCACGCACATCAGCAACCCTCCCTGCGCCCACCGGCCTCCCACCTCCCATCCCTGACCCTCTTTTACTTACATTTTTAGTAGTTGCTCAGCAGGGAGGGGTGGAAACTTCTAGACAGCTCACCTTTGCTGCAGACAACTTGCAGCACCGTTTACAGACTGGGATTTTTGGCAGGCTCATCAGGGCAGAGACAGCCTGGACAATTCCTATTGGCTTTTGAAAGCCAATAGAATTAGACTCTATTCAAGAGAGTCTATTCTATTGGCCTTCAAAAGCCAATAGAATAAGAGGGAGTAGCACAGCTAAGGAAAAGGGGGGAAAATGGCGGACTGCGTTGTTTGGCGACCCCTGTGAAAAGGTGGTTCGACCCCAAATGGGGTCGTGACCCACAGGTTGAGAACCACTGCCCTAGAAAGTGTGTAGAGAAGAGCAACAAAGATGATTGGAGGTCTGATACTAAATCGTATGATGAATGCTTGAGGGAAAGAGATATGTCTAACCTACCAAATAGGAAGACTAGGGGTGACATGGTAGCTGTCTTCCAGTATTTAAAAGGCTGTCAGAGAGAAGAGGGAGCTGACTTACTCTCCAAGGCACCTGAGGGCAAGACAAGAAGTAATGGGTGAAAGCTTCTTAAAGGGAGATCCAACATAGAAATAAGGAGAATTTTTTTTGTCAATGACAGCAATTAATCCATGGAACAGCTTGCCTCCTGGAGTTGTGGGTGCTCCCACAACTGGACAAAATAAACTGGACAACCATGTAGCTGGGACGCTATAAGTTTGCTGCCTTGAGCAGGAGTTGGACTGGAAGATCTCTAAGGTCCCTTTCAGAACTATGATTCTATGAAATTCAGGGTCCCAATTTTCCCCCCAGAAATATCGCCACTCTGCTAACTTCCTCCCTCCTAGCCTTCCGGGAAGGATTGAAGACACATCTATGCCGACAGGCTTGGGGCATGTGAGCCGCGCTCTGCCCCTCGGCCCTAAGAGTGTCCCGCCATCAGTGCATGTGAATTGATTGAGTTTGTATGTGGTATGAATGTGTTAATTTTAAAATTATTGTAGTATTTTTGTTGTGAGCCTCCCCGGGTCTTTGGAGAGGGGCGGCATATAAATGTGATTTAAATAAACAAACAAACAAACAAACAAACAAACAAATAAACAAATAAATAAATAAATAAATAAATAAATAAATAAATAAATAAATAAATAAAATAAACTTGCTCTTTTTTTATCAAATACTTTTTTGGAGTACAGATGAAAAGCCTGATGAAAAATTAAGGGCAACAGCTGATAAAAGGAACATTCCTTAGCAGTCAAATCTCCCTGCTAATTACTTTTTGTTCTTTTTATTTCCAACCTAACAGAACGTTGGAACCAGCTTTAGTCTCATATCAGACTATCAGAACTTCTCTTTTACTGCTCCTCAACTAGTAGGTTTGTTCAGGAATCTTTAGCAAAGCCATCTGAAAAACCACTCCAGTTCAGGTGATAGCAGCTCCTGGACTTCAGCTGATTTTGTTCTAAGCTAAGTAGAAGGTGGTACCCAACTGCTTAAGTGGTACCCCATCTTAGGACCAGTTCCATCTTAGGCCCAGCACTCTTCAATATCTTCATAAATGACTTAGATGAGGGAATAGAAGGGGAAACTCATCACATTTACAGATGACACCAAACTGGAAGGAATAGCCAACACCCCAGAAGACAAGCTCAGTATCCAAAAAGATCTTGACAGACTTGAACAATGGGCCCTATCCAACAAAATGATATTTATGTAGAGAAAAGCAAGCTTTTACACTTAGGCAGGAAAAAACCCCCAAAGGTACAAATATAGATTAGGTGAAACCTAGCTCAAAAACAGTAACTGTGAGAGGGATCTTGAAGTCCTAATGGACAATCACTTAAATATAAACCAACAGTGTGTGAAAGGCTATACCCTAGACCAAGCATGTCAAATTCACGACGTTACGTGATGTCGCACGACATATTGGGACTTTCCCCCCATTGCCGGCAATGGGGTGGGTGTGGTTTCAGCATGATGCATCCGGCCTGTGGGCCGGTAGTTTGACATGCCTGCCCTAGACTAGGAACCGAAAAAAAAACCTCTCAGAAGAAAATCATGGAAAATTATTTCCATAATATTGCCCAAGTTAAACCGTAGATATACTCTCATAGTCAGCTCCTAAAACAAGTACTCCAAAATTATTTTCATTTTGATGACAAAACATTGAAAACCTATGGAAGCCTTTAACTAAATGATAAGCGTGCATTTATATTCTGATTATAAGCATATGTATAAGCAAAATTGTCATTCTGGCAACAGTTTGCAGGTTTACTAAAGAGCAAATGAAGCATTCTCTGTTTCACCTACTTCCTGATAACAAGTCTTCCACTCTTCTGCCCATTTCGGATGCAAATCTGCTGTTTCCCATTAACTCTTCTGCCAAACACTGATCTGTGACAGGAAAAAATATCCAATCAGGAGACATTAAGATTCATTAAGAAACATTACCATTCTTTTGTCAAGTTCCAGCCACTCATTCACCATAATCAGGACACTCAGCATTGCAATATTGCTCCAAACAAATCCAGATTCAGTGGCGAAGAAAGCCAGCTTCTACAACTGATATTATCTATTCTGTACATTTGCAAATTGCAGCTTGCTTTAATTTTCTAAAAATAAAGACCCATTTTAAATAAAAACAAATTGTTCTCTTGACAGCTTTATCATAATTTAGATTTATGACTGTTAATAAGAATCCATATCAAAAAGGGGGGGAAAGTAACATGAAGGAAATAATATAAAATATTAATTTCAAGTAGTCCTCAAATTATGATGATCATTGTTAACTGATTTGGTTGTAAACCATGATGTCACTCAACTGTGTTGCTTAGTGATGGCAGTGCTGGCAGTTTTGTGTTGAATCAATTAGCTTTCATCTCACTCCACAAGATAGTTGTTATGGGGGTAAACTTAGACAATGGAGTGCTATGTACATTACCTGGAGTTCCTAGAAGGAGCTTGGGTTAGAAAACTGATAAATAAATGCAAATAAAATTGAGTAACTTAATTATCATCTTGCTAGCATTATTCCCAAAGGTCAGGGTCTGCTTTTTGGATCCTTATTAAATGTATAAATAAAGAGGTTGTACATTTGCTATTTTATAGATTGACCAATAGAATTTTGTACTTTAATGTTATATACCAGGGGTCTTCAAATTTAGCCCTTTTATGACTTATGGACTTCAGCTCCCAGAATTCCTCAGCCAGGCACAAGTCATAAAAGGGCCAAGTTTGAAGACCCCTGTTATATACCATAGCTACTATTCTGTTTGACTGACAATTTAATATATACTGTAACACATACAGGTAGTCTTCTAGTTTCAACCACAAATGGGACCAGAATTTCTGTTGCTAATCAATATTTTCTGTTGTTAAGTGAATCACACCCAATTTTATGACTCTTTTTGCCTTGGATGTTAAGCAATCACTGTAGTTGTTAAGTAGTCCTTAAGCAAATCTGGCTTCCTTTGTTGACTTTGTTGCAAGCTGTTGGGAAGGTCTCAAATGGTGCTCACATGACTCCAGGACCCTGTAACCATTGTAAATTCATGCTTGTTGCCAAGCACCTCATTGATGATCATGGGAATGCTACAATGATCATAAGTGAAAAGACTGACCATAAGTCACTTTTTTCAAAGCCATTGTCACTTTGAATGGTCATTAAATGAATGGTTGTAAGTCAAGGGTTACCTATATGTATGCTATATAATACTGTAAACCAGTGGTTCTCAACCTTTTTAATGTCGCGACCCCCAACCGGTCGTAAGTCGAGGACTACCCAACCAGTTGTAAGTCGAGGACTACCCAAGCGGTCATAAGTCGAGGATTATTTCCCTGCCTGGGAGCGCAGGCATGCATGGTGCCGCCCCCTAGCTGGCCGAGGAGTAGCTGACAAGGGGCAGCGATGGCGCAGGGTGACCACTGGCTGGGCCACCAGCTGGCCCAGCCCAAGGGAGGTAAGGCACCCACCGGGCCCCACGCGCGCCAGCAACCCTCCCTATGCCCACCAGCCTCCCACCTCCCACCCCTGGCCCTCTTTTACTTACATTTTTAGTAGTTGCTCAGCAGGGAGGGGTGGAAACTTCCAGACAGCTCGCCTTCGCTGC
The DNA here is from genome assembly GCA_034064705.1 of Bothrops alternatus. Taxonomy (NCBI): domain Eukaryota; kingdom Metazoa; phylum Chordata; class Lepidosauria; order Squamata; family Viperidae; genus Bothrops; species Bothrops alternatus. The sequence goes on from JARGCV010000016.1 coordinate 30,231,064, forward strand.
GGACAACTTGCAGCACCGTTTGCAGACTGGGACTTTTGGCGGGCTCAGCAGGGCAGAGACAGCCTGGACAATTCCTATTGGCTTTTGAAAGCCAATAGAATTAGAATCTATTCAAGAGAGTCTATTCTATTGGCTTTCAAAAGCCAATAGAATAAGAGGGAGTAGCACAGCTAAGGAAAAGGGGGGAAAAATGGCAGACTGCGTGGTTTGGCGACCCCTGTGAAATGGTCGTTTGACCCCAAATGGGGTCGCGACCCACAGGTTGAGAACCACTGCTGTAAACAATATATCCCAACATAATAAAACACAGGGGGACACAATGGCTCAGCTGGAGAGCTGACAATCTGGGTTTGAGACCAGAGCTCTGCACAATGGGGTGAGCGCCTGTTACTTCCTCCAGCTCCCACCTGCCAAGCAATTTGAAAGCATGCCCCTGCTGTATCGCCCCGCCCTCTGGGTGCATGCTGGGGAGGTGTCACCCTTTGTGAGGAATGAAGAAATAGACCTTGTCTTGGGGCTTGCCCTGGTCCCACCCCCTTCTGCCAGAGACCCTCAGATCTGTCCCACTCCTGCCCAGGCCCCCACAGGCACCCTTGATACGAATGATGTAGAGCTGGCAATGCCCACCCAGTAGGCCACACGCACTCCATCCACGCCCACACAGTAGGCTGCACCCACCCGGCCCTCCAAGGGCAACCGCAATGCTGATGCAGCCTTCAATGAAATTGAGTTTGACACCCCTGGTGTAGGGGCTCCTGCTTGGACGGGGAGTTGGACTAGATGACCTACAAGTTCCCTTCCAACTCTCCTATTCTATTCTATTCTATTCTATTCTATTCTATTCTATTCTATTCTATTCTATTCTATTCTATTCTATTCTATTCTATTCTATTCTATTCTATTCTATTCTATTCTATTCTATTCAGCTTGAAGATATTCTGTTTTTACTTCCTTACCAGCCTTTCCCCCCCCCCCGGATAAAGTTTGTTGAGGTCAGAGACGAGATTTTAGGTCTACCTTCTGAATTCTTTGAAGAGACTAAAGCAATCAGGGAATAATGTATGCATCCTTTTACATCTGTAAAAGGGGATGTAAGATTGCAGAAGAAGATCTTCAAAGTTACAAAAATTGTAAGAAATCATAAAAAGAAAAAGAGGAGAGGGAATAATGCAGTCACAAGAACCACGAAGGGAAACAGCCTCTAATCATGAAACAGACTTGGTGTAGGAAAAACTAAATTAATTCAGAAGCATTGATTCCAAAATGTCAACGTGAATCATGAAAAGAGGGTAATTTTATCAGAGAGGAGAGCATAAAGGGAGTTAGATCATTTGTTGCCCTGTGATGTATTTCTTCTTAATTGTACTAAGTAGAACAGCTTGATGGAAAGATGACGTGAGTAATTCCAGAACGCAGAATTTTAAAAAGATCATTTGTTTTAATCTTGTTATCCTCTGGGGACCTGAAAATTACTTAAAGGTAGGCATAGAGCAAAGTAGATTGAATTTATTATATCAAAGGATTATTGCTGTACAATGCAGTGAATAGCTTGAGAACATTTCAAAAAAGACCACAGAGGAAGGCTTACCAAATTTGGTCCTGAGGTGATCAAAGAAAAGACAATCTTTCATTTAGTTACAGGGCCATGAATCAGCCTTTCACAATTTGTTGATCATGGAATTGCAGAATGGAAGGGACCTAGTGTAGGAACATGATACTACAGCATCTCCAACAGATAGCCATCCTTCTTCTGTTTGAATTCTTCAAGAAAAATAGAATCTTCTCCTGAGAACAACTGTTCCATTGTTAAACAGCTCTCGTCATTAGAAGACATTTTCTGATGCTGAAGTGAAATCTACTTCTTCGTAATATTTTGAATTTTTGAACAATTCTAGCTTGTACTCTGCACAATAGCCGTTCAGGTATTTGAAGGTGCTTTCATGTCTCCCGATAGTCTTCTCTCTTCTGAGTTTCTTGTAAAGCAAATCAAGTGGGATAAAAATCTAAATCTAAAAATCTAATAAGTAAATAAAGATACACAAATATTTCGAACCATTTTATTATATTTTTCCTTCTAGGCACCTTATCTTCTTGATAAACTGGACTCACTCCAGTTTCTCCGTCTCCTTCCTAAGATGTGGTGCCAAGAACAAGACACAATGTTTTTTGTGTAGTCATCTAAAAGCAGAACAGAGAGGTTGTTTTCTATCTTTTTTTTTGTAGAAATTTTTATTAATTTTATAATTATAAGTATAACAAAAAAAATCAATATTAAAAACAACTCAACTGAATAGGATCGTTTACAACTTTTTCCCAATCCAAAGACAAAGCATAAAAACATAGCTAAAATAGTCAAAATAACTATAGGTATTGCTCGACAGCACCCCACCCACCACATCCCCCTCTTCCTTCCTCCCTACCTCAACTTCTATCCCCCCACTCTCTCTACCACCCTCTCTCTCCTCACTCCTCCAACAACCTCCCTACTTCCCTCCAACCTTCACTCCTCAAACTCCCCCTCCTCAGATGTGGTGCCGAGGTGCCGCCCGAGCAACCCATCTTTTAGCAAAACAAATATATCATTCTTATATAATACAATACCATGTTACAGTTGAGGAAATTATAAACCCCCCCCCCCGACTTCCCAAAGTGAATACAGGGTAAAAACACAAGAAAACCCACTAAACTACACCAAATTATTATATAAGTCCTATTGAAAATTTAACTATATTTTTCAGTCCAACATATAAGTATTTAATTATATGCTAAATACAATTTCTTAGATTGATATTTCCCTTGTATATACTCTATCCATTTTTTCCAGTCCAACATATATTTTTCATTTGAGTGATCCTTCAAATATGCAGAAATTTTAGCCATTTCTGCCAAGTTTATTACTTTCAAAGTCCATTCTTCGATAGATGGTAATTCTGGCTTCTTCCAATATTGTCCCACCAACAATCTTGCTGCTGTAATCAAGTTCAAGATTACGTTTGTCTCTATGGTGGTACAGTCTTTTGTAATGCCTAACAAAAACAATTGTGGTGAAAATTCAATACGTTTTTTCAAAATATTTTGAGGTATCCACCATATTTTTATCTATCTTAATGTACAACTTGATCAGTTGTACTACAACTTCCATCACCTTTGGCTATGTGTGACTCAAGAAGAGGTCAACAAGGAGAGTTCTGGGTAGATTTTATGACTATGCCCAAAGCAAGACAATGAAGGTAGTTAGTAGAATCATTCCAGTTTCTTTCCAGTAGGTGCACTGCTTAAATTGTTAGTGGGCAAAGAAGGGCACTGGGTTTGGACTGCTTGTATTCCTGGTGTGTTCCCCAAATTTGCTATTTTAGCTAATGATAAGCTTGGTCCTGTCCCAATGTATGTTGTCACAGAAAGAAAATTTGTGATATCCCCAAGTTTTGTTGTTTATCTCCTGGGAGACCTTAATGTTTTTTGACAAACCTAGTCTCCTTCAGGACAGAGTTAATTCAAAGGCTGAATTGACAAATTTCATTACTTGTTTCATTCCAAGGCTACTGAATGTGTTCTATTTTCTTTGAGCTGGTTAAGAGTGCCTCTTATCCATCCATCCATCCATCCATCCATCCATCCATCCATCCATCCATCCATCCATCCATCCATCCATCCACCTTTTATAAATTTTGGATTTCTCTGCCAAATACTTATGTTTATGATTATGTAAAATACTGTAAAATAAAGTGAGAAATACAATACGGAGCAGGAAAAACAGTGGGGAGAGCTATTGTCTTCTTGGCCTACTTAGAGATTTCTAGAAACACTTACATGGTTGCTGTGGAATCAAAGTTAAATCACCTTTATGGCTCACCCAAAATGGCTCTTCATTTCCATCTCTTTCTTTCATCTCTGTCTGTCTCTGTCTCTGTCTCTGTCTCTGTCTCTGTCTCTGTCTCTGTCTCTGTCTCTGTCTCTGTCTCTGTCTATCTATCTATCTATCTATCTATCTATCTATCTATCTATCTATCTATCTATCTATCTATCTATCTATCTATCTATCTATCTATCTATCATCTATTTATTTATCTTCTGGAGCAACTATTATGCACAATAGCCTTTCAGATATTTGAAGATGCTCTCATGTCTCCATAACCTTCTCTACTCAAGATACTCAAACATTGTCAACCATTTTTCAGAAGCTATCAGTTTATCTATCTTCCTATCTACCTCTCTACCTCTGTCTGTCTGTCTGTCTGTCTGTCTGCCTGCCTGCCTGCCTGCCTGCCTGCCTGCCTCTCTCTCTCTCTCTCTCTCTCTCTCTCTCTCTCTCTCTCTCTCTCCTCTACCCACCACCCACCCATCATCTATCTAAGAAACTTATATGGCTACCCATGTCACAAATGTGACATGGGCAGCACACAATCAAACTAACAAAGCATTTTTTTAAAAAAAGTATTAAAAACACATTGTAATTTGTGGGTTAGCAGTGGCATTACAGAAAGCATCTGTAGACCACTTTTCCTTGCATCCATTTACTGAATGGAAATAGATTGCTGCAGACATGTTGCCAGGGGTCCTCCATCAAACTGAGAAGCTAAGTTAGTGATGCTGCTGAGTTCTTCTCCCTTTAATGAGTTACTCTAATTTCTGGCTTTTTTGCATGACAAGCTCCTAATCAGCTGAATCATTGCTGAGCAGGAAATTAGTATGAATGAATAATGTAATCACTCTACTTAATGCCACGACTTGGGAAATGCATTTGCGACACCTTATAATGGGGAGGTTGGAGAACCTGAATTGTATTGTGTCACTTATTTTACTATCACTGAACCTCAAAGAGTCCATACAGTCACATTTCTCAAGTGGGAAAATTAATTCAGATATCTTAATGCACACTTGAGTTGATTCAAGACTACATTTTAATCCAAATTTTCTCCAGCCTGGGGATCTCAAGATGTGATGGTGTGAAAGCTCGGGGCAGGGGAAGGCTGGGGAAAATATGGAGGAGACAGCAGATTCAAACACTCAAGAGACTGAAGATAAGAATGTTAGCAGTTCAACTCATCAATGGCAACTTAGCCCAGATGTCGAGAAATCTGGGAAGAAGCACTTCTAATAATTCAAGGAGGCTCCATTTTAATGAAAAAACTATCAGTGAAGGAAATAAATTCCTCTTATAGTTTCTGAAATTCTGTATTTGCTCCCATCTAGCACCCTAATTTTTGCTTTCTTGATCTTGCGCAACCATGGAGAAGCTTGAAAGTGGGATCTGCAACTTCCAGAATTTTTATTCAGTGTTAACTCCAAAGTATCTGGGTTGTTAACTACCTGGATGTGATGACATGGAGTTATAGAATTGGAGGGCTTTAAGTAAACAATTGATTCAATCTCCCTTTTGGTGCAAACTAAAAAAAAAAAGTCTTAGCAGACTTACATTTAATTTCTCCTTGAACCTTTTCAGCATGCAGAGTTGGAAGTAATTGCTTCCCCTGTTGAATTGTTCTTAGAGTTGTAGGAAGTCAGCACCCCCCCCCGAGAATGAAATATTTTGGGGAATATTAAAAAAAGAGCAGAATATTATAGTTCCCCAAAAGGAGAAATGGGAAAAATCTTAGGCAGAAACAGCCCCCAGTCTCCCTGCCTCAAGGCAGAAATTGAGCAGGCCAACTTTTAGAAATACAGATTTGGTAATCCATTCAGGAAGACTGGGGCCACAAAGGCTGGAGCTGATGAGATTAGAAAAACAAAGACTCCTAAAATCAACATTCCCCCACCCAGCTTCAAGGACAGGACATGATCTCCAAGCCATAATGGGAGTCAGGCAACAATAATTAGAATACCAAAAGGGCACAGGTCAAAGTACATTGCACAGGAACAGGCACCTCAAACACAAAGCTCCAAAGAAGGTATAAAAACCCACCCACCATTTTGTCAGCCACCCCAGAAACATGCCGTGTCACTGAAGTTTCTGGCAAGTAAATAAAAAGTTCTCCTTTCCAAAATACAGACCTGCCTTCAGCTCCTTTCTACAGCATCCTCCCAGCTTGGAAGTCACCCAGCCATCTTTGTCGTTAAGGCGAGACTAGAACTTACAGTCCCTCAGTTTCTAGTGCCTTAACCACTAGGCCAAACTGGTCCTCCTGGGCTAGTTCAGGAAGCAAAAAAGAAGAGAAAAACCAGAAGGAGGCAATGATAAAACACCTCTTGCCTTACTTTGTCTCCTTCAGATATTTAAGCAGTCCTTGGAGATTTCTGGTCAAAACAGTCAAGATGGTATCTGCAGTGAGGAACCAAAGCACTACCTTTTTTTAAAAAATGAGCCTCTATTCTATTATTTTCCTAAGGCAAAATATGCAGGTAGTCCTCAATTTAGGACTGTAATTGAGCCCAAAATTTCTGTTGCTGAGTGAGACATTTATTAAGTGAATTTTGCCCCATTTTAAGACCTTTCTGGCCAGAATTGTTAAGTGAATCACTGCAGTTAATAACACGGTTGTTAAGTGAATCTGGCTTCCCCATGGACTTTGCCTCTCAGAAGATCTCAAAGGGGGATCACATGACCCTGGGACACTGCAACCGTCATAAATATGAGTCAGTTGCCAAATGTCTGAATTTTGATCATGTGACCCTGGGGATGCTGCAATGGTCACAAGGGTGAAAACTGGTCATAATTCACTTTTTTAAGTGCCATTGTAACTTTGAATGGTCATTAAACAAACTGTTGTAAGTTGAGGACACCTGTATTAATTCCCTGAAGTCTCTTTGCATTTTTCAGGCCTTTGATCATCACTGTTGCCTTTCATTAAGTCTATTTTAATTTGTCAAACATCTCTTAAGGCAAGATATGGAGCCTTTGTACTTTCACTGAGGGCCACATCACTATTTGTGGTTTGCATGTTGTGGATGCTGCCCAACATATCAATAAATCATCAGGCCTTTACAAGAACTATAACCCTTTAAAAAAAAAGCTTGGTTGCTTCTATTACACATTTGTCTATAATTTTCTTGTGTACAGCAGAAATAACAGACTCCTGTAACTTTATTCTCTCTTTCCTGTCTCCATCTTTTCCTTTTCAATAAGTTTTCCATAATTGGAAAGGTTGAGGTCATGCTGTTTTAAATTCCAAAGGGAAGGCATATTGCTTTAGCTCAGAATTATGTTCTTTTGTGCTTAAGGTGACTGATGAGGTTTGGGTCAAAGAGAGCATTAATTTCCATTCCGGATAGACTCCCTGAATACGTGTTAATTTTTTAATCTGACGGTGGTTGCCTAACTGCTCCAGTTTTGTTTAGAAGACTAATGGTCTTAAGCTGCTCTTGTGTCTGCTTACCTTGATATTCAAAGAAAAGCACAGAATAATTCCAGCTTAATCAGGGCCACACGTGGCCGCCAAATTTTAATCTTTCAGGCAGCCATTCAAGTCTGTAACAAAAGATGCTTTCAGCATTTTAGAGTCTCTCCACCTTGCCACTCGCACAATCATTTCAGAGAAAAAATGTTATTTATCCTCCTTAAAAAGACTTCTCAGACTTATCTGACTAATTAATATGTATATAATAAGTAATTTGCCCAAGAATAGATACATAAAAATTGATATAAGCCAGAGTTATTTTAGGTTTATTTTTCCTAAGTAATTCTCAGTATTCATGGGCACAATATGTGTGTAACAGAAAAGACAAGATTGTGGCAACAACTCCACATCACAACTCCTTCACAAATTAGTATGGTATGGTATGGTATGGTATGGTATGGTATGGTATGGTATGGTATGGTGTGGTGTGGTGTGGTGTGGTGTGGTGTGGTGTGGTGTGGTGTGGTGTGGTGTGGTGTGGTGTGGTGTGGTATGGTATAGAATAGAATAGAGCTGGAAGGGACCTTGGAGGTCTTCTAGTCTAGCACCTGCTCAAACAGGAGACCCTATACCATTTTAGATAAGTGACTGTCTAGTTTCTTCTTAAAAACCTCCGTGATGGAGCACCTATCAAAGTTGTTATAACAGCACTGAAAAAAAATGACTTATGACCATTTTTCACACTTACAGCCGTTGCAGCATCCCCATGGTCACGTGATCAAAATTTGGATGCTTGGCAACTGGGTTATATTTATGACAGTTGCAGTGTCCTGGAATCATGTGATCTTTTGGGACCTTTTGATAAGCAAAATTCAATGGAGAAGCCAGATTCACTTAACATCCATGTTACTAAGATGATCAGAAACCTGGAGACTAAAACATACGAAGAACAGCTACGGGACTTGGGTTTGGCTAGTCTAAAGAAAAGAAGAAATAGGGGAGACATGATAGCAGTGATTCGGTATCTGAGGGGCTGCCACAAGGCAGAAGGGGCCAGGTTGTTCATCATAGCACCAGAGGGAAGGACAACAAACAATGGTTGGAAACTGATCACGGAGAGAAGCAACCTGGAACTAAAGAGAAAGTTCCTAACAGTGAGGAAATCAACCAGTGGAACAGCTTGCCTCCAGAAATCGTGGGCATTCAATCACTGGAGGTTTTTAAGAAGAGACTAGACATTCACCTGTCGGTGATGGTATAGGTTCTCTGCTTGAGTAAGGGGCTGGAGTAGAAGACCTCCAAGGTCCCTTCCTATTCTATTCTATTCTATTCTATTCTATTCTATTCTATTCTATTCTATTCTATTCTATTCTATTCTATTCTATTCTATTCTATTCTATTCTATTCCATTCCATTCCATCCCATCCCATCCCATCCCATCCCATCCCATCCCACCCCACCCCACCCCATCCCATCCCATCCCATCCCCTCTTTATTCTATTCTATTCTATTCTATTCTATTCTATTCTATTCTATTCTATTCTATTCTATTCTATTCTATTCTATTCTATTCTATTCCATTCCATTCCATTCCATTCCATTCCATCCCATCCCATCCCACCCCACCCCACCCCATCCCATCTCATCCCCTCTTTATTCTATTCTATTCTATTCTATTCTATTCTATTCTATTCTATTCTATTCTATTCTATTCTATTCTATTCTATTCTATTCTAGTCTAGTCTAGTCTAGTCTAGTCTAGTCTAGTCTAGTCTAGTCTAGTCTAGTCTAGTCTAGTCACTAATTCACTTAAAATCTATGGCAAGAAAAATTGCAAAATGGGGCAAAATTCACTTAACAAATGTCTTGTTAACAGGTTTTGGTCATCAATTGTGGTCGTAAGTCAAGGACTACCTATAGTTGGTATGAATGTTAATTGTGCAAAGAGTATGGCCATTTTGTGACTGCTTATTGATTGTTATGGTACTGTATATCCTGACTTTTCCTAGGTACAATTACTGAAACAATAGACAAATTACAGGAGACCCAGACTAAGGGGAAAAAAAAACATTCATGAGTTAAATCAGGTGATGAATATTCATAAAACAGACTCAAATCAAACTGCCTGCCTGATTATCCATTCAGCATGTGGGTGTATGTATATGATTAAATATCACAGTCTCACTAAAAGACACCTGTGTTTGGTATTGCCTTATAACTAGTGCCTAATGTTAAAACAACCTTATTTGTTTCTTGCAGCGAAAGCATCTTCTGAATTCACGTATTCACATAATTTATGAGATTAACCTCCCCAAACACCTGTAGTTTATGCAACTATCATGGTAAAGAAAGGCATGTTAACTAATTTGACAATGAATCTTTTTTGCAATGATTTTTATTGCATAGTACCATTTCTGGTCCAAGGACTATTAAAACACTACCTCTTACAAGATATCGTAGGGGGATGGTAGTGTGAAATAAAAAAATAAACAAATAAGACAGTTCAGGCAACTCTGCTAAAAGAAACACACATATAAACAATTCATTTTATCTATTTAATTAATTAATTTAAATTTAGTATTTATTTTAATTCTGCCTTTATTATTTTTGTAAATAACTCAAGGTAGCAAATATCCCTAATACTATTTCCTCCTCCTATTTTTCCCGCAGAACAACAACCCTGTAAGGTGGGATGGGCTGAGAGAGAGAGCAAGAGATTGGCCAAAGTCAACTAGCTGACCTCCATGCCTAAGGTGGGACTAGAATTCATGGTCTCCTGGTTTCTAGCCTGGTGCCTGAACCAGTAGACCAAACTTTATTTTTATTTATTTATTTAGAATAGAATAGAATAGAATAGAATAGAATAGAATAGAATAGAATAGAATAGAATAGAATAGAATAGTTGGAAGAGACCTTGGAGGTCTTCTAGACCAACCCCCTGCTCAGTCAGGAAACCCTATACCATTTCAGACAAATGGTTGTCCAATCTCTTCTTAAAAACGTGGAACATTCACAACTTCTGGAGGCAAATTGTTCCACTGATTAACTGTTTTAACTGTCACGAAATTTCCTCTTAGTTCTAGGTTGCTTCTTTCCTTGACTAGTTTCCATTCACTGCTTCTTGTCCTGCCTCCAGGTGCTTTGCAGAATAGGTTGACTCCCTCTTCTTTGTGGCAGCCCCTGAGATATTGGAACTCTGCTATCATGTCCCCCCTTGTCCTTCTGTTCATTAAACTAGACATACCCAATTCCAGCAACTGTTCTTTATATGTTTTAGCCTCCAGTCCCCTGATCATTTTTGTTGCTCTTCTCTGAAATCTATCTAGAGTCTCAACATTTTTTTTCACATTGTGGTGACCAAAATTGGAGGCAGTATTCCAAGTGTAGCCTTACCAAGGCATTATAAAGTGGTATTTATATATCAAATTTATATGACCGCCCATCTCACTAAAAGTGGAAGGCATATAACAAGGGTATAAAATGATAAACCTATCAAGAAACAGTCATTATTAAAGTTAAAATAGATTAGTGGATAACATCTTATGAGGAAGAAGCTTTAAACTGCATATTTTTCTGCAATTCAGAAAATGTAGATCGTCATTCTACAATCCCCTTTGTGACATTATGAGACTAGTAGAGCCTATCATCTTGTTTTCCAAGAGCAGTGATACACAGAAATGTTAATGGTAAAGTTTTTATTTTCATTGTTTTCCTTAATACTCCAGGCATGGAACTTGTCTTTTTCACAGCTGCTGCACACTGAGCCATTCTGTTCCCATGGCAAGTCATCTTCATCCGGATGAAGCTTCCTGTATGAGCTGCCCATGATGATCTTCTCTACTTCCAAGCCATAGTTATGGCTTTTGATCTGCACATCCTGTTGCCAAGTCAGTCTTGCTCATTGAAAGTGATACCCTTCCTTTGTTCTGTTTACAGGCCTAGGCTGAAAGCCCTTTGAAAGGGAGGATTAACAAGCTTTTCTAGCAACTGTTCCTTACCACATGGATGGATGCTTCCAAGAAGCAGCTAATCACGTGCCTTTTATTTCAAGAATGAAATGAGCCTAAGATGTTTATGTCTTTATGGTCCAGTAATTGAACCTACAATGTGTTTACTATGATTGTGTGCCATGTAATTGTTTCTCTGCTTTCATATTTAAATTCTGCTAGCTTCTCCTTCCAACGGGCAGAGGATATAGATGCGTAAAGGAATTATAGCTATTAGTCTTTTTTTTTGAGGGTTCAAGATGGTATACAGAACACTCCCCCTTCCACTGTTTTCCCAATGTTAATCAAACTGGGAACTTGGTTGAACTAAGTGTACTAGACTCCAAATGAACAAGTAGGCAGCTGACTGAAGACTTGATCTTGGGCCTTTCTGATCTAACTCCAACAATGCTAGTACACTAGTTCTCAGTATAAGAATATCAGCATAGCCCAATCAGATCAGATAGATAGAAGGTTCCCTGAATAACCAGATAGACATGTCTAAAAATTTAGGAACATCATCATCAATTAGTTGAATGCAAAAATCTCTTCCTCTTTAGTCCAAGAAATTAAGGAGGGTCCAATAAACCAGGGAGGGTCCAAGAAATTAGGGAGGGTCGCTTCTGAAACTTTTGCCACGCCACCATTCCTTCTTTAGGCTCAGCTGTCACTTGTCTGATTACTGGCTACTCCATGACTCTTCCTCCTGTCTCCCAAATTCATTCTCGCATACTAGTACAACAATGATGTTCCACACAAAGTTGCTTCTAGTTCAGAGGTCCACAATCTTTTGGGCACCAGGGATCAGTTCTGTGGAAAGAGAGGTTTTTCCGCAGACCAGAGGGGGCGTGGTTTTGTGTGCTGCCTGCATCTCGCGGATGGGGCTTTGCTTGTTTGTGCAGACCAGTTGCTGGCATGCCGTGGCCTGGTACTGGTCCACGGACCGGGAGTTGGGGACCCTTCTTCTAGTTGCTCAGATTTATTTAATCATTAAGTTCTGGAAGGAAAACAATTTAGGACAGTGTTTCTCAACCTTGACAATTTTAAGGCATGTGGACTTCAACTCCCAGAATTCCACAGCCAGCATTGCTGGCTGTGGAATTCTGGGAGTTGAAGTCCACATGCCTTAAAATTGTCAAGGTTGAGAAACACTGATTTAGGAATATTTCAGAGTACAGCAGGATTATAATAGTTCTGAGTATTTCTGTTACTAAACAATATTTTTTTTATGAATTTGTCTAAACCCTGTTTAAAGCCACATAACTAGAATGTCAACAGTGAAATAGATGACCTTGTTATTCCTGGCTTTCCATTTCAGGTGCAGTTCATCATAACTGCTTTCCTTCTAAGCAGACATGGAAACTTCAAACCTAGAAGCAAAGTGGGATTAATTGGGTAGATTGTTCCACGTTATGAGTCAAATTGAGCTGCCTCAATTTACCTTTGGTATGCATCTGTATTTGCATATGTCTCTATTCCTGATCTATACCTCTGGAGGGGAAGGCAGAGGGTCTTCTGGGATTTGTCCTTTGTCCAACATACATCTATTTCCACACAGGTGTACAGAAGATGTGGTGGTGCTGTGGTTCTCTGCAGGGAAAAATGGAGTATGTCAGAGGGCGGGACTTACCTAGTGTCACATGATGTGGTTAAAGGTTTGCCCCATAATGTCATTCAATCTGCCTGGTTATCTAGAGATCTTAGTCTCTCAGCAAATCTCTATCTCCAGCTTGCTTTCAAAGATCCCCTCATTGGACATGATTTATGCTACTTTCTTCTTTTTTTGCAGTTCTAATCCATTTCTTGTTTTCTGTACCTGACAGAGTAGATTGGTGTTTGCTACTTTTCCTAGAGAAAATATGTGAATCTTCTGATTTTTCTATACTTATGTGTGAATTGAATTTCAATCATCAATGCACCGAGAATAGGAAAAGTCATCATCTTTTCTTACTAACACCCTTTTTATTTTCACAATCCACTTCAACCTATCAGCCTAAAACTTAACTCAGGTTACTGGCTTGTTCATTCCTGGCTCTCAACTCCTTGTCATGATCTACAATTAATCTTATTCAAAATTTCTTCCTAGAGTGCTAGAATTTATAAAAATACTGTGAATTTTAGAAGAACAATAAGTCTGTGAGGAAACCATTGAAGGGTACTCATCAAAAACATTCTCTAAGCAATGTGGAATTTATAATGTTTTTTGTTGCATAGAAAATAATGCACATAGTCCTTTTCCGGAATTTAGACATTATTTATCTGAGACCAAACAAAGCACTAGTTTAAGCTGAGGAAACCAAAATAATAATTGTTTTCTGGGGAGATGTAGTGATGGATGTGGATGAGGGGAAGGGGGAGTTTGATGAGAAGGAGGAGAAGGAGAAGGAGAAGGAGAAGGAGGAGGAGGAGGAGGAGGAGGAGAAGAAGAAGAAGATAATCGTCATCATCATCATCATCAACAACAACAACAACAACAAGAACCTTGTCTATGGCCACTGCAGTTATCCCTCCTGAGAATTTTGTTGAGTTTCTTACAAAGTGATTGTTCCTACTTTATTTTCTTTTTCTCTATATATTTATGCAGGCTCCTGACTGTCCTTTCTTCCTAGATTCAAAAGTATAGAGCAGGGAAGTTCTCTCCTATGGTCTTCTCTTGGGACTTCAAGGCAGTGGGGAAGCCATGAAGTCTCCAAGAACTGAGGAAATAATGGCACACGGGAGAGTAGATCCTGTCCCCCACATTGCACATCAATTAAATGTGTATTGTTATTTGTGAGAAGCCCATGCATAGCATGCCCTCTTTCTCCTGCTTTCAAATGTCAGGCGTGAAAGATCATGTCCGCACAAGAAGGTCCAATTAAACTAATATATTGCTACTCATTCCTATGCACAAGAATATTCTCAAACTAACCATTAGCACCTGCTAGGAGTTAGATAATAATGGTCAACGGAATTCAAGAGAAGATTGGACTTAGCTCACTTGGGACTATGTAGGAATTCTAGGCTCATTCCTCTTTTAACTTCATCCCCAAGTTCTGCCACTCCTTCCCATACAGCTAGGTTGCTTATATGAAGTCTAGTGTATGAGGCAAGCTTCTCAAACAAAGCACCAAAACAAAGAATGAAGGAATCATCTTATACATTTCCATGAGTGTGTGACAAACAATGTGATGTACATCCTGCTTGTTTCCCCTCAAATGGAAAAGCTGATTGACTGAAATGTCAAATAAAGAATGTTTGGAAATCTCTCTGGCATCTATTCCTGGATCCCACAAAGGACCTTTGCCTTCAGCAGAGAAAAGACTGAGATGCAAAACCATCTCTGAAGGAAACCCTGGAAAGTTTGATTGGGATGCTTTATTATTTAATCAAATGCCTCAGAGTAACAAATTATTAAAGACAGAAGCTTCTGCAATGCCAGAAGGCTGTCAGAATAGAGGGAAGTCAAAAGTTGTGATTTGTGAAATGGTGGTTTTTCCTTAATGTTTGGCCCTCAGCTATTTTATGAGGGAAGTTATATGCCAAGAGAAAACAATGGTTGTTATGTCTATCCTTTTTAGACAAACCTTTTCTCACAGCACAGAATCATCCATAAACAACACATTAAGCTATTATTTTTTTGGAGTGAACATCGTTCTGTAGAGTGCAAAATAAATAAATAAATAAATAAATAAATAAATAAATAAATAAATAAATAAATAAATAAATAAATAAATAAATAAGAAAGAACAAAAAATAGGGAGCAAAAGAAATTAACAACCAGAGGTAAAAGAAAATGAAATCTAATTAAATCTAGTTTGCTCCAATATTATATACTATACCGCTTCATACTGTTCTATCCTAATCAACTAAAGAGAGAAGCAACCTAGAACTAAGGAGAAATTTCCTGACAGTTAGAACAATTAACCAGTGGAACAACCTGCCTCCAGAAGTGGTGAATGCTCCAACACTGGAAGTTTTTAAGAAGAGACTGGACAGCCATTTGTCCAAAATGGTATAGGGTTTCCTGCCTGAGCAGGGGGTTGGACTAGATGACCTCCAAGGTCCCTTCCAAGTTGTTTACTATTATTATTATTATTATTATTATTGTTGTTGTTATTGTTATTATTATTGTTGTTATTGTTATTGTTTTGCTGCTGTTTGTTATTATTATTATTTTCTTCACAAACTGTCATTGCTTCCATTAGTAAAATCTAATGTAACTTAAAGTAAGGGAAAAGAAAAATAAAAAGTGCAAGGAAAAAAATTAAGAACAAAATTAGACACATTCATAGACACATTCTATCAAACATACATTGTTTTAATCTGGCTCAAATAAACCAATTTCATATTCTTTCTTTTTTACTTCTAACAGTCTTAATTTTTGGTTCATTCAAATATTGCTGTCGAATCTGATTTCTCTTCATTTGTCATTTTTCCCATCACACCAAGTTCTCCAAGTCTTTAATAAACCTGTTTGTAAATCGAATAAAAAAATTATCCTGGTCACTTTCACGTATATCATTAGTATTTCCCTTTTGATTTTTTTAAAAAAATCAGTTTCTTTTGTATATCCAGTTAAACATTCTTTTCCAAGTTAATTTTTTGGCATGCCATTTATAAATTCACTTTTGGTAGTATTTCTATCTTGTCAGGTAAACTTTGTTGTGCAACTCTCATTTCTTCAATAACAATGTTTGAACATACCTTATCCATAGAGGCAGATATCAGTGCCATAAACAGCACTGTTGATTTTATGGCTACTAATTTCTGATTCCATTCTTCAAAAGTCTCTTTTAGTATTTTCAATGTTATGACATTTTACAACATTTTGTAGATCCCACTTAGTTAACACAAAAGGTATGGTTGTTTTTACTCTGCCTAGAATCTTTAATACCCTCTAGTCCAAGGGTCCCCAACCCCTGGTCCGTGGACCAGTACCAGGTTGCGGCATGCCAGCAACCGGTCCGCACAAACAAGCAAAGCCCCATCTGTGGGATGCAGGCAGCACACAAAACCACACCCTCTCCAGTCCGTGGAAAAATCTTTCTCTATGGAACCAGTCCCTGGTGCCCAAAAGGTTGGGGGCCTCTGCTCTAGTCCAATTTGTAAAATCATAAAATTATTTATCTTTGCCATGTTTTGCAATAACCCCAACAATATATTTTCCATAAGAAGCTGATTGTTCTTTATGATTAATTTCAAAATCTTATTGTAAAAGTTTCTATATTCCAAATTTATCTGGAGCCTTAATCTAGTTATAACTTTCAAAGATCAAAATCTTATTTAACTTTTTGAAATTTTCAGGACTGACCGCATTTGCCAAATGACAAAAGTGGTGTCACAAATGCCATTTTTTTTCTGCTTCCATATACTAAACACACTAGAGTAGAAGGTTGATTTTGTATCTCTTCTGTCACCACCTGGCTCCTCTTCCTAGGTGCCGTGGCTTTCTTAGAATTAAATGTTCTATAAAAGATGCTCTTTTTTTAAGATTGAATGCTTCTCCCCTCCTTTTTTTTTTTTGGCCATCGAAACAGGTCTCCACGGGGGTAGTACTGTCCCAGGACTATGCTAGATTCTCAGGTCTGATCTGACTGATATCAGATTTAAAGGATTTCAGGTCAGATATTTTCTATATTAGTCCTACAAATGAAAAACAAACAACTTTTCAGCTACTTTTAATTCTTTTTTTTTCAGTAGTTTTCAGTTGTGAGATGCCAAGTATGGAAATTATGCAATGTCATCACAGACAGGGTGGGAAGAGAGTTTTCTGGGGCAGAATCTGTAAACGTTTCTAGGTATACTAGCTTTTCTGACACTTGTGTCTCCAGGATTTGATTTATTAGTAGAAAAAAGGGTTGCTATTTTCTGCTGCATTTTGACAGTGTAATCCCAGGCTACTAAAGGCCAAGATCTCTTATAGGTAATGGAGACTAGACCACAATGCCTTCGCATGTAAAATCAATTGAGTCCCTTTAAGATATGGTGTTTTAATTATCTATTCAAGAAGAGCCATATGGAGACAGATAGGCTAATGTTACCATTGTGCCTCTGTGAAGAAACAGAATTTTAAAATGAGGCCTTCACTATTGTAGTTGGTAGCAGGTTTTCAGCAAAGTAAATCAAACTGCAAAATGGCAGCCACATTATTGCTTATGTGGCTTCTGTACAAAGAATAAACAAAAGGCATAAGCAATGCCAAAATGCAGTAATGAGATGCTTCAAGCTTATTCTTAGGCAATTAAACGACAGTATGTATAAATTGATTAAATAAAAAGATGACAATCATTTGGAGAAAATAAAAATAGCTCTTCTGTGCAATTCTGACTATGCTTAGACAAAGAACATTGGCATATAATCTGGTTATTTTTTTTGAGGATCAAAGATTGAATTCAGAAGCTTGCAATCTCACATCCAGGTTGCTATAATTAACCTCATTTTTATGCTGTTCTCTCAACTTTGAGCCCTATTTTTTCTTTGTCCTGTTTGCCCTCACCTGCTGTTGAACCTGGTCATTGATTGACAGGAGTTTTGGGAGCCACTTAAAAGTTTTGTTTTTAACTTATTAAGCTCTACACAACTCAGCTCCCGTGCTCCTTCAGTGTTGTCTCACCTGACATGACCACAATACAAAAATGATGTTGTGACCCTAGAAAGTGTGTAAAGATGAGCAACAAAGATGATAAGAGGTCTGGAGGCTAAATTGTGAGTGAACAGTTGAGGAAGCTAGGTATGCCTAGCCTATCGAAGGGAAGAATTAGGAAGAACATGATAGCTTTTTTCTAGTACTTGAGGGGTTGTTACAGAGAAGAGAAGATGGATTTGTTCTCCAAAGGCCTACAGGGCAGGATAAGAAGGAAGGGGTGGAACCTTGTTAGAGATCCACCCCAGAAATAAGGAAAAATTTCCTGACAGTGAGAACAATTAATCAATGAAATAGCTTGGCTCCTGAAGTTGTAGTACTCCATCACTGGAGGTTTTCAAAAATAGACTGGACAACCATTTGACTGGGATGGTGTAAGGTCTCCCATCTTGAGCAGGGTGTTGTACTAGAAGATTTCCAAGGTCCCTTCCAACTGGGTAACTTTGGGCCAATAACCAGGAGACTGTGAGTTCTAGTCTTTCTTTAGACATGAAAGCCAGCTGAGTGACCTTGGGGCTGTCACTTTCTCTCAACCAAATCTACCTCACAGTGTTGATATTGTGGAGAAAATAGGAGACGGAAGGAATTTTATATATGTTTGTTGCCTTTACTTATAAAGTAATACAGGTGACATTAAAATAAAATAAATTTAAAGAATTGATTTCAGAAGCAGTGGGGAACAGCTGAAGACACAAACAACTTAGGTTGCCTTGTGAAATTCGATCTCATTGATTATCTGGACAGTTTGGGGATATGTGTCCATGTTTGTGTGTATGTGTGTCCCAAAAATCAACATGGCAGCCACAGCAATGATCAGTGTTTCCTCTTTTTTACCTACTCTTAATAATACCACAAATGTAAAATGGGGCAGAATTTTGATCTGCTCTTGTGGATTTATATTACTGATTTCATTAAACTGCCTATTCCAAACTGTATCAGAGAAGCCATCGAGATAGAAAAATGCCCACACAGCATGAACAAATGAGATGATACCTCCCGCCTACCAGCCATTTGGAAACCCGCCCTTATTGACAAACGAGTCCCCAACACAAAGAATGACACCAGACCCATAGTCACAAAAACCACACAGGATGTCACCATCACACATCCACGCAAAAATCAAACTCAAACCCACACCGATGATGAGGCACGACCACAAACCAGAAGCCAGACCACAGCTGCATCATTAGCCACTTTAAACCCCTCCAATCCATACATGAAGCAAACTGACACCCACTATGAAGATGAGGCACGGCCACAAACGCAAAGCCAAACAGCTATGCAGCTCACCATCTCTAATCCCCCTGCAACTCAGACTAACCTGAGCACAACAAAGCTCCTACCCAAACAGAACACTCCCCCATCCAATCAGAGCACAGCCAACCCCCCATCCAATCAGAGCACAGCCAACCCCCTAACCAATCAGAACACACCTCCACCCAATCAGAACACAGCCAAGCTCCCAGACAATCAGTTCATACCCCCACTGGCAGTTAAAAGGAAGAAACAGCTACGATCACACATTGCTCCTAGAAGCACGAAGCCGAAAGCACCAGCCTGAAGATGACGAATGGGACTTCATCGAAACGTCGCCAAGACACTTCAAATTTTACGCGAGAGAAAACCCGAATTACCAGAGACCTACATATAAACACCTGCGAAAACCTCAGAAAACAAATATCATACCTCTACGGGGAGGAAATCCACCATCTGACCAGGACCTCTGAAAAACTCGAAGTCCAAAGAGCTTCCATTTTATGTGACCTTGCATTCCTACGCAACTGCTGAGATCAAAATTTAATCCCCACATGCTTCCAATTGAAATTCCACTCCAACTCTGCAGCCTCCAAACACATCCTGAAAAGAACAGAATTGGCCCTAATCAGAAATGAACTTCACACAGAAAGATTCCTCCTAGACCGAATCAACAAAGATCTCCTCACACTTCACCTCAAACTCAGCAACAAGATCAACCCCGCACTTTGGGACAAATCCAAACAACTCGCCGTCTGGAGAGCCGAAACACAGACCACCCTCAAGACAGACACACACACCAACAAACTCCGAAGACTACAAGAACACCAGAAACAAACCCCTCCTCCCTCACAGCCACACATGAAACAAACAGTGCATAACATCACAGATAGGATCCTCACCAAAGCCGAAACCAATGTCCTTTCCAAAGGATTCAACTTTGCAGTCGCTCCCAAACACATCCCCACTGAAACCATTATATGCGGAGTTGAAACCAGCCTGACCAAAATCAACCCCGACGACGCTAACAGAATCAGACTCGAAATCACCAACATCCTCTGCACCAGCAAGCCACCCAAAAGCAACTTACCCAAAGAGGAACAGACAGCACTACTTAACCTGAAAGAAGACACCAGCATAATAATCCTACCAGCAGACAAGGGCAACACCACGGTGGTTATGAATACATCTGACTACCAAACCAAATTAACCAACCTACTCCAAGACTCCACATACAAACCCCTAAACACAGATCCTACCACCTACCTGGAAAAAACCACTAGATCCAAAATAAAAGCCTCCCCCATTAGCGAAGAGATCCAGCAAAGAATCATTCCCAGAGAGAAATCATCCAGATGCCCTAAGCTCTATGGTCTCCCCAAAATACACAAAGAAGGAACCCCACTTAGACCCATAGTCAGCTCCATAGGCTCACCTCTACAAAACCTAGCCAAATTTCTCGCCAAACAACTACAGCCCTATGCAGAATCCATCACCTCACACGTAAAAAACTCATTCCAGTTCATAGAGATCATAAAGAAACAAAACTTACAGCCCAGCGACCTACTCGTTAGCTTCGATGTCATATCCCTCTTCACCCAAGTGCCAATCAAAGAAGCCTTAACAGCTATCCAAAACAAATATAACCCCCCCAAACACATCCTAGATCTGACCAACCACTGCCTATCCAACACATACTTCATCTATAACGGACAAAAATACAAACAAATAGAAGGAGCACCCATGGGATCACCCCTCTCACCTGTCATTGCAAACCTCTACATGGAACACTTTGTAACCCAAGCTCTAGAAAAATCTGATCACAAACCCAAACTCTGGCTCAGATACGTAGATGACACCTTCGTAATCTGGCCTCATGGGAAAGAAAAACTGGACAACTTCCTCACACACCTCAACAGCCTACACCCCAAAATACAGTTAACCATGGAAACAGAAGCTAATAACCAACTTCCCTTCCTGGATGTCTTAGTCTACAAGAAATCCAATGGCTCCCTAGGACACACCATCTACCAGAAGAAAACACACACAAACCGCTAACTGAAATTTTGTTTTATTGCCTAAGTGTACACTGAAATACACAACAATATTTAAAACTGGAGTCAGCTCTCTAATGCTGGTTGGTCAGAGATTTTTTTTATTTGAGGGCTAATTTATATTATCAAAGTGGAAAGGCATGCTGCAGATCTTGTAGTCCAATCCTTTGATCAGTGCAGGAACCTTCAGATTGTCCCAGTCAAGTAATTGTCTGCCTTTATTTCAGGAGACAAGCTGTTTCACTGCTTAATACCTATCACAGCCAGCAAATTCCTCCTAATTTCAAGTTTAGACCTCCTTCTATAAAGCTCTGACCAACTGGCTCTTGTCCAAGTCTTGGACACTACAGAGAATAAATCCACACTTCTTCTCTGCCTCAGCGCTTCAAGTATTGGACAACAGTGACCATGTTCCCTTAGCCTTGTCTTTTTTTAGGCTAAAATACCCAGTTTTAAAAAACTGTTCATAGATTTTATAGCTTTCAAGACTGCCATCATTTTGGTTGTTTTTCTCTGCAATCTTTGCAACTCCTCAGCATCTCTCTTGTATTGCCACAACCAAAACTGGAAGCAGTATCCAAGTTGTGGTCTGAACAGTATGGAGCAAAATCATCATTCCTTTGATCTTGACATTATTCCTCTGTCTATGCAGCCCTTCCTTCCTTCCTTCCTTCATTCCTTCCTTCCTTCCTTCCTTCCTTCCTTCCTTCCTTCCTTCCTTCCTTCCTTCCTTCCTTCCTTCCTTCCTTCCGTTTCTATGGTTTCATGAACTTATGGGTGATCAGTGTTCCAGTTGGTAGAAACATTTACCACATCTAACCTTCTGGACTGGAATCAGTCTTTTTCTCCGATTTCTAGAAATGGCCCCTGTTAAATCCTTTGTTCGTGTGTGAATGATGAAGACACATGGTGACAACTAACAATGCTTTATTCTCCTACTCCAACTCCAACCAAAAAGCAAAAGGCACACAGGCCTTTTTATAGGGCTTGAAACCCGGACAGAGTGAACCAATAAGAGTTCTTCTTTCTTCGCGCCTTGCACATGCGCACAAGGCTTGCGCCACTCTGTCTGGTCCCGGGCAGCTTTTAGAATGCCCGGAACCATTTGTAACAATTCTGGGCCTGCTGAGTTTCCTCACCAGGCCCAGGACACAACAGCCCCTATCTATGCTTAAAATGTATATTCTCCTTCACTCCAACAAGTAGGAAAAATAGCTGCTTGGATTAAAAAGAAAGCAAAGTCTCCAGATAAGTTCTTGAGAACTTCATAGACATGTCTTTGTACTTTTCTTGATAATAAGCAACAATTACCATTTATCCATGATTTATTTAGTTGTTGGCTTCCCAGTCTAGCAAATAGATCTGGGATGTCCCAAGTATTCCTAGATATGCCTTTCCATGGTTCTTTTGACTTACCAGAGCTAAGATTCATATCCTCTTAGAAGAGTAAATGCTCTAATGTGACAAATGCACGTGTACACAATCAACTATTGATGCATGATTTATTAAACAGTAAACAGTTAATACATTAAACTTTATTGCAAACACTTTGTTCTGATAAGCCACCAATTTCATTTGTAGTAGCAGTGACAGCCTCTCAGTTTGAAGCAGGAGTCATTGCTCCATTTAATATGCCAGAGAGCCAGTTCCTAGAATTTTAAAACGTTCAAGAGAAGCTGGAGATTTTTGACAAAAGGGAAAAATAAGCTTGAAAGGGTTATTTTTACCTCCACAGTTGTTGACTCAGCTGCCCTTTTGTTCTTTGACAAAACAAGGAAGGAAAACAGGTGTTTTGATTCCATTAAATTCACAACAATTTAGGAACATTTACCCATTTTATATATAAAAAACCACCCCGTAATTAAGCTTGCTTTAGCTTTTATGCAATAATATTAAATAAAAGAAAACTATATTTTTGTGCAATTTGGTGATGTAATTAGTAACTTCAGGAACATTAAGTACAATGTTGCTGTTGTCTTGTAGACAAAGCTGTGTTCAAATTACCACACTCCCTTCAAGATGCAACAGAATCTAAAATGTATGATCAATATTAAGTGTAAAAGCAAGAACAAGGCTCCTGGTTTTGTACAGACAAAACTAAATCCAGTGCCATTATCAGACTCCAAAAAACAAGAAAGACACATTATGATACTTTCAAGCAGATTTCTTTAATGTTCTTCCCCTACAGACAACATCTTGTCAAATTAAAGCAAACTAACAACCACATAAAGCACATGCTCTGGGAATTATAAGGGAGGAACCATCTTTACTCTCTTCCTCTCACACTTCTCCCTTTCTCTTTCCCTTTCAAGTTGTCTCTTGCTCCTCTGGAATGTAGTCCCTCCATCCCGGTAATCCAGACTACATTCCATCACAATCATCTATTAGCCATATGTCAGGTGTCTGTGGAAATTCTCAATCATCCAGGTCATGATTGTCCCAAAGGTGCTTTTCCAAAAGGCAACTGGACTTTCTTGGTTCTGAAGAAGCTGTTTGGATGAGAAGCTAAATGTTTTCAAGGAAAAAAAACACAAGAAAGTCCAGTTGCTTTTTGGAAAAGCACATTTGGGACATGTCAAGGGGGAAGAATCAGGATCAAGCTTTAGTTTCAGTTAAACTGATTTATTGCTCATGCCTATACAGAAGAAACTAGTCAATTAACCATCAGTTCTAAATTGGCACTAGATAAGAATTAATGGAATTCAAAAGGGATTGGATTTGGACCACTTCTGGGAAAGTAATGACTCTAGGCTGATTCCTTTCTTGACTCCAACCCCAGGCTCTGCCTCTCCTTGTCCTATATCATATCATGTAATGATGCTATCCATCTAGGAAAAGACAAGTTTGATAGCCCTTTTCCAGAAATATCAAAATAAAATTGAAGGGGGGAAAAGTCCTCTGTTTTCTCTGGATGAGAAATACAAAAGACAACCTGGAGCTGTGGTGAGAAAATGCAGTATCATTTATTTTATTTATTAAAGTTTCTCCTATATGCTGCTCAAGTCCAATAGACTTTAAAGTGCTTAGAGAATGCCAGAGCATGAATTAAAAATAAAAATAAAGCACTTAAACACCTCTCTGATCCCGTGAGGATAGTGCTTTACATACTCAAATGCCTTTCTTAAGGAGCCAGATCTTTTTTGCCTTTTGGAAGCATATCCAACCCTGCTGGATATGCTTCCAAAAGGCAATTTTAAGACTTGTGACCTTCAACTTGCAGAATTCTTCAGCCAGTCGTGTTGGTTGGGGAATTCTGGTTGTTGAAGTCCACAGGTCTTAAAGTTGCTATGTTTGGAGACCCCTGATCTAGTCAAGCAGTCTGTTCTCACAGTGGCCAACCATATGCACAAGAAGACCACTAGTCTCCCAGCAGATGGGCTTCAGAGATAATGTCACTCCCATCAAGGGTTATTCCATCAACCCTCCTGACTTTCATTAATGGATCCAACTCTTTTTTGTAGCAAGCTAAACTGCACCACATGTCAAGATAGTGACCTCCAAAACTGAATTACATGTTGCATTAAAAAAATGCTTTTGTCTGTACTGATTTTTTCAGGATTCAGTGGATTTCAACCTTCTAGAGGAGAACTGACGTTTGGAGACATCCTTCCAAAGAAGGGGACACTACTGAGAAGCCACACCTTTGGGATCTCCATAGATGGCATGCCCTCAAAGAAGACTTCCTTAGAAAAACTTCTCTGTCTGATATTACTGGACAGGCAGTCTCAGATGTATAAATGGCATTGAAGGTGACAATCAGCACATTACATTTCACCAAAAGCTTACTGATAGTGGTAGATTATCCATTGTCTTTGGACCAGTCAAATTTCTTCTTCCCATCCTTTTCCCAGAGTTGCTGTGAGGATAAAAGTATGGGAAAAAACATGCTTCAAATCCTGGAGGAAAACAACAGAGAAATATAATAATAATAATAATAATAATAATAATAATAATAATAATAATAATAATAATAATAATAATAATAATAATAATAAAGTTGGAAGGGACCTTGGAGGTCATCTAGTCCAACCCCCTGCTCAGGCAGGAAACCCTATACCATTTCGGACAAATGGCTATCCAATCTCTTCTTAAAAACTTCCAGTGTTGGAGCATTCACAGCTTCTGGAGGCAGGTTGTTCCACTGGTTAATTGTTCTGACTGTCAGGAAATTTCTGCTTAATTCTGCGTTGCTTTTCTCCTTGATCCACCCATTGCTTCTTGTCCTGCCTTCAGGCGCCTTGGAGAATAGCTTGACTCCCTCTTCTTTGTGACAGCCCCTGAGATATTGGAACACTGCTATCATGTCCCCCCTCGTCCTTCTCTTCATTAAACTAGACATACCCAATTCCAGCAACCGTTCCTTATATGTTTTAGCCTCCAGTCCCCTAATCATCTTTGTTGCTTTTCTCTATGCTCTTTCTAGAGTCTTGACATCTTTTTTACATCATGGTGACCAAAATTGGATGCAGTATTCCAAGTGTGGCCTTACCAAGGCATTGTAAAGTGGTATGAGCACTTCACTTCTCCAAGTTATTCTATGAACTTCAAGACTGAATAGAAACTGGATCGTGTTCTAGAGCTGGTGGACTCATGGTGAGTGTGCATGAACAATTTGGTTTTTGGTTTTGAGATAAAGAAAAAAAATTCCATCAACCAGTGTGATGTATGGAGACAATCTCACATCAGTGGAAAGCATTCCAATCCACTCTTTTAACACGTTTACTTTTCCAAGAATGAAAACAAACACCAAATCACAGCAGAGCTAATGTAGAGATAATTAGCTGCTTTATATATTTACAATCACACAAATTTTCCATCTGTACACAAACATGTTTCTCCTTCCAGCGACAGTGAAGCTCTTAATCAGATGAAGTTTGGAGAAAATGCTCTCCAGAGAGCTTTTTATTAGTTTCCAGATTGTACTTGTGGCCTGCTCTTTTGTACATTTTTATGAAAAAGACACTAAGAATTTCAACACAAAAATACCAGTATTCACACCACTGTGGGACCTGTGGGATCCTACTACAGAAGGATTCCACAGTTCTCGCAGTGGTGTAGATAGTAGTATTTTTGTGTCAAAGTCTACTACAGAAGACTTTGGATGACAACAGTACTGAGAAGGCTTCAAAGCCCACCATAACTTTCCTATCATTTTCAATATTATTATACTAAGGCAAGGATGGATTCCAAGTGGTCCTTTGATAGACATCTGGAGCTATCATTTGACCATCTTCCATCCATGGGACTAGGAGTATGGTTGCTCACATTGTTAGGATGCTGGGTCAGAGGTTATCAAGCCTGCATTCAAGACTTGAGTGCTGCTGTAGGGTGGGGTGGGCTCCTGTCCTTTGCTCAACAGTAGCTCCTGCTGGGGACATGAAAGTTGGGGGGGCTCCCCTGGGCAATGGTGATGTCACCAGCTAATCCTTTCAACCTGGAAGTGCAGCTTGGTCCTTCTGACACAAATGTGATCCATGGAACTTGGGCAACAATCACTAAAATTTAATACTATAGTAAGATAAACTTTAAACAGCACCCAATTTAGGGGTAAAGCATGGTTCCATAAGCTCTTTGCTGTGCTACAGTCTCGCTTGATTTACATTTTACACAGAGTTGAAACTGTATAGCAGTCTCTCAGGACCCTTCTGATAGTTTTCAGGAAACCTTGTTCTTGTTCCTTATCTGTGATGGAATGTGGTAAGAAGGTGGATTTCCTGGAAGAAAGAGGTGCATTCCAGAGGAGTAAGAGGCAACTCAGCCCAGATGTTATGTGCAAGAGAAAGAGGGTGAAGACAGTCCTTTCCTAATAGTTCACATATTGTAGGTGTCAATAGAAGAATGCTCCCTATGGCAACATTTTGTCTATAGATGTGGAACGATCAAGAACTCAGCTTGGAAGAATCACCAAGTGTCTTTCTTAGTTGTGGGCCTGACATTATTGCACCCCTTGCCTTAAAATAATAATGTTGAAAATGGTAGGAAGCATATGGTGGGGGCTTTGAAATGTGTGCAGAATTGTTATCATTCAAATAACAAGAATGTTGGAATAGTTACACAATGTAGTTTGAAAGGTACACTAGAACAGTGTTTCTCAACCTTGACAATTTTAAGGCATGTGGACTTCAACTCCCAAAGCAAAGCTGGCTGTGGAATTCTGGGAGTTGAAGTCCACATGCCTTTAAATTGTCAAGGTTAAGAAACACTGCACTAGAAGCTTTCTGTCCTAATTAATTAGTAAGAATTAATCAGAGAACATCTGCCAGTAACAAGAGGCCCTTACTTATTCCCTTCAAGTTTAAGAGAAGATAAAATGAGGTCCTTGTGCTCTCCAAGAAAATCAACTCATTAGCTTTGGTGCTATGAGGTGGAGTGGAATGTGTGCAAATTGTTTCAAATTCAAGCCAATTTACAAAACATCGGAGTGTCAAATCTCCATTTTGAGTGTGAAATAGACTCTTTCAGTCTCTCTGAGTTCAACATTGAACACTTTGAACTCCAGAATGGAGTTTGTTAGATAATTTTAATTTCTCTGTTGGTGAAAAAAAAAATCAGAAGCTTTCAGTTGACTGCATTTAACTGATTCAAATAAATTTCTTTATATTCATATCAAAATATTTACAATACCATACATTCTTCTTTACAGCAACATAGCTCAATGAAGACTTCTTACAGAGAGATACAGAGACAAACCCGAGACTGAAAATTCAGCTTCTAACTCAATACCTTTTGCACAGACTCAGTAGCACTTTTTTCACATTGGCTGACTGAGTTACCACATGACTCTTCCTGCTCATGAATATTCCAACAGAGTTGATTTGCAACACTTCCCCAAAAGATAGAAGTGGCCCATTTTGTACTCCAAGTAGTAAAACTACACTCTAAACTGGCATTTTGCTCTTAATATGGGATGTTTGAAATATTTTGAACTTGAAATGTTTTGTATCCTGCTAAGAAATGGGATAGATTAATCCTCAAACTGCAGCTTTTCTACCCATAGAGATCATCCTTGTTTAGCAACCACAATTGTGACCAGCAATTGGCCATTAAGTGAAGAGATTACTTAAATGAAACCTTTTAATGAAATTTATGATCTTATTTTATCTTTCCTTTGTCCCAAAGGTGCTTTTCCAAAAGGCAACTGGACTTTCTTGTGGGAGGGGGGAGTTCCTTGACAACATTTCTCATCCAAGAATTTTCTTCAGTGGAATGAGAAGCAAAACATTTTCAAGAAAAAAAACCCAAGGAAATCCAGTTGCCTTTTGGAAAAACATCTTTGGGACAACCATGACCTGAATCTCCATAGATACCGGTACCTTTCCTTTGCTTTACTGCCTTTTTTTATAGAGGATTGGTTGCAAAGTCACTTTTTCATACAGTTGTAACTACAAACACTTGCTAAACAAGGCAGTCACAAAACAAAGACTAGCTGTAATTGGAACCCCAGCACAAATGTAGTTACTTGCTACTTGTGGGAAATGCATACACTGGAAATAATTCATCTTAATAAAGTGGTCTGAGAGCCACATTATTAAGATGAAATGATTTTGAAATCTGATTAAATTTCATCTTCTTTTCTTTGTTGGCTTTTTAAAGTTCTCTTAAGAAAAGTAAGATCAAGGCTCTTACATGTACTTAGTTCTGACCTAGGTTATTACCAAAGTGCCATTCATTCATTCATTCACTCATTCTATTCTTCAAAAAAGATTGAAGCAGAGTGTTCAACAAGCCCAAGTCATTCAAAACA